>CM053603.1:37482370-37509390 GCA_028646535.1 Procyon lotor
TCTCTCCTTGCCTCTCAAATTCTTCATATCAGAGAGATCATGTGATAATTGTCTTTCTCTGACTGACTTATTTCGCTTAGCATAATACCCTCCAGTTCCATCCACGTCATTGCAAATGGCCAGATTTCGTTTCTCTTGATTGCTGCATAGTATTCCATTGTATATATATATCATGTGTCTGTTGGCCATTTGGATGTCCTCTTTGCAGAAATGTCTGTTCATATTTTCTGCCCATTTCTTGATTGGATTATTTGTTCTTTGAGTGTTGAGTTTGAGAAGTTCTTTATAGATTTTGGATTCCCAACACCATTTGTTGAAGAGACTGTCTTTTTTCCACTGGATATTCTTTCCTGCCTTTTTGGGATGGAATGTTCTGAATATATCCGTGATGCCCGTCTGGTCCAGTGTGTCATTTAGAAGCTTCATTTCCTTGTTGATCTTTTGCTTAGATGATCTGTCCATTTTGGTAAGGGGAGTATTAAAGTCCCCTATGTGTTAGTTTTTTAGAGCAATTATTTCTAAACTTTTTTGGTAGCATGTCCCTATCAAAAGTATTTGACGAGTATACCCCTAAACTATGTCTATGTATATATTTGAAAGGTCTGCATATGTGTTACTGTACTAATATATTGTATACATTTTAAAAACAAGCAAGAAAGTAAACATTGATGAAAAGATGAAGATTAAACAGTATAGTATCGTGTCTATCATGATTATCCTATTATGATTATCCTACCGTAAGGCCCCGAGGTGCTATAGGGTTAGGCTCATCATTAGAGACAATGGTTTAAATGGTTTTATTAGGTTTATTATCTAGGCGATTTCAGATTTTCTTTTTTTGATCATCGTCCTTTTCCCTGTGTAGTGGCTCACCAGAGAAACGCAACAAGGGTTGATTGTGCCTCTTTCTTTCTTGCTCAGTTTGCATTACCGTTATCTCCGCTGGTTGGACTTCTTTGCAGAAATACTTTGAAGCCATTAGTCTGTTGTGTGAGGGGCAGGTCTACCCACTCTCTAAGACAGAATATGAAGTTGTATGAGCCCAGGCACACCCACATGGAAGTACATCGTGCTGCACCAACACTGAGGGCAAGGGCTTGTGCTGTTTCACTTCCAAGCCCCAGATATTTTATTTCTGCCCCCGAGAATCATTTGTATATGGTGCTCAAGAGACCACCTACCCTAAGAGGTCCCTGCAAAAAAGCTTCTCTAGTGTTTGTTTATTTCTAAGTAGGTTCCATGCCCAGTGTGGAGCCCAGTATGGGGCATGAACTCTTGATCATGAGATCAAGACCTGAGCTGAAAGCAAGAGTCAAGTGCTTAACCCAGTGAACCACCCAGGCACCCCTTCTATAGTTGTTTTTTTTTTTTAATGTAGTTGTATTGAAGAGAGTTGTATTTATATATAAAAATGCTTGTATTGTTGCATATGACCTGGGTGTCTGTCCTTTTGTCTGTCCATCATGAAGGAAAGGAGGTAACTATGAGCCCCAGACTCTGAGTTCTAGCTCCGCCACTAACTGGCTGTGAGACAGTGGCTAATGAATTGAGTGACTTTCTGAAAGCCTCAGTTTCCTCTCCTGGCATTTCATGTGGTGGTGGTGTAGATTAAAGTTCAGAGGAGAGGTTCCTAAAAGCGCCTTGAAACTTTACACTCGAGAGAATGTTTTTTCCTCGGTTGAATATATATACTTCCTCAAGAACATTTCTATTTGTTTCCCTTGTAGATTGCCTCTTTAAGCTATGTCCCATGAATCGCTACTCTGCCCAGAAGCAGTTCTGGAAAGCTGCCAAGCCAGGGGCCAACAGCACAACAGATGCCGTATTGCTCAACAAATTGCACGTACGTATTACGAGGGACCTGTCTGTGATGAGGGTCTTCAGAAGGGCCCCTTGGGTTGTATCTGAGTGAAGTGGATTAGCTTCGCAACCCTCCAGCTCTGGGCACAGGCTTCTTTGGTAAAGGGGTAAAAGGGAGCTGACCCTAAGGAGAGATGGGTCATAGTCATCCTAGGATCCCTTGAGAGTTACTGTTTTCTTAGGCATTCCCTTTCTGGAATGACTTGAGCTAGAGTACTGGTTATGAGCACCCGCTCTGGAAGCCAACGCACTCAGTGCTGACCTTGGGAAAGTTAATCAGCTCCTCGGTGCCTTCGTTACCTGCTTATAAAATGGGAATAGAATAATATCCACATCAAGAGATTGTTGTGAGGATTACATGAAATGAAACATGAAAGGCACACCAACAGTGCCTGCAACATACCGTGAGTGCTTAATAAATTTTATCACTGTATCTATCTTGACTACTAGTTGGCATATAAGCTTATTCCACTGCTGATGTGCTCTGTGACCACGAGCAAGTTTTTGAGCCTCTCTGAGTGTATTTCTCTTTCTCTAAAACGGTGACACTGTTATCGAGCGTCTAGTATGTAGATGATCTAATTCTTCTGTGAGGCTAATTTGTGTGGAACTACTTTGAGATGTTTAGAAGAAGGACATGACGTATATCCAATGTAGTGGTAGTAAAACGGCAACCCATTCACTACCCCCCTTCTTTATTGTTCTCAATGTCATTTATCATAATCTTTCTAATGTATTCTGTTTATCAGCCGGCTACGCCCTCTTAGGTAAACTACTTGTGGGCACAGGTTTGTGTCAGGTTTGCACACTGCTGTCTCTCTAATGCCTACAACGCGTAGTAGGCACTCAGATAGTTGCTACAGGGAAGAAAAACAAAGGTATCTCTTGAGACTTAGTGATAATAGTTAAAGACATGGAGTATCTGTGAGCACCATGGAGCTTACCCAGTCATCCGTCACACTGGCTCCCCTTGACTAATACACAGCCAAGTCATAACCAGCTGCATTTGGTAGAGGAAGGCCCACATGGAGGGCCTTCTTGATCTCGTGCATACCGTGTTGGATGGGGGTTAGGTGCTCTAGGTCTGATGAAAAGACCTGGTTCTGAACTTCAGTAAGCTTGTGCAGGGTGAGAACCCACTGGCAGTCACTGCCATTGCACTTACAATGAAATCCAGACGGTGTCCTTGCTGGACCCTTTCTCCCCTGAGCCTTCTGAACCGCACCCACTCTGCTCCAGTAGCTTTATTTCACTTCATTTTTTTCAGCACCATAGTTTCAACAATTTTGCTACCTTGGTGCTTTCAGTTTGTCAATTTAGAACATTCTCCTGACTCTTCCTAAGTGAAGACCTTCATCTCCTTCATATCTCTGTTGAAGTGTTACCTCAGTGGGTCTCTCCTCATCTCCTTATCTCAGCGATCCCTGCTGGCTTTCCTCCACTGCGACACTGTCTCTGTTTTTCTCAGCGCTGATGATAGTCTGCAATTATATTTAGTACTTCCTTTAATTATCCTCTTTCATTCATTAGAATGACATCCCCACAAGATGAGAAGGAATGGCTGGCTTGTTCACCACTGTGTCCCCAGTGCCTCTGATAGTACCTGGCACATTGTATATGCTCAAGAAATATTTGTTGAGGTTGCCTGGGTGGCTCAGTGGGTTAAAGCCTCTGCCTTCGGCTCAGGTCACGGTCAGGTCCTGGGATCGAGGCCCGCATCTGAACCCTCTGGGAGCTCAAGAGTTAATAGGGAATAAAGAGGTGATGACAAGACAGTGTGGCAAGTACTATTACAGGTGAACCTAAAAGCACCTGGGAGGTTGTGGGAACACCTAAAAGAAGCACCCAAATCCATCTCTGTGAATAAGTGTGGGTGATGTGGTAGTCAGGGAGGGCTTCCTGGAGGAAGAAGTGCCAAGTCTCAGTCTGAGGCATCTGTGGGAGTCAGGATAGGAGAAGAAGAGAGAATAGAAACAAATAGGTTGCTTTGGATGCTTCAGGAATTGCATCATTATTTTCATGATTTTAGGGCAGTCATTCTCAACCTCAGTAGACTCCCTCTTAATAGAAAATACTATGTAACTCTATGAACAGGAAATAACATTCATAAATAATACAACCTTGGAAGACATCAGATTTTTTAAATGAATTATAAAGGAGAAATAAGAGGAAAGTAATAAATCTTATAATCGTGTGCTTTAGTTAATGCTTGGGCAGGATTACTCAAGGGGACTTACGGAAGTAAATTCTAAGTCCTATTTGTATGAACTCTGAACGAGGCGGCTGAGGACTATGACTCAGGTAGGTGTGTAGTACTGCTGCTAAAAAGCATGTTTTTTGTAAGTAATTTTCCTAAAATGGTCAGCAAATCTTGGTGTTACAAAGAATGCAAAGCCCGCTCCTCCCTTTTAATAAACAGCACTTGTATTTTGGGTAAATGTATTAATGGTAATTAAACCATATCAAACTATGCTTTGTGTTGATATGTAAAGTGGAGTTAGGAGCTAGACTCAGAAATTGCAGACAGCCTTTTAACCCATGTAAATGTCAACCAGACATACAACTATACAGGATGAATGGTGCTTTATCCTTATCCAGGATTGTACCATGCATTTCGGGGCATCCAGCATCCCTGGCTTCTGTGCACTGATTATCAGTAGTGACCTCGCCTCCCCTACCCATTGTGATGACCCAGGGTCCTCCTGACGTTTGTGCTGGGACTGTGGCAATCTAGTTGAATGGGCTGGGCAAGATTGTTTAATTTTGCACATCCCTCTCAGTAGATACTGAGTGCTTATGCCTGTGAGGTTATCTTGGAAGAAGTACATCTTTCGTAGTTCGGACTTGGCTTTTTCTGATATGAAAATCATTCTGTTCTATCAGATCTTATTAGTTCCTCTCAAAAACCTTCCTTTTCCTATGCTTTTTACAGCAGGAATTGGAAATTCAGATTCCTCTTGACCCTGCAGGAAGCCAGCTGGAATAAAAGACGTGGTGGGCCTGGTTGCTAAGTGGAGTGTGCATGTGTGTGGGTCCAGAGGGGGCAGTTCCGTCCCCTTGCTTTTGGTGCGTGGGAACATGGGCCCAGGGCTGTTGCCACATCTTTTACTTTTTCAAGAGAAACTAAAAATTCATGCTTTATATCTAATGCCTCAATTAAAAAAAACAACATTGGCACCTAATTCATTTAAAGTTTAAAGCATCCTTTCAGTACAATAATGTCTCGAGCTATCCTGGATAGGGTTCTTTAGCCAGCCGTTTGCAACCTGTGATGAACTGTCATTTTTCCTTTCAATGGAAATTTCTTTCAGGGCTCTTTCCCATGAATGAACTGTGAAAAAAAAAACTGCAGTTAAAAAAAATGTAATCTTGAAGGTGATCAAAAACTCTCTACTCAAAAAGCTCTTTCTTGTTGTTGGTTCTTTAAAACATTTTTTAAAAAGGAAACTAGTACTTTCCCCTGATTTAGGGTTGCTTATGCGACTTGGATATTGACTTCATGCATTTCCTATTTTGCTGCTTATTTGGACCTTTTTTCCCCTCTAGTGTCTGGAAGTCATGTACGTGTTTTAGTGCAGTCATTAAAATGTTGTATTTTGGGCAGCTGCTTGCTTTTTGGGGTTGATGGCAAATCCCCAGGGGGTTTTCATTTTTATTTTTGTCAACTACTGTGCAGCACCCCAATCAAAGGTCAGATTATTTTAAATTAATGCCATTTAAGGAATTCGTTGTCTAGACCACTTGACTTCCTTTTCACTAGGATAAGCAACATATAAACAGCGTTCTGAGGGAGAACGACATCTAGTGGCTGGTTACTGTGTGTTCATTCCGTCTGTAGGACTAATTGGATTCTAACTCCTCTGGTCATGATTTCTCAAGAGTCTTTTGGCAAAATGAGCTTCTCCCACCCACAAATCACATATGTTCAAAGGCCTTGACTACTGTTTGCTGACGGCATCTTGACTTGCATTGTTTTGGTTCTGAGAAACGGTCAATTACATTAAGTCATAGTCTTGACAAACTAGGAAAAGCCAGAGGAGTGACAAGTCTCTTGTCTCCCGAAGCCTGGGTCCTAGATTGCCTATTTTCAGAAGGCTTAATTCTATATCATATTACACATTGTAGAGCTTATTGACCTTAAATAACCTTTCCCCACTGTTCCAATGACCTTCCTATAGTAACTGAAAAATGGCTTCTCTGTTTTTCTGAAATAAACTAACAGGTGGTTATGATAAGATTGACCTTCATGTTGCTTAGGGAGCATGGTGATATCCATGGTGAACCATGGTGATAGAGACCGTAGTATTAAGTGTGATTTCTTCCTGAGAAATTCAAGATGGTCCTCAATCCAGTGTGTAAGGGAAAAGAGTAACAGGTGTTTATTAGGTTTTAAATTTCGAAAACGTAACACATTTAAGATGAATTAAAAAAAAAATCCAGGCTGTCTGTCACAGAGGTACGATGAGGTTTTTGAAGAAATAATACACATGAGTATTATAGAAAAAGAATTGCAAAATACAGGAGTAAGAAAAGGAAAAAAAAATACAATCCCTAAATCTTATTCCTCAAATATAATCTTGGTTTATATTTGGTATCTCTTCCCTAGTATATTCCTGTATTTCTACATTTTGAAGTACCAGTGGGAACATACTGCTCTCTTCTCTTTCTTTAACTCACTTTTTTTCATTTAATATAAGAATAAGAATCTTTTATTTTCCTGTTTAGTGGCCACATGGCCACTTCCCCTGTTATATGCCAACACTGTAATTTTACATAGTCAGTCCTTGTGGGGTGGGCGGTATTCACGATCCTGGCAGTTTTTACAGTACTGAAGCTAGCTGTTATGGACTTGTTTGTGTGCAAGATTATCTTTTTAGGAGAAATTTCTGGAAGTAGAATTGCCAAATCGAAGTGGCGCCCATTGAAGATCTTTGAGAGACATGGCCAGATAATCCAATCCAATCAGGAAGATTGGTCAGTTCACCATCTTACAGCATGGGCCAGTCCTTAGAATGTATTTGAGGGGTTTAACAGATCAAGTTGCATTCTGTTCAAGGGCAAAACAACCTCAAACAGTGGGCTCGAGTGTAGTTAGTACTTGACTCACTTTTTATTGTTCTGCACCTCACCTATTGAACAGAAAAATCATGAAGAATGGTTTTGTCTCAGATGGGAATTTGGCTTTGTGGAGCAACTTATCTAAGGACCGATGGGCGAACTCAAATGAACACATTTGGTATTTATGTATTTGATAAAAAGTAAAATTAGAGAGTTTTCTCCTTAAGCAAAGTACACTTACGCTTATAGGAAAAGTGAATTCTTCAAATGGTCCATAAGGTTGATGCATTGAGTGTTGATTCAGTAGTTACATAGGCTTGGTTATCATTAAACCTTTCAACAGTATTTCAGATGGGACCATCAGCATTTTAAGAGAGGTTCTTAGGTATTTGCTCTTTAATATTTCCTAATTTTACCTTTTATGTCTTTTTAGACAAATACTCTTTTATCTGTAGAGCTGGTGGTATTTAATTTTTAATATGGACTATAAGCCTTCTTGATGACTGACCTGATGTTTCTTTTTAGACATGCCAGCAAACACCGAGTTGCCACTTTTGTACTTGATCTAAGCGTAGGTAGGAACTTAATATTTTAGATGAGTGCTTCTTAAACTGAGGCCCTTGGAAATTGAGAGTAAGAGGAATGTCCATGAGAATTTTCTCTCTTAAACTGTAACCTTTATGTCATTTAAGTCCAAGAAACACTGCTTTGTGAATTACTAAAGATGAGTCCTTTCAGTAGGAGGTTTTGAATAGAGGAAAAACTGTATTTGTTGGAAAACGTTGTGTCTTATTTTATTGAATGTATGATTTTTCCCACTTGGACATTTTTTTTCTTAAATGTTCTGTCCATATTAGTAGAGATAGCTACTTAGCAGAAAGAACAAATGCCGCTCTAAGAAGTCTAAACCTTCCTTCCAAGTGCATTCAGTCCAGCTCTGTGTTTGGGAGACTACCTGTAGAACCTGGGGGGTACCCTAGAGATCTCAGGAGGAGGAGTGCCCCACGGGCATGAAACTAGGGAGGACAGAAGGTAGATATGTAGGGAGGATGTGGATAGAAGGGGAGGGAGAGCTAAGCTCAGTGCTGAGGGCAATTCGGGTGCCTAGATGGTCATGTTGTCCGTGCTGGTATTATTTCTGGATGTCTTGAACCCACTGGATTTTATCCTTGGGTAACTGAGAGAAGGAGACTGGTAACTGATTCGAGGAGAGAGAGGGAGGGAAGTCTCTGAAGAGACCATTGCTCCACAGGGCTGAGACAGATGTGAGAAACTTAACAGTGATCTGCACTAACATAGCCACGTTACTCCTGTAATGTGGTTTCTTTGTGGTTTAGGGTTGCTCTCTGCAGCTTATTTTTGTCCGAAGATGTACCTTCCTAAAAATACCTACACCAAAGGTAGAGATGGAGCAGATGCTGAATTTGAAGGAAATGGAAATACTCTTTCCCTACCCAGTTGAAGTTCTCATCATTAGAACATTAGAACATTTCTTAACTTTAGTAATGTATGTATAATAATGTTAGAATTTACTGAATGCCTATTATGTATCAGGCACACATTTTCTCTGATCTCCCTTGCATTGTCCCCATTTTGTGAGCCAGAATGCTGAGTGCGGCTTGGGAAGATTAAGTCATTTGGCCAAGATGGTAAAGCTGGTATGTGGTGGAACCAGGCCCAAGCTCAGAAGGTCCTGTGAGAATGCAGACTGTTCTTGGGAAAGAGACCCGTTAGCCCATTGGCATCTGGGGACATCTGGCCTCAAGGAGAGGGAACTCTGGGAAGGGAACAATGGGAACTATTCTGAAATGCACAGCTGGTCACCAGGGTTTTATTATCCATCAGATTAGATACTGAATTTCTTCCTGCTAATTTACTTCTGTTTGACGCAGTCTAGGTTTGGGGGACAGGGCTTGGAAGAATAGTGTCTTTATTGCCTAGGGCAAAGCTAGTTCCCCTTCAGCTTTGTTATAATATGGTAACAATACTTTCTGAGGTGTACAAGTAAATGAATAAAAATGCCTGTTGTGGTTCATGGCCCTGGCAGACTATTCTGGAGCCCTCTCTTCAGCTTTATCAGGTTCCCGAGCATGCTACATGTGGACTAGTGATGTCTGCTGGTCCCTTTTGTACCTATAGATTTGCAGTTAACCCAACTGTGGGTTTGAGGATTATCTCTGCTACTTAGCAGATGTGATTTTTTTTTTTAAATATCCAACATCGTTATATTTTATTTATTTATCTTTAAATTGAAGCATAGTTGGCGCACATTGTTACCTTAGTTTCAGGTGTAAATCATAGTGACCTGGCATGTTTATAGGTCGTGCTATACGCACCACAAGTGTAGTCACCATACAAGGCTATCACAGCATCATTGACTGTGTTCCCTATGCTGTGCCTTTCATCCCCATGACTTATTTTTTCCATAACTGGAAGTCTGTACCTCCCACTCCTCTTTACCTTGGCACCCTGCTAGCACCTACCCGTTTGTTGTCATTATATATTGGTCTGTTTCCACTTTGTTTCTTCATTTCTTTTTTTAAATGTGGGGCTTGAACCCATGACCCTGCGATCGAGACCTGAGCTGAAATCAACGGTTGCTTAGCTGAAGGAGCCACCCAGACGCCCCTTGTTTGTTGGTTTGTTTTTTAGGTTCCACATGTAAGTGAAATCATCAGGTATTTGTCTTTGACTCATTTCACTTCGCATGATACCCTCTAGGTTCATCCATGTTGTCACAAGTGGCAAGATTTCATTCTTTTTAATGGTGGAGTAATACTCCACTGTGTGTGTGTGTGTGTGCACGCATGCATGTGTGTATATATACACATACCACAGTACAGATACGTGGGTTTTTTTTTTCAAGATTTATTTTGTTTGAGAGAGAGCATAAGCAGGGGGAACTACAGGCAGAGGGAAGAGGAGAAGCAGTCTCGTATTGAGCAAGGATCCTCATGTGGGGCTCGATTCCAGGACCCTGAGATCATGACCTGAGCCGAAGGCAGATGCTTAACCAACTGAACCACCCAGATGCCTCAAAATAAGACATTATGAAGCAAATTTCAAATATACACTGAAGTAGATCTTATAACAAATCCTTTGTGTACCCACTATCCAACTAATTACGATGTTGAATAAACCTTTGAATCTCTTGAGTCTGTTTTTTCTTTTTAAAATGGCTATCATGACCTCCACTCAGGGAACTGCTATAAAAATTAAGTAAATTACAATAATGTCTAATAATAAACAGCATTCCATAAAAGCTGCAGTGAGCAGGCACTGTGATATGTGAGTATAGGGTACTATTTTTATCCTTATTTTACAAATGTAGAAACTGAGGCTCATGAACGTTCCAGAACACAGAACCAAAAATCCCCCAGAACCAGCATTTAAATTCAGTTTTATTTTATTCCAAAACCTTAAAAGAGGACTTTTACAAATCATAAAAGGGTTATGCAAATTCTCTCCCACCCCTACCCTATTTTCCTCAAAAATACATAAGCTTTTGACGTAATCTTAACCTAAACAGATGTCCATGAATGCCTGAAAGAAAAAACATTTAAAAAAAAAAAAGCCAAGGCCAACAAGGGCAGAGTGGGATGGCTTCCTGAACCCCTTGCTCATTTTGCTTATGTATTTGCTTATTTCTGTGGTTCTCGTTTGAACTGGTGACATTGGTTTTGCCTCACTGTGGAGAGACTTGAGCCATTGCTTCGTCTTTGTGACCAGTCTTCCTTCTCCATGCACAGCATGCTGCAGACTTGGAAAAGAAGCAGAATGAGACAGAAAACAGGAAACTGCTGGGGACCGTAATCCAGTATGGCAACGTGATCCAGGTAGGTCATGGCCACTCTTCTCTTCTGGGCTGGCGTGTTACAAAGAACAAAACTAAAAAGAAACACCTAAGATTGGGTTTGGACAACTTTCTAGCAGGGCTCCCATGGAGACAGTCTGGTGCAAAAGGTCTAGCATTTGCTCTTACACGGGTTGGATTCCTGGGCTTTTGAGTTGGCCCTCTCTCAGCGTGAGAAGCCACTACTCTGCCCTGTAGTTGGTAATTTAAGTTCTGTGCAAATATTTTAAGTGGGAAGTTCCCTATCTGGAAATGAGCCTGACTGCTGCACTTTTGTTTCACTTGCCATCCTTGAAAGTTCTTTCTGTTGGGTAAAAATTGGCTTCCCTGTAACTTTTATCTGTTGGTTCAAGAGCTGGTCACAATAAGATAAGGGGCAATAAGAGCAATTCAGTACCTTCAGGTAGAATATTTGATGATAGGTCTCATGTCTTGTCTCATAGGTTGCGAGGTTCACTTGTTTATCCCTTGTGCCTTTAAAGTTGGCATGGGGATAAAACACACTTTAGGAAATAGCTGTTGCGGGGTTTGCTAAGAAAATCTATCTGGGTCTATCCTTGCAGAAAATAGTGTGAGAGGAGGTCCAGTGCCAAATGTAGCCTTCTTCTTCTTCTTTTTTTTTAAGATTTTATTTATGTATTTATTTTAGAGAGCTCGTGCCTACACGAGCAGGGGTGGGCGGAGGGGAGGAGCAGAAGGGGGTAGGACAGGGAGGGGACCTACTCTCAAGCAGACTCCCCACTGAGTTCAGAACCCAATTGGAGGTTCCATCTAGAGACCCTGAGACTGTGACCTGAGCCAAAAACCAAGTTCAGGGCTTTATTGGCTGAGCCACCCAGGTGTCCCCGTAGCCTTTTTCTATTTATCTAGTTGCCTGATCATTTTGATACAGACTCAAAGGGTAATAGTTACCAACTTTTGAAGACCTGACCCATCTGGTTATCTTGCTCCATTATTTACCTTTCTGAAAGCTATCACTTACCATTTAAACTTGACTGGTTACGGAAGAATTCTTTCCCATTGTTACTGTGTTAGGTAGCAGTGACAGTCTGGAGCATGGGAAAAGTAGAATTGCCACATTGGTGATAGCAACCTTTTATTTTGAAATGGGTTGTTATTATTTGGCGTTTGGGAATAGTAAAGTATCTTTCAAATCTGTGTGAAGATGGGTCCTGCCAGTCCCACTCCACCTTCCTTTCAAGTTCTGTCCAACTGAGAATGGACACAAGGGGTCAGGTGGGGTCCAGAGTTCAGTATCAGCTTTATTACTGGGCCAGACTAGTGCCTTCAAACTCTGGACTCCCTCCTGTGGTTAGATCAGAGAATAGGGCTTGAACCGAAGATGGTGGGCACAGGGGCTAAGAATATAAACTCTTCGGTGTATTCCATTTCAGATTTTGTGACTTAATAACTATGAGATTTTGGGCAAGAAATTTTCCCATGCCTCAGTTTGCTCACTAGCAAAATGGGAGTAATAATGGTATTAGTTTCCTAGAATGATCGAGAGGTACCTGTCCTTGAGTAAGCTCTGGATACTGATATTACTTGTTATTACTTCTTCGAAGCCTGGATCTTGGGATCCGTCTCCATCTCTGTGTAATGTCAGTTTATAAACCAGCTAAGTTCAGCACCTGGACAGTTGTGTGGAGGATCAGGGGCCACTCACCAAGGTAACAATGAGACTTAGAGGGCATTGCCTTCCCCTTGTGTATAATGGCCAAGACATGCTAGGGACTCACAAATCAGACCCATGACCCTAACAACATTGACAGAAGATTGTAGACCTCCTAGGAATGTTCTAGAAAGTGTACCTATTAACACGTGAAAAAGGGATATTGGCAGTTGGCAATGAGATTCCATGCTGTTCTTAATATTTCTCCAGGATTGGGGCAATCTTTCATCTACCCTTCCATCTTCTCGTATAGCCTCTTAATTTGGGAGGCATTAATCAGTGCTTCCTGGTATGAGACAAGTTGTTTCGCGTTTAGATCTTTGGGTCTTGCAAGAATCAAGAATAAAGTGCCTAGCAGTTGGAGGTGGAAATTTATAGCAGCCATGTTATTCCACATGAACTGATTACCCTCTTACAGGGTCATCTCTTCAAGTACTTCTTGTGCTCCAAAGTACCTTTCCTTAGCTCCACGTTAGGGTCAGGGGCATTCAGATTGCAGCTTCTCTTCTTTATGTGGGATTAGGCTCCTACCTGTTAAAAGATAGCATGCTTTTCCTTGCTAATGGTGCACGTGACCTGAACAACTTCCATCTTGTCTATGGCCATGTTGCAGGGGAAAATAAAATATTTCTTGTTCCCTCTACTTCTTCTCCCTTTGCTCTTCCTTATTTTCCAGTTATTCTCTGCCTTAGACACGTCGATGACTCTCTAACTTTATTGTTAGCTCAGGGGGGGAAAGGAACATTTGATACATATATATGTGACTGAGACATCATAGAGATTTAGCAACCTGCTGACACTCACCTTATTTCCTCCGTGGGTTTTCAGCTCCTGCATTTGAAAAGTAATAAATACCTAACTGTGAATAAGAGGCTTCCAGCTCTGCTGGAGAAGAACGCCATGAGAGTGACTTTGGATGAAGCAGGAAATGAAGGGTCCTGGTTTTATATTCAGCCATTTTACAAGCTACGATCCATCGGAGACAGTGTAAGTACAAATTCCCAGCCTGAGGAGTGCCCCATGCCAAGCCTCCAGCCCTAACCGTATATAAAAGTCAACTGGGAGAATTTTATAGTTGGAACCAGAGGCTCATTCTGGATGAAGAGAAGAGAGTCACTATGGAAACCAGTGTTTGGGAAACAGGGAAATTTGGAGAGAAGTGTGACCTAAATACAGTAGCTATGTTTTTCCTACTGAGTTTCTGAAAAAATTGTATGAATAGCCCATCACCTCAGTAACTTCACCATGAAAACAACCATCATATATAAATGTCCCGGGCCATGTCTCTGTCATTCTAGATCATTAATGGAATGGAAATGCCTATTTTAGAAATAAATTAGTAAAGAAGGAGAAGAGAAGATAACTAGATACAGCAGAGAAGGAGAATGGATCTTAGGATGATTCTTCACTTGTTCCCTTATCTGTAAGCCTGTAGGCTCTCCATCCCATGTCAGTGACTGTGGTTGGTCCTGAATTGGCTCCTCTCCTGTGGGTTCCCTAAGCTATAAAGCTGCCGAAATACTTGTCTACATGACTTAAGAGCCGTCCTAATACTCATCAGCTGCATTAGTATGTCATTATGTGGGCATCTACTTGACCTTAAGTATGTTTAAATGCTATTAACCTGTATTTCTGATCTTGTTAAGATTCAGAAATAGTAGTTTTTTACTAACACAAAATGTGTTCCTTAAACAGCCTGAAATCTGGTCAAAATGCTCAGCTAGCCTTAACCTCAAACTAAGTTTTGCTATTTTCCGTATTGCTATTTAAGTTTACAAGCTTTGGGCAATGTAATGTTGATTTATATGATGGGGGATGTATTACATTATATGCTGTATCCCAGAAGCGGGTAGGAGCAGATCATTTCTTCCCCGTTGGTGTGCAGTAAATACCGCTCCTCAACTGAAGAGAGAAGAACAAGTCCAGCAAAGCTTAGTTTTCACCATAGGTTTTGGGTTTTTTTGAGGTCGATAAATAAATATATATATATTTGGAGTTAGGAAAAATTTAATTGTATGTCCTCCCCAAATGTAGCAAACTGAAAATAGATGAGTTTTACCTCTTGGGAAGCCATCAGTTCTCTTCCCCTTCCTTCTACCCTCATAATAAAAGAGCAAGGCGCTTGGTCCTGAATTCCATTTTTAGCAAATCCTTGGCTTGCTTTAAACTTACCTGTTGAGCTGTACCTTCGTTGAGAAGGTGAGATGGCGTTGAAAGTTTGGTTATCCTTTGTAGGATAGTGTTTTACAAACAAATGTTGATCTGTTTGTGGACTCAGATCAGTTTATTGGCTTGTGACTATCATTTTAGGAGGTGGAAAATAAATAGTATCAGGCTGTCCTAAACATAATGAGGATAAGTATTGTTTTAGGGACGTAACTTCTGTTTTAGATAAATATAGATATGTGTATCTATATATGTACACACACACACACATATATATACACACACACATATGTGCACATAAGTAGGTATGAACTGGGATATAATAGAGATGTATTTCTTATTGTGGCTTGTACCAAAAAAGTATGAAAGTCATTGCCTTAGATATAGAAGATTATAGCTTTATTCATTTAGAAATAGACTTCCTTCAGGCAATGTTCTGCTTCTATTCCTAATACTCAGAGCTTATTTATAGATCTCTGTTAACATAGGGGAGAGGGCATATTGACATTTGGCAGTGGTGTCCCATGCTGTCTTGGTATTTCTCCAGGGACTGGATAGGGATTGTGGGACTTCACTGCCTGGCCTGTAGGGTTTGGCTGTGCGGGTGAGGATGTGCCATATCCAAGGGTGTGTGGTCTAAGGATCCCCACCTGCCTTCCACCAGGAGCGTCTGACCTGTTTTGTGCAAAGCTCTGTTGGTCTCTTCCTTTCCAGGTGGTCATTGGTGACAAGGTTGTGCTGAACCCTGTCAATGCTGGCCAGCCCCTACATGCCAGCAGCCATCAGCTGGTAGATAACCCGGGCTGCAACGAGGTAAGGGAAACCATGTGATGGCTTGTGGGCAGGCAGAGGCCTCAGGAGCAGGCCTTCTTGGGGCCACAGCACGTGCATGCTCAAAGTGACCTTATTAGTGACTTGGGGCGGCATACCTGTTCTGCAGCTGAGTAACCAAGGCCCAGAATCAGGGTTGGGGCAGGCCTGATAGCTACCCTAGGGCTCAGTTTACTAAGCCTCCTGTAAGTGGGAGATTGTTGCCTAATTTGTTAAGCCAGAGAAGGACCTCTTCTTCAAATTTTTCTGGCCAGAGGGGCACCTTTTTCCAGTTTGTTTCCCTTGGGCGAATGTCTTTGGCTGCTTACTCGGACGGGTGTACTACAGGCCATCAGTGGCCTGGCAACCAGGATTTGTTGACTTTGGCAGTCCATCTCCGTGGCCTCAAATTTGGCAATTCCAGGACCAAAGGACAGTAACTTGATTGTGACATAAATATTTGTCTACGGGTTGAGATCCCAAGCTCTGGAGTCAGATAGACATGGAATGAAATCCCATATCTTCCATCCTCTAGGTCCATGTTTCCAGGCTAGTTACCGTACATTTCCCTAATCTCCCTGTACACTACTTTTCCTGTCTGAAATAGGTGTGATAGTCCTTAACCATTTTTTTTAGTGTGTTACCGAGGACTGAATGTAGTCATGAATATTAGTGCTTCACCCAGTACCTGGCATATCTTTAGTGTACCAGCAGCAGCTGCTGTTGCTGGTGATTATCATTCACATTTTAGAATGTATTCCCTGGAGTCTTGTACCTGTATGTTTATCGGCACTTGTTTCTACTGAGCTTTTACTTTCTGGCTACGGAACAGGAGAGTAGGAGAAGAAAGGCTGGAAGGGAGGTTCCTTTAGTCATTTCGAGCATCCATGGTGATGGGTGCACATGCACCCTTTATCACCCAGCATGCCTGCCAGGCCACTCAAATTTGCGGTTCCTGTGATCTTCATGGTGGGAATTGGTAGGATTTGGGGGTGGGAAGCACAGCTCTGCCTCTTGGGAAGCAATGAGGAGTTTTTGGGCTGGAAGACACAGTCGTGGGGAGGGACGTGTGAAAAAATAACCGTCCTTTGCTTTTCAGGTCAATTCTGTCAACTGTAATACAAGCTGGAAAATAGTCCTTTTTATGAAATGGAGTGACAACAAAGATGACATCCTGAAGGGGGTGAGTTCGGTACTTCCCAGGCTGGCAGCACTTGGCTCCGTGTGGCGTAGCAGCCAAGTTCTCTGGTAGAATTCATGGTCCTGAAACCCTCCATGTGCTGACTTTTTAGGGTGACGTGGTAAGGCTGTTCCATGCGGAGCAGGAGAAGTTCCTCACCTGCGACGAGCACAGGAAGAAACAGCATGTCTTCCTGAGAACTACCGGCCGGCAGTCGGCCACATCTGCCACGAGTTCAAAAGCCCTGTGGGAGGTGGAGGTAAGGGGCGGGGCTGGAGGGGGAGAGAGAAGACTGCGGGGTCTGTAGGGTACGTAAACTGACCTCTTTCCAAAAATGGGTCAGGATGACAGATGAACAAGCACATCGTGCCGAATCCGAAGGATGCTGGGTGTGTTTGTGGAGGAGAATGATGTCGACTTGGGTAGCAAACTCACAGCCGAAGCTGGAAGTTTCTTACTCTTGGCTCATCTAATCATCTTTTCCTTCCATGTCTTTGTTTCCCGTGCTCATATGTCTGTCCCAACGATATGCAATTGAGTGCCTACTCCACAGGATGCATTGGTGACTCATGTCAGGGATGGGATAGAAAGAGAGACACCCAGATGACTGGGTGGCGAAGTGGCCAGAGACACTTTCCTCATGCTCTGGGGATGGAGATGAGGGAGGGAGAAGTTCAGGTTGGGTGAAGGAGGTGGCATCTGAGCTAGTAGGTACAGGATGACGTGTATTTCTGAAGGCAGAGATGCGTAGAGCGTAGGCCACTTCATTCATGTCAGACGGTGGCACAGAATTGGGAATATGAGGCAGCCTTGAGGGAAGGTTCAGCACCCCAATTTGGTGGAGGAGCAGAGGATACGCACAGAAGGGAAACAGAAACTGGTTTTGGAGACTGGAACCTGGAGGGCATCTCTCCAGGCTGTGAGGAGGTCAGAGTTCAGAGTTTGCTCATAGGCAGGACGGAGCTTGAAGAGGAGTTTTGAGGAGGGGAGTAATGTGTTCAGTGTGCTACTTACGGAGATAAAGGATTCTGCTACTTGAGATAAATGATTATGCATGTCATTTATTGAGAGGACATGGCAAGAGACTAGAATTGTGGGACCCACAGACAATGGCATGAATGCTTGGTGACAGAGGTGACAGGAGCCTGAGCTGCAGGCACTTAGCCTCTCCCCGAAGCCCTTCTCTCTGTGTAACTCACTGTAGCTCTTAGCGTACATGCATTTCTCTGTGTTGGCCTGCCTCCTCTCTTCTTCCTCCCTTGCTTTAATTGTTTCATGTTTTTATTGAGTTATAGCAGACACAAAGTGCCCATATCAAAACTATACAACTTCATGAATTTTTATATAAACATACAGTCACATAACTACCACCCAGGTCAGGAAGGGAACACCTAGAAGGCTCCTTTGGACTTCTTTCCAGCATTCTTCTTTTCCTCCTAGAGAAGTAACCAGTGATTTGACTTCCATCTCCATGGTTAGGTATTCTCTGGTCTTGAACGTTGTATAAATGGAGTCAGAGGGTGTATAACCTTTTTTTGGTCTTTTTTTTCTACTCAGCATAATTATTCTGAGGTTCATTCATGTTGTTGCCCAAGTCAGTAGTTCATTCCTTTCTTTTGGTGAGGAGTGTTTCGCCATAAGGTGTACCACAATTTGTCTCTTCACCTGTGGATGGACCTTTGAGTTGATCCCAACTTTGGGCTGTTACAACTAAAGCTTCTGAGGGCATTACAGATGTGTACGTATCTCTTCATAGTAGCGAACTTTCATTTCTCTTGGCTGAATGTCTAGAAATGGAATAGCTAGATCATAGGATGGGCGTACGTTTAAAAAAAATGGCAAACTATTTTCCAAAGTGTTCATATCACTTTATGTTCCTACCAGCAGGGTATGAGAGTTCTAGTTCTTCCACATCATCACCAGCACTTGGTATGGTTAGTCCCTTTCATGCTAGCCATTAAATAGGTGTGTCATGAAATTTCTTTGTGCTTTTAATCTGCGTTTCCCTGATGGTTAATGATACTGAGCATTTTTTCATGTCTTTATTTGCCATCAGTGAATCCTCTTCAGGGAAGTGTTCATTCCAATATTTTGCCCATTTAAAAAATTGTCTTACATATCTTTTAACATGATTGTTTTAATACTTAGGTTTATCTTGGCCGTTGTATAGAAAAATTTCTACAGTTTTCATGATGAAAGGACTCTGCATAAAGTTTTCAGTTTCCACCTTCTCCTCATTCTTTTTCTCCTTCTCTCACACCCACAGCACTTGTTGGGAGTTTTTTAGTTAGTGTCTACGTAGAGACACTGTCAGTCCTGTTAGATTAGAAACGCTTTGTGAGCTAGACTTTTGTCATTGTTCACTGATGTCACCCCAGGACTTAGGACAGGGTTTTATATATTCACAACAGTCTTTCATGTGTGATTTGGATACTAATGCCAAAACAAAAAAACCACAAAACCCAAAAAAACTTGTTCTCAAGTGAATTTAAAGTAGTAAATAGAAACTAAGAAAAAACTGAAAATATAGGAAAACAGGAAGAAGTAAACCATCATTTCATTAACTTAGTGTACCCATTTCATTGGAGCTGTTTGTTCTGTGAGCAGGTTATTTCTGCACATTTGACATCACTTGACGAACGTTTTTGCACCTTGCTTTAAA
The DNA here is from genome assembly GCA_028646535.1 of Procyon lotor. Lineage (NCBI taxonomy): Eukaryota > Metazoa > Chordata > Mammalia > Carnivora > Procyonidae > Procyon > Procyon lotor. Next base: position 37,501,632 of record CM053603.1, read on the forward strand.
CATGGTGTCATAACCTCCACACCAAAAAAAAGTCCGAACCCTGCAGAAGTCCCCGAGGCTGACCTGAGTACATTTACCAGAAGATACCACATCTTATTCACCTCTACATCGATAGAAATGAGTTAAAGATCACAAGCAAACATAAAAAATGAACCTTGGAACACTGCTTCAAAAACTAATGGTGTATTTTACGGTGACTAAGATAACACAAAAATTTTTAAAAAATTAAAAAAAAATTTTTTTTAAAGTTTTTTTAAATTAAAAAAAAATTTAAACTGAAAAAAATAGAGGGGAAAGGGATTGTGACCTTTTCCAAGATCCTCTGCATTCTCAAAAACAAAACAAAACAAAACACAATTTTGTGTGGAGGGTGTTTGAGGTCTGGACTTCTAAAACTTCAGATACTTAGAAGTCCAGAGCATCTTCTCTCTCTCTCTCTCTCTCTCTCTTTTCTTCTGAGAAGAAATAGCTAATCCTTATTCCCTAAAAAATTGTTTCCTGCTGGTTTTGCCCAGCATATCCTAGGAAAACATTGAATGTCTCCCCTTTTTAAATATGTTTCTTGCAGATTCTGGAATCGTTAAGTGCTCCTTCAAAATAAAAAAAGGAAGCCAATACCATGTATGGCATTTCTTGTACCTGCTAGTGACCAATTCTCTTGCTTTCATTTGAAAATGAGGAAATATACTTCACCTTTGTTTAAAAAAAAATTTTTTTTTAAATAATAGCTTCGTTGAGCCACAACTCCTACATTTGAAGTGTACAATTTAATGGTTTGACTGAAGTCTGTAGAGTTTGACCACCATCACCACAGTGAATTTTAGAACATTTTCATTATTCCAGGAGGAGCCCTGCATCCATAGTGACCACACCTTGTTTCTCCTCAAACCTCTCCCCTCCTGGCAATCACTGTTTCTTGTCTCTGTAGAATCATCTATGCCGGACATTTCCTATGAATGATATACTAAAATATGTGACCCTTTGTATCTGACTTCTTTCACTTCTTTCAGAGTGTTTCAGAGTTCAACCGTATTGCCAAGTGTATCAGTACTGCATTCCTTTTTATTGCCAAATAATACTCCATTGTATGGATAAACCATACTGTCTTACTTGATGGTATTCGAATTGTTTCTACTTCCAGACTCTTCTGAATAATGCTTCTGTGAACATTCACACACCAAGTTTTGTGAAGATAAAGGTTTTTCAGTTCTCTTAGGGGTGGAATTGTGGGTCCTGTGGTAACACTGTTTAGCTTTTTGAGGAACTGCCAGATTGCACTAGTTGGTACTTGCACCTGTGGTGTTCCAGTTTCTCCATCTGGCCTTTGTTTATGAAGGCTATTTTTGTTGGATACAGAATTCTAGGTGGACCGTTTTTTTCTTTCTGTACTTAAAAGTTGTGCATCCATTGTCATCTTGTGTGCATTGTTTCTGATGTGATTTCATTGGTTTCTTATCTTTGTTCTCTATATATAGTGTGGTTTTTTTTTCCTGGCTGCTTTTTAAAGAAATCTTTTTTATTTTATTATGTTATGTTAGTTACCATACAGTACGTCATTAGTTTTTGATGTACGTATAACACACGGTGCTCCATGCAATACGTGCCCTCCTTTAATACCCACCACCAGGCTTCCCCATTTCCCCACTCCCCTCTCCTCTAAAACCCTCGGTTTGTTTCCTGGAGTCCATAGTCTCTCATGGTTTGTCTCCCTCTCTGATTCCCCTTCTTCATTTTTCCCTTCCTTCTCCTAATGTCCTCCATGCTATTCGTGGCTACTTTTAAGATTTTTCTTTTTATTTCTGGTTTACATTAATCTAATTATGATTTGCCTTGGTGTGTGTGTGTGTGTGTGTGTGTGTGTGTGTGTGTGTGTATGGAGTTGTATATGTGTGTGTACTTATCCTGCTTTGAGTTAATTGAGTTTCTTGAATATGTATGTATCAAAATAGTAAAACTTAAGTTCATTCCTTCTCAAGTATGTTTCCTGCCCCCACCAACCCACACAGAAATGCTGGATTATTTGATATTGTCTGACAGGTCACTGAGGTTTTGGGTCACATTTTCCTGATTCTCATCTGTGCACTGCTTCATGATTATATGCTGATCATTGTGGTGCTACTTTGTGGAGTATTTGTATTCTGTTGCCTTCCTTTAAAGAGTTTTGAGTTTTGTTTTGTCAGACAATAAAGGTACTTGTGAATCAGATTGATGCTTTGGAATCTTGCTTTAAAGCTTTGCTGAGTCTAGTGTGTTACAGTTTTCTTTCTTTTTTTTGGGGGGCTGGCTTGGCTCCATCACTGAGGTGTAACCCTTCTGACACTATTATTGAATGCCCGAGGTGTTACATGGAATCTGTCAGAACATCTTCCAGCCCCAAGCAAGCAATGAGAATGTTGAGCTCACAGCTTTCCTATCATTCTTCATTTGGCCTTGTGTGGTTTCACCTTACACATGTGTAACTTGGCATTCAACCAAAAACTCAAGGAGACTCCTGTGTAGATGTCTGGAGCCTTTTCTCTGGGTGGCTCTGTATTCTGCCCCCATAAATTCCAGCTGCTTTTTTCTCCCTAAATTCTGATGTATCTCCTCAACTCAGATCAGTGTCTTCTGCTTGGATTCTTCTTGCCAATGCTACCGTCCAGAGAGGACCTTAAGGCAGAAAGTTGGAATAATCATGAAGATGACTTTTTGTTTCCCTTTTCTCAGAGATCACAATTGTGTATTGCCTGTTGTCTAACATCTGAACACAGTTGTTTCCTGTTTTTACCAGTTTTCTAGTTGTCTATAGCAAGTTCATGTATCTTGTGCAGTGTTTAATTGTTTACGGCACCAACTACCAGTGCCGGTTATTCCATAATGACCAGAAGCTGAAGTTACATGTATTTTTATGGTAAATTGGTCCAGGCTCTGTGAGTTTCAAGTTTCAGAGCACTGGCTTATGTATGTATTTCAACACGTGAGTATAAGTATAGAATGCTTTCAGTTTTCTCTGAAATTTATTTTTATTTGTCATGCTTTTTATGGCTGCATTATAGAATCTTAACTTCTACTTTATTATGATTAAAGCTCTGATCTGAAATCTAAATCTAAATCTGAAAGCCATTCAACTTTTTGTGAAACCATTTCATTAACTGGGAGACTATTTCTTCTTTGGAGAAAAATAAAACTTCCATATGTTTGAACTCTGACATTGTGTATGATACTTGCAGTGGCTGTGTTAGAAGATACTCATTTTTTTTCAGCCTAGTAAATATCACTCCTGAACTATGACTTAGGAATGAAGTCCCAGTGTTGCTTTAACATGGGTTGACATTTTTTCCACTCCTGTTAATCATTCCTCCTCTTGTAGGTAGTCCAACATGACCCGTGTCGGGGTGGAGCAGGATATTGGAACAGCCTCTTTCGTTTCAAGCATCTTGCTACAGGGCATTACTTAGCAGCAGAGGTAAGTAGCAGCTGAAAGCATTCTGTGTCTTTCTCTTTCAAAGCTGACATATTCCTTTTTCTTCATTTACCTGTGGCCATTGGGTAGTTAGATGCTCGGTCATCTTGCTTTTTCTTTGACTTTTCTGTTTCCGCCTGCCTCATTTCCCTGCTTATAGATGAGAAAAGGTAAATATGATTAACACATTTTAGTACTCCACAGAGATTTAATCAAGATGTGGGGAGAAAACAAGTTAGAAAATTAAACAGTCATGGGAATGTAATGTACAGCATGATGACTGAGGTTAATTATATTGTATGTTTGAAAGTTGCTAAGAGAGTAGATTTAAAAAAAAAAAAAGAATGCTAATCTGGGATTTAGGATTATAGAAATTTTTGCTCTTGTGTTTTGCTCTCCCCACGTCTTACCTACCTGCCCTGCTCCTAACGTGAATGTCCAAGATTCAGTTGTAGTGAAACGTGGTATGTAAAGCTGGAAGCATTAAGATACATAAAGAATTAGACCACTTTACCAAGTATTGTGGTTCTCAGGGCACTACTGGAATAGACAGGGTCTTATTTTTACTTGCAGGAATGACAAAAATCCAGGAAATTAACTTTACCTTAAATGTCTGTAGAGGATTTTTGAGGAAAGGCAAGACTCAGTACTGAAGGACAGGAGGAACTGACTTTTTAATTTTGGTGTTAAATTAAGAAGCCATCATACTGTGTGACAGATGCTGAGTTTTACTCTGATCTGCTGGAAGATGTACGATACATATTCATATCAGATTCTAGCCATACATCAAAAGACACCTCCTGTTGTCTAGTTCCACTGTGGGACGGCTCAGAGATTCTCAGGGTGATGTGTGTGTGCCAGTATTGTTTCTGCAGCTGACCCCAAAGAAGGCAAATCTAAATGTACTGAAACCCATCTCCCCTCAGGATGCCTGATACTTGTAAGAAGTGATGATTTCAAAATACTTATGACCAAAGGTCAAGACTAAGTTGAAATTTAAAATGAAGCCATAAGGAATTATGGACCCAGCTAGCCAGCTCTGAGAAATGTTGATTCCATGGTTTGCCAAAGATCAGTGGTGGTTGCGTTATTTGTTATGTTCTGAAGCAAGTGTAAGTCTTGCTGGAGGCTACAAATTTTTTATTTCTGACTAAAACTAAGCAGGATTATCAATGACTGGAGACTGATCTTTATCTCAGGGTTGTAACTGTTGCTTTGCTAGTGAATTCATTGTGTTCTTTCAACACTTGAGAGCCGTCTTTTGGTGACTGGTCGATTGTTCCCTGTGTGTTATACTCATGTGGTATGTGTTGTGGCATGCTGGTCTCATGAACAGAGGGAAGGGACAGGTTTTTAGCTGTTCAGAGATGTTCACAGGCCTTGAAGTCTCCTGCAAGTGGGGCCGAGTCCTGGAGAAATCAATGGATGTTTTAATTTCCTAATGATTCTTTTTCATCAGGTAGACCCTGACTTTGAGGAAGAATGCCTGGAGTTTCAGCCTTCAGTAAGTATGAGCAAGAGCCTTCTTGTCTGCATCTGGTAGGGTGAGGCCAAATGATCTGGAACCCCATTTAAGAACTGCCATTCATCATTGAGTGATGGGGAAGGGGAAACCATAGGATGCCTTAAAAGAGGGTCTTATTCTATACTTCCTTGAGGGCAGTCATCTCTTCCTGTGTTCTCACTGATCCAGGACTGTCAGTGATGATGCTCCTCCCATGTGTTTAGTGAAGGGGTTTCACCTTTAAGTTGTAGAAGTTGATGCTATCTCTTAGAATGCCTGTAGGTATTCTAAGAGACAGAGAGCCCCCTTAAGAATGAATATCTGATTGCTGTTGACCTCAATCTATGATTCACCCAGATTTTTTCAGGGAATGAGTGTGTGAGGTGGATACTGTCATTTAGATAATGGAGGTAATACATGAGGCATGGTGCTCCTGACATCTGATTAGAAACTCAATCGTCTAACCATCTATCCTTGCTTTCTGCAAACTCAGAAATAGATTTTATAATGTCGTTTGGAATTTAATGCCAACAAAATCCTTTAGAAGCCATATAACCAATTAATGCTGATTTGGGGGCACTTGGGGGTTGAATTGTCCACAACTGTGGGTTAAAGAGGGCAGTGCTTGTGTTACACGGAAATGCTGGCTATCAATAAAGCACTTCTCTTGTACAGTGCTTTATTCTGGTCTCGGGTTTAAAAAAAATGCAAATAGTTGCTACTCTGACATTGTGTGTTCATGTGATCATCTCTGGTGAATATGGTAGGTGGTATTGAGCTGCTTTTTTGCTTAGAGGGGGACGTACAATTTTGGAAGAACTCACAGGTTTTAAAGTGGATCCACGAATAAAGGAGTTTGGGGTGGAGATGACACAGAATGCAGTTGTCTTTGGAAAGTCCAAATTCTGTGGAAAGGATGGAGCTTGCAGTTATGTTCGAATAGAATGTCAGCCTTGGAAAGAATGAAGAGGAGTGCTAGCTGAGGGCTTTACATCATGAGTTCCCGGACTGGCTGTAGGAGATCATGTCTTTCCCAATTCTTGAGGGAGCAGCTGAGGGTCCTGCTCCTCCCTTTTATCTTCCTCACCCTTACCTCCAGAGCTCATTTTGAAAGCTGCCCTTCCTCATTGCCTGGCAGGTTGAGAGCACTGACCTGGTCTGACTTCTTGTTAACGGGCAAAAAGTCTTTGCCCAACATCGGCAAGTAGTGTTCATGTGGCTGGTCTTCAGAGGCTTGGACTGGCAGGGCGCCATTTTTCATAAGGCAGTTCTTGTCACTGCACCTTCTTTACTTTGAGAGACTTTGTGGGACTTGCATCCAATGGTATCAGCCCGGCCGTCTGGGCTGTAACACAGAGTAGGTGTCCTCTCTGAGATGACTTGGAAGGACAGCTGTGGCTTCTGCCAGTGAGAGCTGATGTCCATTTGAACCTGGAGCTCTGTGAGGAACAGGGCTGTTCTCCTGGCCTGTTGATGGGTGCGGGGAGGTCTGGCATTTGTAGCGTGGGAGGAAGAATGTAGTGATCCAAAGCAGGGCAGGGAAGAGAGGCAGACCTGGGTTTAAATAGAAGACCCTCTCCTTGCATGAGCTGTGGGAGTGAACAAGCTATGTTCCCCTCTCTGGCCCTCATTTCCCTCCTCTATAGAAGTGGCCGATCTGCTTGTTGTAAGGACCAAGTGAGGTGTGGTGCCTACGAGGCGGCCCACAGTAAGCGCTCAGCAAGTAGCATTTGTGTAAGTTGGACAAGATCAGTAGCATTTTTAGTGCCTTTACATCCATGAGTTCATCTGGGCTGCGCAGCAGCTGTGTGAAAGGAGTTAGGGGAGATTTGATGATGTTCATTGGAATGATGAGGAACCAGAGTGTGGTCCTAACTCATCACCTGTCTCGGTTCAATCAGAGTTCAGTCATCTTTCTATTTTCTCCTGCTTCTCCATGGCCCAGTGGTGGAATGTGCCAGCAGGTGTGGGTGCAGATCCAGACCGCATTGCTCTGGCTGGTTTGGGTGTTGCTTTGGTGGTGGTCTTCATACGGAGGAGGAGTGGGGGGCCCACCCTGCACCCATGGGGCCAGCGGCCCAGCTCCTCCCTCTCTGGGGTAGGTGTCAGCACAGGGAGAGTCCTGCACCCCTCACCCTCTTGTCGGCTGGGAAACTTGAGCAGAAAAGCTGGCGTTGGGAAAGTTGGGGAGAGGAAACTTTGTTCTGCTCGTGGGTCATACACCCTGAGACTGGCATCCAGTGCTTGTAGGAATCTTTGCCTGGAATCCTATTTAGCTTGTTGAGCTCGTTCTTCTCATTTTAGCAGCACCCGTGAGCCGCATGGTTGACGCCAGAGAGAGAGAAAGGACAACTCCAGGCTGGCTCTCTTCTTGCAGCCTGTTGTACATGCGCCTTTCCTCCCACTAGGTGGCAAACGCCGACTGCACACAAAGAACGTTGTTGTGTGGTCACAGGTCCCGATACAGGCTCTCTGTGCAATTTTAAGTTTTCTTCAGTGTTCCGGCAGGTCTGAAATTGAACCGCCAGCCTGTAGCCTAGCTGTGTGTCTCAAGGCAGAATCAGGTCAGAGTTTATTTTGAAAGTGGCGTGTGGAAGACTTTGCAGGTCAGAGTAGTTGGGGAGGACCGAGCTTTTTCTTGAACTGGGGTACTTGGTGCTCTCCACTGGATTCATAATTGAGGGTAGATACAACAACGAGTTGTGGGTTTGTTTAGGTAGTGCTGCAAGGTATGAGAGGAGAGGGCATGGGGAGGAAGACACAGCTTTTGGGTATTAAAAGAAGCATTTGTATTTTCTTTCTTTCTCCCTCCC
>CM053603.1:37509490-37625873 GCA_028646535.1 Procyon lotor
AGAGTTAGTGCCTCAACCCAAGCAAAGCAAGTTAGTGACAAAGAAAATGTGATTTTCCCAGTAGATGCAAGTGGATGTTGTCTTCTTGCAAGGATATTGAAAATTAAAAATAATCCCACGTAGAGTCACAGTGCTGGGAGACACCTCGCAAAGCTTATGCGAGGACGTGACAGTCTAAGCATGCTGCTTAAATCCACTCAGGCAGATGGGCTCTGAAGCCTAGAATGTGTTTTTATAGTTTCTCAGGAAAGCTTTCGTCATTGTTCATTAGTCTTAACTGTCAGAGATTTTCTTCAGTCTCCGCCAAATCCCGTACATAGCAAGAGGGGCCCCATTTTCCCTGAATTGTCATCAGCAACGCGCCTTGATTAATTACGAACGTTTTTTTCAGGGCTAGTCTGACTTCTCAGATATTTTTCTTGGCCACACTGGGATCTCTGCTTACGAACACTTGGATTCAGGCTTATTTTATTTTACTTTTTCTCCTGGGAATGAGATGTATCATATTATTGCTAGACCATTTACTGTAGCTTAACACAGTGACCCATAACCAAATCCACAGGATGAGTTTTTCTCAAAGTGCTTCTTCTCTCTTCCAACTACTGCAGACGGATGTAGCCATACGGACTTCTTCATCACCTCTATAGCACTCTTTCCGTGGACATCTGTTACTGTAACCCTGCATTGTTTAAACATTTTTTTGCAACACAAGGAGGTAGAGTGTAAATATTCTTGGCGTGGGTGGCTGACTGTCATCTTTCATGACTGCTCTGAAACTGTGGTTCTTTTCCTGCCAACTGCTGATGTTCACTATTGTTTCTTCCCTGTTCCCGTGGACTGTGCAGTGATTGTAGTGAGGGAAGTTCTGGTGTGCAGAATCCATGACTTGATGACTTTTCCTCCTCAGGTGGACCCTGATCAGGACGCCTCTCGAAGCAGGTTGCGCAATGCCCAAGAAAAGATGGTGTACTCCCTGGTTTCTGTGCCTGAAGGCAATGACATCTCTTCCATTTTTGAGCTAGACCCCACCACTCTCCGTGGAGGTGATAGCCTTGTTCCAAGGTATGATTCCAAAATGGCTTATCCCAAGTGAGTCAGAGCTGGTATATGTGGCCTGGCTTCTTGGGATCCAAATCATCATTGCCTTTCTTGAAGTTTTTGTAAAGGATTTGTTCTGGTTGCCCATTGGAACGGTGGTTAGGTTTTTTTTTTTTGGTTTTTTTTTTTTTTTTTTTTTTTTATGGCTCATTAATTTTAAGTTCTCAAGAGTTGGATAAGAAGTGCTTTATTTAGGGAAACAAGTCAAACCATAAGCTCCGGTAGCTTCATATTTCTGGTTTCCTTTACGCATGTCCTCCTTTTCCAACTTGAGAGATCCCTTAGTCAACTGAATAAACAATTATAAAGAAATCCTGGAAAATGGAGTATTTGTAGGTCATTGAGTATGTAGTAGAGTATGAGACCAGTGTTTTTGGTTATTTTTTTAAATTTGACCCTTAGTTTGGTTACATAAGAACGCTTTTTGGTGGAGGAAATAACTGGGCCCTAAGTAGGATGAAACTCATGCTTAACACCAAAATATTGGTGTCAGCAGCAATATTATTAAGAATGACTTAGATTTATTGAGTGCTGACTGCATGCTATGTTCAGTCTAAGTACTTTTATTTGTGTTAAATAATTTCATCTTCACACAGACCCCCACCCCTCACATGAACTATTTGCTGTTTGCCTCTTCTAGATAGACATTGAAGCTCAGAGAGTTTAAGCAACTCATCACACATCAGCCAACCGCTTTGCAGAGCCTAAAATCTTTTTTTTTTTTTTTTTTAAAGATTTTATTTATTTGACAGAGAGAAACACAGTGAGAGAGGGAACACGAGCAGAGCAGAGGGGATGGTAGCGGGAGAAGCAGGCTTCCTGCCGAGCAGAGAGCCCGATGTGGGGCTCGATCCCAGGCCCCTGGGATCTGACCTGGGCCGAAGGCAGACGCTTAACAACTGAGCCACCCAGGCGCCCCTGCAGAGCCTAAAATCTTAAACACTGAAGGCAGACAGGGTTTCGGGGGGCAGTTCTGACTCTCGAGCACAGCATTGGTTAGCAGCAATCTCATTGACATCCGTAGGTTTTACACACGGCCCCTCTCACTGAGTTATCACTTGGTGTTTCGTGATCCGTGTATGTCATTGCCGTGTCCCTGTTTATCCTGTTGATGAGACTGGTAAGTGCAGTGTGGGTGCTCTCAGCAGTAGCGAGGAAGCTTCTCTCGTGCTGTCAGAGTGACAAACGGAGGACAATGTCCACGTAGAAGAGAGTTTATATTGCAAGGAGGCCTTCCATTGCCATCCAGTTAAAAGGTTACCTGGTTCTTAAACTGCTGGGTTGTTAATTCCTTGAGAATCTGGGGAAAGCTAGAGATGTTTCTCTAGAAAATCTCAGGCCTGTGCACAACTTTGCATTCTCCAGGGTTGGAACTCCTGATTTAGATAGCTTTTTTTTTTTTTTTTTAATAACAGATTTGTTGAGCTCTAAGTCATATACCATGTACAGTTCACCTAACACGCTCAATTCAGTGGTTTTTTAGGGGATGAGCAGATTTGGGCAGCTGTCATCACAGTTTTAGAACATTTTTTTTCCAAAAAGGAACACCATACCCTTTCTCCATCCCTCTCATTTCCCCATGTTCCACCTCCAGCCTCAGACTCCGCTGCGATCTTCCTGTTCTGGACATTTTGTGTAAATGTAACCCGTGATCTTTTGTGACTGGCTATTTTACCTAGTATTTTTAAGATTCATCCATGTTATAGCATGTATTAGTACCTCATTTTATTTTATTGCTGAATAATATTCCATTATGTAGTTACACCATGTTGTATTTATCTACTTATTTTTTTCATATTTCATTTTTCTAAAAGAAGGGTTAATACCAATTCTTTTTTAAAAAATGTCATTCATTTGTTTTTGTTTGTTTATTTAAAGTAATCTCTTGTCCCACATGGGGCACGAGCTCACGGCCGTGAGATCAAGAATTGCTTACTCTACTGACTGATCCAGCCAGGCACCTCATTATTTATCTACTTATTATTATCTGATGGCCTTTTGGATTGTCTACCCTTTTTGGCTAATATGCTGCTGTGAACGTTTGTGTACACATTTTTGGGGGGGGACATAAATTTTCATTCTCTTGGGTATATATCTAGAAGTGGAAGGTTATGTCACATGGTAACTGTCTAACCTTTTGAGGAACTGCTAGACTGTTTCTCAACATGGATGTACCATTTCACATTCCCACCACCTGTGGGTACAGATTCCAATTTCTCTATGTTCTTTCTTTCCGGTACTTGTTACTGTCTTTTTATGTGAAGTGGAACCTTATTGTGGTTTTGATGTGGGTTTCTGTGAGGCCTAATAAGGTTCATCATCTTTTCATGAGCTTGTTGGCCACTCATGTATCATCTTAGTGGAATATTTTTCCATTTAAATGACTGTGTTGTCTTTTTATTATGGGGTTTTAAGTGTTCTTTATTCTAGATACAAACCCCTTACTAGATACACGATTCGCAAGATTTTTCTCCCATTCTCTAGGTTTTTTTCACTTTCTCAGTGGTATCTTTTGAATTAGAAAAGTTTTTAATTTTGTTGAAGTCCAATTTATCTGTTTTTTCTTTGATTGCTTAAGCTTCTAGTTTCTTAAGGAACCATTGCCCATTCCAAGGCCATAAACAATTACACTGATGTTTTCTTCTAAGAGTTTTTGTTCTTTACTCTTAGGTCTTTGATCCATTTTGAGATTCCTTTAAAATGTGGTTTGTGGTATGGTACAATGCTTTTTATGTTTAAGATTTTATTTATTTTGAGAGAGTGAGTACAGGGGCAGGGGCAGAAGCAGAAGGAGAGAGAGAATCCCAAGTGGATTCCACGCTGAGTGTGGAGCTCTGTTTCATGACCCAGTTCATACTGGGCTCAATTTCATGACCCTGAGCTGGAATCAAGAGTTGGATGCTCAACCGACAGCCACCCAGGCACCCCAGTAGATGGCTTTTTAAAAGCTTCCTTTCTCATTGACTTCTTAAGTACAGGTTTGTAGAACCCAACTGCAGTTTAGTTTAAGTAAATTTCTATATATCGTGTCCTCTGCTCTGGTAGTTATTTAATGAACTTTGTTAGGTTCCCAGGAGACAAGGGAATGACATTTATATTACATGCTAAATGTTTTAGTTTGCAAGGGATAGCAAAGAACAGGACTCTGTGATTTTAAATACCACATCATTTTATTAGAAAGTGCTTCATGACATTCCCTTGGCATGGGGAGTAAAGTTTTAGTTGACTATTCCCTAGTGGGTTGGAAATCCACATGATCTTATAGGAAGGAGAAAGTTGAGTCTAAGCTTTTAGGTCAAATGGCCAAGCAGCTTTGGCTAGTTAGAGACACTGCTTCTATATGCATTTAGATTTATTTCTGTTTCTCTGTTGGAAAACTCTTGGTGGGCAGTTGTCCATAGGTAGATGAATTCTAAACTCTTAAACAGGGGAAATCCTTTTTTTTTAAATTTTTTTATTATTAACACATGATGTATTATCTGCCCCAGGGTACATGTCTGTGAATCATCAGGCTCCCACATTTCACAGCACTTACCATGGCACATACCCTCCCCAATGTCCATAACCCAGCCACCCTTAGTTTGTTTCATGAGTTTAGGAGTCTCTTATGGTTTGTGTCCTTTCCCATCCCATCTTAAAACAGGGGAAATCTTGTATTCACCATGGAAATAGTATCTGGTATGGTCTACCAGTGTTAGTTACAGTTAAGATCTTGGACTTAGTCTTAGCTTTAAAAATTTTTATCCATTCTTGCCTTTGACAACCCAAGAGCCAGAATTGAATGGGCTCCTTATGCATTAGTCCTGTGGAGGGATAAAAAGCTTTAGGGGTAATAGACTCATTTCCCTGCATCTTAAAGCTGTGCTAAATATTGCTCACTTGAAGATCAGAAAGTCTGCAAGTAGATAAATGTCCCTAAAATGATATCAGCAAAGTAATTTTTGTGATAGTCACTGGTTAAAAGAATCTTTCCAAGGCAAAATGAAAAGGATGATGGCAAATTCTGGATATACCACACAAGATAATAAAATTACAGTATATGTAAAATAGATGAATTAAATGAACATTGGGAGAGCATCCAATTTTGTGGCTGTTTTGTAACTGTCCTGATCTCATGGCTTTTGAGTTAAGGATTGGGAACGGGACTTGGGATGAATTGATAGAATGCCCTTTGTGTCTTAAGTATAATTTGTCCTGGAACTTTATAGAATGTAATCATCCAATTATAAGCTAAGCTCCAGGCTTTGGTTATACTTTGAAACTAAGAAAATGAGTCCAAGTCACTCAGAAGAAAAAGAATTGTAAATCTCTGTCAGATTTCTTATTCTTGTTGTTTCATGTATATTCATTGTAGTTTATGTAAAAATCACTGTGGTTGCCCTTAAAATGTTCAGGGCAGTTAGAATGAGGAAAAGCGAAGGCAGAGAGGATATACTGAAGATGGTTGTCTGGTTTGATGTTCTCCCTGCCCTCACCTCTTTTCCATGTCTATACCATTGCTCTAAATTCCTCTTAATGCAAGTGATGTCTGTGGTCCCTTGTCTGCCCCAGCCCCAACAATGTTCAAAGTTCCAACTCAAGTTTTCTGTAACAAAAAATCTATCATGATTTTCTGAAGCCTCATTGATCTGTTCTAAAGGTCCTTTAGTACTTACCTTGACTGTCTCCCAGCTTAATGCTTTTGAATGTGCATTTCCCATTACTTACTATTGCTTGGTGTTCATTGATCTTGTCTCACTAGTGTGGTAGATTCTTGATGCAAGAAGTATGCCATTATTTCTACTACTTCCTTAAAGCAAGTTGAAAAACGTTGTAGAATTATCCATGTTCACTGTAAAAAGCAACAAGAAAAACGTGTTAATGTCACGGAGAGCAAAGAAGCAAATAAAAATTACATAAAATTTAACTACTGAGAGATAACCACTGTTAGCATTATGGTTTCTCTAGTTTTAGACAGGTCTCCGAGCACACAGGTAACATGTATGTAATTTATCATAAGTAGAATTATATACTATTTTTAACATTTTTCACTGGGTATGTTCTGTACATATTTCCAGGTATATATGGATTATAATCACTTTAAATGTTTACTATTCTAGTGTATGTACTACACAATTAACTAGTCCACTACTGAGACATTGGATTGTTTAGTTTTTCACCCTTGTAAGTAATGCTTTGTTGAATGTCTCCATGCCCCAGTTTGTACTTGTGCTGTCATTTTAAGTGAAAAAAAAAAAATCTAAAACTGGGATTGCTAGATGAAAAGGTAGATACATTTTACTTGTTTCATAAAGTGCCAGACTCCCTTCCAGAGTTTCACCTGTTTACACTCTCACCAGGAGTGTGAGGAGAGGTTATTTCCCTCAGCTTTTGTAAATACTGAGTTATATCAATCTCTAAGATCTTTGGAATATGGTAGAGAAAATGATACATAGTTTTAATTTATATAAATTGTATACTAAGGAGTTGAATGTATACTTCCAAGTTTATTGGCCATTTATATTGCTTTATTACATGACGGGCTTATGTCTTAGTCTCATTTTCATTTCTAGTATTCATGTTCTTTTACTGATTTTAAAGATCTCTTTATAAATGCAGATTAATAACCTCTGTGCTATGTGGTATTCTTTCGTTTTCCCAGGTTGTCCTTTTTAAGCTTTGTTCTTGATGGTTTTTTTGTTTGTTTTGTTTTGTTTTGCTTTACAAAAAGATACAAAATTTAAACTGTATTATAAGATGTATCCATCTTTGACTTAAAATTTATGGGCCTTGTATGTTGCTCCATGCTTCAGAGGCTTTCCCTACCATAAGATTATTAGATATTAACTCATATTTTATCCTAGTAACTTTATTTTTTGTTTTTTGATCATATGAAGATTTCTCAAGTGTTACTTTGTCAACTCTCATGATATGCATTAATATATACTCAGGAAATACTTGTTGTCACTCTGTCTCCTACTCAGTTTGCTCAGAGATACTCATTCAGAGGAGTGATCTTCTATTTAAAAATACAACATATCCCAATGTTAGAATCCTTATAATGATTTCTTATTGTAAATATATTAGAATATACTCAATGCACAGCCATTTGCTTCTTGTTCTATATTGTCTAGTGTATGTAACAAAAACCATTTTGGTATCCCTTTTTATTTTGATAGAATATATTTTAGGCCAGTGGCTATAGAGAACCTACAAATTCCTGTGCCCCAAATCCTTTTTTATCCCCCCTTTAGAAACTCCTATGTCCGGCTCAGACACCTGTGCACTAATACCTGGGTTCACAGCACAAATATCCCCATCGACAAGGAAGAAGAAAAACCCGTGATGCTGAAAGTAAGTTCTGGAACTTGGCTGCCTCCTTTGGTCTTGTTGTTCCCTAATGAAAGGGCTCTTTTGAGAACTGATTGGTTGGGGGGAGGAGAGGGACTGCGTTTTTTTGCTTTGGCCAGTGTGTGGTCATGGACAAACTTGAATGCAGCGAAAGAATTCTCTCCAAGGGACCTGGCTAAAGCAAGCCCAGGCTTTTTGAAATAATTAGACCTTTTTTATTCCATGGCTCTTGCCCTAAAGGTTGAGTAATTGTCTGGATTTCATGTCTGTCTGAAGGATGATTTTTGGCTGGGGGAATGTTTGCTTGTGCCTTGAGGCACATCAGATACCTAGTCAGTTTTCCCCAATCTTTATTATTTCTTTATCTCTCTGTGTATTTAAATATACTTTTATTTTTTTCGAAAGTTCTCTCAGCCCCTTTAATTTCTCTCCCTGAATCCCCCTGTCTTTCGCTACCTTCTCCAGGGTCTAGAGCATAAATTCACAAACAGGGACTTTAAAAAAAAAAAAATGAAATGATGTTCTCATGTTTTTTTCATGATAGGGGAAGTCACTGGGATTTTTTGCTTCTATTTTTCGAACATTTTCAGGTATATGGAAAAATTAAAGGAACGGTACATTGTGTACCTTTAAAATACTCTGAGTCAATAATTACCATTTTGCTCATTTGCTTTTTCCTTATGTATTTAAAGTATGTTTTTAAGTTACAACAGTCTTAACATGCTGCCTTTAACATATGAAAGTATAAATTGATACCAGAACTCATTTTCTGCCTCACACTTCCCCACAGTAAGAATCTCCAGAGGTAACAACTGTTAATGACTTGGTACTTCCTTCCAGATGTTTTTCTATGTCTAGTTAATTTTAACTGCAAGATAGCTCCAGCTCTTTGGATAGCCCAGTGTCCCGTGAGTATAGAGTTTGGTTAATGTGCTGCTCTCTCAATCCAAGAGACAGTTCCATAAAACCATTCTGCTTTTCAGATCGGCACCTCCCCCGTGAAAGAGGATAAGGAAGCATTTGCCATAGTTCCAGTTTCCCCTGCTGAGGTTCGGGACCTGGATTTTGCCAATGATGCTAGCAAGGTGCTGGGCTCCATAGCTGGGAAGCTGGAGAAGGGCACCATCACCCAGAATGAAAGAAGGTGAGGGCTTCCCACAAGAACTAGACGCACTCATCCTCAGCCACTATGGATTTTTAAAATCTCTTGCTCGAAGGAAGAGAAAATGCCAACTCTGAACAACCTTGTGTGAGAGGAGCAGGCCTTAGCATTTATATGTGGCTTCAACTTGTGGGTTTCACTTCTTTGAAAGTCTCTAAAGTTGAAAAGACTGGTCTCCCATTTGGCTTCTGAAACTACCCAACTGCATGTCAGGGGCCCATGTTACTCAAATAAAATTTGATGGCTCCTATTTTGTGAAAGGTGGTTATGCTTTAGTGGACGATAATGGGCTGTGTGTATTTTACTCTTTTTGGTAATTGGTTGTCACTTGTAGGGAAATTCAGAAGAATGGATCCACTTGGGTCTAACTGGCTCGTTAGGCCTGCGTCTTTCAAGGTGACGCTCCCAACCTATTGGAAGTTGAACATTTCCCATCTCTAATAGCTTCTTTCCCCCTAAGGTCTGTAACCAAGCTGCTGGAAGACTTGGTTTACTTTGTCACCGGTGGCACTAACTCTGGTCAAGATGTACTAGAAGTGGTCTTCTCCAAGCCCAACAGAGAACGGCAGAAGCTGATGAGAGAACAGAATATCCTCAAGCAGGTCTGTGAGATGCGATGTCCTGGGATCTTTGTAAGACATCAGTGGGATCCCTGCTCTTACACAGGGACATGGATGGTTCCCACCTGGAAGGCTTGATCAACTGACTTTTGGAGAAAACTGACTTGATGTTTGTAGAGCAGTTTTGAGCTCCTAACAGTAGCCAGTGGAAAACAGAGTTTACATATACTGCCTGCCCACACACATGCATAGCCTTACCCATCATTAACACGTGCTGCTGCAGTGGTCCGTCTCTGACAGTTGCTGAACCTGCACTGACACATCATAGTCGCCCCCAGATCTCTAGTTTACATTAGGATTCACTCTTGGTGTTACACAGTTACTCTTTGAATGTAGGCAAATATATAATGACATCATCCATCAGTTTAGTGTCATGCAGAGTGTTTTCACTGTCCTAAAAATCCTCCATACTCTCTGCCTCTTCATCCCTCCCTCCCCTCAACCCCTGGCAACAGTGATCTTTTTATTGCCTCCATAGTTTAGCTTTTTCCAGAATGTCCCATACTTGGAATCATACAGTATGTAGCCTTTCCAGACTGTCTCCTTTCACTTAGTAATATGCATCTGAGTTTCCTCTGTGTCTTTTTATGGCTTCATAGCTCAGTCTAGTTGAAAATGCACTTGTTGAATATCAATGTGTGAGAATTCACCTGTTGGGAACTCCAAGAAGAGTTCATTTGACAACTTTATTTTCATCAAAAATACTAGCGAGTGCTATGTGTCGTGTCCTTAAGGTTATTTCATATGTCTGGGAGATTTGGAGTATTTGATAAATAGGGAACTCTATAAACCACCATAAAATCTTACCATAAAGAATGAGTAAATGGTGTATAGAACATATGTAAATGGTACTGTCTGGCATAAATTTAAATAAACTGGTGTAAAGACAAATTATAGGGAGGTGGGTGACAAGGGTAGATGAAGTGCACAAAAATGCATACCATATAGTTATCTGAAGCTATATATTGGCTATATTCTTGGCTTGGAAATTCCTGGCCACTAAACCCCAAAGAAAAACATACTAGTTACTAGTCCTACAGTTCTCCATAGGAACTTGGGATTTGAGACTCCTTTCTCCTGTCAGTTGATGATAGACAAAATTTTATTAACACTCCATCATGTTTCAGCAAGGATTTCCCATCCAAGAATAAATTATGTCCAGCTGTTTCATTGGATGACTCCCAGATTAGCCCTCTGGCTCCATGCCATTGCTCATTTTCCACCATAGTAGTTCCTTGCGGGGCCGGAATGATCAGATTCCATGGCGGAAGCCTTCATTGAGCACTATATTTATGCAACTGACAGTTATTAACCCCTTTTATCCTTAGAACCCCCTGGGGAGCTGGTGGTATTCTTTCCATTTTACTGAGAAGACCAGAAGTGACCTTGACTATGCTTTATACCACTAGGGGATGATGTTGGGAGTGCGGCTTCAAACTAGACTCTGCTAATTCCAGAGTCTGTACTTGTAACCATTGCCCTACACCGTACTTGCGAGTGTTTGAGGACTAATTAGGTCCAGGTGGCCTGAATTCAGTAAGCAGTTAACCGGGTTGGTGGGTTGGATATAATGTTCAGGTTATTGATGCTGATCAAGAGAGAGCTGCCAGGGCAGTCTTGCCACCTGTGAGGTTATGTTAGTTTGAGTCTGAGGGCTAGCCATGAACACTCCAAGTGATGGCGGTGTCTGTTTTCTCTTCTCACGATCAGATCTTCAAGCTGTTACAAGCCCCATTCACAGACTGCGGCGATGGCCCCATGCTGCGGTTGGAGGAGCTTGGCGACCAGCGGCATGCCCCTTTCAGACACATCTGCCGGCTCTGTTACAGGGTCCTGAGACACTCCCAGCAAGACTACAGGAAAAACCAGGTTGGGATTTGGGATTGACTGAAATTCATATACTTGCCTCATGGTTTTAAGTCTTGCATCTGTCGTTACTCAATCGCTAGAGAACAGTTTATTAAATTTGAGCTTAGCAAGGAAATAACATTTTTGCAAGCCTGAGAAAAAGAGTCCTTAAGAAAGATACCTAAGAAGTGCCCTTCTGCAGCCACCTTTCAGTGGGATTTTTTTGTTTTGTGACATTGGTATTGCATTTTTAGTGTTTTGGGTTTTTTGTTGTTGTTGTTGTTTAACAGAGAGAGAGATCACAAGTAGACAGAGAGGCAGGCAGAGAGAGAGGGGGGAAGCAGGCTCCCTGCTGAGCAGAGAGCCCGATGCAGGGCTGGATCCCAGGACCCTGAGATTATGACCTGACCCAAAGGCAGAGGCTTTAACCCACCGAGCCACCCAGGCGCGCGCCCCCCCCCCCTTTTTTAAATATTGCATTTCTAGTGTTTTTTAAGGCATCTTACCTTAAGGTTCAGGGAAGTGATTGCTTTTATTAAAGGTAGAACAGAAATTTTCTTCCTGCTCCCTTCTATATCCTCCAGGTCTGCTGGTAACTTTCTCTTTATTTTGGTGTTGGCTCATGTTTTATGACATCCGAAGTCTTTGTGTATGTCACGGCACTGTCTGTATTATCCTCTCCTCATAAAATAAATGTCCTGACCTCTCTGGGGGTTCCCATCAATTTGAGATTTTAAGGAAACCTGTGAACTGTGTTGTCACATTTAGTAGTTCTCAGCTGGGACTAATGCTGTCCCCCAGGAAATACTTGGCAGTGTTGGGAGCCCCTTTTGAGTGTCACCACTTGGAGGTGCTACTGGGACCCAGTGGAAAGAAGGAATATCCAGGAACGCACAGGACATCCCCCGACAGCAGTCATCCATCCCTGAAAGTCGGTAGTGCTGAGGTTGGGGAGCCCTGCACTTGGTGACATAAAGTACTGTAGGCGCGCAGAGGACTCTGGGGATAACTTTGACTCCCAGTCTCTGCCCTGTGTTACAAAAGGCTTTTGTTGGTAAACTTCTGACTGCCACAACCTTTGGCCTTTCAATTTAAACTTCTCTCTGTAATTAAAAGATTTATGTATTGTGAAGACGGTGTTACTCTGAGGCAGTGCTCTAAAGTGTCGGATAGAACCTTGTTAGCAAGTATCGCTGAACTTGTGACGTGGCCTTTGCTACTCTTGAAATTGAAAGTCTCCTATACCTATGATGCTGTGCTCCTCAGTGTGGACAGCTGGCCCTTGGGTGCTCTGGTGGCTTTAGATCCTCCTGCACTGCACTAACACCATCCTGGAATATTGCCAAAGATCATTTCCTCCTCCTCTCTGCCCTCTTCAGCCCTCTTCAGATGAGGTTACACCACGGCCTTCGGTGTCTGCCAGCACATGGTACTTGTACATGAAGATACCCAACCAGTCCCTCTCGCCTCTGCTACATTGACGTGTTGTTGTCTGTAGATTCTCTGCCCCTTGGCAGTAGCGTGGCCAGTGTCCCCTGTGGACACCCCAAGTAGTTTTTAGGATTTTTGAATTAATTAAAAAAAATTAAGCCAAGTTTCAGGGGCTCTTAGAACTTTCAGTAAACAAATAGTCTGTCTTGGGAAGGGATGTATCTTTGAAAAGACACAAGCAAATCCCTGCAGAAGGCTTCCCTGAGTTCTCATGTATTTTTATGGAATGTCATAAATCTCCCAAGAGGATGTTTTCATATGTTCTGTGAATCTGATTGATAGGCTTAGGTATTCCTAACTTGATCCTGCTATCCATTGGCTATAAAAATGTATTTTCACCCCAGATAGAGAAGCCAGAATGGGGTAATACTGTTCTAAATATCTAGGTAGGCTCAAGTGTGTTTATTCAGCAGCACAGAGCAGTAAGGCACAGTTAAATCCTCTTGAATTAGCAATAAAATCAGAGCTGAAAAACAGCTTTTGACCTTTTAGAAAAATAAGTCACCACATTAGTATTTATACTGTGCACTTAATAAAATGCCCATCTGTACATACGGGATAATTTGCTTAATTACATTTGTGTGGCGGGTTTAGTAAAATGAAGGATGTGGGCGAGTTTGCAGCTGCTGTCCTAGATTAGAACGTAGTGGAAAGATGCTCCACTAGGATTTCCCTTATGAACGATAATTCTCATCAAGGACTGTGGCTGCTTTCCTTGGTTCTGGGTTAACCTTAATATCTTTCATTGTTCCTGCTGACCTCTCTTTTCTTCCTTAAAAGGAGTACATAGCCAAGCAGTTTGGCTTCATGCAAAAGCAGATTGGCTATGATGTGTTGGCCGAAGACACGATCACTGCCCTGCTTCACAATAACCGAAAACTCCTGGAAAAACACATCACTGCCGCCGAGATCGACACGTTTGTCAGTCTGGTGCGGAAGAACAGGGAGCCCAGGTGAGGCGGAAGTGAGCCTGATTGGCGGAAGGTGTCCGGGCACCGAAGCTGCAGGCACCGAGCTAGTCGTGGTACTTTGGGCTACGTTTCCTTTTTGAGGGCTGCCAGTGATCGATTTCATTTAAGCCGGTCTCTGGAGGAGCTTGGATGAGGAGTGGAAAAAACATGATATTGGGAATGGATCTGTGATGGAATCCTAGCTCTGACGTTTACCAGCTGGGTGACCTTCGCTTTCCCCTTGAGCTTTAATTTCCTTCTGTGCTAAATGGGTGGTTATGAAAATTGAATGGGAATAAATGCATGGGAAGTTGCCTGATACTTAGTAGATGTACAGTAAATGACAGTTAGTTTTGGCCGCTCAGTTCCAATTTAGCACACCCTGATTATCAGTTAGAACAGCTCCCACAAATATCATCAGTAAGAGTCTTTTGCAAACTTAGTTGTTACTTGAGTGTTTTTATTTTATGTTACAGTTCTGTCTTTTCCCATTTATATAGATCTCCCCCTCTTCTTACTCTCTTCCCTCTTCTCCTGATTAAGATCCACAACATTGGGACACCTGGGTGGCTCAGTGGGTTAAGCATCTGCCTTTGGCTCAGGTCATGGTCCCAGGTTTCTGAGATGGAGCCGCATGTCAGGCTCCCTGCTCAGCGGGGAGCCTGCTTCTCCCTGTTCCTCCCTCTTCCGTTCCCAGTGGTGCTCTCTCTCTCGCTCTCTTTCTCTCTGAAACAAAGAAGATAAAATCTTTTTTTTTTTTTTTTAAGATTTCATTTATTTGAGAGAGAGTACAAGCAGCAGGAGCAGCAGAGGCAGAGGGGGAAGCAGGCTCCCCACTGAGCAGTGAGGCCGATGCAGGCTTTGATCCCAGGACCCTGAGATCATGACCTGAGCCGAAGGCAGATGCTTAACTGACTGAGCCACCCAGGCACCTCTAAATAAATAAAATCTTTAAAAAAAAAAAAAAAATCCACAACATTTTAGGAGAAGTAGGAAATAGTTTATAATATAGGTATTGTGAATGGTCACACTAGAGAGCTGATAGTGTTGTTGTAAAATGACTCCTCCCACCCATGGAGATAAATAACGTTTGTGGAGCACTCTCGTGTACGAGGGAGTGAACTAAGTCAGCACTTGCCGTGAGTCGTCTCACTTAATGCTCGGGACAGTTCTCTGAGGTTCTGTGTCACCCTCTGCTATAGATGAGAAGAGTGAAGCACAGCAGCTCCAGCAGTTTCCCTGAGTCACACTGTGCGTCGGAACATAACTAAGGAGCATCAGAGCAGGGGTTCCAGCTGGGGCACTCAGGCCTCAGAGCCCTTCCTCGCCTCTCTGCTTCCCCCGCATCTCCCCCATGGCTCCCTTATGTGAGCTTCTTCCTTGTCTTGTTCTGTCTTTGCATTCTTGCCTTATCACTTCTTTGCCCCAGCCATTGCTGTCTGTCCTGTTTGCTTCTTTCTTTGTTTCCTCCTACAGTGACTGGGTTTCTAGTGGTGCTCTAGATGCTGGCACCAAAACTGAAACCGTCTCTGATTTCTTCAGTCCAAGCTCTGTTGGATCTTTCCACTTGCGAAGAGTCCGGCTTCAAGAGCCTAACCCATGCTCTAGTGACAGAAAATGTCTTGTTTGCTCTCTCTCTCGACAGATTCTTAGATTACCTCTCCGACCTCTGTGTGTCCATGAACAAATCGATCCCAGTGACCCAGGAACTGATATGTAAAGCCGTGCTGAATCCAACCAATGCCGACATCCTGATTGAGACCAAGTGAGTGGCGGTCTTGGGATTTAAGATACAGATAGAAAGGGATTTAGGTAGGGAACATGTGGCTCAGTGGATGCCTGTACTCCTGACCGATAGAACTTAACCCTTTGATTTCTTCAGACTTGGTGTTAAGTCAGATGGGCCGGCTAGGGAAATTAGTTTGATTTTGGAGTGGCCTCCTCTGCACTTCTTTTGCACACTGCTTGAAAACTAGTGTGTATTAACCAGAGAGAATTTTACACACACTTGGTTTCATCCTTAAAGTTCTTTAAGTACGATTATCAGTTTTAAAACTTAAAGGAGGTAATTCGGTGTTGACATTAAGACACCGTAGAGCAGAGCTGTTTACATTCTCACTGTTCAAAAAGTGTTTAGTGGTACATAGAAACTTTAGTAATAGTAGTGATTCACTTTTAGCAAGGGAACAGTTTTCCTGATAAGTACTGTGCCAGTAATAGGGCCAATGTTGAAAAAAATCAAAACAAAACCCCAAACTTAATTAGGCCTTGAGCTAGCGATTTTTTTGTTTGTTTCTTTCTCATGCATAACTCAATTTTGAGCTTGGGCTGATGCAACTTGAGCATTTCGACATTTGGGCCTGAGTAATTGTTTGTCACGGGGGACCGTCCTGTTAATTTACCAGCATCCCGGGCCTCTACCCAGTAGATGTCCATAGTATCCCTCCTACTCCCCTGGGACAAACAAATGTGAAAATGTCTGCCGACATTGCCTGATGTCTCCTCGAGAGGGGGTAGGGCACATAAAATCACCCTGCTTGAGAAACTGCCTGGATAAAGTGTATGAAGAAGTTAATGTGTGGCCCTTTGTGATTCTGCTATTGAGGGGAAAAAATGGTTTTCATTTTATCTTTATGCTGAGAGTAAAGCTAGATTCGCATATATTGCTACAGTTGGACCTCCACTAGCAAGTATTTCAGCATGATGAGTTTTCCCTCTTCCTCTTATTGTCCAGGTTGGTTCTTTCCCGTTTTGAATTTGAAGGCGTTTCCACTGGAGAGAATGCTCTGGAGGCAGGAGAAGATGAAGAGGAGGTGTGGCTCTTCTGGAGGGACAGCAGCAAGGAGATTCGAAGCAAGAGTGTCAGGGAACTGGCACAGGATGCCAAAGAAGGACAAAAGGAAGACCGAGATGTTCTCAGCTACTACAGGTGACAGGGGTCCTGCCGGGCTCGGTTTGGGTTTCTCTGAAAAGAATTAAGGGGGAGTTTATTGCTTGTTGGTCAATGGCTCCAAGGGACCACGAATTGTCACCAGTCTAGCAAATGCTGTGTATTGTAGGTGTTGGGAGTGTAAGATTTCATTGATACTTATGTAGTAAATTGATTTCCAGATATGGCCGGGTCGACGGAAGAGTGAGCGCTTGTATCAGCCCCGAGTTACCATTTCCCCTTAGCACAGGACGTATGTACATGTCGTAGCAGTTAGGAGTCAGATGTACAGTCAGACTCCTCGGGTTCAGATCCTCACTTTCCTACATACGAAGTTTCTGACTTTGGTCGAGTTACATACCTCTGTACGCCCTAGTTCTTTAATCTGCAAAATAGAGACAAGAGTGCCAACCCCCTAGAACTTTTGCACATAGAGCTAGGAAATGAGTATGTGTGTTCACACATGTATGCATATTGATATGCAGCACACATATATCTGTTTTCTCCATCTATACAAATATATGATGAAACCATGAGCTCACATCGGTACTTCCAATTCCATTCCAACACCCATGGTGTTACTTGAGACTTTACCTTTCCGTGTGCATAACTCCATCTATGACAGAAAAACCTGGTTGGCCTTTGACCTGGTGCGTACCTGTTTGCTCGCTGTCCACCTCTGCCGGTCACCTCCTTCAGCACCAGGGTCACCCTGCTCCCAGCTTGAAGACCTGCGGACCCTGCCACCTCAGGGAAGGCAATGGAGAGGAAAAGTGTTGGGGGGGACCAATAAAAACTTTTCAAAGGAAAGAGACGGGAAGATGGCAAAGTGCTCATGGCATTTTTTTAATAAGTAAAACTTGGCAGTTACGGGGCTGTGTTACCTCCTGATTTCCCTTCTCCTCCCTCTCATTCGTGCCTGTGGTGTGCACCCTTCTACGTTCTCAGTGTGTTCATAGTTTACGACGTTAGTACGCAGTCATAACAAATAGAGAGTATTTTGCCTGTTCCTGGAACTCTGTAAATAGTGCTGTACTGTTCCATTCTGAAACCTGCCTGACTGATTGCGTGTTGCTTCTGAAATGTGTTCATGTTCATGGATATTCCATTGTACGGCACAGTTTAGCTTTTCATGTCAGGAAACATCCTTATTCAAAAGTATGCATATGAGTAAGAGTTTCCACTTTGTATCAGTGGGATTGTTGAAGTGGTGAGGGTGCATATTTTAAACTTCACTCAGCAATCCTGGATCGGATATTTTGGTGCACACACCCACCAGTTGTAAATGAGAACCTGGTTTCTCCTGGTCTTTGCTAATTTTGAATATTGCGATGCTTTTTAATCTTTGTTAATTTTATAAGCATGAAATAAAATACTATTTTAATTTGCATTCACTGGTATCTAGTGAGATTGAGAATATTTTCAACTAATGGTTAATGATAACAAATAGGATTTTAGATTGAGAAGCCAGTATTTGGCACTTTGGAAGCTAGTGGCTTATTTCACATTAGAAGTTGTTTACTCTCTTAATGTTTGATGTGTCTTCTCCTGAGGGTTAATGTGAAAGCATGCTTCCCTGGTCCAGTATGGAAGTTAACAAAGATCACTTGTAGTTGGATGAGGAAGAAAGCATAAGACATTTTGAGGAGTTCCCTACTTTCCTTGCCATGGTTTTCTTGTGGAAGTCAAAGAGTAGGCTTAAATGAGATAAGATCCTAAGAGTATTATAAAATTTCTAATTAGACTCAACATGGGAGAGATCTTCAACATTTCCTACACGGTCTTTATATGCTGTATAAAAAAAATAGCTGAAGAAATGGGGAATTTTAGATGTATAAGCATTTTAGGTGTAACATTTTTCCACATTTATTTCATAAAATAAACAAGGGCAAAATGGAATCAAGTAGTTGCGTAATTACTCAGCAGGGTGGGCACATAGGACTAGAGGTGTAGCTTGAACCGTTCCTTTATTGGCCTGGTACAGAAGCCGTTTAAGTGTGTCGATATCTAAGTTCAGGTGGCCAGATGTCACTCTTAGGAAAGTTGGGGCTCTCTGGACTGTCGGGCTGTGTATTGGCATTCATCCTCAATGATGTCTGATTTCTTCATGTAACTTTACCTTTCTCCAGGTATCAGTTGAACCTTTTTGCTAGGATGTGTCTGGACCGCCAGTACCTGGCCATCAATGAAATATCAGGCCAGCTGGATGTTGATCTCATTCTCCGCTGCATGTCTGATGAGAACCTGCCCTATGACCTAAGGGCGTCCTTTTGCCGTCTTATGCTTCACATGCACGTGGACCGAGATCCCCAGGAACAAGTCACTCCCGTGAAATACGCTCGCCTGTGGTCTGAGATTCCCTCGGAGATCGCCATTGATGAGTGAGCCAGGCTCCTTCTCCCTACCAAGACCTCATGCTGTTTTAAGACCTCATAAGTGTTTTGTGTCACGGTAGACAAACCACTTATGGTCAGGTTAAGTCTAGTTAAATCACAGAAGTGAAGTGAAGTTTTTGTTTGTTTGTTTTTTAAGCTTAAAATTAAGCAGTGTGTGGCAAACACCGCCTTTTTTTTTTTTTTAAGAATGCGGAAGATGGCTTGATTATATTTTTTATATCTTGTCCCTTTTTTTAATTCAACAAATACATGTTTCTACTTTGTGTCAGCCTTAAGTAATACATCAGTGAATAAACCAGAACACTATCTCTACACTAGTGGGGGAAAGGAGATACAAACAAGATAAATGATTCCATATCTTGATGATAGGTGCTAAGGAGGGAAAAATAAAGTAAGGACAGAGGGTGGGATGTGAGGTGTTGGGGGAGGCTTCTTAGTTTTGTGACTGGAGCAGCGGGGAAGGCTTAAGTGCAAAGATCTTGAAATTTGATTTCCTTTTCTTTTTCTTTTTCTTTTAGCTATGATAGTAGTGGAACTTCCAAAGATGAAATTAAGGAGAGGTTTGCCCAGACCATGGAATTTGTGGAGGAGTATTTAAGAGATGTGGTTTGTCAGAGGTTTCCTTTCTCTGATAAGGAGAAAAATAAGCTTACCTTCGAGGTAACTCATGATGAAATGATCTATGTGTTTTATCTGCTTTTCATTGGTCATTTTTCCATCAAGTAAAGAGAAAATATTTTAGCGTGTGGTGATTTCTGTCATGAGACTGGTTTGATAATAAAAAGGAATCCAGCTCAATTTTATTCCAGAATAAAATAGAACTGTTAACCAGTCACTTGGCTTAATGGTAGTTTTTAAAAGTACTCAGGGCGAATTTTATCATGTGAAATGATAGTATATTAGGTATACTCTGCAAATTATATTAAAAACTGCAGGAAAGGGTGCCTGGGTAGTTCATTTAGTTAAGCGGCTGTCTTCGGCTCTGGCCGTGGTCCCAGGGTCCTAGGATCGAGCTCCACATCGGGCTCCCTGCTCCACGGGGAGCCTGCTTCTCCTCTCCCATTCCCTCTGCTTGTGTTCCTTCTCTCGCTGTGTCTCTCTCTCTCTGTCAAATAAATAAATAAATAAATAAAAATCTTTAAAAACGAAGAAAGAAAAAACACTGCAGGAAAGCAGACTATGCTTGCCATCTGTCACAGACAAATCATTTGAGGTACATAAATCCTTGTTACCTTTGAATTAAAGTGTTTCTCTTTGAGACCACCTTTCCTTGGGAGGAGTTCTATTTTGAGGATTGCAGTATCCCCTGTGTTCTCTTTGGCTATAAGGGAGCTGGTCTTGTATTATCTTTGGAAAGCTGCACAGACGTGTGATTAGGTTAGTTATTGAAATAGATCAGTAGCTTGGCAGTTTTTTGTTTCTTATTTTTTCTCATTAGAAAACAAGATGAAATTTGATGAGAACAGGCAAGCAAAGTATGTGCCTTCTCTTATGATAAGGAGGGTCAGAATTAGTCATTTATCAGCTAGTCAGCATAAAACTGAAGGGTATGGTTTATTAAATACCATCTCTCTCTCTCTCGTTTTAATAGGTTGTAAATTTAGCTAGGAATCTCATATACTTCGGTTTCTACAACTTCTCTGACCTTCTACGATTAACCAAAATCCTCCTGGCCATACTGGACTGCGTGCATGTGACGACTATCTTCCCCATTAGCAAGATGGCAAAAGGAGAAGAGAATAAAGGTAAGAACGTTGCAGCGAAGTAGAGGAATGGGATTTGCTGGCACCCACATACCCGGGCCACGTCCTGCCAGCCTCTCCCCTTATTACTCTTGTCATGTGTTTCCCTGTGAGGTCCTGTCCTTTCCTTGTCCTTTTCTTGTGGACTTTTCATTGTGGACATTTCCATTTTCTTTAATTTAAATTTTAATTTAATTTCTTTGAGAGAAGAGCAGAAAGAGAGCACACACAAGCTGGGGTTAGGGGAGGCGAGTAGCGGGCAGAGGGAGAACCCCATATGGGTCTCGATCCGAGGATCATGACCTGACGCAGGGGTAGGTGCTTAACCAGCTGTGCCATCCAGGCGTCCCCATTATGGACGTTTTCAAACAAAAAGCAAAGCTGAAAGAATAGCACAGCAGACTCCTCTAGATCCATGATTTCGGGTCCTTGATTATTCACATTCTGTTCGATGTCCTTTGTATTTATATATGAGTCTGCGTGTCTATTTTGCCAAACCATTTGAAAAGTATCTAACAAATTGAATGCTTATCTCTGAAGAATACATGTCCTACCCTCATATATGATGTGTTGTGAGGCATTTAATGATGATCGTAGCATATGATGAAATAAAATCCAAACTTGTATGTCCATTCTGTGAATAGGACAATCTGCCTTTGTATGTGTATTTTTTCCTCTGTTTTAGGGTGAGAGTGGGCAAGTACTAGGTACTCATGTCTGGACAATTGTTGAACTTGTCTCTACAACTAGAAGAGAAAAGATATATCTCCTTACCTCCCGCTCTCTGTCTGGTCCTGTGCTCATTGATTTCACGTGTTTTTCACCGTCTCATCCTCTGAGCTCTTTTATTCTCATTTTGGAGACAAAGAAGCTGAGCCCCAGAGGTAATCCAGCGTACTCAAGATCAGTGTTAGTAGCAGCGCCCGATTTGTGCCTTGTTAATTCCTGTACCCCTAATTTTCTTCATAGCAACAAGTGTGTGCTAGGTGACCAGTAAAATTTGGCAGGTGAATTAATACACAAAAATGCCCCTTTGGGGAATTTGAAAGCCCATGTGTTTTCCATTACTCCCGAATCCCATTAACCTTTTCCGGTTCCTAGGGTCCTGAGAATGTGTCAGAACAGAGATATGTTCAGTACTAAGTCTTGAGCCTGTGCCCCCTGCCAGGCACATGAGAGCACTCTCCCGGAATATTGTCGTGACTGAGGTCTGTCCTGGCCCTTCGTAGGCAGTAACGTAATGCGGTCCATCCACGGGGTCGGAGAGCTGATGACCCAGGTGGTGCTCCGGGGAGGAGGCTTTTTACCCATGACTCCCATGGCTGCTGCCCCTGAGGGCAACGTGAAGCAGGCAGAGCCCGAAAAGGAGGACATCATGGTCATGGACACCAAGTTGAAAATCATCGAAATACTCCAGGTAACCGTCCGCCGGAGAGAGAAGGGAATGTGCTCACAGGGCTGCCATCGGGATCGTGTTCCTGCTTTTATAAAGCCCTAGACCGTCTGGGGCGAGAATGGAGATAAATTCTTAGCTCGTTGTTAAGTGCCGTTTATGAACCAGCTGGCTTCATCCTTCCACTATCATCTCATACCCCACCCCAAAGTGCCCTGGTCCCTCCAGCCTTGGCAGAATTTCCAGGAGTTACCTTAGCTTTTCATAAGTTTTGCCCTCGATGTCTTCACCCAAGCTAATTCACCTGGTTAGGCCTCTACATAAAGCTGGATTCCTTGCTTACCGTTCATAACTAGTTTAAGGCTCCGTTAACTTGGCAACACTTGCCTCTCTCCCTCCCTTCCCTTTTTCATTCATTTATTCAAAACATATTTATTGAAACTCATTCTGTGCCAAGTACTTTTAAGCATTGGAGATCCAACACCAAACAGCATAGGTTAAACTCCTGCACCTAAAGAGCCTGCATTTTGGTAGGAGTCATAGGCATATTAAACAATAGGTACACTGTGTCAGATGTGTCAGATAGTGGTAAATGCTGAAGATGCTGAAAATCTAAAGGAGGGTCAGGAGGGTTTGGAGGCCACCAGGGAGTGGGGATCAGGGACACTGTTTTTGATGGGGTTGTCAGACAAGGCCTCTCTCCTAAGATGACGTGATCACAGACCCGGATGAAGTGAGGAAGCTAGCGTGTGGGTGTCTAGGAAAAACCTCTAGAGAGGGAACAGCGGTGAGAAGATCCCAAGGTGGGAATATACTCGGCGGGCTTTGGAATCCGTTGCGTTCGGGAGGGGAACTCTCCTGAATTAGGGAGAGTAAGGATAAACAACTTGTTTGAGTGGATTTGCTACACAATGCATAGAGAAGTGGGGAGGTGCCTGAAGGGTGATTTTTGGTCGCAGGAAGTTTTTGTTGTAGTATTTTTTTAAGTTGGGAATTTATAGCAGGTTTGTATGTGGAATGGAATGGTCAGTAGAGAGGAGCAAGTTGTTGACATAGGAGAAAGGGGATAACTTTTGCTTATGGGTATGGGACCCAGTGTGCTGGAGACCGAGATTGGTCTTAGGTATGAGAACCCTCCTGTGTTTTCCCTTTTCTGCTTATAGGTCATTTTTATTAATCAATGAAATTATTTGCTCCTTAATGAAAAGAATACTGTTACCACTTTTGTCTTTTATCCCATGCTGCCTAATGCCAACCCCAGAACAGGTAGTAGGTGATTATCAACGTTTATAGATTTAAGCATGTGTATTTTGAATCTGAAATCACATTTTATCAATAGTTTGAAAGCATTCATGAGAGTCCTCAAATAGTTAAGGCCACAGAGAATAACTCAGAAGAAACATCATTGAATTTTTGCCTGACCAAAAGTTGAGAAGGACTTTTTAGGCTATGGCTTCTGCGTCCCAAGTACATTAGTGTCGTGTCTGTGTATCAGCGGTGATGTAGTGTAAACCTCGATCACATCTTGAGGTCCTCTCTCTGTCATCTTACAACAGTTGGTTGGTAGAGTCATTATTTCAGCAAATACTTGCTGAGCTCCCACCATATGCAAGGCACTTGGGGCACTAGGAGGAATGCACAGATAATTAAGGCAGAGACTATATCCACAAGAGACTTACAGTCTAGTAGGAAAATAAGGAAATAAAACTCTGAGAAAAGTGTTCTCCTGGGACACAGGGGTGGGTCATGTGATCTCATTTAGTAAGCAGCAGAGGTTTTTACAGAGGAGGTAGGATTTCATCTGTGCTTTTAAGCCTGGACAGGATTTATAGTATAGACACAAGGGGACATTCTCAGGTCCCTTTGAACTCAGAGCAGGTTGGATGAGGGCATGACATCACTTGGGCCGGTAGCCCCCGCCCCTTGGGCAGAGACCTGGAGTGTGTGGAACGGAAGCTGTCAGAAATAAGATCAGAAGGGAGGACTAGGCCAGGTTCTAGAGAGCTCTGGATGCCTCCAGTGTTAGGACTTTATTCTGTAGTGAGCCTTTGAAGACTTTTATACAGGGGACTGACATAAGAATGAACACCTGTGGGAGGTGGCTCTGATGATGGCGCGGCAAGAGATAAGGAGGATGTGAGAAGAGGCAAGTGATAGTCGGGAGAGGCCGTGGAGAAGTGGTGGAGGTGGAACCAAGAGGATGTTGTCTCTGATTAGATGGGTGTAGTCGTCGATGTTCCTGAGGTTGACTGAGGATGAGAGAACCCGGGCAAGACTGACATTGTTTGGTGCAATACTGAGTTTGAGACTCTGGGAAGAGCCCAGATGGGATGTCCCGTGGTCGGTAGGAAACAGCGACCGGCATCTAGGAAGGCAAACCAAGGTAGTGTCTCAGTCTGGGGGAGGTGACTGCCCTGGGTTTGGGTAAGGTCACCAAGAGGGCAAGGCAGAGATGAGGAGAGCACGGAAGGGAGAATGTTAGTAATGTCCTCAAATAAGGCCAAGTGGTTGAATTTTTCTTTTTCTTTTTTGGCTCTAGAAACCAATCAGGGAAAAGGGAACCTGGCTTCAGAGTAGAGGGCAAAGGATTGTAGGAGGAGAATGAAGAGGGAGCCCAAGGGTTGGTATATAAGTCAAAGAAACCATCTGAAATGAAAAATACAGACCAAGCTAATTTCTGGTAGTAAAAACATCTTTTTCTCTGTTAATTCTTTTAAGTTAAAGCAGCCAACTTCACCCTTCTCAGGGCCCAGAATTGGCATTTACTACTTGCTGAAGTCATATTTTATAGAGGATGGAGTAGGGAGTGAGTGATTTATTGTTCCAATTATTAAATTAATTGTCTGGATGTTGAAGTTTGCACTAGAAGCTAAGGTGCCGTAGACAGGTTTGATATACCCCATGAAGTCTGTTGTTAAAGTAATTGTTGAAATCTAAGCCAAATATTTGGCTCACTTAGTGCTTAAGGTAATTGATGCAACAGATACCAGGCCCAGCCAGAGTGCAGTGGCTTGGCAAAGTGTTACAGGTGGTATGCTAATGTAACCAGTCTGTTTCCATTTCCACTTGAATCTTTAGTTTATTTTGAATGTGAGATTGGATTATAGGATCTCCTGCCTCCTGTGTATATTTAAGCGAGAGTTTGATGAAAGCAATTCCCAGACTTCGGAAACATCCTCCGGAAATAGCAGCCAAGAGGGGCCAAGTAACGTACCAGGTTAGTGATTCCACAGTGGGATTTCAGCCATAGAATGGGGTGCGGGTGTAATAAAACCCGGGGATTCCAACAGTACATTCTACAGAACGGGTAAAATATGAATATTTTGAAGATTATTGTAATTGAGAACGAAATCCTGGGAGTTACCCTTTTTGAGCAGAAGAATACTTGAAAGAGTTTTGCTCTCTTCTGGGTTGGGTCTTGTTTCTTTCCATCTTGGAGTGTCTCCATCATAAGACAGCTGAGCGTTGTGGCGTTGCGGTTACATGAAATGCCGGTAGAACCGAACAAAACCCTCTAAGAAAAGGTTTTGTCCACTAGCAACTTTTACTTGTGATGGAGGCTTTTCCCTGCCTGGGAAATAGTGATGAAGGGGCTGGGGGATGGTGGTAGTGGTGTACGTAATCCCACCTATCAAGGCCTGAGCTTCCTCGGCATGAGGTCATCACTCTGCTCTACTAAGGGATTCTCGAGCGGGTAGAAAACCAACCGGAATGTGGAGCACTGCACAGCAGAGCCACTGGACAGTGTGATCTGGCTTGACCTGGCTCCGCAGCTGGACAAGATAAGATTCTGGGAGACTTGAGGATAACCTAGGGGCGGAGCAGGGTCATTTTTGGGAAAGTTCACCAACAGCCTGTTTTTTTAGACCTTTCTACATCTGAAGCTATGTTCTCTAACTTTGCAGGTACTCTTGACTTTGAACACATTGAAGAGCAAGCAGAAGGCATCTTTGGAGGAAGGAAAGTAAATTTTCAGTGTTCATTTTTACAGGTGGTTCTAAGAGCAGGAAGCCTCCTTTTGTATAAAGGCTTTTCCTTCATTTTTCTAGGAAACAATTAGTCTTTGGGTTTAGATTATTTTATGGGTCTTTGTAACCCTGAGTGCTCAGGTCAGAATGATATTAGTTGGATCTGTGTGTGTGTTTCCTGCCTGGGATAGAAGGAATGTAAGTAGGTTTCCCCAAATACACATATTAAAACATTTTTTTTTAATGGTGCAAAATAGGGTTGAAAGAAAGAGGTATTGAAAACAAAGGTTAGCAAGATCATGTGTTTCTGCTGCTGGTGGATTGCCATTTTTGTCCGTAAACCAACAAGAGAAACACACGTTGTTCCTGACATTAGATGAATATATGATTCCCTTTTTAAAAGATCAGATTACTAAGCGTTGATTTAAAACATTATGAGACTCAAATACATGTAAGACTGGAACAGCCCCAAGCTTGTATAAATATCCTATGCACATAGCCCCCCCCACCCCCTTTTTTTTTTAAGATTTTATCTATTTGAGAGAGAGAGCACAAACGGAGAAGAGACAGAGGGAGAGGGAGAAGCAGACTCTCCACTGAGCATTGAGGCTGATGCAGGGCTTGATTCCCGGACCCTGGGATCTGACCTGAGCCAAAAGCAGATGCTTAACCAACGGAGCTACCTAAGGGTCTCCCACGTTGTTCTTTTCATACACATACTCAGTTCAGTTATGTATTGCTGTGTAACTCACTACTCCAGATATTTAGTGGATTGAGAAAATAATCTTTTTATTGCCTCTCACAATTAAGTAGGTTGGCTGGGGCTCAGCTGGATCTGCTGGTCACTGTTGAGTCGATTGGGGCTGGTGGTGGGGGCTGGCCCACGCAAGCTTCTTGACTCACATTTCTGGCTCCTTGGTAGGAATACCTGTAAGGCTGGGACCTCTCTTTCTCCCTCCCTTCCTCTCTCTCCACACATGACTGTCTTAGGCTTCTTTGTAGCACAGTGACTGGCCTCAGTGCAAAGGTCCCAGCAGGATAGGCCAACAGCGTACAACACTAATCGAGCCTCTTTGTATCGCCTTGCTAATATCCTGTTGGTCAAAGCAAATCTCACGAGCCCAGTGTCAGTGGAGGAGGGGCCTACATAAGGATGTCTAAACCAGGAAGGTCTCTTTTGTTGAGGGGCCCCCAATGTTAGCAGTCTGCCCTAGCACTTACTGTAAAACCTGTGAAATTTGAATTAGCAATATTATTGGCTACGATAAAAGATGCTTTTCTGGAATACAGAGGATCTGAGTTCATCGTGATGACACTCCCATTTGCTCTTGGGGTATCTCAACTTTCCCATCATTTTCTACTGTTGCACAGCGGTGACACTGTCTTGGCACCTTTTTGGAGCACATAGCATGAACAGAGTATTGTCCTGTGAAATCTGTGCTTTTCTTGCTAACCTGCAAACACGAAGGTCTCACCGTGTGGCATTCATCTGATGGTAACACAACATAGCTAGCCACTGACACAGCAATGGAGTGGCAGTGCTCAGGCACACGGCGGTCTGCCATCTGATCCAGGATATGCTTATTAATTTTTTAATATGGTAAATGACACACAGAATACTGAAATAACCCCTGACAGTTTACTAACGAACCTCAGTTTGAAGCACACCGTGTCGTCATGGCTCATGGCAGCATGCCTCAAAGTGGGGTCTGCAGACTGCTCGTGACCAGTCTGTGACCTGAGAAATCTAGAGCCAAGGGTGTAATCACTGGGGCACTATTATGGCAGCTTGACACTGCCACAGTTACGTGCGTGATGCAGGGACCTGGTATGGACTACATCCTCAGTTAGCTGTAAAGTGCAAGTAAATGCAACTGGTCCTTTGGTAGGCACTGAATTACCGCATGTTCTCTAAAAAAATAAATGCCTGATTCAGGAGGAACACAACTGTGCAGTCCTCCACCCGTAGATGAGAGCCAGCAGAAGAACACTCAAACTGAGGAGTCAGGAATCCGGATAAAAAAGCCAGGTCCTCTCACTGTGGGAGGGTAGGGACTTTGGTTTAAAATAGGACAGTGGTGAGACCTTCATTGTCCCCTCACCTTACCATGAAGTGGAAGTTAAGACAAGATTGTGTCGTTATGGGAGCTTGTTAAGACTCAGGTCCACTGAGGCTGACTGTGGGGTGAGAACTCTGGTGAGTGAGAACTCTGTCAGGGGTTTCTGGGCCCAAGTGCGGGAGAGAAGGGCGTCTGTGACTCATCTGGCCTTTCCCCTTCCATGCGCTCCTTTAGTGAGGAGAACACCCCCCTGGACCTGGACGACCATGGTGGCAGAACCTTCCTCCGAGTCTTGCTGCATTTGACGATGCATGACTACCCGCCCCTGGTGTCGGGGGCCCTGCAACTCCTCTTCCGGCACTTTAGTCAGAGGCAAGAGGTCCTGCAGGCCTTCAAACAGGTAGCTGGGGTTGCCATTCTGTGTGTGTGTTGGGGGGGGGGGGTTGCTGCTTTCCATGTGACTTCCCGAGAGGCTTTTGTTGCCCCTGACACGTCACCTTTGTTCAGGTCCAGCTGCTTGTTACCAGCCAAGATGTCGACAACTACAAACAGATCAAACAAGACTTGGATCAGCTGAGGTCCATCGTGGAAAAGTCGGAGCTCTGGGTGTACAAAGGGCAGGGCCCTGATGAGGCCATGGACGGTGCCTCTGGTGAAAATGAACATAAGAAAACAGAGGTGAGTGATAACGCGGCTCACGCTGCCAGAGCCGACGGACGGGCTCCTCAAACAAGGGGATAGATACCCTCCTCTGGTTTTAGGTAAAAATACAGATTGTGGGTTGAGTTTCACTCTCAGAAGATTGGCTTAAGTAGCCAAAGTAACAGCCATTCTCCTAGGAAATAAGCTGCAGAATGGAAGTTTAGCTGCTACTTCTGTGTTACCTTGGACCATGGGGAATAGACTTTGTTGCCGAGTGGATGAGCACCCGATTTCCCTTGCAGACCCACCTGGGAAAGAGCCCCCCCCCCCCAATCTTCTCCCACATCAGTGAAATCATGTCAATCAGAATGAGTCAGGCTGAAAACCAGCATGATGATAGGAAAACTGCCTAACTCCCATTACTTCCTAAATGCCAGTGCCAACCCTAATGAACAGACTATTGCCCAAGGGCCAAACGAACCACATTTATTTTGGTCCCTAGGAGGGGAATAACAAGTCACAAAAGCATGAGAGCACCAGCAGCTACAACTACAGGGTGGTAAAAGAGGTAAGTGGCTTCTTTCCTTCTTTACTCTTCTAGAAGCTACAGTTTGTGCTAGTCAAGTTGAAGGTGCCAGCACTTCAGCTTTTTTCTTCGTGTAAAGTTTCACAGGGAGAAAAAAAGCTCACAGAGGTCACATACATGGGTTTTAGGGTCAGATCTTGGTTCACATCATTCTCTACCACTTTTTTTTAGTTATTCTCAGTTTTCTCACTTTTGATCAGTGCAACTAGCACCTATATTTTTGAAGCCTTTTAATTGACCAAAAGGATTAATTGACGTAGTTGTCAAGGCTTTATCTCAGTGGCTGGCGCATAGTGTCCACCAGTGAGGGCTCTGGTTCTTTAGAGATCTTTGCATAAGGTGGTTCAGAGTTGGGAGATTGGGAGCTCTGTGGGTTCTTTACTCTCCTCAAGTCCCTGGCCATGATGCGGAGTCTCACTATTTTAGGAGAACTTTCTGAAACTATCCCACTTTGGGTTGAAGCCATAGTCCACTACGTACTCCGGAAGGGCATGTTCTTAGCCACGTGGAGATCCAGTTTGACGCGATTAACAGGGATACCACATATTAGAGCACGATCTCCCTTGTTTTGGGTATTTTAATATGCTGCGATCACTTCTGCCTCCCTGCCCATGACCAGGGCCTACAGTTTTTTTTCTCAGCTGTGCTTCCTAGTTTCCAGAGGTTGATTTCTTTCATTTTCTTCAAAAAAATTCCATCTGGCTTTATTGAGGTATAATTGACCAAAAAAAAAAAATTGTGATCTCACTAAAACATGACACGCAGTAATTTGATAGACATACTCTGTGGGATGGTGACCACAATCAAGTCAATTAACACATGGATCACCTCGCAGAGCAAGCTCTTTTGAGGAGGGTGAGAACACCTAGGACTTGCTTTCGCAGATTTCACATGTATGTAAACCTTTATTGCCTGCTGTCGCCGGGCTGTACGTTGGAGCTCAGAGCTGTGAGGTCGGTCAGGGGTACAAACTTGGGATCTTTCTCTCGGACAGATTCTGATCCGCCTCAGCAAACTCTGTGTCCAGGAGAGCGCTTCTGTGAGGAAGAGCAGGAAGCAGCAGCAGCGGCTTCTGCGCAACATGGGCGCACACGCCGTGGTGCTGGAGCTGCTGCAGATCCCCTATGAGAAGGTGAGCCGGTCCCCCTCCCCATGGGGCGGCGGGTCCCCACGTTTCCCTCAACCCTTCACATTGGGTGTCGTTGGTGAAGAAATGAAGCCGAGGTGATGAGCTGAGAATGAGGCACTTGTAGGTCACTTGTATGAAACAAACAGCATCGTAAAATGAAATCACCCATAACCTGCCTCCAGCTTGGAGATTCCAAGCAGAAGTCCATTGATTCTTGCCTTGCTCCCACGTCACGCTGGATGCGAAGGTTGGCTAGATGGAACTCTATCTGGACACGGGCTTGTGCTCCCCAGGGTCCTCTGCAAATGCCCTTCAGGCAATTTAAGTCCTACAAGTTTCTAAACACAAGCGGGAACATGGGGCTTGCCCACTTTGGAGGTCCTCAGCGTGCTGACACCTGGCCAAGTGTTTGGGTCTATCATGTACTTTGCTCTAAGTTCTCTTTTCTGTCACTGAAGTTACACCCTCTGTCCCATCCTTTCATGCCAGCATTTGTCATTGACAGTAATAGGGTTTAGGGAAGGAGGGTAATAATGCTTGGCACTGTGCAGCCTGACAGGGCATTTGCCAAAGCATCTGTTTGCTTCCAAAATCCAGTGCAGTTGTCATGGTGTCCCACTTGACAGATGAGGAGACGGAGGCTTGGGGAAGTTTAGAGTCCTGGGGCATGGACTTCTGCCTCTTGCGTTTACCAGTGACTGCCAGAGAACCTTGCTGGCGTAGAGTTGCCAGAAGAAGGCTTATGGCTCATGCTCGCCGGGGCCAGGCACTGCACTCGGTCATTTTGTTCACTTTTCACTTCATCCGTAAGACAGCACATGAGATGGGTCATACTTCTAGTAGCCCCACTTTAGATGAGAAGGCTGTCACAGAGGTTCAGTACCTTGCCTCCACGGCCCAGCCACATACGACAGAGCCAGCTTTGCCCGATTGTGGAGCCCAGGTCTTGTTTGCCGTACCTGCTGCCCTTTGCTCAAGGAAGTTCCTGGCAGAGGCCACCACCGCAGTCACGGGGTCCCTGGGATTCAGGCTAGTCAAGCCTTTCAGTGGCCACAAATAAAGTATAAGCTTAATCCCTCCAGTGGGTCAGGAACTTAACTAACTTGAATTTAGTACAAGTGTGTCACTCAAACTTGACTGACGTTTAGACTAAAACCAGCAAGCTGATGTACCTTGCTGTGTAAAAAGCGTGAGGAGGTAGTTTGCTGGCCTTATCTTTGCCTTATGATATCCACAGTTTCCTTAAAGACATGCCTTCGTAGAATAGTGTTAATGTAACGAACAGGTAAACTGATGTGGTTGGAATTAGTGGCATAACAGTGTGTATGTATAACTGCCTAATGCAGTTCTCCCCAGGGTGGGAGAGCAGTGTGTGTGTGTGTGTGTGTGTGTGTGCGCGTGTGCATGCGTGTCACTACATGAGCGCAGATATCCCACGGTGGGAGAACAGTGTGTGTGTGTGTGTGTGTGTGTGTGTGCGCGCGCACACGTGTGACTGCATGAATGCAGATATCCCAGAGAGCGAGAACAGTGTGTGAGTGTGTGTGTGTGTTCATGCGTGCGTCACTGCATGAGTGCAAATATTCCAGGATGGAAGAACAGTGGAGGAGTTCCTACAGATACACTCTTGTTATGTGATGTCTTTAGAGCTTACCTGCCTTGTAAAATCCATTTCAAATGATGAGGTCCTTAGTGTCTGTGAGCCCCAGCAGATTTTCCTTTTAGTGGAAAAAGTGAAAGAGTGCAGGACTGTTGATTACGGCTGCCAAACAGCTGGGTCTCTCTGTCCCAAGGCCTCTGATTTCTTAGAGCCTAGAGGGCATTTCACTTTCTCTGTGAGTGGGAGACAAATGTAACATCAACTCTGTTGTGTGGAGATTCTCTGTTAATGTCATCTTAACCTCACCCATTTTTGACTGTTAAAACTGGTAGCTCAGATTCCTTCTGTTAGTTGTTCTGACAGATGTGTCCTGTTTTCTCCCAGGATTATTATCTAGAGCAGGGGGAGCAAACTGTAGACATGAGCCAAATCCAGCCCACCACCTGTTTTCATGCAGATTATTAGCTAAGAATGATTGTTCCATTTTTAAAAAGTTACATTCTTAGTGGTACCTGCATAATGTCCTTTCTTTTGCTTTTTGACCCACAAAGCCTAGAGTATTTGTCTGACCCTTGGTCTAGACAAGAACCAATAGCTAATGTTGATTGTGTGATAACTTTCTCAGCACTTGACGTGGTTTTTGTCCCTTAATCTTCATGACAACTGTGTGAAGTGTGCATTTTTATTGCTTCCATTTTGCAGATGGAGGAGTCTGAATGCTAAAGTACATTGCCTGATGTCACATAGCTAGTGAGGGGTAGATCTGCCATTAGCACTAAGCAGTCAGCTTCTAGGGCCTGCCTTCCTAACTGCTACACTCTCTGGCCTCTGAAAAGAGGTGGTATAAGTGAGAGGACTTAGGGAGGTTACCATTGGCTATATGAGTAGGAGGCATGATTCCATTTCGTTCTCTTTCATTTTTACTATGTTAAAGGTTGGTTTGTTTAGAATTGGTTAGAATGGCAGTAAGGTTTAATCAGTTGTCTAATCATGGGGCATCTAATGCTTAAAAACCACCAAGTATATGTTTTACTGTAGGAAATGAGAATTACATAATCAGCTGTGCAAAATGCCTGGGGTAGATATTATCCCCATTTTGCAGATGGAAAAACTAACTCTTGGGTTCAGTGCTGAGGCTGAGGTGACAAGGAAAGGATCATGACAGGTATATTTGCCCAAAAGTATCATATAAAGGGATTTCTACTCTAACATATTCTCTCCTGCCAAGAGCTCTAAAGCATGCTTACTTTAGGCAGATGAAACAGGGTGAGCCTGAGAGCTGGCGCGATGTGGGTTCACCGCCGGTGATGCAGTCAGCTGCTGGTGTGCTGTCACTCTGCTCTCAGGATTGAGGGGTTCAGAAATTGGGGGCATTGCTAGAAATGGAATCCAGAGGCTTCCTCTCAGCTTCCACTCTGTATTGTACTTTTCCCAAATAAATTCTTTTCGAATCTGCCCATGGCGAGTGGAAGAGAATATAGGACAGTGGAATTAGTTACAGGCTTCTTTGCAGTGTCAGCAATGGAGCACCCCCATATTTATTTTCACAGCAGGCCCTCAGTGTGTCATAGAACTGGGTCTCCTGGCCGACAGATAGGTGCTGTCGCCTGCTGACCTTTTGTCCACAGCATAGCCCTGTTTTCAACCTATTTTTCATCTACCTCCTCCCTCACAGGCTGAAGATACCAAGATGCAGGAGATAATGAGGCTGGCTCACGAATTCCTGCAGAATTTCTGTGCAGGCAACCAACAGAATCAAGCCTTGCTACACAAACACATAAACCTGTTTCTCAACCCAGGGGTAAGACTTCAGGCCTGTCTGGAAATCTGTGAGGGGAGGGCAGGAAGCAGTAAGAGGAACAGCTTGTTCTTTTGCTGTTATGACCACGGGGACTTGTTACAATGCAACATTCATTTCAAGGGGAGCATTTGGACCAACTCTCAGGAGGACATAAGCACTCCCCATCTTTTTAGGGAAGAAGGCAGGGAAAGGAAGGAGGAGCTGGTAGGGCAAAGTAAGATATATTTTTTCTTAATGTTATTTATTGCGTCAAATTTTAACCGTAGAGAGTTGTTGATTCTCACTCTGCAGCCACATCCTCCTGAGGTCATGCATAAAGTTTTCAATGTACATAATATAATACATAATACATTAGATACATACAAATACATAGTATATTCATATAAAACATACCTGTGTTGTATTTTAGTCAGATATGTTTTGAAAGTATGTATTGTGCAGTTTTTTAAAGAAAAATGGTGACGTACTCTACATTGTATCTCGCATTTTGCTTTTTTCGCTTAATACATTATGACTGTCTTTGCAAGTCATAGATACATAAATTTTTTGCATTTATGATGAGAGGTTGTAATGGCTACATGGAGTTCCATTGTATGGCTGTAACTTTTTAAAAATCATTCTTGTATTAGTGGATATTGAGGCAATGTCCAATTCTTGACTTTGTAAATAATTCTACAAAGGATAGCCTTGTAAATACACACACTCACTTGTTCATTAGTACCCTTAGAGCTTTGGAGGAGAAGGACTGAAAGGCTGAGGGGTAATACTTCCCCATTGTTAAGTATGAGGAAAGAAAAGACAAGAGATAAAAAGTTTAAAGCCCCCTAGATCACACCAAACATAAAACTTAACTGGGTAAAAAAAATAGAAAGTAAATCTTCTAGAAGATAACATGAAAATATCTTGATGACCTAGTGGAAAGTGAAGTTTTCTTACACATTATACCAACAGCATTAATTATAAAGGAAAATATTAATAAACCAGACTTTTATAAAAACTTCTCTTCACCAAATGACATACTTAAAATCCTTCAGAAGCAAACCAGAGAGGGGGAGAAGACCTTTGCATTGCATGTGTCCAATAAAGAACTCCTATCCTGAATATATAACCAACTTAAAGAAAATCAATAAGAAAAACAACAGCCCACTTTTTAAAATGGTTAGAAAGAAGTTTAGAGGCAAGGCGGGGGTTTGTGGGGGTTTGGGGCAGAGAAATGAAATAGGAGGGGCTGGGGAGGGAGACAAACCATAAGAGACTCCTAGACTCATGAAACGAACTAAGGGTGGCTGGGAGGCAGGGGGGTAGGGATAGGGTGGCTGGGTTGTGGACATTGGGGAGGGTATGTGCTATGATAAGTGCTGTGAAATGTGTAAGCCTGACGATTCACAGACATGGACCCTGGGGCAAATAATACATTATATGTTAATTAAAAAAAAAGAGAAAAAAATATATGCTCTAGCTTTCTTGACTATGAGTATTCAATAAAGTTTTGAAAATGAGGCAGTGAAAGGAAAAAAAAGTTTAAAATGAAATCATCCATAGAAAAAATCCAGACAGCCAGTAAATGGAATAAGGTGATCATCAGAGAGGTATAAATGAACTATTTGCACAACAAAGTATGACTAAAACCAAAGAGACCAACAACACTGTAAATCAGCTGGGGTATGGAAAAGCTCTAGTGTAGAATGGAAATTGTTAACATTTTTTGAGAACTGTTGGCAAGTATTTTCTCAAACCAAATGTTTATACTTTGCAACCCAGCAATGCCACCCTTAGGTGGAAACCCAACAGAAATGCACGTATATTAAAGTTTAGCGGAAGACACATTCAGGAATGCTTAGACCAGCACTGTTTGTGCTAAGAGTAGCGTGTTACTACTTGCCATTGAAACTGGATACGCCCCCAAATGCCCATCAGCAATAGAACAGATAAGCACACTGTGGTTTATTCACGCCATGGAATTTACATAGCAATGACCGCAGACAAACTACTGATACACCAACAACTTGTTGAGAGCATTGCAATTGTGCTGCTGAGCAAAAGAAACCAGGCAGGAGGGAGTACCTGAGGCTCGACCTTGGGCAAAACTGATCTGTGGTTGCAGAAATCAAAATGAGTTAAATTGGGTGACGAGGCCTTTCATTTCTTGACCTGGGTGCTGGGGTTACCCGTGTAGTTCAGGGAGCTGGAGACAAGTGATTTGTTTCCCTTTCTGTGTGTTTATTGCAACTTACAAAAGAAGGCAGTACAGAAGTGAGAAAGGAGAAAGGGCTCTTTGTGGGTTTAAATGCTCCTCTCTGTGTGCTTTGGTGGACTCTTTCTCACCTTGGACTCTGCTCTGTCCACCTTTTGACCATTTCCCTGTGCTCCTGCCCTCTTGTGCCAGATCCTGGAGGCAGTCACCATGCAGCATATCTTCATGAACAATTTCCAGCTCTGCAGTGAGATCAACGAGCGGGTTGTCCAGCATTTTGTTCACTGCATTGAGACTCACGGTCGAAACGTCCAGTACATAAAATTCTTGCAGACGATTGTCAAGGCAGAAGGGAAATTCATCAAAAAATGCCAAGACATGGTCATGGCTGAGGTGACAGCTGTTTATTTCTATATACCTTCATCTGGTGTTCCAGGCAAAATTTTAAATTCTTGCTATCAGTATGAACTGGCACCCTCTCCTGAAGCCACATAAGTGGACCAAATGTAATTGTGGTGTGTGTTTGTAAGCTTAAATTGAATGTATAAGTGAGAGTCTGATCAGATTTTTCATAGCAGTGGATCTATTTATTTTAAGGCATTTTTGGCTCAGATTCTTCTTAGAGGAGAAAACAAAATAGGAATATTGAACCCAAATTACAGAGAATAGAGATTAAATGTAGATTGAAACCAGTGGGTCAGAACAACCTACATTTCTGTGGATTATCTGACATTTTCTTTAGTTACTCACTTAACTAGCTAGAAAAATTGTTGCTTTTTGATTCACTGGAAGAAGCTGGTCAGTGGAATTGGGACAAAGCCCCACTGGATTGTCTGTGGGAAGTCAGGGCCGCATGGGGTTGGTCTCTGACCAGGAAGGCCCTCTGCCACGTATGTGGTTCAAATAGACTCAGTGGGCTCTTTCCACCTGTTGAAAAAATGAAACATCAAGGAAATCCACCTAACACTTGGATTTATAACTCCCATCTAATAAGAAAACATAGGGGAGTGTAGTGTAATTGAAAGAATTGACTTGACCTGGGCTATGAATGTAAGCTATACTACTTTATTGGCAGTGTGACCTGATGCTGTCCCCCAACCTCAGCGTGCCTTCCTATGAAATGAAGGCACGGTGGTATTCAGCCAAGAAGCTGACGTGCCCACTCCGTGAAATGTTGGTGACAATAAGAGCTAACATTGGGAGCCTGCCATACCCTAGTCATGGTTCTAAGCAATTTAATAGAAT
Organism: Procyon lotor; assembly: GCA_028646535.1. Taxonomy (NCBI): domain Eukaryota; kingdom Metazoa; phylum Chordata; class Mammalia; order Carnivora; family Procyonidae; genus Procyon; species Procyon lotor. Next base: position 37,546,675 of record CM053603.1, read on the forward strand.
CATTTCATCTACATGATGCAGCACCATGAGTCAGGTATCATCTTTGTCCTTGGTTTTACAGACAAAACTGAGGCACAGTGAGGGTAGATAATCCATGTGGAGTGTTCATCATGGTATCTGACACCTAATTAGAGCTGTTAAGTGTGAGTAGTTACTATGCAAATATTTAAATATTTAATATAGTAATTAATATTATTAATAATATTTAATATATGTTATTATTATTTTAACTCCTCTGCCAGCCCTTTTTGGATCTTCTATATTTCCCACAGTGCTGAAATTGATTTACTCTTAAATAGATTTATGAGCAGTCCTGGGGACAAGCTATAAATTATAAGTAGGAATGCCTTGATTTTTGGACGAGTATTGAGAGGAAAGGTGTATCTTAGTGAGAAGTGGATAATTGATAGTAGTGAAGAGAGAAGGCAGTATGTGAAAGAGTTGGAGAGAGATACTACTTTTCAAGCATAAAAAAGATGGGAATATTTTTATTGTTTTTTTTTTTTAAAGATTTATTTATTTGACAGAGAGAGAGACCACAAGTAGGCAGAGAGGCAGAGAGAGGGGGAAGCAGGCTCTCTGCCTAGCAGACAGCCCTTCACGGGGCTTGATCCTAGGACCCTGACATCCTGAACTGAGCCGAAGGCAGAGGCTTAACCCACTGAGCCACCCAGGCACCCAATGGGAAACATTTTTAAAAAGAAAAATCGTAGCCTGAGTATTAGGTTTGGAAATCCACGTGCAGGCTTGCAATCTACATTTCCACTGGGTGTATGAATGTGGTTCTGTAGACTTTCGCTTCCCCTGACAGTTTTTTTAAGGCTACTGTCCTATACCTGTATCTGTCAATTAAAATGCTGCTCCTGATTTTCAGTTATTGATTAATAGAAATGAATGAAATTTAAATGAGTTTAGTAATAAAGGTGAGACGGGTTTTGGAAAGCAAATGCTGACAGAACATCTCTCTTTCTCTGCGAGTAGATATTTTTTAACTGGTGTCCCCACCCCCGCAAGCCTGTAATACAAACAAGCCCTGTTCTTTTTCTAGCTGGTTAATTCCGGAGAAGACGTCCTCGTGTTCTACAACGACAGAGCCTCTTTCCAGACCCTGATCCAGATGATGAGGTCAGAGCGGGACCGGATGGACGAGAACAGCCCTCTGATGTACCACATCCACCTGGTGGAGCTCTTGGCCGTGTGCACCGAGGGCAAGAACGTCTACACGGAAATAAAGTGCAATTCTCTGCTCCCGCTGGATGACATTGTCCGCGTCGTGACCCACGAGGACTGCATCCCCGAGGTGAGTGAGGCGCTCTCGTGCCTCTGCACGTGGCATGTGGAGCTGTGGCCTCACAGTGCTGACACCTGCAGCTCATTTCACAGTGAGAGCTCAGTTGGTGGAAACATTTTCTCAAATGCCAATTTTGTGCATCAAGCTTGGTGGGGGAATGTTAGTCTTTGCTGCTGTCTCCTTGAGAACCGTGGGAATCTGCTGCTGTGCTTCTGTTCTTGGTAACTAATAATTCAGCCTGTTGAGCAGAGAGGGTTTTTTGAATCCCCTTTGAATGACTGTCTGGAAAATGAGGTCGAATGGGTTGAGGTACGGTTGATGGGCGCATAAGACCTATTCTGCAAGTTTATTCTTTAAAATGAAAATTTGTGTTATAAAAATAATGACAATTATAAAATATTGGGGAACTATGGTAAGCAGGAGGAAAATCAAAATAATCTATGATTCCACCACCTATAATAAATGTTCAGTTTTGGAAATGATTCCTTCCAAGCTGTCCATTTTCTTGTTCATGTATATTGGCTAGTAACCAAAATGACAACAAAAACAGTGGATCATTTCGAATATGGTTTGCCTTAATATGTTTAAAATATATACTCTTAATTTATTTCTTAAACTAAATATGCATATATTTACATGTAGCATATGTAGTATGTATCATATATATATACTATTATGTTTTTAGATGATTTTTTTGAAAAGTTCAAATAGTGGAGACTATAAAGGAGTAAACTATGAAAAGTGTCTTAATCTGTTCCCTCCCACCGCACAGAAAATCATTTATTATGTTCTTGTACATCATCTAGAATTCTGCATATAAACAAATATAAATATATGTTCTTCATTCCCTCACACCCTCTTTTTTTTTTTTTTTTTTAAATACAAAAGGTGACGTTTTGGGTACACTGTTCTTCTTTTATATCAGTCCATGAAGAGATTCCACATTCCTTTTTTATAGTTACATAAAAATTTTATCCTCTGGATGTTCGGTAAATTGCCCTGCATGGCTGTTTAACTGGCTTACTCGAATATAATGAGATGATAATAACTGGTGATTCTAATGAAGGAGAAAACGACAAGATTGCATTTTTCTCACAGCCTTGTCCACTCAGACTTTTGGATCCTTATTTATCTGATAGGGGAAAAGAGTATTCTAACATAGTTTTGATTGGCATTTCTCGTATTCCACATATACCAAATCAGTTTTTCAGAAAAGTCTGTTTCTGTCTTCAGGTTAAAATTGCATACATTAACTTCCTCAATCACTGCTATGTGGATACTGAGGTGGAAATGAAGGAGATTTACACCAGCAATCACATGTGGAAATTATTTGAGAATTTCCTTGTGGACATCTGCAGGGTAAGGCTCTCTGGAACTGACCGGCAGAGCGGAAGTGTGTGTGTACGTGTGTGTCTGGTCATCCTTATGCAGGCATAGGGGAAATGGCCACATAATTTCAACTTGTCAGTGTGTGGCACAAGGAGGCAGATGTGGCTCTTGGCCTTGCATAACTTTTACTGCTAGCAGAGAATAGGTTTTACTCGTCATGTGTCAGGGAAGATGGATTCTTTCTGCTTTCCACCTCATCCTTTATGGATTGATCTGTGAGTAATAATCTGAGACATATTACAATCACATTTAAAAGTTTTCTTTTCCTTGACACTGTTTCTATTCTCAGGACACTGTCTTGAGCTCGAGCATTTCTCTCCTTCAGTGGGTGTCGAGGATCCTGTGAAGCACTTCCCTTTGCATCTGCTTTCCTGACCCAGCTGTTGAGCCGGGCTTCATACTCCTGATTTAGTTTTGCTCCAAGCTTACATTAATGCTAAGGCTGCAAGACCTACTACCTGCCAGGGCACACCACGGTTGCACTAGGAGTTTTATGATGGCGGATTTAGGGGAGAGGTGCTGGGAACCAAGAGAGAATAATTGTAAGATGAATCTTAATTTTGGACACGCAATAAAAAGAAAGGTGCACTGTCGAGTCCTAAACTGTGATAATTTCTGCTTGATAGTACAGTTACCAGTCTAAGATGAAGAACCTACAAGAACTTGTTTTCTTCCTAATCGAGGACTTATTTAATAGTACTCAGGTATTGGTATCACAGACATAGATATATTTTTTTTAAAATGTCAAATTCCTCCTCGTCTTTTAATCCCATAAATCTGGGTTTTAGAGATTTGGATGAAAGGCCTGTTTTGTTTTTATTTTATGCTTTATTATTTAATTTTTTAGAAGTAGACTTTATACCCAGTGTGGAGTCCAGTGTGGGGCTTGAACTCATGACCCTGAGATCAAGACCTGAGTAGAGATCAAGAGTCAGAGGCTTTACTGACTGAGCCACCCAGGGAACCTTGCTTTATCTTTTTTGTTTTTCTTTTTTAGGTTTTCTGTAAAGGACCAGATATTAAATAAATTCAGCTTTGTGGGCCATCTAGTCTCAGTCACAACTATTCAACTCTGCCCTGGTGGTTTGAAAGCAGCCATGACAGTAAACATGTAGGCATGGCTGTGTTCCAATAAAACTTTATTTTTAAAAGCCACCAGCCCTTTGCTGACCTCTACATTACATTATTCAGAAATGTAAAATCTGTTGCTAATTCTATTCTCTGAATTTGTCTACAAACTGCTCATCATTAAGATTAGAACATGGTAGTTAGTTAATAAAACTCGATTCTTTTTTGCCCTTCATAAATTTTTATGATAAACAATGTTAATGTCTCCAACTGTAAGAGTAATGAATTTGGTAATAAAACTTGATTTTTAAACACGTATTTTCTAAACCTTTCCCTCTAAATGTCTGATCTTATGTTAAGCAGCAAAATTAAGTGTAATGCAAGTAAAATCTGAAGTCTCCCCTTACCCTAAAACTTAGAGTCCATGACTCTGATTTACGGCCCAGTACTTTCAACAGCATTGCGTATCCGTAACTTTTTAAAAATTGAAGTCTAGTTGATACACCATGTGACATTAGTTCCACTGTACAACACAGTAATCTGACAACCCTATATATTAGCATTTTTATTGAACGAAAGAGTGTTGTAGACTTGGAGAGTGTCACACACAATGGACCTCACTGATATATTTGATTGGCTTGATTATATGGATAGGCAGCCATGGCGGGCAAGAGATGAATGGCTTAACCAGGAGGACAGTTTACTTTTAGGGGACAGTATAGACCAACTATAGTTACTATGCCTTATGCTGCCTTTTAAAGGTTTTAGATTTGCCACACATGGCTAGGAATTGAGAAGGAATGGCCCTGTAGGTCCCATCCCAATTTTAATGTTTTGTGCATCTATGTGTGATGTCCGAGTGGATCAGCTTCTCTTTCTGCTTGATTTATTGTCGTTAGTACTGTAATTTCTGAGAGGGAGACCTATTGACCAGCAAGCCTTTACCTTTCATTTGTTAAGGGTGTAATCCGCAGGAGTGGTCACAGATTTCTTAATCCTACAACTGACCTGCAGGTTTTGGTGTCATACTGACGCATCCAATTGCCTTGCAGGCCTGTAACAACACCAGTGACAGGAAACACGCAGACTCCATTTTGGAGAAGTACGTTACCGAAATTGTCATGAGTATCGTCACCACTTTCTTCAGTTCTCCCTTCTCAGACCAGAGCACGACGCTGCAGGTAAGAAAGGCAAAGGCTGGGCGTGCGCGGCCGAGCTTTGGCAGTGGCCATCGGCGCGGACTTGGGGGCGAGCAGCTGTCTGAGACATTCTGCAGGGCTTTCGGACAACATGCCTTTCCTGCGATGGGGGTCCCTTGGCTGAAGAAGCGCCTGAGGATGTTTTCTAAACCAGATGATTCCATTGGTTATTGACCCCCCTACCCCAAGATGCTTTTTCTTCCCCCTTCACTCTTGTTGATTCATCCCTTTCGATCTTAGAAGAAGGAGAAGCAGCTTTCAGATAGGTGCTCACCTGTTATTAATGCTTTTGGAGATCTCCATTCTTACTCCCAAGTGTGCGCCTGGAGCTCACCCCATGCGGTGCAGAGCTTGTGTGAGAAGTTGTTGGGCCGGCCGGTGGGGCTGCTGCCCGGCCCAGCCCTGTGGGTGTGTGCACGCCTGCGTGCGTGGTGCTCCGGGGACTGCACCGCTGTGGCCCTGCATCAGGATTCCCAGTGTACTTCCAGGTACAAAGGTAGGAATCCATGGATCTGGGAGATGATGTCATTCTTTGACTTGGAAAAAATCATTCTTCTCTTTATGACATAAGTCTGGGTCAGCTGCTCTGTGAGTCTTGGCTGCAAGGTGAAAGCTGGTCTTGGTCTGCAGTGGTCAGAAGAGAAATAGATTAACCCTCCTTGTCATGGGAGAAGGTAGAGGCTGTCGTGGGGTTGATGGGTGGCCCAGGGTTGTTGGACTACAGACAGATAATCCTAATGAAGGTAAATTCTCTAAGGGAAGGGTGATTCTTGGTCGGTATAGTACTCGATGGTGCATTAATTAGATACTGCCATATTTCATTAATATGCAAAGAGTTCATATAAGCCTGATACAGCCTATGAGGTAGAGGATACTATTCCCATTTTTCAGCTGAGTAAACTGAGGCTTAGAAAGTTTAATTACCATGCTCAGTCAGGGGCACAGCCATTAGGTGGCATAACCATGATTTTAGCCTACTTCTGATGCAATAACTTGAATTATGGAATTTTTATGGAGATACATTTCCTTGGGACTATTGGTAACCTTCTGTTTAGTTAGAAATACCTATTAAAGCTAGCAGTCAAGCTAAAGTATCTCAAAGTTAGAAGGCTGCCTTTCAAATGTCTGTACATATTCTTGAGTATTTGGGGAGCAGAAACTGGTTGGATCCCCAGCACATGAGTTCCTAGGGACCAGAACATGCTGTTCACGAAGTACTATTACTGGGAGAGCCAGCAAGGGAAGCTGCTTTGGTAACTAAGATTGGACTTGCTTCTCTTGTAATTTAAAGTGACAATCACCACAGTAATGCCTATTCTCCTCTAGATTATGAAACAGTATTGCAAAACCAAAATGTCAAAGTAAATCAATCACATTAATTGGAAAACTATTAAATGGGAACTTGTGTTTTGGTTTTCCATTTTGGTCATTCCTCTCTCCTCATATTGCCTTACTCTGAAGCCAATTTTTGGACCCTAATAAGCCAGAATTGTCAGGGAGATGTATGTTCAATATAAATGTTATAAGTTCCTAGCAAAAACCCAGGTTGTCTATATATACTTACACTACAAAGTCCAATGTGGTTTTAGCTTTGTTTTTTAAGGGGTAGTTTATGAATTTCTAGAGCACTTCTTTTTTTTTTTTTTTTTTTTTTTTTAGATTTTATTTATTTATTTGACAGAGACAGACACAGTGAGAGAGGGAACACAAGCAGGAGGAGTGGGAGAGGGAGAAGCAGGCTCCCTGCTGAGCAGGGAGCCCAGTGCGGGGCTTGATCCCACAACCCTGGGATCATGACCTGAGCCTGAGGCAGATGCTTAATGACTGAGCCACCCAGGCGCTCCTAGAGCATTTATTTTCCAGGAATACTATTTTTGGAGCTCTCATAGCCTGTTTTATTTTGTTTATATGCTAAAAAGCATATACCTCATTTCCCCAGCTAGGTGTTTACTTCCTTCCTGGCTTCCTTTCCTGTTTGTTTGTTTGTTTGTTTGTTTCCTTTTCATTCAACCCAAACATATGAGGAAGGGAAATGGTGAACTTGGGTTTGGCTGTGTTGCATTTATGTTGCCAGTGGAATGTCCAGGAAGCAACTGGAACTATGGAATCCAGGGAGGAAGAATAGAATTTTGGAGGCTTCAGAGCAGGATAAAGCTGGATTCAGTTCTTCACTCTGTCCCTTTCCGGCTCTGTGGACTTGTCTTGGTCACTGAACTTCAGAACCTCTTTGCTTACATTTGAAGCAGGAATGTAGTATCAACCTTACAGGTTACTGTGAGCACTAGAGATGATGTTTCACGAAACATCTAGCATAATGCCTGGTGCCTAGGAGATGCTTGGTAAATAGGAGCTTGGGCTTCTCCCTGCTAGACTGTCAGCTACGGTAAGAAGGTTGTGGTTATGTCTTAGGTGCACAGTTGTCTGTGATACTGCTCTGTCCCTGTCCCTCACTTTGTGCTCAGAACCTAGTAGTTGCTAACTCATTGAATAAGTAAATGAGTTGGTGAGACTCAGGAGAGTAGAGTGGTAGAATCCAAATATAAACATTGGCTCATTGAAGCTGTGGCCCAGAAAATGAAGTTGTTTACTAGAAGGGACTGGGCAGAGCACAAATAATTAAAGACAAGATACAAAAGAGGCCAGAGGAAGGTCTTTGCTCTATCCCGCACATGGGATGGGATTCAAGGAAAAAGCAGGGCTTCAGGATCTAAGAAAAGGGAGGATTTTATGTATTTTAGTAGCAGCTTTTTTTTTTTTTTTTTTTTTTTTCACTTCTACATCTGTATTAAGGCTTAAATTGTAAATAACTCTGGGAAAAGCTAACATTTTGAAGGTATTCTTTGCAGGCATACTTTGATGGGAGTACAAAGGGGAGGATATTTGGGCCCTGAACAGAGTAGAGGCACCGCAGAAGGAAAGGGTGACAGGTTCCTGAAGATGAAGAAGCCATGTTCTTTAGTCCAAGAGGTCAAGTGCCCATTGGAAGCCACGCTGGCCAATTTATTCATCTTTTGTTTATCTAGCAGTCAGATGGGACACAGACCCTAATAAATATTGCTTCTGTTCAATTAATTTAGTTCAAAGATACTTCTTTCTGTGAGTTTGGTTGTTGGGTTTCCATCCCAACTCGAGCACATAGGAGCCAGTGGGGGTGGATGATGATACCACTGTTGACTTCCCTGGGTCATGGCGAGGGCTCAGGGAGAGAGGCAAAAAGCCCTTAGCCCTTGGCATGTAGAAAGTGTTCTCCGTAAATGGCTTCTCTCATTGGGACCCTTGGGCTCAGGAGCTTAATATCAGGGTTTCTCAGCCAATTTCTCAGGCTCTCTATGATCCTGTCCTCTATTAGCAATGCGGGTTGCTGTCTTGGGTGGCTGTGAGGTGTAGAACAGAAAGTACTTCCCGAAGAAAGCAACAAGATCCCGGTTCGCGGGTGAACTTGGTGGAAAGAGTGTGCGCTGTCGGCCTCAGAGGGCCTAACATTGACTCACTGCTCTACCACTACTTGTTCATTCTTCTGAGTACTTCCTTTTAACCTTTCTGGGCCTCCGTTTTGTATTTATGGCATTAGAGCAGTTTGTTTGCCACAGGATTGTTAGTTGAGGCTCCACATGTGGCACCAAATAAGTGTAAGTTACCTGAACAGTGTTCGAAGAAGTTCTGAATTCTTTTTTTAAAGATTTTATTTATTTGTTTGACAGAGTTCACAAGTAGGCAGAGAGGCAGACAGAGAGAAAGGGGGAAGCAGGCTCACCACTGAGCAGAGAGCCTGATCCCAGGGGCTCTATCCCAGGACCCTGAGATCATGACCTGAGCCGAAAGGCAGAGACTTTAACCCACTGAGCCACCCAGGTGCCCTGAGGTTCTGAATTTTTATTGACCTGTTGTATTTTCTTCTAATAGAGTTTCTTCCCTCCTTCCCCAGCACTTTCTGTTGTTTTTCTTCTATCTCAGAAACCTTTCTAGAGTTTTTCAATACTTTTTTTCTTTGCTGTATTAACTCCCACTGTGTTTTGGAGGGACTATGCAAGTCCTCTTCCCCCAGACTAAGAACCCAAGGAGTAACTGACTGTACACAGTAATGTTTGCCTTGCAGGTCAAAGCTGCCCTCATCCAGGTGGCTTTGGATGGAGACCATAATTATAACTTTGAAATGTATTCGGAAAGCACTGTCAAACTGAGGAAGTAAATGTTGGGAGTTCTTTTATTTAAAAAAAAAATACAAATTTGTACTGTCCTAGGAATAGATCCTACCATGTTATTAACTCATCTGGAGTGAATGAATAATGAATAATGAGTAATAAATGTGTAACCATCAGAACTGCCTTCTGTGCTGCAAATAAGTAAACATTCTTGGTGAGATCCACTCATCAGTTTTTGCTGGTTAAAAGTAGGGGTTCTGCTTATAGGAAATAGTGTCTGGGAAGAACTTTGGGTTAATCTGCCTCAGTCTGCTTATTTTATATATTAGATGAAGCTAACGCACAGAGACATGAGGTAATTTGCCTAAAGTCAGACAGCCCGTTGGTAGCTGGACAATAATACCAGCTTTCAGACATTGATTCCACGTTTGCTCTCCCGGTCAGACTTGGATGGCATCAAATGTGTAGATGCCCTTAAAATGCTTGTGATTTTTTTCCTCCTTGGGCTAGGCAACTTCTAGAATCCTGCTGATAACCGGTCACCCCTTCTCACTCTTGCAAAGGGTCCGTTACCATTAAACCACCGTTCCGTGCAATGTGTTTCTGATCGGCAAACAGTAATCTACAGAAAAGTCATACCGCCCGTCTCTTGGCCTCCCTTTCTTGCAGACTCGCCAGCCTGTCTTTGTGCAACTGCTGCAAGGTGTGTTCAGGGTTTACCACTGCAACTGGTTGATGCCGAGCCAGAAAGCCTCTGTGGAGAGCTGTATTCGGGTGCTCTCTGATGTAGGTAAGATATCGGACAGTTTGGATTGAACGTGATGAGAATCACTTGCCTGCAGGTAATGAGAATCACTTGCCTGCCATCTCTCTCTTCTGAAGTTCTGCACGCAGGATGTTGCAGAGGCAGAACTGGAATGGAAGTCTTCTTGATCGCTAACCCTTGCTTTCATCTACCAAGCCAGCATCACCCAAAGTTAAGGGCCAGTAAGTCCCAAAGAAAGCTAGCGTTTGAAAAAAATAAGAATCCATGGTTCAATGTGAGGCACTCTTGGCAAGTCCCAGGGCACACAAGCTAATTAATTCAAGGCTCTGGGAAGTCTCTCATGGAAGAAATGAATTTGGTTACTCCAGTAAGTGTACTTGACCGTATGGAAACTTTCTTCCTATGAAGTACACGTCCAACCCCAAGGAACATCCTTTCTCAGAAATGGTACACTGATCCCTTTTGACTCTCGATGATAAGTGGTGCTCCATTCCCTGTTCCCCGCCCTTTACTTGTCACCTCTCTGGCAGCTTTGAAAGGAAGTCTTGAAAATCACTGCTCCCTTCACCCTGACTTAATCAGACTCTCTTCCTTGGCCCTGTTCCCTTTCATAAATGTTAAGCAGGGGTTCCTCTCCCTGCCTAAATTTAAGAATTACCTCCCTGTAGTAGCCATTTAGATCCCCTCAGAGCAGCAGAAGAAGCAGGTGGGGTTCTTAGCACTGTCGAGTAGCTGTCCAGCAAATACAGATGGTGTTTGTTAGGGTTACTTCCCTGATTTCAGTCCTCCCATCGTGATTTTCTTGACTCTCACATGATAGGTGGTGTTGTCTTTTTATTATCTATGCAGCACTATTTCACAGTAAGAGATGAGGCTTTTGAAAGTGTGTATGTTACAGGTTCATGATGTGATACCGCAGAACCAGGGCTCTGAGACAGTACCCCCAAAACTCGCTACTCTGCCCTTGGAAGATCATGCATCATGAAGTCGTTGAGTAAAATTTGGGCAGGTTGCCCAGCTGATCAGTCCAGCACTCATTAGGGAGATGAAATGTTTTAACTGGCTTGAAACTGATGAGAAAAGACAGAGGGAGGGGATGTCTTTTAAGTGGCAGGGTATGAAAACATCACAGCCCCCCCAGGAATTCAGACATGTGCCTCTTGGGGAATACCTCCTCCTGACTAAAATCACATGAGAGTTCACTATTTTCATGGTTTATCTTCAGAAGAGGGTATCCCAGGCACGTTATTTCTAGCTGAGTGTATGATGTGCATCCTGCTTTTTATTTTTATATTACTCATATCTCTTTTCCCAAATTTCTCACTTGCTTTATTAAACTGTCAAAATTTGTGGGCTGGCTGATGGTTCTTTTCCCCACACTGTGGTTTTTTTGTTTTTGTTTTTTTGTTTGTTTTTGTTTTTAATTGGATTAAAACAATTGCTTCTCAGATTGCTTTTTCCAGGGTGTTGGCTTTGTTTTCACAGTTAGATACAGGTAATATGGCACTTTCTTTGGTCTTGGTCTTATGAAGCATTAAATATAGGCGGTTGCTGTCTTGTTTTTTGGAGGTTGTTGGATTTTCCATATGGAAAAAAAGGATTATTGGTCTTAGTTATTTTCCTTCTTTAATTGTGTTTTTTATTTTAGATGAATTTTAGACTCATAGGAAGGTTGCCAGGATAACACACAGAGTTGCCATATGCCCCTCACCCAGTTTCCCCTGATGTCAACATCTTGCAACACCAGAATATTTTTGGCAAAACTACAAAACTGATATTGGTCCATTGCTATGAAATAAACTCCAGACTTGGCACCACTTTTTCCATCAATGTCCTTCATCTGTTCTAGGATTCGGTCTAGGATCCCATGTTGCCTTTAGTTGTGATGCCTCTCCCGTCCCCTCTGGGCTGCAGAAGCACCTCAGACTTAACCTTTGCTCATTTTTATGACATTAACAGTCTTGAGGAGTGCTGGTCAGGTGTCCTGTAGAATATCCCCCCCCATGGGTTTGATTGTTCCTTTCCTCATGATTAGACGGGAGTTTTAAGAGGGGGAAGACAAGAACCTAAATGGAAAGAATAGCTTATGTTATTGTAAATATCATCTTTTATAATATGTTTGGCTTAAATTGGCATTTTGTAGATTGTTGTATAGAGTACCACTGAGAGAGAATCTTTGGAAAAATAGTTTGTTGGCCAGATAAGCTCCCTATCTTGATAATTCTTTAAATATATGAACACACGGGAGACCTTAAGGTTCCAGTCATTGAGGAAACCCATTGAAGTTTAACTTTGACTTGCCTAAAGTTTGACCTAAGAATATGTTCATCCTCAGAACCACTTCCCCCCAGTGGTTCAATTCACATTGAAAATCGCTGACCTAAGGGTGGTACAGTTCATTTGAGCTCCTCAGCATTCACACTCAGTGCCGCGCAAGTGAAATATTATGGCTTGAAAAAATCTGCCTGAACGGTGATGGGGGAGTTAAGTCTGTCTTTGGGGCATCTCCTGCGCAAGTTGGAGACTCATGAGTCATCTGTCTTCTGTGTAGCCAAGAGCCGGGCCATCGCTATTCCTGTGGACCTGGACAGCCAAGTCAACAACCTCTTCCTGAAGTCCCACAACATTGTCCAGAAAACTGCCATGAACTGGCGGCTGACTGCTCGCAATGCAGCTCGCAGAGACTCTGTGCTAGCGGCTTCCAGAGACTACCGGAATATCATCGAGCGACTGCAGGTAATGCCGGGCCCAGAGGGGAGTGAACCTGACCTGGCCTAAGGTTGTCCCCACACTACAGTACTTCCATGAGCCAGAGAAAAACCAAGATTGGCCATAGAAAGATGTCGGCACGTGAGTGGGTAGTCAAGCACAGTAATAGACACAGGACCAAGAATGCAAAGCTACTTGGGAAGAGAAATGCTCCTGACAAAGTCATGGTCTGTAAAGGTTCATAGATTGACAGATTTCTTTATGTAGAATGGGGACTCTGCTCTTACCAGGAAGGAATACTTAAGTATTACAAAAGGATACTTAGAGTAAGGGCATGAGGGCTCCATTTTTTTTTTTTTTTGGGTAAAATCACCCTGGGGTATTTAGCCTCTTGATTCAGCAGGTAAACAAGTTTAATAGTGCCTGAGAAAAGAGTTTTCTCTCAGAATGAACCAACTAAAAATAAAAGTATTCCTTGATTCTACGTGGATTATACTTTTTTCTTAGCATCTATGAAGAGATCTGTCCCTTTATTAAGGAATGAATAGTGAGTATTAGGTGTACGTGAAACACTTAAACACATCTTAACGTGAACGTCTTCCTTTAGCAAGCACCTCAAGGATTCTCTTACAGGTAGTACATGGGCCATAGTTGGAGATTCTCAGATGCTTCAGGTGGGCCTGCTGCAGTGGTTAAGGGCAAGAGCTCAGGTCAGCACCTGGAGTCAAATCCTTACTCCATTGCTTAGAAATGCCGTGTTCTTGGGAAGGTTAATTTATTGCTCTCTGTTTTAGTTTTCTCAGCTGTAAAGTAGGATGATAGTAACACCTGCCTCAACGGGTGGCTGTGAGGATTACAACGCTGGTAACATGTTCCCAGTATCGGTGCCTGCTTAACAAATCACAGCAGCCATTATTTCCTTCTCTTCTGCTATTCTAGAGGTTGGCTGGGCTACTAAGGTGTTTCTTGCTCGGGGTTTTGAATGTAGTTTCAGTGAGATGGCAGCTACAGTTGGACTCATCTTCAAATCTTGCCCATGTTTGGCAGTTGATGTTGGGACCCCCAGCCGGAGTTGTCAACTGAAGCATCTTCATGTGGTTTACCCATGTGGTCAGCACTTGCTTGCAACATGGTGGCTGGGTTCCAAGATCAGCATCAAAAGAGAGAGAGAGAGAGAAAGCTGTAATGACTTTATGGCACACATAGCATCACTTTTGTCAAATTCTGCTGGTCAAGGCACTCACAATTGTCCACTGAGGTTCAAAGGAAGGTGACGTAGACCACTGTTAGGGAAGAATATCAGTGATGCAGCGTAAGAAGAATGTGTAAGAGAAGATACATTGCAGTGGCCATTTTTGGAAAATACAGTACACATAAACGGCATAGAATAGAGCCTGGCATGTAGTGAGCACTTGATCGATGACAGTTGCTATTATGATTATTACTATTCCTGTCATTTCTGTTAGGAGTGTAATAATTATCATCAGATAAATGAATCTCTGTGAGGTTATATAACTTGCTTAGAGATGCATTCATCAGCTCCACTCACTAGGTGGGCACTAGGGGTACAATGGTGAGCAAAACCACAAATGATCTTTCCTTCATAGATTCTCAAGCTTTGGAAGGAAGATAGACATTAGTCAGCTAATCACATGGATAAAAGTAAAATGGCAAGAGGGACAATGCTGCAGAGAAGTGAGTAGTGCTATGGAGGGCTGCTGAGGAACCTTATCTTGCTCCGAGCTCGGATGGTGATCCAAGGCTCTCTGAGAAGTGACCTTTGAACCAAGATCAGAAGAATGTAGGACTTACCTAAAGAAGGGAATAGAAGGGAGGAAAACAGCATGTACATTCTATGGGACAGAATGTGATGCATTCAAAGACCTGGAAGGTTAGTGTGGAGTGTGACTGGAGCCCGTGGACCTGGGGAGGTAGGAAGAAGTTTTTAGGTCAAGGAAAAAATTTCATCCTTACTGTGACAGACCCAGTCTTAAAGATAATTTAGTTCAAATAGAGTGCTTCCTGACTCTACTATATTTTTAAAGGAGAGGGATATTATAGACTCATAATTGTTTGAATGCACAGTATTTTTTACTGTTCAAACTAAATATCTGTAGCCAAACACACCAGTTTCTTGTGCTCTTCTTAGATTTATTATGCATATTCCTAGGGAATAAAATAAAATGCGTAAGCCTAGCTAATGCTTGTTATGAAGGCTTGAGTAGTGGCTGAAAGGATCCTCATTATGCAATGATTTATTGTCTCAGTCCCTGTAGTTATAAGATTGCCTAGGACAGCAGAAGTTGTCATAAGAACATTCACTTGCAGACTGATTGTTTATATAATTAATCCCCATTGAGACATCCCCTCACTTAACACCAGCATCTTTCTCTGCCCATTGCTTCACCATCCTTGTCTGTTGGTCTCTCCTCGGTTGCTGAATGTCAAACATTTGACAATACAGTGCAAATCAATTGCAGTGTAAAGTTCAAACCTTGCAAAAGATGCAGGATTTTATGAATATGATGCTGAAGAACTGTTTCAACCCCCTGCAAATGCTATAGACAAAGATTTCCCAGAGTTAGGACTGATAACCACTGAAGAAGAGAACTTTGGGTACATTCAAAGAGGAAACTCAGAGAATTTTGCAAAAATGGCCCTTTGTGCTGTGAATGTCAATATGAATTAAGGGATATTGTAGTGTACTCTTGCTGGAAAAATTGCACCTTCCCCGCAAAATAATTTGATGCATGCATTCTTTATGCATCCTAAATATTATTGAGTGATTGCAAATTTTGTTAAATATAATATAAATAATATTCACATGTTTTAGTTTTAGTTTTGGGGTAACAGATAAATCAATTCTTCATTGACCATCCCTATGAAATTTGGGTCTTCAGTTAAGTTGAATGCAATTTAAGTGGCCTTTCCCTTGCAAATCTCCTTGGTTAACTAGGCCTTCCTATATTATCCACCATGCTGTTTTCAGCCCCTACCTCAGGCAGCAATGCTTTTAGTTAGGTTCTGAGTCACCAAGCCATCCAGCAGACTTTAGCATCTTTTGAAGATAATTTCTCATCTGTTTTCTGCCATTTGCCTTTATATGGTGTTTGTTGTGTTGGTTTTGCTGCTCTTTCAACTTCTCTCTGTTTTCCTCTCCTACAGCTATGTGTTTTGCATTTGAAGACCATCATGCTATCAGGGTACATGTATTTAGCATGTTGATACAGCATGTTCATTCATTTGTGTGCTCATTTTTGTATGACTTTTTATTGTATGAATAATTCATGCTCATTGGAAATAATTTGACTATACTCCCAAGTTCTCCTTTATGGAAGAAAATTGGAATCACCTGCAATCCCACCACCTGGAGAAAACCACTAGTGATGTTTTGCTGATATTTGGTATATATCTTTAGGTACTGATGTTGTTTCTAAAAAATTGGATCGTATAGTCCATGCTATTGTTTAACCAGTTTTTTCCATTCATATTGTAGACATTTTTCCATGTTGTCGAATATACTTTTTGCATCGTATTTTAAAATATGTGGGATGATCCCGTAATATGTGGTGTAAGGATCATCACAATATAAGGCTGGTGGGATTGTTTTTTACCTTGTTCTCCACGTCAGGGGCTATGACTTCACATAACGCTAGGGCAGTGTTTAATAATTTGTGATAAAAACCAGGCAGCACTAACAGCGCTCTAACCTGGCCTAGGTGGTGGTTATTTTTGAGGTCAGAAATGAATGTTCTCACTCTCCTGTAGTCAGCCTCGGCCTGAGCTGCTCACCAAAGCTGTACTTCCATTCCAGGACATCGTCTCGGCCCTGGAGGACCGTCTGAGGCCCCTGGTCCAGGCAGAGTTATCTGTGCTCGTGGATGTGCTCCACAGACCTGAGCTGCTTTTCCCAGAGAACACAGATGCCAGGAGAAAGTGCGAAAGTGGTGGCTTCATTTGCAAGTAAGCAGCCTCTTGCTCTGGGGTGGTCGGTCGCGGAGCCCTGCTGACCAGACAAAGCACTTGTTCATGAAGAAGCAGAGGCTGGCCTGGTTTTTGACTTTGATGAGTACAAGGTCATGCGTTAGAGTCCCATTCTGACCTTTCTCAAGTAAGTCTGGGCTCGGTCGTACTTCCAGACACTAGTTTTGGGTGAGAATTTCTCCGATCGTCTTCTGTACCACAAGCACCGGTGGAGTGTCCACTGTGGGCTGCAATACTGATGTAGAGGGTCGTGGCCCTTATGCCCTCAAAAAACTTAGACCTACCAGGACCCCACAGTCTTTTCCTAACACCTTTATAGTTTCTTAGTTTATGCCTTGTGGGCGTTATCTCTAAGAAACAACTGGTTCCATCACCGGAAATCTCCTTTTGAGTTTTATTCTAAGGAGGGTTGGTTAACTTGAGAGTGGGCTCTGCTGCCTCTGAGCCCCTCAAAGGACCCTGGGTCCCTCAAAGAACAAGACTATGAGTTAATGAACAGTGTTTGTTCACCTTAACAATCATCCTCATGAGGTTTTTTGTTTGTTTGTTTTAATACCAGTAGCATATTTTAGCCCTGTTCCCAGAACTCCTTAGTGGGTAAGAAGCTGCACTCTATAGGGGCGCCTGGGTGGCTCAGTTGTTAAGCATCTGCCTTCAGCTCAGGTCCTTCGAGCCCAGGGTCCTGGGATCAAGCCCCACATTAGGCTCCCTGCTTGGCGGGAAGCCGCCTTCTCCCTCTCCCATTCACCCTGCTTGTGTTCCCTCTCTCGCTGTGTCTCTCTCTGTCAAATAAATAAAGTGAAATTTTTTTTAAAAGCCACAGTCTATAAACTAATGGGTTCGAGTGGACCTCTGTCCTATTTTTCTTCCCCCTATAATCCCCCCCGCCAAGTGGTAGACTCCAGGGTGCCCTTTTGCTGTTACTGACCAGCGGGTGTCACTGTTGAGACACTTTTGAGACACTAACTGGCTGTTCTCACTGCAATGAATGCCCTGAAGCATATTGAACCTGGGAGACTTTGATAAATATTTGTTCTTGAACTGTCTACTTAAAATAAGTCGCCTGTGAAGTGATTGTTTGTTTAATTCAAAGATTATTTCAGGGACCTAATGCATGGTTTCCCCCCATTCAGGTTAATAAAGCATACTAAACAGTTGCTAGAGGAGAATGAGGAAAAACTCTGCATTAAGGTCCTACAGACCCTCCGAGAAATGATGACCAAAGATAGAGGCTATGGAGAAAAGGTACTGCATTTTATTCTCTTGTCAAGACAAGGTCTTGCTATTAAATTGAAGTGGGATCATGGGTTAGAAATCTGCTGTAGTTCAGGCATATTGACTGAGGGGACTTTTTACCTTTTAAAGCTAAGTATCCTGTCATGAAAGGTAGCTAAATCATATACCTTCTCTTCTGAAAATCGCATATACTTACTCATCTTAGAGGCTGCTTGCCACGTAACCTAATGTCAGGGAAGTAGTAATAAGGGATTTCCTCTAAATTCCTGGTGGGAGTGCAAATGCCTCTTGTGTATCCAGACACGCATTCCTGACTGTTGGGTTCCAGCTACGCATACCTGTGGGTTTACTTCTTTCTGGTGGGATATTGCACAGTGCCTCCAGTATACTGAGAAACTCCCTCCAGTTCTAACTGGAGTTAGGCGGGGCAAACATATTACCCTTTCTAGCTCGGACTGGGAAATGGGCAATCCCTGGGACATGCTAACTTCCTGGCATAGGCAGTGAGCAAGGATGTGCAGAGACCACTCCTCCCACTTTTGATTTTGGTCCAAGTGGGATAAAAACAATCTCATTGCCCCTCCTTTCTTCCCCTCCCCACCTTAAAAAATTTGGAGGTCTGAATTTAAAATCCCACCAGTTTTCATTTGAAGGCAGTATGTTCACTAAGGGTCTCCTGGCCACTTGACTAGCATTTTCTGAGTAGGTAAACCCACTGATATCACTGATTTGTCAAAATACCAATAACTCTTTGATTGAGCTCTGTGAAGAAGCCTTGATAATTAAATCACAGGCTTCTTTGTCAAAGTGGGTGGCGACAGGTCATTTCAAGTATAGGAGTCTGTAGGGATCTCGATTTCTGACCTAAGCAATATCTTATGCAAATATTAGAACAATTTCACATGTGAAAATCTTTGGATAGGAAAAATAAAACAGCAAAGGACACAAGCCCTTTTGTAGTATACATTCCTTCACTATCCCCAAATCACATGGCTTTGAAATGTCACTCTGAATTTTAAAAATACATAAATTAAAAGTGAATAAATGTGGACTAATTAGGAAATAAGTATCTATAACTCAGTAGGAACTTTGTGGCGGAAACCTCCAAGAAGAGAGTTTATAAATATACGTGATAGAAATGAAGACCCCTCATACAAATGAGAAATGGTGGAACATCCTGTTCATACAGACACCTGTAGAGATACCTGTGTAGATCTTGCACTAAAACAAAAGGAAGAAGAGGCAAAGGCTAATAGCAGAGAGTACCAGACAAGCAGCATTTATTTCACAAGATCTGTATTTTTCTTAAAGTGAGCTTTAAGAAATGTTTTAAAAATATAGTTCTAGTTATAGAAATTCACTCTTCGTAATAAAATAAAATCCACCAAAAAGGCCATAACCAGCTATGAATATATTTGTAGCTTTGGGGGCATAAAACTTGATTTTAAAAGGTGGAGACCAGTTTTCTCTTCTTTAAAGTATCTGTTCATTTCTGTGACTGAGATTTTTATAGTAAACTTGGTGTCTCTACTCCCACGAATGTTACAAGTTGTGACTATACTTCCATTTCTCTCAAGTTTTTTTTGTTTGTTTCTGTTTTTAATATCATGGAAAGTAGAAAAAAGCTAGGAGTTGGGTCTGTTGCTTGGCATCTAAGGTCCTTGGGCCACGTGGAAGATCGGTTTCCCCACTGGCTTTCCCTGGCTGTTGTTGCTAACTGGAAGAATATCATCACAGACCATGGGGGATACTGGATCCGAGGTGTCATAAAATTGTCTGTTAGAAAGCTCACGAAAAGTGATAGAGCTTATGGCTGTAAGAGGAGAGTAGGTGGAGGTCACTATGAAAGAGTAAATTGTTAAGAGTTTAGAAGAGGTTCTCAGGCCCTGGCTCACATTCTTTTTTCAGCTGGTGAAGAAATTAGCCACACCCAAGCAGAGAGAAGCTTAAAGGAAAGATGGCATGTCTCTCCAGTCTGGTTGGGGCTGTCATCCCCCTTCACAAAAGTGAAAGCACCGTAGGCAAATGTGGGAAAGGTCATGCAACCAAGGAAGACATTCCAGAAAGCCATGTTAGTCAACAGCTTCTAACCTATGGCACATACTTAGAATGCTTCTGGCCCTATGCTTTGTGAGATAATGCTACTTAACTATTCACATTAATTGAACTTAAAAGAGTCTGAGCAGGAGAGGGGGGTTGTGCTAAACTATTTGTTTCTTCCGATCCGGTAGTGGGTATTAAATTTGTCCTGTTTTATTAAGGCTTTTTGAAAATGATTTTGATGCTTTGCCGGCTGTCCCTGTTTGACTACAGATGCATGACGTATGGGGCAGGCCAGCAATTTTAAAGGATGGAAGGAACTCAGAGCCAAGAAACTAACCTTTCTCAGGCAAACCAGTTGGCTTTGGTTGATAAAATAAATGAGGTGTTCTTTGGACTGGATGCTCAGGGCACAAGGGCAAGTGTGAGGTCATTTCCGTCTTCCTGGCCCAATTTTCCTATTAGTTGTCTCTCAAGCGGAATTTGTCCCATGACTAATGCCCTCCTGGGATGTCCAGAATTGTTCTGCCTCCCTGCCCTGTCCTGAGTCTTCATGGCCATAGTCTAGTTTGGCACCACTTTGTCCCACCCTCCCTCTGCACATGAGGAGGCCATGGTGGAGAGCTGAAGTGATTTCCCAAGGTCACGTGGCAGGTGCTTGACAGGATCAAGACTGGAAAGCCAGGGTCCCAAATTCCAGTGCACTGCCCTTTTCTCCCACCCCTCAGGTGGTGTCCACCCTGTCTGTGGGCCAAGTTTTCTTGTCTTCTAAGCCATAATCCTTAAAGAGACACAGATGCCTTTCTTTGTCTCTGTGTTTTCATTCAATATTTAGGATTGTCACGGTCATGGATGAAAATGAAAGTCAAGATCATTCTTTATTATCCTGTTAAAAAATGTTGAAACATTAGTGTGCTTGTATGGATCTACTTGCCTGAAAAAAAAAAAAAACCCGCTGAGTACTGCTGCTCATATTACCAGACAGACTAAAACATAACAGAATCACTATGACACTGACTTACATTTTTTAAATGCCTTATGTACCCCTTAGTGTCCTAAAGTATGTCTTAAATAACAGTAACATTCTTTGACTTCTTATTTGCCAGCCCCTGTACTAAACATATGTCTTACCTTACATCAGGTCAGCCTCAGAGACAGCAGTATGGTTATTTTATACACAGGGGAGAAAACTTAGGCTCAGAGAGGTTCAGAAACTTGTCTAACCAACAGAGGAATGGGGCTGGGGGCAGGAATTCACACCGGAACACTCTGACTTCAGAGTCTTCTCCACTGTATCATTGGTGATTGACAACATTTGAATGTTTGGAAGCCCACCCACAAGTGTAACATTTAAGTTTCCATCATGTTCCATCATTATGTAAATGACATGGGCCAGTGGCTCTGACAGCACCATGGGTAGCAAAATTTAAACATCTCGAGAGTCTTCAACTGAGTTGTGATGTCTCACCTGATTGAAAATGGTCTCCACTTGATGCCAACTGGCTTTACAAATTACGATTGTCCCAGGATGCTCCACAACCTGTGGTTCTGGTCAGGGCTCAAAAGAAAGCGTCAAATCAGTGAGTAGCCAGTGGTCAGCCCTCTGGTCTCAGTCAGCTCCCTGATAGGTGCCTAAGAACCATCACACAGGGGGCCAAGCTTGGGCCTGCTAGAAGAAGATTATCACAAAAATTCAGTCATGCTCATTTAGGAATAAAAAAAATCTTTATTATGTCTCTGAAATGCAAAGGAGCAGCAATTAATAATTTGTCTCTTAGAGTGATAAATATAAATATTAAAAATGATCACCAAAATAATGGTGAAATATGTTTTTGTATGATGCTTACAATGTCTTGCTATCCTGTGTATTCAAGGTTAATAAACCTTAAAATATCAGGACTTTACAACTACTTTTTGTCTGCAATGCCTACTAAACTATGCCTTTTGTTTTTAAATTTAAACTCAATTAGCCTAGTACATCATTAGTTTTTGATGTAATGTTCAATGATTCATTAGTTCTATATAACCCCCCAGTGCTTATTATATTACATGCCTGCTTTTAATCCACAATTAAACCATGTCTTTATTACAAAACAAAAAACTTCCTATAGCTAGACATTTCTAAAATTTAATCTGAATCTCTCTTTAACTCAAAGAACATCTAAGAGCCCTTATACCCAGCTTGAAAAGAGAGCATAGTTATGTTATATGATATATATAGGCTTCTCTGTAGACTACTGTAGATTTTTTATTAGTCAAAGAGCTTTGGAAAGAAATTCAGAATCCAAGAATTAACATAAAAAGTTACCTCAGAATTTATTTAAAATCTATTTTGTTGGGGTCACCTGGGTGGCTCAGTGGGTTAAGGCCTTTGCCTTCGGCTCAAGTCATGATCTCAGGGTCCTGGGATCGAGCCCCACATCGGGCGCTCTGCTCGGCAGGGAACCTGCTTCCCCCTCTGTCTCTGCCTGCCTCTCTGCCTACTTGTGATCTCTCTCCCTCCATCAAATAATAAATAAATAAAATCTTTAAAAAATAAATAAGCAAAATAAAATCCATTTTGTCTTCTGAATAGTAGTAGCTGTTTTACTGCTAGAGAATTTTTGACCTCAAGTAATGCCAGGGTTTTCATTTCATACAAATTGACAGTACCTGTTAATTACCAATGCTTCTTTTCTCTAGGTGAATAAACCATTAGCATTTCCAGCTACCTGGATTTCTAATAAGCAACTTAAGTTTGCTAATGTACTATTAACAAAGCATAATAAAAATAACTTTAGGATCATCTCACCCCTTTTAAACCCCTTTTAAAAATAACTTTAGGATCATCTCACCCCTTTTAAAAGCACAATTGTGATTAATGCTCTAGTTTTTTTCTTTTTCTTGAATTTGATGCTCATCATTTACTTGTTACTAATATCACTTGAATTGGCTCTAATCATCTTTGGGGGAAAATGTGTTGTTGTTTTTTTTAAGTCATCAGTATTTGGAGCTGGAGCTCTTAGGATATGTTGTCATACGATTCACTGAGATGGAACCTGGTTCTCATTTAGCGCAAATGCAGTTTGGACCCCCAGATCCCTACTGAATGGTAAAATGAATTGAAAGAAAGAATTTTCTCCTAAACTGCGTTGATCCAACTATAGTGTTTGGCTCTCCTCTTTCCCACCGTCTTCTAAAAGAACATGGTTCTTGATTGGGTAATTGACCCTCGCTCGCAGCTCAGTTCACGTTTTCACATCTGCAAGAGAGTAGGACTGTGCACCTCTGTGCCCTTGGCCGAGTGACCCGGGAGGCTTGCTCCCTGCCAAGTGAACACAGCGCAGCAGCATCCTGCCCCATCCTGAGTGGTGCGATGCAGAGCAGCTGTCACTGTGAGCGCTGGTGGTCAGTACCCCAGATCCCTGCACCTCTTCAGATGGTCCCCATCTAGCTCCCCTCCAACATGGGAGACTGAGCACTAAGACAAAGTTTCTAACGCTTGACTTGCTGATATTTCCTAACATTTCCTTCTTTTTCTCCCCCTTTTTTTCTTTTCCAGCTCATTTCCATTGATGAATTGGATAATGCTGAGGTCCTAATTTCATTTTTTTTTTTTAAATGTCCCATGGTGATGTTTCCATGACACCCTTCCAGTGAACACTGTGGTCTGTCCCCTAGTCTCCACAGCGTCTAGTATCTGACTTTGTGTAGTGTGCCTTCTGGGCATGAGTGGAGTCCTTTGTGTCTGTCTTAGCATTTCCGTGAGTTTGTTTGCCATTTGTCCTTGGAGATCCCATCAGAATCTAGATAACAATTTTCTAAACTGTGATAAGATTTCAATCATTCACTGTTTAGAATCGCAACTGAATTTGTGGTTGATGCTTGCCATTAACCTATCTCTGCAACTCAGTGTTTATATTTATAAAGAGCTTTTCTATCTGGAAGCAAAGCATCAATGCAAAAAGAAATAACTGCATTTATATAGTGTGAAAGTAGTAAAAAAAACAACGCTAGTCTCTTGGTCCACATGTTGGAAGGTATTGAGTATGAGGGATCATATAAAATTTTGTCTTAGTGTGTTGTGAATTCCAAAGTGCTCGTTGCAACTGTCTAGCCGCAGGCTTACAATGGGATTAAGAATATACTAGATCTGTGGCTTTGCATCCAGGGAAACTACCTAGAGATCCGGAAATTGAAATGTCATCTCATGGATTCTATACTTATGTATCAGATTAGTTTTACTTAACCACAGTTATCCTGGGGACCAATGAGTGGTCATTTTATTTGGGATTTGGGGGCCTCTGAAATATTTTTTGTTTGGTGAATATTTTTCACCATTCCCTGCCATATATTTAGGTTGCAATGCATGTAATATAATTAAAGTATATAAATGAGGGAAATTGGGCACACTGGGAAAAAACTTTTTTTTTTTTAATATTTTATTTTTTGTTTTATTTATTTCAGAGAGAGAGAGAGAGAGAGAGAGAGAGAGAGAGACAGAAAGCAAGCATGAGAGGGGAGAGGTCAGAGGGAGAAGCAGGCTCCCCGCGGAGCAAGGGGCCCGATGTGGGACTCGATCCTGGGACTCCAGGATCATGACCTGAGCCAAAGGCAGTTGCTTAACCAACTGAGCCACCCAGGCACCCGGGAAAAAACTTTTATTAGACTTTTCAAACTCTCTTTCCTGCTCTACCTCTTTAGGTATCTATTACTTGCTTTGATAGACCAACTAATAGCTTACTTTGGGTAGAATAGAGCTACCAGAACAAATATGTTGTCTATTCTAATATCCACCACCGTCATTTCAAAAATATTAAGAAATAGTTCAGATTTATTTAAAGAGAGTTTGAATCACAGACTGAAAACTGAAAAACAAGTGGTTCTGAATTTGGTTCAGTTCCCTCAGGAATGGAGCTCAGAGAGGTTAAGTGACTGGACTTAGCTCACGCAGCTGGATAGTGGCTAAATTAAGGCTAGCACACTGCCGGCTCAGCTCCTGTCCTGGTGTGCTTGCTCTTCTACCACAGTAAACCCTGGAAGCATGGACTTTTCCTTAGAGTAGTCAGACTTGGACGGGGAGGAGGCTGTGCCCTCTGGGATGAAGAGAAGGTGAGAAAAGATGGTATGGTAAAGTCTTAATGAATGACTCTAACTACAGTGATTTTTGCCATTTCCTGTCTCGTTCTTTCTCTTCCTGGTTATTTTTGTGCCAGAAAAATACTTCATGCTTAATTTGCACGTTGGCACCTCTCGTTACTCTTATTTCCACCTGGAGTTGTACAGGCCTCGCTGATTTGAACTTTTCCTCTGAAATACTGAAGTTGTGTTTCTGTTTGCCCAAGTACGCATGAAGTCCGGAAAGGAACACCTTCCCTAACAGGATTCTGCAATGTTATTAATACACTGTTTTGCACCATAGTAATCAGTTGATGTGTTTGCTTGCTCAAGATAGAACTTAGGTCTCCTGGCTGGGAGTTTATTGCTTGCTTATGGAAAGATTCCACAGTTGGAGCAGGTGTGTTTATAATTATACTCTAGGAAATAGAATACTGTCTGTTTATAAAAGAAGAATGTTCTGGCAGCCACTTGGATTCTTTGAAAATTCCCTGAGGAAGCAACTGCGGATCCCCTCTTCGTTGTTACCCCTGGCAACCGTCAGAGCCCTGGGACACCAGCACTCTGTCCCCAGTCCCTCGGGCTGTCGGATCTGGTCCCCTAAGTAGAGATGGCTGATTGGCCTTTTTCATCAATGGCTGCTCTGGAAACTGCCGCAGCTCCTATGGTTTCTCCTCTACCAAGCCTTTTGTCAGTGTGCGCTGGTGGAAACCTGCAGCCCACAGCTGGGGTTCAGCAGAAGCTTAATGAGAGTTCATGCTGGCCCATGATACAGGCAAGGCCTCACACCTCACTTGCAAACCAAAGTTGAATTCTAAACACGGTGGGGAATCGCCCCTGCAAGAGTGTAAGATCTATATGCTGATCCCGTGAATCCCTGACTGGGGGGAGGACGCTGCCTTTTGGTGGTAGAGACCCCTTGGGCCTCTCAGGGAAGGAGATGTGCTGTGAATGACTTGTGAAAAAGCAGAGCACCTCTGTGTCTCTGTCAGTGCCCTGAGAAATCAGGGGGAAATGAGGACAGTCATGGAGTCCCCGTAAGGAAAGGGCATGGTCTGGAGCCCTCCAGACCATTGTTGTCTTCTAGAACAAAATTTCATTTGAAACCCGGAAGAGGAGTTTTGGTTTCTTTCTTTCTCCCTGTCTTTCCTTCTTTTGGCAAATAAAGAGGCATATTGTCCATCCTACCCCCTTAATTTTATCTTTTACTCGGGGTGTTGGTTGAGGGGGTGCAGATTGGGTGGAAGGGATAAGGAAACTACCATACTCACTCTTAACATTTATAGCTTGATGAGTTGGTACATATGTACACACACAAATCAAGATAGGATATGTTTCCATTACCCCCCGAAAGTTCCCATTACCTACCCATTCTTGGCTTTAAATGGATACCAGTTGATGCTAAAGATACTCAGTTATATGACTAATATTTGAAACCCTATTTCATTCCGGGCATGGTGTGAGGGGGTAGGACTGTGGTGATGCCCCCGAATAGGCAGCGTCTGCTCTTCTGAAGTCCACAGTTGTGTGGGGGAGACGGCTAGTAGTACAAATTACTGTTTGGTGACAACCGTCAACCATGAGAATTGCTAGAATGGAGAAGTACCTGGGGTTATGAGAACCCATAATTTGGGAACTGCTACCTGACCAGGGAGGTCACCTAAGAGCTTGGGGGGTCAGGTCACGACAGGTAGGTAGCACCAGCAGCTTTCTAAACTGTAAAGTGCTGTGCAAACCAAACAGATGATCCCAATCCAATACTCAAACCTGAGGTGTAGGCAGTCAAGTAAGACAGAACAGTAATCCACCTCATTTCCACATACGTGTCTGTGGCGGGGAGTGGTGTGTTGGGAAAGCGTGTGCTATAGCTCAGTGGGGCAAGCTGCATTTCTTCGTGTTTGAGATGTGATCCCCATTTCATCACTGTCACTTGGAACCATAAAATCTCCAGCGCCACTGGTGTCAGCTAGCAACCTGGCCTTCCTGCATTGCAACAGAAAAGCTAGAGCCCCATTCCCACTGACTTAAGGGGTGGCTGCAGCCTGCTTCAAGTGAGCCCTCAACTTGTCCCACCTTGAGCTGCTTCTGCAAGCCAAGGATGCCACCAAAGTGAGAACTTTGTAAAATTCAGGAGAGAAAAGAGAAACACAAGAATTATTAAATTTCACCTTCAGGGGGCGTGCTCATGACATCCAACCCAGGCTGGAGGTGTCCTACTTTTTTGCATTGCTGTGAACTGCTGGGTTTGGGCACCTGCCAACATTCAGGCGGCAGTTACATAAGAGCTGCTTTTTTTCCTGGAATTTAGGCTCACTGCTGATGTGTGACCTTCAGCAGTAATTGCCAATAAATGCAGCGGGGCTGTTTACTGTTAGACACTAGCAACCATACAGCAAGCAAACTCAACTCTGAGCACACAGGAGCTGTTGCAGGAGGATTTGGGGGGATGGGGAGGTTGGAGTGTGTGTGTGTGTGTGTGTGGGTTTTGATGTTGAGATTATTCCACGGTGGCTGAAATTGTATAATTTAGTCAAGCCAGAGTTTGTTTTTTAAAAAAGAATTCCGCTATTGAGTTCCGATGAATGTGTTCTGTAAAGGTGAAACTGCATCATCGGGACTAAATTTTTACTTGGTTTCTAAAAACAAATGCCATTAATAAAGGGCATTATGTTAGCAGATGTGAAGGTTTAAAATTGTTCTGCTGAAATGCTAGATCACATATTTTAGCTTAATTTTCTTGAAAGCTTTCTGGTCGCTCAGGGTGGGTTTGCAAAGGCTCAGGAAGGACAGGTCCCAGCAAACATATTTGCAAGCATGTATGCTGTTGGCTGGTTGGTTGGTTTCCCTCCTCTGAGGTTTTGAGTGGGTGAAGAGGAACTGGAGGCCAATTCACGGGTACTGGAGTTCATACATTCCCTTTGATGTGCTGAATAGGAGGGTCATAGTACTTTGGCATTTCTTGAACTTATTCAGCTTCTGCTGGGGATGGTCCACGGAAGGAGACCTCTTCTTTCAAAGGAAAATTCTAGAAGCCCGTGGTTAATGAAATGATTTATATTAATGGCAGTGGAAAGCAAAAGGTTGTTTGTTTTTTATTTTTATTTCTTTTACAAGGCTGTGGTCTATGCTATTCTGTTGGAAGCCTACGTGAAATGTACGTATGTATGTGAGCGGATACTGTTGTGCATACACCGGAAATAGTAACTCTAGAAAGACCAAGGGCTTTTTTTTTTTTTTTTTTTTTAAAGATGAGAAGGTATGATTTCCTTCATTTATAGTAGAAATCCATCCTAAGGTAAAATGTTAGGTATGATACATGTTGAAAGCACGTGTGTCCGTGTCTCACAAGCACCTAGTTACTACTCAAGTACTGTAATACTGGTACCTTGATTTGTGCCCTCATCCAAGAGGGCCGCTTGGGATTTAGTGACTTGAGATTCATTTTGAATTTATATTTCAAAGCTAGTCATTTGAAATCTTTTTTCTATGAGGTTAGATTTTACTGACCTAGTCTTAGCACTGGGAAGACATAAGATCAGTGAAGAAATACAAAAAGGCAGTAGCACCCAGTGGTGGGTTTCCAAGTTCAAAACCAGGCAACATCAGACCACGGTCCATCACCTGCTGGTTTGGGAGGTTTTGCCTTGATTGGAGGTGTCAGCACCTGAATATAGTGACTGATCCTGGGACTAAGGTGGGGAGGACAAGACTTGTCCAAATTCAGACGTGACCATTTTCTCAAAACATATCTCCTTAATGTGTGCTCAGTGAGAATGACCCTTCCTGAAAAAAAATTTAACTTGATAATAAAAATGTGCTGAGAAAAATCACTTCATTATTAAACATTATGTTCTGGTTTTGGCCTTATATTTTGTATTTATGTAGCTTTTATCTTATTTGAACAAAGTAGCTTATTATAAATATGCTTCTGTTTTTCAAAACTGTAGCTTACTGCCATAAAATAACATCATCCTCAAGGAAATAGAGCTGAAATCCTCTTACAAGGAACTGCGACTAAAGGCTGTCGGGGTTTTGTTGTTTTTTTTTTTAACCAAATCCTGTGCCAGATTTCGTTTGGCCTTTGCCGTGCCTGAAATCATTTTATGTCCTAGCAAGTTGTATTATATTTAGGGAACTTGCTGTTAGATATTATGAAATGCAGTTTACTGAAAATATACGAAGCATTGTTTAATGTTTTAACTGGAAGAAATCCTAAAGAATATCTGCTCCAGTCTCCTTGAACTCCAGGTCAGAACGTGGAAAAGCCCAGAGAGGTTCAGTGCCTGGCTCAGGTTCACACAGAACCAATGCCTAGATGAGGTTGTGGACACATGACCCTGTGTAGCACTCTTGGTTTTTCTGTTCTCTTTTAGGAGTGGATAGTCCTTCTATCCACTCTTTAGTGGATCCTGAGGCTGCAAAGCATCCTCTGTTTTCTTAAAAGCCTTCATGAAATGTTCAAGGGAAAAAAGATAATTTAAATTTAATTATTATTTTGGAAATTTTAAAACAAGCATGGCAGTACTTTAGGGAGGCAGTAGAGTGAGTGTACAATCATAAAACATATCAGAAATCGCTGATGTCTGACTGCTTAAGAAATAGCCATACGCTATCTGTGGGCATTCTAGAAGTATTCACGATACTCCTTTGGACAAAGAGATCTCAAACAAGAAAATTTTAAAAACAAAACAAAATCCCACCACTTGCAAATCAATCTTCTTGATTTCCTTTAACTTTTGATTGACAAAGGAGTAGGATAGGGTAGCTCTGTGGGTTCCTGCCATAAACCCGTGCCTATAATCTTTTTGTTCTAATCCTATGGGATCAGTATAAGAGGATATGGTAGTGGGAATGTAGCCAGTGCAAATAGTAGAAGGTAACCTGTTTTTCCATTGGTATCTCTGGCTGCTCTAAAATACATGGGTCATTGCTTTAATTCTACTTTTTCTCACTGTCCCTTCTGCACTAAGGGAGATAGCCAATACATTTGTACAGTTTCAGTTGTTTAGCCTAGAGCATACAGAATTTAAGAACAGAGTTAAAGTGTATTCTTGGGTTGCGATATTATTTGTATCTTGAAAAGACCTATAACTGACTTCTGTTTTTATTTTCCTTGCCATGTGTCCGTCCCTCCTGCCACTATATGTCTCCCCACCCCAACAGGAAGCTCAAGACTCTGGAGATAATTTTTTCCCCGAGGCTAGTGGAGTTCTGCTCATGTCTGAAAATTCTTCTGTCCATAATTGAGTGAGCAGCCCTCCACATATACCCCACTGTCCTTGGTGAATGACTTTAATCTTTGTGCTTAAAGAGATCTCCTGTATCTTTTCTTCATTTTACCTGTTGAGAAATAGAAAACAAGACAGAAACAATGAAATTACATAATGACAGTCTTCTGTCAAGAACATTTTTTTTTCCATCTCGGGGATCAAACCACCAAAGCGGTAGCATTGGGCTGGGTTGAAACACTACCAGATCTCAGCACGTCAGCCCTTCTGTGCTTTCAACACCTGTTTTGGCTCACCAGACATCAGCCATACTCTGGCCTCAGCAAGGTCACTCACTTGAAGCGTGAGCTTTGGCCTCATTCCATAGTCGCAGACTGTACCTTGAACTGGCCAGCATGCCGGGTGCATGACTTCGGTCCAGGGAGGTCTGGGTAGGGCCTGGTGGTTAGCTCTGCTATCAGTCAGTTCCCTGCTCCCAGCACGTGCCCCATGGAGGACAGATTCGTGGAGCTGTCTTTCACAAGTCCTGGGCCTCTGAGAAGGGGAGTGGCCCTGAGACCTCTGTTCCATTACCCAGCCCCTCTGCCTCCGCCTCCCCGCCCCTCCTTGGATATGCACTGTGATGGCTTTTTCTCTGAGTGGATGAACAAAACACAGGTGTGCAGTGGTTCCCTATTTTAAATATGTTTCCCTATCTCAGGCCAATTATTTCTTGCAGCGTGACCACATTGAGTGCAGTTTAAAAGAGAAAGTATCTCCTCACGTCTGTTGCTCGAGACCCAGTATAGCCATGTCACCTCATCTTTGATCTTGCCTTCTGTGTCTTGTCCTTGATGTTGGTCTCTGGACTTCTTTGTGGCCCCTGAGATTCACGTGCCATGACTAACATGCTTTGTTTTACTCCCAACTAGCTCCCCCAAGCTCCGGACTCGGAGAACTCCACAGAGGTGTGTGTCGCCCCCCCCCCCCATATTTGCAGTGGCAGCAAATATGGGTGCTTCTCGGTTGTCTTGGTTGAGTGTCTGAGTTGTGGTGGTGGAATTTCTGTCATGGTGGTAGGCGAAGGAGGGAAGTCTTCTAGCCGGGCTGGGAACTGATGCTTTCTGTAAGTGAGGAGGCTCTCTGTAGAAAGAAAGTTCGAGTTGCTGGAGCTAAACCAGAGCGTCCCTCCAGGTGAGGGGATGGGGCTCTCTGAGTGAAGGCTTTCACCCAAAACCGTCTCAGTCTTAAAATATTCATTGGAGCAACTCTGGAATGTCAAGACCCTTCTGTTGTTCTACAAAAGAGACTCTGGGTTTTGTGCAGAGATGATACAGATTTGAAGTTCTGGCTACTAATGCATGGTTTTGGCGAAAGCTGCTAATAAAAGTCATGGTTTCACATCGCATTCTTTCTTTTCTTCTGGTTGCTAACTAAACTCATTAAACAAAGGACTAGAATTAATTAAGGCCTCTGAAGTCTGTGAAGAAGCAGCTTTTTGGAGAGACCTATTTCTAAATATCAAAATTTGCTTTCAGAAGCTATTCTAAAATCACAGTGGGGTAAAAGCATGAATGAAGTGAAGTGTATTTCATTTGAGAAAAGTCTAATGAAGATCTTCAAAATGAAACAGATTATCAAATTGCCAAGTTGCATTGCAGCTGCTTTATGATGATCAGTGTCTAATACGTTGCAATGCGGCTGCTTTATGATGATCAGTGTCTAATACGCTGATCAGAGCTCTTCACTGTCAGCAGCTTTGATTAGAGGGCTGTGTCCCAGTGGGTTGGGGAGAGCAGAGGGGCCACGTATGTGTCTGCTCAGAAGTGTGTGCGTTGATGCTCTGATGCACGTGCTGTGCAGTTATGCATGTATGAACCGTGGGCACTTGCTCTGCTGGTGTCTTGCATTATAACCCCTTTTGGAGCCCCGGAAAAGTACATAATATAGCATATGGCCAAAAAGTCAGAAACCTGCTTGTTTAAATAGTGCGTTGGGGTTGGGGACAGGACAACTGTTAAGCAATATTCAGACTGATCGAGCATTAGTACGTGTCTGGGGAAACATTTTAAAAGGCCTCTAATCCTTTTGTGTAAGTGTTAGCTCAGCATGAGCTCTTCGTGTATTTCGTTTGTGACTGATACTGAAGATGGTATGTCCGCCTAGTGTTGTACTTAAAATGGAATTTCTACATGCTTAGCAGGAGCTTGAACCGAGCCCCCCCCTGAGGCAACTGGAAGACCATAAAAGGGTACGTAGTCTTGAACGTTGGGAGCTAATGACCATAACACCTCCCTCAGCCATGCGCTGTAATTTAAAGACAGCTTATGTTGGTATTGATGGTGTTAAAGCATTAATCGGCTCAGGACCCATCACAGCCATTGGTATCAGTGAGGCTAACTGGTGAGTTCACCTATTATCTACCTGTTCGGGCTCCATACCCTGCCAGTGTCCAAATGATGACCCGTAAGCTTTTCATGACCTCTCTTCTTTTTCTGTAGTGGCTTTCTAATTAGGTGAAGTCTTTAAAAAAATTTTTTTTCTGTAAGTCACTGATGATCACGATGATTAATTTATAATAAGCAAAAAAAAAAAAGTTGAATAAAAAGTTCATAATTACATTACTCAGCTATAAAAGCAGCTAATGATATAACATTTCCTCTGCCTACTTTTTTTACGCAGATTTGCATATGTGCCAATGAACATTTTCTTTGTCCTTGGGATTATTCTAAGTGTACAACTTCTGTACCTTGCTGTTGTCATTTAATATTGTCTATGATGATTTTCTTTGAAAGTCTGAAAGTTAATAGCTCTCTGAAGTTCCACAAATGAACAAGTGGTTTGTAATATTTTCCTCTGGGGAGGAAATGAAGAAATGTGTACATCTCTGGGTAGATTCCTAGAAGGGGCATTCTTGGGCCAAAGGATAGATACTTTCTTCAGGTGCTCATTATGCATTGCCAAACCATTTTCTACAAGGCTTATCTACATCATCAGCATGCTGACCAATTCATGTTACTCATTTTTGCAAGGTAGACCAGATATCCTGGATTTGAGTACTTATGCCAGTGACCGTGCTAAGACTTTTACATATGTTAACTCATCAATTAATTTTTGTTACTGCTGACCTGGACTCAGTGACACAGCCCTCATCCCCATTTCACATTAGGAAACTAAGACACAGGAAGATGAGGTACTTTACCCATTAAAAATTAGAACTTGAGCAGTTATAACAAAGGCTGCCTTGGAATTGTGGTCATCAGTGTCCTGGAGGATTTATGCCTGAGATAAATGGGGGGCCCCGTGCACCTTTATTCTCCTCGTAGGCCCTAGCCCCTGCCCAGCCTCACCACATCCCAAATTCTTTGCATTCTTTTGTGATTGTAATTTCTCAGGCTTTGACCAAAGACTAGTTCCCAGGGAGTTGGCATTTAGCCTTTCCCCTCCAGCATCCTGAATCTCTGGCAGTTAGTTGACCAAGGGCCCCTTATATTCCTGTGTTTTCCATACATGCCTGTCCTTTAACAATTACGATGGGCCTTCGAAGTAGCTGGTAAAGTCACAGAGCCATCCTTCATGCCCTAAGCTCGCAGGGGTCAGGGTATTGGATGCTACCTAAGAGTGTAAGCTTTGGAATTAGAAAGAGGTTCAAGCCTTCCTGTGCCAAGCCCTAGCTGTGTGATTTAAAGCAAGTTATTGATGCACCCTGTTCCTCAGTTTCTTCTGCTGTAAAATGGGGATACTGATGGTCTCTGCCCCTTAGGGCAGTCCTACTAAGCTGCGTGCGTGAAGCACTTAGCACAGTGGCTGGAATATGACAAGGGATATTAACTATTGTTACCTTGCAGACTGAAATGCTTCAATTGATTTGGTAGACAATAGTAGCAAAAGGAAGGTATTTTTAAATTGAGGCATGACCTTAGTGCTGACTAAGGTGTGAAAGGCTCACCACTCATGTGAGAGGGTGATCTTTCCTGCAGCACATGGTTTTCAAGTGGCCGGAACCTAGGAAGCCAAAAAGGTCACTTTTTTGCTCGTGTTTGTATGTGGCAATGTTAACTCCTTAGTTCCTTGTTTAGCACTTGGCTCTGTCCCTGTGTATCATTAGCCACTTAGTTGAACTGATAGAAATGAAACTTGTTTGAAGCAAACTGCAAGGTAGGAGCTTGGTTTCATTACTCTACATCACTGAGCTACCATTTTCACTGTTCTAAAATGACACTTACTACAAAAGAAACTCTTGGCCTTTGCCTTCTCTCAGTCTTAGGTCATAATATGTGCGTGGAATTTCTTACCAGAGCTAAACATCTGATATCTGTTTGCATACTATAGGTGTAAACTTCTGGAAAAAAATTAATGTTGGTTTTTTTTTTGTTTTGTTTTGTTTTTTAAGGATTGCATGGCCAAATGTTAAAATTACAGAAGTGACATTATTTGGGGAGTCTTTTTTTTTCCCCTGCAATCAGGTTTCTGATCCTAGTACAGTGCGAGGAGTTTTGTGCTCTTGAGTAATTTATATCACAATGATTAGGAAGGCTTTTGTCTGCAGATTTTAATTTTTCCTAAATTAAACCACTGGCTCAGAAAACAGAATTTTTCTTGAACCTAAGTTTTTACACTAGGGATTTGCATAACTTTTTATAATGTTGTCCATTTTCTTTTTCCCTTTTTACCTAAAAGTATCAGTTCTTTATTCTTTCAGAAAAGGAAAAAATCTCAACTTGTTTAAAAAAAAAAAAAAAAAAAGAAAAGGCAAATCCCACATGCACTATGGTTTTTTTTTTTTTTTCCTTGTAGCTTAAACTTTTGTGTGTGTGTGGAGAGAAGGTGAGGTGAATATGTGCCAAAGCCTTATAATTAAGAAGGAATAAAATAAAAGTTTGTAGGGTAGAATGTGTGTGTGTATGTGTGTGTGTGTGTGTGTGTTTTTCCATAATTAGCACATTTCATGATATTCTCTTATGGGGGAAAAATGTACCATTTGATGCATCGGTTGCTATGGTAACCGGTAGGGTTTTTCTGTGGAAGGAGAGACAAAATGGTAATGTGAGATCCCTTTGTGACTTCAGTTGGCATCCGGGCTGCATAAATGTGAAGTTCCTGTTCCTGGAGTCCACGTGTTCCCAGATGGCATGTGTTACTTTCTTTACCTCCCACTTGCTTGATTGCACACTGACCATTGCCCTCAAGCCAAGGAGCGGAAAATCTGAGTTGCTCCTGCTTGAAGTGGAATTGGAGCATAAGGACTGTAGCTGAGACTTCCTTTAAGACGTGTGTTGGTCGGTTGGTTGGTCACGGTCACCCTGCCTTTGACTTGACCTTTCAACCCTACCATCTTCCAGATGCTTGCCAGGATGGCAACATTGGCTGTCTTCAGCGGTTGCAGCTTGAAGGCCTCAACACCAGCCACTTATCTCTCTGACAATGTTCTTGTGATGCCCAGTGGGATCCAGTTAGAGAATTAGGATGGTTTATTGCCAACCATTCCCTATTGTGGGAATTCAAAGACCGTATGTTATTGAAAGAAAATCAAACTGTACATCATTATGTTGAAAAAAGGAAATAATATTTAATCTCCTGTTGCATTCAGCATGGAGGTAACCTTTTCTTTCCCCCTTTTCTTTCTGGGTTGGCTTCCACGAATGATCCTTTGAAATTTATATTTCTCTCATTTTATGAAGTCTGCCTTTCAAGTCACCATGCTCTCAGTGGCTTCTTTGGAGAGCATCTGTGTGTTTGTATTGGTGCCGGAGATGTAAACACCAGCAAAGCTATATCTTTATACCCAAATGTGGTTTTCTGAGCCATTAAAGACTGTTGTACCAAATGCAGTCTATTTAAAAAATATGTGAAAACCTCATAAATAGCTTCCCCATTGGAAGCTCTCTCTTCCATTTTGTATTTATAGGCAGTCAAGGTGGGTAACACGTCTCATGAGCTAATAGAAGCGCCCTCCTTTGCTGAACTCTACAATGAGAGACATATTTGTGGGTGGGAAGGAGAGAAGAAAATAGAAATTTTCCCATTTCCTGAACTTTGAGTTAAAAATCAGTGCTGCCCAAACAACCCCCCCCCCCCAATTTGTCCTTGGAGTCTTTGACCCAGCAGCCTGAACTAAGAAAGAACAAAAGTTTGATAGTGTACTCCTGGAACCTTTTGTGATTTTGATGCCAAACTAAGGAGTTTTCTACTTTCTCCTTTGTTCCCTGATCCCACGTCCCCCTGGCACCCCAGCCTCCCTGCCACTCTCAGGGCCCTTCTCACCTTCCTGTCTGCTCCCTCCCATCTTATTTTTCAGACACCCCACTTGAAGTCTCCAGACCTATTCTCGGAGCGTATTAAGAAATCACTTTAAATTCTACTGACTCTCGTTACCATTGCAGGTCTCTTTAGACGAACTCTTGAGCCTCTATTTTAGACATCTGCTGCATCTCAGCTCCCCTCTGTCTGCCAGACTTCTCACTCACCTCTCCTGACGATGTGTCAGAGGAACTCCGTGTCTTACTACTTTGTCCCTGGGATAGAGTCCGGGGGAGAACCGTACAGCCTCTGACTTGCAGAAACTTCCAGACCGGGTGGTGGCCTGGGAGTCACTCAGCAGGACTGAACGTAGAATAGAGCTGAGAATGAATCCTGCTGCTTTGTGCTGCTTTGCTAACGTCCCCTAGTATTAGTGAACAAGCCACAGGTTTATTTATTGTTTCGGTTGGAGTTGTGGGAAAAAGTTATTGTGTCTTCTCTCCAAGATTCCTTTGATAGTGATATTTTTAAAACATGGTATGACGGAAATGGTCAAATATAAATGAGAAAAACCAGAAGAGTTTGGAGAACCTGAGAACCCACATTCCTAACTCAACAGCTATCAAATAGTGGCTGCTGTCATCTCATCTGTATCCCTACCTATTCCCCTCCCTCATTATTTCAAAGCAAATGTCAAACTCACTTCATTCATGGTGCTTATTTTTTGATTTGAATGTTTGATATCTGCCCCTACTTTATTTTTATAGCATTATTTTTTCTCCACCACTCGACCCATTGACTATTTCTATAAGAAAGGCTTAGTTTCAGCTCATTAAATCATTATGCCATATTGCTTTTATATCTTAATATTTTCTTACAGTACTGAGAATAAACCCTATGCTTGAGGTAGCACTTTTATATTGCTATGTGAAAGGTAAACTCTAAAATTCTCATTTTGTCTGAGTTTTATTGGCTTACCCCAAAGGGACTTTTCTGTTTTTGTTATTGTTAGTTGCCCTTCCAAATTAATGTTCTGTGTTTATCACTGTGAGAGAGAGAACTTGAGATATTGAATATTCTAGATTGCTGTTTTTTTTAATGATGTGCTTTCCTGAGAAAATATTGAAGAAGTTCAGAGTTTCCAAGTGCTTTTATTAATAATTTATTTTTTCACTGAGTGAAACTGAGCCAATTATAACTGAGTACCCCCGTGTTTTTTGAGTATTAGTAGCTCATTTATGCCTTAAATTCAGAACCTGATTTCATTATCCTGTTTGAATTAAGGGTGAGGCGCTCAGGCAAATTTTGGTCAACCGTTACTATGGAAACATCAGACCTTCAGGAAGAAGAGAGAGCCTCACCAGCTTTGGCAATGGCCCGCTGTCACCAGGAGGACCCAGCAAGCCTGGGGGAGGAGGTAGGCTGTGTGGTGTGCTAATTAGCTGCACGTGTGAAATGAGTGTGCCACATGAGAGCTGTATGTTTCTCCTTAACAGGTTGAAACTAACAGATGCATTTGGGTGGCAAGAGTGTTTTCTAGCAACTTGTTTTGTCTTTGGTCTACCATCAAAGTGATACCTAAAAATATTTCCGTGCAGTTAGATATTGGCTAAGTCTTTTGCCCCCCTTTGCCAGTACAACAACCCTCGGTGATTTTTAAATGACTCAAGGAACTTGATTTTACTGACCATTTTCTTGTGCTCATGAGGATTCATTCTTCCCATTAAATAACAATGGTGTTAGCAGTGAGGTTGGGGGAAGCTGCCATTTATTATACACCTACTGAGTGCCAAGGACTCTCCCAAGCATTTGACCTTTTTGTTTGCTCCTCCAAGTACCCCCATTATATGGCAAGCCCTATTGTTAGCCTTTTTTTTAACAGAAAAAGAAAAATTGAAGCTTGTTAGTGACTAGTCTATAATTTGAACCTCAATATGTCTAATTCTAGTGCCTATGCTGTGTTCCTCCCAAAATCTTAAGGAAGTTTACCTAAAAAAGAGAAAGAAAGAAAGAAAGAAAAGAAAAGCCCCTATAGAATTGTTTTAAAAAAATCCTCAAAGAGATTGCAAAACATTGTAAACACAGTTATGGCAAAAGTTGGAAGAATGCGGAATTCAACTGTGGGTGTTGGTTTTGGTTTTAAGCAGGGGGCCAGGAGTTCAGTGCTTGCTGGAAGCACAGATGTGAGTTGTCTGATTCCTTGTCTATAATGATGACTATTACACAGTGTAGATTTGGGGGGCATTTTGCAGGTAGGACCAAAATACTCGGTGATTAATAAAGTTATCCTAGCAATTTCTGGGAAGGGATCTTGAGTTTCTCACCAAACGAAAACTTGAAGCACACCTACTCACTTCATGGGGCTCTAGGGTTTCAGCGAACATACAGTTCTCAGAGTGTCCCAGGAACGGGACCTTAGCATTTCATCTACAAGTTGAATTCTCATGGGATTTCTCAAGCAGAAGTTTCTCGCATAACATCTCAAAACTATTTCTCTTTACCTTCTGTAGTGGGGTCATTCCACAAATATGTGAGGCCCTGGGGAGGCCTTATGAGGGTGTCTTAGAAATGCATCAGAGACTGTTTCTGCTTTAAAAAGCTGTAAGAGAGAAGAGACGCAACCCAATTTCTACTCTGCGCTATGGATATAATGGATTTAGGTAGTCAAGGCGAGCATTGCAAGGGAGGTGCCATTTGAATTGAGGTCTGCAGGGAAGGACTGGCAGATGATTTTCTTCTCTCTCAAATTGATCAGCCCATGTACCCGTGTTCATTAACGTTTCAGTTACTGCCAACAGTAATGCAAGGCAAGTTCTTATGTAGGCACTTTCTAAACACAGTTGGAATCCATTTCTCTAAACGACATAGGCCCTATCCTCTTAAGTTTATTCATGTCATCTCAAGCTCAATGGGGATGGGAATTTCATCTGTTTTTGCTCGCTAGCCCCAGTTCTTGGCTCCATGCCAAGCACTGAGTATTTATTGAATGGACGAATGAACAGATAAATTATGTGAAAAGTTGAGTTTGGGGCAAGAGTGGGTTTGTTAGAAACAGGGCTAAAGTGATTATTATAGGCCGTATTTTTTAGGAGTGTTCTAAGACGTGTAAGTTGGGTTTGTCTCTTGAACTCAAAACTTTTTTAATAATTCTGCACCAGGTTATATTTGGTGCAATAATTCTGCACCAAAAAAAAAAAAAAAAAAGATTTTATTTATTTATTTGACAGAGAGAGATCACAAGTAGGCAGAGAGGCAGGCAGAGAGAGGGGGGGGAAGCAGGCTCCCCGCTGAGCAGAGAGCCCAATGCGGGGCTCGATCCCAGGACCCTGAGATCATGACCTGAGCCCAAGACAGAGGCTTTAACCCACTGAGCCACCCATGCACCTCCAGGTCATTGTATTTTAATGTCAGGGAGAGTTTTGGCTGGATGGCTGTGGGTCTCTTGCTGGAAATAACGTCATTCCTCATCTTACCTATCTGCGTTGAACTACCATCTCTCTTACAAGCTGGGTGTCCTCCTCAAAGACAAGTGACTTCATCTCTGTGCTAATAATTAGTACCTTCCTTGTGGGGTCCTTAAGAAGGTTAAAAGAGCTATTACTGTTAAACCGTTTAGTGTGTTAAGTGTTGGTACATAGTAAGTATGCAATACATGCTCTAATATCTAATCTAATAATTATTAGATTATTATAATCTAATAAGAGGAACAATGTTCCATCCTCCTAGGGGGAGGCTCTGGGTCCAGCTCCACGAGCAGGGGTGAGATGAGCCTGGCTGAGGTTCAGTGCCACCTCGACAAGGAGGGCGCCTCCAATCTGGTCATCGACCTCATCATGAATGCGTCCAGTGACCGAGTGTTTCATGAGAGCATTCTCCTGGCCATCGCCCTCCTGGAAGGAGGCAACACCACCATACAGGTAAGAAGGCAGCTTGCTGCTGTGTGGCAGCCCTCCTGAGCAGGAAGGGAGTCTGTTCTGAGAGCCAGGCCACCTGCATGGTGCCAAGGCTCTTCTACGATGGACGGCTCATTCCTAGAGCACAAAATTCTGTGCTTATGAAAAGCAAATTCTATCGGTATCTTCCTCGGTCTTTCATTCATAATTCAGACTTGGTTCCAAGACATGAGTTACATTTGAAAACTGACAAACTACTGAGGATGTGCAGAGAAAATTGATCCAAGATCTGGGACATGGTAGGAAGTCCATAAATGTTGGTGCAATGAGTGATTGAAAGAAGTGTACTTACGGTATTTTTCCCAGATCATAGACAGTCCCCTCAGAGGATGACCAAAAAGGAGTTTGGCCCTTGTCTGCTGTTTAGATTTAACTTTTATATCTAGAGACACTGCAGTTACTGCTGGCTATAAATTTCTCAACCTTTCAAGTGAAGAGTTTGATAAAACCATTTGAACTAATAGCAACACTTTGAACTCATAGGGAAGAGTCAGGCTAGGTTAGTCAAAGATGTGTAGATGACTTTTTTGGTAGCTGGTTAGGATATATATTTTAAAACAGTAATAAAAACTTGAAAGAATTCTTAAGTCCTCAATGAAGCAATTTTGCTGAATTTAATAATATGTTTATAATTTTCATGTCAAAATGCCAATTAGAAGTATTTCTTTAAATATTTTCTCATCCCCTTCTTCATGCAATCTTCCTTCTTTGTCGGCTCTTGAATAAGGGTTTACTGAGCCGTGCATGTGTGTACCACCTACATTTTGATAAGCTTTATTGACATGTAGTTAACACATCATAAACTTCATTCACCCTGATGTGTATATTGGACTTGACATTAAATTCTCGGGCCCGAACTTAAATTCAGAGTCCGGATGCATGGGGTCGTGGATCTCAGTGCAGACTAGAGGGGGCTGGGTTGCGGTGGGTAGGTCCCCCCGAGCCTGGTTGCGTTTCTCAGTGCTCCCTCTCCCAGGCACCCTGCCCCTTGCACGAGCTGCCCAGCCGTCTGTGGGGGTGCTGTCCCCTCGCACTCCCATCCCAGCTGGCCCTCACACATGCTTGTGAAGTTCATTATTAGGTGCTGTCCTAAGTGGAGAATTGTGCCGGTGGCAGAGTCCACCTCGTGCCTGAGTCATTGCTTTGGCGCCAGAGCTGTGACACATTGGGATGGCTGTTTGATTTTGTCACATGTGAGTCTGACCATGAGCATGGATGGATCCTGTGGTCCTTCTCATCATTAGGATGTGGCCCACCCACTACTGTGTCGGAACGGAAGCTGTGCTCAAGCACTTCTTGTCTTTCAGCCACAGGATTTCCAAGGACTTGATCATTTGAACTAAACGTCTATTGAGCACCCTGTGCATTAGCAGGGACTATAAGGCTGTGGTTTCTAGAAACAGGAGCCAGTTGGTCTCTGAGAATTTTCTCCAGGCATAGCCAAGTATGAAAAATGAAGGCAGTGTGGTGAGTTTTTCATAAATCACTTGTATTCAGTTTGAAGGTCCATCCTACCATTTTATTTCTGGTCTTAAGTCCTCTCCGGTGTCTGCTGTAATGAAAAGATTTGATAGCAGATGGCAGTTTTTTCTTCTTGGTTGATTAAAGAAATGGGAAACAGGACGTTATTCCTTCCTCTTCCCAGTTTTCTTTTAAAGCTCCAGTAATTTGAGAAATCCTAGAATCCTAGAAGCTTGGCCTTTAAGAGATTGGAAAATCCAGCAAGAATATAAGAATGTAAAAATGTGCATGGAGGAAGCTCTGTCTCAGGGATAATAGTAATGTCATCCAAAAGCTAACAGTGATAATGTGGACCCTCCAAGAAAGAGATAACATCTGTTGGAGGAGTCAGTGGAAGGTTTTTTGATGAGATTGGCTTTGAAGGATGGCTGTGGATCTGAAAGGTGGAAATTGGTTGTGGGCCTGTGGCGTGGGGTGGCTGCGTCATGCTGCTTGGGGGAGAAGAGGAGGCTCAGAGTGCAGGAGCAGTAAGGGTGCTGGCAGAACAGGAATGGGGTTCCTCGGACTGAGCAGAGCCTGCGTAGGGTGGTGAACGGGGACTGTTAGTGGGAAAGTTTGTATGCAGCAGCAGGGCAGCCCTTCAAAGGGCTGTGGAGCTGCAATTTAGGGCTATAAATCTGGCGTGTAGGACAGATGAGTTGAGGAAAGCAAGGTCCAGAAGGAGGCAGCCCAATAATTAAAAAGCTAATTAGCAGTAATTTAGGGGAGAGCTAATGAGAACCTAAACTGAACATAATTCTATGATAAAATAGGCCGTAATTTAGGAGAGGATATTTTCTAGGAGGGGCCCAAGGGGAACCTTTTGGGGCGCTGGAGGTATTTATGGTTTCTTGGGTACATATCTGTTTCAAACTCAGTGATGCATACAGCAAAAATTGGTATACTTGATTGTACGTAAGTTATACCTCAGTAGAAAAGAAAAAAAAGGGGAGAAAAAGAGATAATGAACTGAGGGGGCTGGGGGGGGGGGGTCAGGGACAGGCTATCATGAGCGCAGACTGTAACACACCCTGCTTGGGGCTGGAGCTTTCACCCGTCGATAGTTCATAAACGTTGGCCAAAATGGCGCCTCAACGGATGTTGGAGATGAGAAGGTCAGAGGTCCCACTTGGCTCTTTCAGGCTTTAAAGAGTCTGGATGGCGAGACGCATGAAGGCACCATTAATTAAGGAATAATGAAGCATGGAAAGGGCTCGCGGGGGCTGAGGGCCGCCGGCGCTAAGGCTGGCTGGCAAGATGAAGTCTGAGGTTCTGGCAGGATGCCGTGTTTTTCACAGTGTACCCCTGATGGCGATGGCAAGGCACACAGAAGCTGTTTTTCCTTCAAGTTCTTTATCTTGTAAAGTAATTATGAATATTAGTTTCATGTTTTCACACATTTATTACTCATATGCTCAGGCTCCAGATGAAATGCCACGATAGAGTTCCAGTAGTTCAGCCTCATAGGGAGTGGAGAGGTTTTTCTCTTCAGGCGGCCAGCGTGCCCCTGAGTGGGTGAGCCAGGGCGGGAGGGCACAGCGCTGAGGGCACATGTGCTCGCTCGCTCTTTCTCCCTGCCTCTGTCTCCCCTGCCCCACCCTCCCTTTGGTGACCTCAGAGGGTGGAGGGGAGAATGTAGGCACCGCTTCAGTAGAGACCTGTGGTTCCAGGAAAATTCATTCTAGCCCACAGTTGACTGGTGAGATCTCCCTTGGCCCCGAGCTGCTTTTTCTCTGGAGAAAATGACGGGAACTCGGCTTGTGTATGGAGCCAGTTAAGGACAGGAATCTTGAAGCCCCAGGGGGAGTGATGTAAAATTTCATCCTGCTTTAGAGAAGCCGGTTTGAAGTAGTACATGGCCAGCTGTGAAGTGAGTCTGAGTTGGGTTAAAGCTGCCGTTGTGACTAGGAATGATTGCTGAAATGCTGTAATCCATTAAAGGCAGGGTCAGTTCCAGCCGGAACTCCGTGCCCATTATCTCTTCCTGGTCAGATTGCCGTGTTATGGTCTCAGGAAGGGAAATTGGTCTCAGGTCAAGTGGGCTCTCATCGATGAATGTTGCTCAGCGACAGGCAGTAGAAAGGGCGATGACAGAGAAGCATGGAGGGCTACAGGGTTCCAGAACCGGGTGTTGCCTATCCAGGAAGAGGGCTGCAGAAGGACCCTCATGCTAATAAGCACCCCTTCCCAGGATCTGGGATGTGTTTTACATGCAGAAGGTGAATGAGACCCACCTT
This sequence comes from Procyon lotor, assembly GCA_028646535.1. NCBI lineage: Eukaryota > Metazoa > Chordata > Mammalia > Carnivora > Procyonidae > Procyon > Procyon lotor. The sequence continues at coordinate 37,590,733 of CM053603.1, forward strand.
CAGTCTGGGTCTGTGTGGGATTAAGGAAGTTATTCCTGGGTTTCTGTTCCTGTCCTGTCAAGCGTGAGGCACGAATGTGGACCTCTGGGTCCCTTGTCACTATGAATCAGAACTTTCAAGCAGTTACTGGATATTTTCCCAGGAATTCCTAGGACCTGGTGGTGATGGTTGGCTGGTTCCATTTCTGAAGTTTTCCTTGGCTTGTGAAAATAATTGTGAAAACTATGATGATTGGACAAAAACTCAAGGTGAGCCATGCGATGGAATACTTCTCAGCAATAAAAAGGAGCAAAACATTGATAAATGCAGTGGCTTGGATGCCTCTCAGAGGCATTATGCTGAGCGAAAGGAGCCAATCTCAAAAGGATACATACTGTGTGGTTCTAATTATGCGACATTCTCAAAAGGACAAGACTGTAGCAGTGAAGGGCAGATAGATGAGTATTTGCCAGGATTAGGGGTGAAAGGACAATTAGACTATAAAGGCCCGGCACAAGGGGGTTTTTTGTGTGATGATGCCGTTGTGTGTCCTGCTTTTGGTGGTGAACACGGGTCCATCCATCTGTGAAAGTTCATGGATATGTATACCAAAAAAGGCAGTTTTACTGTATGATCTTTTTAAAAATTAACAAAATTAATGATGACGATAATGGCCAATTAAGTGCTTACTGTGATCGAGGAGCTGTGCTTCAGCGTCCATCACGTATCATCTCATTTAACCTCACACTCTCTATAGGAGGCAGGTGCTGTGATTACTGCTTTTTTTTTTTTAATTATTTATTTGACATAGAGAGATCATAAGCAGGCAGAGAGGCAGGTAGAGAGAGAGGGGGAAGCACGCTCCCTGCTGAGCAGAGAGCCCGATGTGGGGCTCGATCCCAGGACCCTGAGATCATGACCTGAGCTGAAGGCAGAGGCTTTATCCCAGTGAGCAACCCAGGCGCCCCTGATTACTGCTTTTTACCAAGGAGGAAACCTAACACGAAAAATCACTAGGGAACTTGCCCCCAGATCATACATTCAGTCAGTCGCCGAGCCAAGAGTGGAACTAGGGCAACTTGGCTCTGCAAACACCTCCTTGCCTGTGATGGCTTCATTCTGCAGGATGATGGTAACGATCCGAAGAAGAACAGTAGGTGCTTTATAAAGAAAGATGACTTACTCGTTCCTACTCGGTCGGTCCTTGTCGTCTTCAGAGACAGAGGGTCAAGTGGGCCAGGGTTGGGTCCACGGTTGCAGGGCTCAGTAGAGAAGACAGCAGGACTAGTGTCTGTTCTCCCTGGGCTCGGGCACTTGCTGGTGATGAAGTCCTTCCACTCAGGCTGTCTCATTTGAGTGTGCAGTGGTGCCGGGAGCTGTACCAGCCACACGTGGCCCCCATCATAGCAGTGAGGAAACCGAAGCCCCGTGGGGATTCTGACTTACTCAGAGCTGCAGAACTAGACCAGATAGCATGTGCCTCTTGTCTGCTCCGCCCCCCTGTTTTAGTTACATTGCTTAGCAGTGCCCTCCACATAGAGTGGCTGGAAGCAGTGGCCATTCTGACACTTGTCACAAGTCTGGGGGCTTGGGCTCAGCTGGGCGGTTCTTCCACTCCATGTGACCTTGGCATGGGCTTAGTTGGGTCATCGGCTGTGGTGGCTCCCTGTGTGGCAGCTGTGGCACTTAGTGGTGGCTCTTACCTGGGAGCTCAGTGAGGGCTGTCACCCGGATTGCCACAGTTCTCCTCCGTGTGGCCTCTCCATGTCATTTGGAATTCTTAGAGTGTGGTGGCTGAGTTCTAAGGAATGTTTCAAGAAGCGGAAAGTATAAGCTACAAATCCTTTCAAGTCCTGGGCTCGGGAAGATTCTTAGAATGTCACTTCTGCCATAATCTTTTGGTCAGAGGCAGTCACAGGTCAGCCCAACTTCAGAGGGAGGGGAGAAAAACCACCCCCGGTTGAGAGGAGGGCTTGTGCATAAAAGGAGGGAATAATTGGGGGCGGGGGGCACGTGTGGAGACTGGCTCTGCCCCCCCATTATAATTGATTGAGCACCTACCATGGGTCAGTCCGACCCCTGAGTTGGGTGCTAAAGTTTCAAAAAGAGGGAGACACCCTTGTCTGCCATAGAGGAGCTTTGTTCTCCCAGGAAATTCAATCCTATCTTGCAGGAGTAACAACTGCTGTTATTCCCCTTCAGAGTGATCTGTAAATATTCAACCCAGTCCTGAGGATAAAGTCAGTAGGGCCTGTAGCTCTCCAAAAGTTCTAATTTCATTGCCCAGACCTTGGATTCAATTATGGGAATCCAAAAATAAAGACACATAGTGCTTGCTAGAAACCCTCTTGGAGGGAGTTTGCTCCCTTACTCTGTAACCTTGTTATCTGTCACATCATCACCTAAAGCCTTGAAATGAAAGGAAGCCAAATTTAGGATATTTCCCAGCCTGGTGTAATGGACTCCCAGCAACAGTGCCCTCAAGTCTTCTAGCATCTTCCATCTGTGCCCTGGCTAATCTGAGGGTAGATCTGACCTCTGAAACTCTTACCTGGGTGCCATCGGAGTAGCTCAGACTTCATGGTGAATGAACCTTCTGCCTTTTTTTTTTTTTTTTTTTTACAGAGAGATCACAAGTAGGCAGAGAGAGAGAGGGAAGCAGGCTCCCTGCTGAGCAGAGAGCCCAATGCGGGGCTCGATCCCAGGACCCTGAGATCACAACCCGAGCCACTGAAGGCAGAGGCTTTAACCCACTGAGCCACCAAGGCGCCCCCAAATCCTCTGCTTATAGGAACAAGGAGATGGTACCACCACCCTTGGGCTCCGCAAGGGGAGTGACACATCACCCAGCCATGGAATCTAGCTTCATTTTGAGCAACCCCTGCTTTTCCTCCCCACTCTGGTTTCACCCCCTTCCTGCCAGCCCTCAGAAGGAATCTTTCCTTTCTGCTTGGTGTTTTGTAGCAAGTGGGAAACTATAAAATAAGCATTTGCTTATGAATTAATTTTTGGCACACTCAGGGCTCAGCAAGCCTTAGAGCACTTGCATATCCCTCCTTCGAGTCCTTGCCAACTTCTGTGTTCCTTCCTCCGGAGACGTTCCCACCAGCACCCGGGGGAAGTTCCCTCTGCTTCCTCTTTCCTGCAGGAGGGGAGAGGCTGTCCTCACCTGGAAAAGAGGAGGAGTAAGGTATATCTTTGAACAATTATCTTGTGTTTTGGTTTTTTTGGTTTTTTTTGGTTTTTTTTTTGGTTTTTTTTTTAGGAGATACAGATGTTCGGGGATATATGTGTTGACAGGACCATGGAGAGCCTCATAGCAAATGAAGGGGACAGACATAACACAAAAATTTTTTTGGACTAATTGCTTCCGGTTGCAGAAGCACAGTGAATTTGATGTATCAAATGGCTGCCCACAGCTATTTCTATGCCAAGTCTAGCCTACAGACACACCCAAAAAGGGCTTTCTTTTCTGCACGTACGCAGCTGGAGATGGAAAATGTGAGAAGCACTCCATCAGGAAACTGGCTTGCAAATTCATCTGAGAGAGATCCCTAGTCCTTGGGGCCTTTTCCCTACCACACACTTCTTTCTTTTTTTTTTTTTTTTTTTTTTTTGGCTTAAGAAATCAGCCTAAGAGCCAATATTAGATAAGCATTCTCCCACCCCTTCCAGAAGTCACCAGAAGAGCACGTTGGAGAAGCAAGTTGGTCGAGTTGCCTCTGACCCTGGTTAGCAGAAAGATGAAGCCAGAAAGGGTGATCTGATTTGCCTTTTCTGGAAACGGAAGGCCAGTTCGTGAGGAAGAACAGCCTTGATTTGACAGGACACTCACCCGGAGAAGGAGCAGGAGATTGGTGTGTGAGCAAGTTACGTAAAAGGGTGTTGTTTTTGGCAGGGAAGTCAGAAATGAGTCACTTCTGAGTGGTGTTTTCTGACCTCAGGTTTTATCCATGTGGGAAATGAGTGTGGCCTGCCGAGGTCTGAGGACTGCTCTGCTCCCGCTCTCCCCTGCCCCAGCATCCGGGGTTTGGGAGCCACTAGAATTGAAATAAGAGGGAGGTAGGTGACTTGTCCCCAGAAGGCTTCCCTGGATCCTCTGCCCTTCAGCTAAAGCTGGGAAGGGTCTGAGCAGCTACCTCTGAGAGTTGGTGGCAAAGGGTCAGAGACTGTGGGGACACCGCCTTGAAGGGAAGCCTATGATGTGGGAAGGAGCTTGGCCTCTAGAGTGGAAACACCTGTGTTGGAATCCCAGTCCTGCTCTTGGCGAGTGGGGTGACCTTGGACCTTCTCAGGATGCTTTGAAACTCACTCAGCTTTCTCATCTGTAAAGTAAGAGTTAGAAAAACTAAGTCCCTTCCTCGTGGAACTGTTGAGAGGATAAAACACCATCATGTGGTGGTAAAGTGCCTGCCCCAGTAGACACTGCACACCTGTGAGCTGCTGCCATGGGAACTGATTGTGTGGAATGAGGAAGATCCAGGTTCGGGCCCTGCTTCTGCCACATCCCTCTTGAGCACCTGGGGTCAAGTGCTTGACCTCTGTCAGAATGGTTGCCACCTAGAGAGCAGGACGGTGGCAGTGTTCCCCTCACAGGGCTCCTGGGACAGTTAGACAAGGTGGCCCACAGAAAGTGCCTCATGCAGTTGCCAGGGTCATAGAAAGATCTCAAAATTGGCTGATTATTCTTATGAATAAATGTTTTTTATTTAAAAAATGGACTTCAGGGGCACCTGAATGGCTCAGTTGGTTGAGCTCCTGACAATTGATTTTGGCTCAGGTCATGATCTCAGGGTCATGGGATTCGGGTTCCATGCACACTGGTGAGTCTCCTTGAGGTTCAATGTGTCCTTCTCCCTCCGCCCCTCCTCCTACCCCCACACTCTTGCATTCATGTTCCCTCTCAAATAACAAATGAATCTTTTTAAAAAATAGACTTCATTTTTTTAAATAGGTTTCTTCTCAAAAAGTTGAGTTCTGAGCTTTTGCTTCTGTGTAGTGGTTTACAATCCAATGGGCCTAGAGGGTACTCTGTTTTACCTTGTTTTCATCCTCAGTTGACCCAAGTCCCACTGATGATATATTTGTAATGATGTTAGTGGTCCAGAAGATTGGGACACTTCTGTGCCTTGGGTACTGGTTACTTATAGTGACAGACATTCTGGGTGAAGCAGAAAGTGAAGGGCAATCCAGTTGCTCTGTGGTTTTAAGCGCTCCCTGACCCAGGCCCTTACTTTCCTTCCAGATTTTAATGGTCTAATAATTTCTTTGACGTATGTACCTTACCCTCTTACCATTCTTCTCCATTCCCAAGAAACTAGTGTGTCACTGAACAAAGGTCTTTTAAGATTTTTGGTCTCAAAATTCAGGTTTGGAACCATTGCATTTTTTTTTTTTTTTAAGATTTTATTTATTTGTCAGAGAGGGAGAGAGGGAGCACAAACAGGCAGAGGGAAAAGCAGGCTCCCTACAGAGGAGGGAGCCCGATGTGGAACTTGATCCTAGCACCCTGGGATCATGACCTGAGCCCAAGGCAAACACTTAACCAACTGAGCCACCCACATGCCCAAAATTCAGGTTTTGATAGAAACTCAACATTCAAAGGTGGTTACCATTCTTGGTAACATAAGATGTGAACGACTCTCCTAAAAAAGGAAGGTGACTCCTCACAGTGCAATCCTGGTCATGGCATTTCTCTAAGCGATGGTGGGCACTAGAGAAGACATCGGCCTTTTAGCTTCATTTTGTAGTTTGGGGCAAGAAATGACTGCAAGGCTTGTTAGCACATATGTTTGTGACGTGTCCTCACTTGGGTATAAGAAGCACAGTCCTGTTGAGGTGCTCCTGGGGGAAAGTGTGCACCCTGGCTCAATGATTTTTAAAGGAATTGGAGACACAGTATTATTTCTCTTTTTTCCTGAACAGTAAAGCCAACAACTTAGGCAGAAGTGGGCAGGTACACGTATCTGCTCTTCTGGCCTTCCATGAGCAGGCTGCATTTATTGGAGGTTCCAGAGAGATCTTTGGAAGCAGAATGTTAATCTCTTTCCCTTGTGCAAAACCTCGAAGCAGGAATTGGTTTCTAAGAGGTGTCTTCAGAGGAATTCTCAGGTTTTCCATGGCCTTCAAAATTTGACTAAAGAGCATAAAAAATGTCAGAGAAGACTTGAAAAAGGTTGTATCTTGAACCGTCATTTTCATTTTATACTATTATATCCACAACAAGCCCAGACTTTCCTTCTTTCTTTCTCTTCCTTTAGGGCTAGCCAGAGGTCTGTGCTCTTCCTCCCTTTCCTTAGTGACTTCAAAGGAGGGAATGCCGCTTACGAACTTCCAGGCCGACACCACATTCTCCTCTGTTGGCTTGTGATGTGCTAGTCCAGGGCTTGGCAAGCTATGGCCAGTAGGTCAAATCCAGTCCACAGCCTGCTTTTGTAAATAAAGTTTTATTGGAACACAGCCATGCTTACTCCTTTAGTATTATCTCTGGCTGCTTTCATGCCATGAGGGCAGACTTGAATAGTTGCAACAGAGACCAAATAGCCTGTAAAGCCTAGAATATTTACCATTTAGCCCGTTATGGAAATCTCTGCCAACTCCTGTGCTTGTTGAATCTTTGCTGTCTAAATATTAATCTGTTGAAGGGAAAGAACCATGTCTTTTCCTCTTTGTTTTGTGCTCTTCATCCCCGGTATGCAACAATGGGTTTTTAGTAAATATTCACCAGATGACCTATATCCTAAGTCTCAAGATATTTTGGCCGCTCACTTCCCTAATAAACAGGAATTCAGGGAAAGAGAGGTTTCTACCTTTTCTTTCCTTTCTCCCGTCCGCAGGGAGTAATGGTCTGCACGGGCATCGGGGAATGAGTTTTAGAAGACTTCTTTCCCTAGAGGTGATCTTCCCTTTCCTTCGCTGTCTCTACTGAGATATATTCCATTACCCCTGTTTATCACCTTTCAACGTAGGTTTGGAAGGCAGACTAAAGCAGCTCTTGCCTGTGGGGATTTGGCCTTGTGGCTCAAGAGTCCAGATACCTGGGATTGCAGGTTTTTCATCTGTAAGCCCTCCCTGACGATCCTGCCTCAGACCACCACATTTTAAATCAGTCACTTCTTTACGGCCCGGTGCTCTGCTATTTCTGTACCTCCTACAAAGGTTTCCTACTGGCCTCGGGGCATTTAGTTAACCTTAAAATATCTGAAATGGTGGAGCCCGGGCTGCAGCCTGTTTGTCTTCTTTTTCTCCAAACTTCCTGGGTGATCTCATCGACTCCCATGGCTTCCAGCTACCATTCATGCCAGCAACTCCCAAAGGTGTAGCTCCTGACTCCACCTCTTTGCTGATTTCTAGATTTCTGTTCAAATCTCTGTTGGCCATCTCTACCTGTGTTAATTCTAGGTTAGGATGACCTCAGGTGCACCTGTCACCTCCCCTCTTCTGCCCCATTTGCCCTCTTGCAATCCATACGCTGACGACAGGGCTCACCAGCAACCCTCCTGTTGCCCAGGGGAGATACCTGGATGTCTCTGGTCTCTTTCCTCTCTTGCTTTTCATCAGGAGCTCATTCGATGTCCACTCTACCTCCCAGTAGTTTAGTGATCAGCATTCAGTTAGGACTTATAATGAGCCAGGCAGTTGGCATCTTTGAGGTTAAGTGACATGACCATATTGGCCCCGCTGGGGTTGGTGGAGCTGGGATTTCAAATGAGGCGCTCTGGCTCCAGAATTCCTACTACTGACCACCATGCTGTACCGCCTGCCAGCATGGGACCGTCTGAGTCCTGAGCCCGATTGTTTGTTGTTTATCACCTGATTGTTTCTCACCTAGATAACTGGAATAGCCCCTTAGAGGCCTCCCTGTCTCTGGGCATTTCTCTCTTGCATGCTGCTGTCAATGATGTCCACCAAACAGAAGCTTGACCACTTCATTTCCTGTCTTTTTTTTTTTTTAAAGATGTTGTTTATTTATTTGAGAGGGAGAGAGAAAGAGAGGGACAGCAAGAGCAGGAACACAAGCAGGGGGAGCAGAAGAGGGAGAAGCAGGAGGCTTCCTGCTAAACAGAGAGCCTTACTCAGGGCTCGATCCCAGGAATCTGGAATCATGAGCTGAGCTGAAGGCAGATGCTTAACGACTGAGCCACCGAGGCACCCCTCATTTCCTGTCTTAACAGCCTTCTGCAGATGCTGGAGTTCACTGGCGCCATGATGAAATCCAGTGGCGCCCTGCGTGGTCTGGCCCTGGCTGGGTTTCTCTACCCACACACCCCTACTCTCTTGTCCTGCAGCCGCACCTGTTCCTTTGCCAGTCCCGTCTGTGTGCTCGGATGCGTCTGCTCTGTGTGGGATGGGCCCTGTTTCCCCCGCCTGGAATACTTCCCAGGCCCTGTCTGAAATGTCTCCTGTTCTGGAAACTTTCTCTTGACCCCCTGAGGCAGAGGAGTAGTGGTCCTCACGTCTGGGCTGTTCATTCACCAGAGCAGCCACTACACTTGAAGTGGACGTTCAGTGTGAGACCCGAGGGAACAGGAACCAAGTTTGTCCTCACCCCCAAGTTCCGTAGAAAAGCCCCTGTGTGTGCGAGATGAAGGGAACTCGGTCTGTACATAACATATCAGTGGGGAGAATCCTACTCTCTACTCAGAAGGGTCCTTCTGAGAACTAGATGAGATGCATGGAAAACACTCAGCAGGCAACTTGACACATTGTAATTGCTCATGGTTACTTTTTGGTTGTCCATTTTTCTCTCTGCTCACCCATCTTGGAAAGTGATTTCTCCCAGAATCCAGGCTCTGTCTGACTCCCCAGCATCGGGACCGTGGTGGGTGCTCATTAAATATTCTAAATGTTCACTGAATGAACACAAGTTCTGACCCTCTGTGGCCACTGTAATACTTTAGCCTTATTGTCCTTTTTTGAATAAAAGCATTAGGATGTGAAAATTTGTGGTGTTTGTAACAACTATAAAGGGGCACCGTCTTTAGGGGTGGAAGGGAGTTAAGTTTAGCTGAGTTCAAGGGCAATGCATAATGTGAGTTTGGGGGACTATCCTTACAGTGCTAAGAGCACTCAGGGTCTATTTTTTCTTCTTAATAACTACAGTAGTAGGAATAATGAGGACCAGAATCTGAGTGTTCATGTTCCAGGACCTAGGTCACATGCCTTCTCTGCATGATCTCATTTACTCTTTCTGGTGATCCTGTGTGGGTAGGTGCTGCTATGACCCCTTTTTGTTAAAGGGGAAATAAAGGACCCAAGAGGTCAAGTTACTTGCTCAGGGTCACCGAGCTAGCTGGTAATTGTGTCCGGGTTTATTTCCTGCCACAGCCTGAGGTCTCAGCTCTCTGTGTTGCTGCCTCCCTGTATGAGAAGCTTCCATTAATTTCCTTGGCACAGATGTGGCCCACACACCCCCCCCTCCCTGGCTGGGGACCAAGAAAAGGGGCTATGGATCCCTTTCGAGGACCTGGCCTCTGTTGATCAGGCAAAATGGGATTTGTGGTTTCACTCTCGCTTGGCCTTTCGGTGGATGGACTCTTTGTGGAGGGTGCTGTGCCTTACGAATACAGCAGAAGACAGTTTGTGTGGCTGGTGTCTGTCCTTTGGTTATAATACTGGCCTGTGAATGCCAGGGAAGGAAACCGTGAAAGTCTTTCTCTTTTAGGTTTGCTGTCTTGTTTGCCAGATTAAAAACTCTCAAGTGCTATATGTGTAGCTTCACCTCTAGCAAGTTCCAAGTTCCCAGGTCTATGAAAATTAATGAGGAGGAAACTCGCTTGCATAACTTCCTCTCTGTGGAGACAGAGGCGGCTCATTTAATTAAGGCTTCTATGAAAGTTTAGATGACATTATTAACAAATTCGGGATTTTACTCACATCGAAGGAAGCACATGCGCTCTGGCATAATGTGAGGCTTGTTAGTGCTCGGTTTTTACTCATTTTGCACAAAGAGGCTCCGTGCACTGTATTTATTCTCCCCATATTTGAGTCTTTGGTTGGTTGAAGAATATTCATTTTGGGGGAAAGAAAAAGGAAGAGTGCCCATTGTAGGGGAGGAACTCTACTTGATGCCGTTATGTACTTTATCTGAGCTAGGTCGGATATCTCCAGTTACAGAGGAAGAAGGTGAGGCTCAAAAGAGCCAGAGATTGGACACCTGGGTGGCTCAGTCAGTTAAGCATCTGCCTTCGGCTCAGGTCATGATCTTCGGTCCTGGGATTGAGCCTTGTGTCAGGTTCCCTGCCACTCTGACTGCTTGTTCGTGCTCTGTCGCTCTCTGACAAATAAATTTTTAAAAAATCTTTTAAGATTTTATTTATGAGAGAAAGAGTGCACAAAAGCAGGGGAGCAGCAGGTGGAGGGAGAAGCAGGTTCCCCACTGAGCAAGGAGACCAATGCGGGACTCCATCCTGGGACCCTGGGATCATGGCCTGAGCCCAAGGCAGACGCTTAACCCACTGAGCCCCTCAGGAGTCCCACAAGCCAGAGCTCTTACCCAAAGTCACCCAACTAGCAAAGCTGAAATTTGAACCCAAGTCTGCCTCTCAAACATCTCTTACCTTTCTACCCTGCTAGAAAGCCTTGAAGCTGGAAGGGTCCAATGCCAGGGAGTTAACTCAGCACTCCCCCTTCACTGAGGGGCTGCACACCCCAGAGAGCAGTGTCTGTCTTATTACCGTTGGGGCTGGGGCCAGGAAGCATTGGTTATTTCATCCAGGAAGCAAGGAGTCCCTGCTCTGTTCCACCATGAGTTTTCAAAGTTATCCCACCAATTCGCACAACGATGAGTTGTACAATAATGCATGAGCTGGGGCCCCTGTGTGGCTCAGTGGATTAAAGCCTCTGCCTTCGTCTCAGGTCACGATCTCAGGGTCTTGGGATGGAGCCCCACATCGAGCTCTCTGCTCAGCAGGGAACCTGCTTCCCCCCCACCCCCGCCTGCCTCTCTGCCTACTTGTGATCTCTCTCCTCTCTGTCAAATAAATAAATGAAATCTTAAAAAAAAAAAATAATAATGCATGAGCTTTTCGTAGTTTTCGCTGGTGCCCTTTACTGAGTTGCTTTCTCTGGTCAGAGGTGAACTCGTCCCTGACATAAGAAGGGCTCTTGCTCAGTTAGGCGTCTTGGAGTTTTCTGGAATTCGTGCCAGCGGGGAGAGTGGGGAGGGAAAGCCAGAGTGCGCTGCAGATGGCTGTCGCAAACCCCTCTACTATTTCCAATTAGTGGATGCATGTGTGAGTTGTATGCCTGTCTTATATTTACAAGAGGAAGTATCCCGTTTAATTTTATTTTCACACCACAAGCCCGAGTGTTAAGAGAACATGGTGTTTTAACACTCCCTCGGTTATCAGCTGCAGCGCGGGGGTTGTGTATTGTCACATACAGTCTTCTGAGTATATTTCTACATTTGTTACCTGGCAACATTGCTGCGTCGGGACATGGAGATGTGTTGGTTCCTACCAGATCTGCACTGTTCATACTGTAGAAGGTAGAGCCTGTTTTTCTGGCAGGAATTTACAAGAGGAGAAGGCAGGAGGCTGATGGAATTCAGCCGAGAGATGGGCCGAGGCACTGTAGTCACTGTCCCCAGGCTGGAAGGTCGGCAAGAGATGTAGGCTCTTGTCCTGCCTGAGTCTAAGCATGACTGTGTTGTTGCCCACCCACCAGTTCTGATGGGAAAGGAAAGACCCTGGTAGGGAAGACAGGCAGTGTCTCCTGCCAGGGTCTCTATCCGAGCTACCTAGAGCCCTGCAGTGTCTTTGTTTAGCAGCAGTGCTGCATTAAAAACACTGTGCGTAGCATTTAAATGCTGAGCAGGGCCTGTATATACGGTCAATCTCCTAGCACAGCCATGCCCCCCACGCCCTCTGTGAGGAACCCCTTCCTAGATGTTTGTGTTCAAAACCCTTGCATCACAGGTTTGAAAGTCCTCTTGGTTGAAGTCGCACTTCCAGAGACTCTGAGAAAGCTCGCTGAGACCCAGGACACTGAATTCTCCAGCATCTGTGACGTTTCTTGACGAATGCCTGAATGGGGCAAGTTCCCATGGCAACAGTCTCTGAAAGAGCTCTGTGGCATCAACAGGTCAGATGGGGTGTCCGAGTCACGGAGCTCTGCAGCACACCCCGCAAGCACATCTCCTGTTCGGTTCTTCCGAGCCAAGGCGCCCAAGGGCCAGTCTGTTCCGAACGCAGCCCCGGCGGGCACTGGAGACCTGGCCAGGTTGGGCTGGAGTTCATGGCGCGTCTTTGTCTTACTGCAGTGTTCACTTTTGAAGGCATCTCTGAGGAGGAGGCCTTTTTAGTCGACTGAACTCTTAATGTCTGGCCTTTTAAGAGAGAAAAGGAGTGCTGATTATGCCTGGAGGCATTCAGAAGCCATCAGTTAGCTTTAAACATATATATATATATTTTTTTAAGTGCTCTGATCTCCTTTAGAAAATCTGAGAAGCCATTTTATTAATGGTTCTAGGCTCTCAGGAATTAATATTACCCCTAGCATGATCAGGAAGTGTTCTAAGAAGAAGCTATACAATTCCTGAAGAGTGTGTGTGTGTGTGTGTGTGTGTGTGTGTGTGTGGCTATTGGATATTTTTGTATACCTGAGCAAGACCTGACCCTGAGGGTTCCAAGCTTGGCTGATTGTCCTGAGCACCCTTAACTTGGAAATCTATATCCTGCTGTTTAAACTTTAAGATGATCCCTAACTTGATTAAAGTCCTCAACCAGCAGGCCGAGGAAAATGCTTCAGAAAAAACAAGGTCATGCTGCATTTTTTTTTGGTAAGCACAGGAATCAACAAAGAGATGTTATATAACTTCTATTTATATCCTCCTTGCTCACTATCTGCAGGCAGACAAGAGTCGCTGAGAAGGGATTTAATGAGCTCTCTGGGTTTGCTCACCTTCCTGAGCTGGTAGCAACCAGCTTGTTCTCAAGTGCGTCAGCAAAGAATCTGGCTGTGGGTGGGCGGCCAGGGTAGGTGGACGGACTTGTTGCCATGGTGTTCTTTAATTCCCCTGTCTCTCAGAGATCTCACTCCCCCCTTCCCCGACTCCTTCCTTTCCCCTCTTTTCTTTCTTTCGTCTTTTTTTTTTTTTTTTTCTTAATCTATAAGCTTCCTTGTTTCTCACACCTACTCATGATTCTTGGAGCTGTCTCCGGAAACAGAATATTTTTCCTCTCCCCGCCCCCCTCCCCCACTGTGGAGCTCCAGGACATCAGAAGAGTTTCTGCTAAGGTATATTGTGTTCATCCTCCCCTATTTCTTATCCCGTGATTTTTTTTTTATTACCCGGCCCCTCCATTATAGGGACCAATCCCAGAAGTCTTTAATCTCACCAATAGAAGCTTACTTTTCCCTGTTGGATTGCCCCCAAACTGGATGGATTCCATTGTCAGTTGCAGGAATGTTGCTCTGCCCCAAAGGAGAAGGGCTGTTTGTATTTCCCTACATCCTCCTGTGTGCTCTTGCCCTGGGCCAATGTCTCCTGTCTCACCTAGCACATTATAAAATAGACCTACAGGAGAACAAGAGAATGTGTTTGTCCTACAGTGATAATTGCTGGAGCTTGGGCGATTTCTGGTACCCACAGGTTGCAGGTTGAAATTATTCAGCCTGCACCAAAAAAAAAAAAAAAAAAAAAAAAATGTGGTGAGTTGGAGGGGTTGTGGCTCCTCTACCCAGTTCTCAGCAGGAAAGTGGAACTGCCATTCTGAGAAGTCGCCTGTGGCAGCCCCCAAGAGTGCCCATCACAGAGCCTTTCGAGATGGGCCTGCATTACCATCCACACTCCCGCCAGAGCAGAGGTATCGAAAAGATGTGAGTAGGGAGGTTTTAATGAAATGTTCTTAGAAAATAAAAAGCAGTTCCCAGGAGGACAGGCTTGAAAAAAAAAAAAGAAGCCAGAACCCACCCCTGCCTTGCCCAAGAGTTGTGCAACTCTTAATAGCAGTAGCCTGTTTGAATAATCAAAGGCAAGCTGACTTCCCCTTATTAACTTCTGTTAGAGACATCTGCATAAAATATCCCCAGATTCCAGACCAAGAAGGTAATTTTTTTTTCCCCTCCGAGTAACTGGAGGGACTTTCCCTTTGGAACTCTTCCAGCAGAGTTAACTTCATGGTTGAAAATATTTTCTCATTAGAAACTGCCAGCCTTTTGAATCCTGACGTGGGGCTAGGAAAGACACCTCATCCACAAGCACGGAGCGTGGGCCCCACAACCTAACTGACATTCACAGCTGGCTTTGGGACCTCTGCCATGACCCTTCTCTTCACTAGGAAATCTATACCCACTTCAGTTTCCTAAGGGTCCCCTTTTTTGAGACTGGCAGAGGTTCTCTTGCTGTTTCTATCACTTTGCTGTGGCTGGGTTTTAAACTACCTATTGAGATGGCCCAGACACTGACCGGGCTAGTCCTATAAACAATCTAATGTCTTCAAGCCACTTGTTTCCCTTTGTGTTCGGGACTTTAAAAAAAAAAAAAAAGTATATTGCATTTGAGGAGGATGTATTTCAGTTGCCCTCACCATACGGTGTTTGAGAAATGTGTTTTTATTAGCCTCCTTGCAACACAAGCCCACAAACTGTTCAGCCCAGAGTCTGGATAGTTCTCATGTCCAGGGGCGAGCTGAGTTCTGAGATATGAGGCTCACAAATGATTGCCCTCCTTGCCCCATAGTTCATAATGTAGCTGTCAGTGAGGCCAGAGTGGTTAACAGTTAACTAGATGGATTAAGGATCTCCAGCCAGCCTAAGCCCATCGCAGAGGCCTGTGTACAGACCTGATAAGCCTCTGAGAGTCGAGAAGGCCACCTCAGCCACCTCCGCCTGGTCCTTGGCATGTTTCATTGTCTCCATTTGGCAGCACATGGGGCTTTCACAGACAGGGATCCTTGGGTTATTGAGTTAAACTTTAGCTGCCATGATGCAAATCTCGATTCAGTTTAAGGTTTTTGGAACAAAACCTCCTTCAGAATTACTGTGCATTCATCAGGATAGCAAACATGTCTTGAGCACCTGGTGGATGCCAGGCATTGTATGAATTGGCCGAGGTAGAGTCCAGGATAAGATCTGTCCGGGTCCTGCCCTCTGGGAGTTCATAGTCTCGTGGGAGAGGTGGCTTGTGCACCAGTTCAATAACCAACACCCTGGGAGAAGGATGAGGAAGGAAACAACCAGGGCACAGAGGGTTAAGGAGAACCCACTTAGGAGGGTCAGGAAGGCTTCCTTAGGGAGGTGCCATTTAGCCCAAACCCAGCAGATGAGGAGAGAACCAGATGAGGAGAGAGCAGAGGGCAAGAGTGTTGAGACAGACAGGCTGGCGTGGGCTGGGCCTCTTGCCAGAGCTGAAGGAGGCCAAGGTGGTGGAAGCATAGCAGTGAGGGGAACAGGAATGAGGTGGTGGCTAGACCCCAGTAATACGCTTGTCATCAGATGACCTGACTGCCAGCCCCTAGTCAGTGCTTCTAAAGGGCACCAAGTTGGCTCGGACCGTCGCCGGCTTGCGTCCACGGTACTGATGCCAGCGCCATAATATATTAAGCAGCACTTACACAGATGAGGGCTGTGTAATTTCATCCCGCCTTCTCCATCCGTTTGGCTGTCTGTACGTTTTACTGCCCCATCCCAAGGATGTTCTCCGAGGCTCCAGAGAAGCTACCTGATGGGCTAGTACCTAGTGAAATGGGCCCGTGGGGTTGGGAGATGCAAGTCCTGGAGCTTTTCCTTTGGGGCTCCCGGGGGGCTCTCCCCCAGGCATTGGTGGAATTGAGCAGAGGACTGAGGGTGACTGTGGGACCTCCATCAGGAAGGCACTCACTTCGGTTGGTGTTTCGCTCTCTGCCAGCCAGTGTCCTTGCCCCCGGCAGGCCAGAGTATATTTATTTTTCTTTGGATTTTATGGTTGAGTGGATTTGTCATAGGTTTGCTGAGAGCAGGGAAGAGAAAGTGGCCGGTATAAAATACCTACCAGGTGCCAGGCCTCTGCCGGGCTTTCCCCTGTGTTACCTCCTCTACTGCATCCAGCAGGCCTCTCCAGAGGCACTGACCCTCCCCCCTCCATTACAGGTGAGGAAAGGGAGGCTGCCCGTTAATAAATGACCTGTCCAAACCCACCCAGCTCCCCAGAGCCCCCTGCTCGTCCACTTCTCCCTTACTAAGGCTGCGGGATACAGAGCCCTTTCTCTGAGCCCCTGCCCCTGTGTGTGCAAGCACAGGAAATGGGTGTGCAAAGGATTGTTCTTGACATCGATGCAGAGTTTCAGTTGGATGCCCTGTAGAATCTCATAACTTTTAGGGCAGGAAAAGTCAGTCACTGTTGATGAAGTGCCCTCAGAACCCAGAATGGAAGTAAGACCGAAGATCAAAGTTCTTCCCTTCCAACTCCTGTGTTAGTCCTCTTTCTCGGTAGCACAAATTGAACTCCTTTGAAGGGCAGGGGGTTGGGCGAGCCTTGTGGTGGGTATTGAGGAGGGCATGTATTTCATGGAGCAGCGGGTGTGGTGCATGAACAATGAATCTTGGAACACTGAAAAAATAAAATTAAAAAAAAAAAAGTGAAGTGGAAAGGAACAGGCAAACTCGACCTCAGCCCCCCTGTGCTCTCTCATGTGGATGCATGGTCGAAATTTTTGATGATAGAGCTTTCCACACACCTCTTTGCAGGCCTCGTGCAGGTCAGAGGCTCGCTGAGAAGGCTTCTGTGTCCCCCATGGTGAGTCTGTGGGCAGGTCACATGGGACCTGAGAGTTTCACCCTAACCGCCAGAAGTTACTTTTCATTGAGTCATAGGATCAGCTCCGGAGGGCACCCTCAAAGGCTGGCATGCACCTCCTGCAGCCCCAGACGTATACTGGAGACCATCCTGCATCTTCTTCCTTAGTTGAGTAGGTGTCCGTGGACTGAGATTGTAACACCTCCCCAAGTGTTTTAACAGAAGTCCTTCCTGAGCTCCAATCCAAGACTCCTTTGCTCTATACCACCTTTCCTTTTTCAAAGCCTCATGCTCACATGAAGAGCAACCACAGTGCTTCCTTGTATATGAAGAAGAGTCCCAAGGATATCCCTCCCATAGTCCCCTGTGACATCAGGCAATGTTGAGGGCTGAAACTCCTTCACATTCCACTGGTCATCTTTGCTTTTCTCTGGAGGCTCTCTTTCTTTCTTTCTTTTTTCTTTCTTTCTTTCTTCCTTTCTTTGGTTCTTTTGTTCTTTCGTTCTTCCTTTCTTTCTTTCTCTTTCTTCCTCCTTCCTTCCCTCCCTCCCTCCCTCTCTCTTCCTCTCTCTCTCTCTCTTTCTTGCTTTCTAAAGATTTTATTTATTTGACAAAGAGGAGAGAGATCACAAGTAGGCAGAGAGGCAGGCAGAGAGAGAGAGGGAAGCAGCCTCCCTGCTGAGCAGAGAGCCAGATGCGGGGCTTGATCCCAGGACCCTGAGATTATGACCTGAGCCGAAGGCAGAGGCTTTAACCCACTGAGCCAACCAGTGGGTTGGCTTTCTTTTTTCTTTTTTTTTTTAATTTAACTTTTTTTCCCCTCCAAATACATTTATTTTTTCAGTGTTAAAAGATTTCTGTTTTTCGCTTCCATCTTTGGCTGAGAGAGCTGCCAGTCCACACCAACAAAAAATGCTGGCATTTGGCATCCATAAGGAGGTTTGAGAATTGAACCCAGAGAAGATTTAGAGTCTCCTTAATATCTTGTCCCTCGGTCCAGCTTCCTCTAGAAGGATGCCTGATGTGCCTTTCTGAAATCTCTTTGATACTGTTAAATATCCCTAGAGATTTTTGCTTATAGTTTACCTCTTACAGTTTATAGCTTACAGTTTACAGGAATTTGTAAGATAACACCTTAAAACATTTGGGGGGGAGAAGTATAGTATGTTGGTTGTTGTTGATGAGTATGTGAAAAACTGTTTGTGTTTGGATCCACACTGAGAGGGAACCAGGCTGCTTACCAAATAGGGTAGACTTTCCCCACAGCTGCTGATGCCTGTGGGCGCTGGGAGACGAGAAAGGAGAGGTGTAAGCTTTCTACCCTAGGAGAAAAGTGGTTCTTATAGGACAGGTTGGACTTTACTGCTTGCTAATACTCAAATTAACTGACCCTGAAAAGAATCATGGAGAGCCACAGCCACTGCTTTGGCCTTGATCTTGGAGCCCAGGCCTTTACTTGGAGCTCAGTGACCAGACTACTTTGAGTGAGGATCTCTATGCCCTCCTCCACCTCTTCTCTCAGACGTTAGAAGGTGACTGTGACCCAGAAGGTGGCCGCCATCGGCCCTGGCCCAGCAGAGTCGTCGAAATAGGGCGTTTGTGCCCAAGTCCTCAAGAGGCAGCTCTACGGCGTAGACCAGGGAGAACTTTCTTTGAGAAAAATGAACTTGCAATTTGGAGAACTTTCTAACGTAGGCTTGGTTTGTTTCGTCCCTTCTTTCTTTTCTGCTTTGAAGTTTCTTTTACCTCTGAACTCACCGAAGCTAGAGATAGCCTCGCAGAGCTGGGTGAGCTGAAGGTTTAAGACGTCTGCTGTTTCAAACGCATCAAACTTTGCAAGACATGTCCTTCTCAGAGTGATACTTTATACCAGGAGAGTGTTTGATTCTTGATGCCCAATTTATTAATTCTGAGACTCTTCCATTACATCCTACTTTTTCTAAAGAATGGTAAAGAAAAAAAGTGATAAAGGACAAATAGTTCGTGTTGAATATTTCGGGACCATCTGAGGAGGATTTGACACCAAGCTTGTTTTCTGCCTTCTGTTAAACTTTGAGAACCGGAAGCAAAATTGTTTATTTTTGTGTCTTAGCAACCTAAGTGGCTTCTATAGTGAAATTCCAGCTGGAGTTTTTCTTTCTTTCTTTTTTTTTTTTTTTTAGCTTGCTTTATTGTGACAGTTCCTGAGAACTGCTATTCACTGTGTTTTTGCCATCCATTTAGAGACCATCCTGACCTGCCAGCATCAGCTAGAATTGTTTATCGTTGGGTGTTTTGTGGACGCTAGATTTTGGTCGTCATGGAACACCCAGCACCCAGGTTGAGCCACGTACCCTACGTCCTAATACCTTTCCTTTGAAAGGGGGAATTGATAGATAACAGCAGCACCGTACATTTGAATAGGTTCCCAGAGTAATCAAAGTGGTTTTCACACGTAATGTTTCATAACTGCAACCTTGATGGGCCCCCAGCTTCCACGTGATGCAGGCAAGGCAGGTGGTGAGAGTCTCGTTTTTCAGATAAGGAACCCAGGGCATAAATGCTGTTAAGTAAACTGCCCAAGATCACGTGGCTGCGTAGTGAGGAGCGAAGGCTGAAATCGAGGTTTCCAGACATCTGGTTCTCCCGGCAGCTGTGCCTAACCTTGTGTACTTTATCGCCTAGTTCATGGTCCACGATCCTGGGTTTTGATTGTCGTCCTTGGTTTCTAAGACAAGGATTCAAGACCTATGGCCGTCACTGTGACAGTGTTAACATGTAACCCCTGGCCCTGGCCAGTTCCCAGCCGGCAGAAGGAGTTTGGGAGCCCATCCAAACAAGGGCATCGGGCCTCACAGGAAGGTTGGGGCATTCACATGTGTACCTACCACTGCTATTCTTTGCTGTGAGAAGAGTCTGTGTTTGTGCAGCTGAGAGACTTGGCGTGGGGGTGGGGGTGGGTTATAAAAAGCCAGGAGGTGTTTAGAGGTTGACAAACTTGCTCAGATGGGAGGTGTTTAACAAAGCAGAGAGAGGTCACAAGCATGGGCTGACACGGCAGACGAGTGGGGCCAGAGTCCTGGGGCACCACCACCATTTCTTAGCCGTGGGACTGGGCGGGTTATTTAACCTCCTTGAGCCTCAGTTTCCTTATCTGTAAAAGCAGGGTTAATAATAGTACACACCTTACGGGGTCATTACAGGGATTAAATGAGGTACTATATGTAAAGCATTTAGGCAGCACCTGGAAAATGGGCAGTGTTCAGTGACCATTCACTGTAACATAACTTATAGAAAGGGGGTCCCCAGGAAACAGTGACTGCTCAGTTAACCACAGGTACAGGAAGAGAACTCCTCAGGTAGCCATGAGTAGCCCCGGTAGCCATTGCTCTCTCTTGGACACCTGCAGAGCGTCTCTTCAAGCCAGGAAATTCTGGTTAGCGGTGTCCCCCCAAGGCCCCAAGACTCCCAAGGCCAAGGGGGAGGTCCTTGTGTTTCAGAGGCAGAGCAAAAAGAGAAAAATCAGACTCCAGGGAGGAATTTCCATCGGCCCTGGAAGTTCAAGCGTTGAGCACTGTTCGGCAGTCACATTTTTCAAATTCTTGGACTCGATCTGAGAACTTAATTCATTTTGCAGCAAATAAGTGACCAGAGTGAATGTCATGGGCTGTGGTGGTTGGGTCATGTAGTACTAGGCAGTGAAATGGAAAAGCTCATTCTCTGGATTCCCTCCAGGTCCAGCACAGGGGCTTCCAGAGGGTGGGCCATGCTCAGCGTGGAAATACTTTGCTGTGGGGCAGGATCAAAGCCTCGAAGCCGCCCCGGTGCTACTGCAGACCACTGCCCCCAGACGGCCCCTGCCCTGTCATGCTCCATCCTGGGTGGTGTCTACCTCTGCTGCCTGGCGCCCCCATCCTTTTAGTTAAGATGCCCACAAAGGGCTTCTCCCTCCAGAAAGGCCTTGTGTTCCTGTAGGTGCAAGCTGGCTGGCTCTGTGTTCTGGGGTACAAAGTCTGTCTGTGAACTCTAGGGAAGGTGGCTTTTCAAGAAGATATGCTTATGTGCTCCCCTTCCCTGGTGTGTGTCCAGTGCCTGGAGCAGGCCTCCGCCTCCCATTCTTCTCCCAGGACCCCTTGCCTGCTGTGTAATTGAGGCTGTGACCTCTGACCCCTAAAGAAAGGAGTGTCTGCTCACCGCCCCCCCCACACACACACAGGGCCCGCCTGTCACTGGGAGAGCTGCCACCGTCTGCTAGTCCCTAACTTCAGGGTGCCTCTTATTTCAGAAGTCAGGTGGACTTGCCCTCAGCCGTGCTCCACTTCTTTGCAAGGACTCAAGTGGCCATAGGGGGTGGCTGCCGGGCTAATGAAGCCATACCCTCGTATTTCCAAGTGATCAGAAAGGATGTTTTCATTATTATCTTAAACTAAAACCTCAGTCCCTGAGTCTCTCTACAGCTTAAGCAGCCCCAGGAGGGCAAACTGTTTCCACGTGACAGTTACCAAGGGCAAGAGCATGCCCGCAGGCCATTGTGTCACTCAGCCGCAACCCAGCGTGGTCAAAAGTTGAGTGGCTTGTGCAGTTGGAGACAAAGATCCTCTGTGGCCTTGGCAAGTCTCTTCCACCCCCTTGTGCCTCAGTTTCCTCCTCTGTACAACGTGGAGGGCCAGACTAAAGGGGTAGTTTCCAAACTGTTCTTTGTAGCCCTGCTGCTCTGAGGAGTTCTGACGGCAGAGAGGGTCCTTCCCACTCCATTTCCAGCCAGATAGTTCTGCCTGTATCTCTCTTAAACTTGGGGTCCTTCCCTAAGATGGTGTTTGGGAGGGAGGAAGAATGGGTTTCTCTGGTGGGAACCATATTGGAAACTGCTGGAATAGATTGCTTCCCGCTTTCACATTTTGTGATGGGTATTTTCTTTTTTGCGGTTCCGGTTTTTCAGCTTGGCTTACAACGGCCATGCCTAGGGCCCCTCCCACTGCGGCCCTCCAGAGCCACCATGGAGGCGGCCTCTGCGCTGGCCTCTGCGCGTGCTCCCTGGCTCACCTGCCCCAACCCCTGACTTCCTTAAAGCCGCGCCAAGCAGACCTGTCGTCTGTGAGTGTGAGGTTGGGCTTGGTGCTGTGTGTGCCCCCAAACCAGCCTTCATTGCCTCTGAGTTCCCTGTCCGACCGCTGGGGCTGGTCCTCCGCGTGTTCTCGAAAAGGCAGGACGGTAGCTGGTAGCAAGGGCCCAGGGTGGGGAAAGCAAGAAGCGCCGGACCTCTCCCCGCCCAGCTCTGTCATCTGTAACGGGACAGATTGAGGAATGACCATGTCTGTCTCGGCAGTCTCCTGAGATGCTGACGAGACAGCTCCCATGGAAGGGGCTTTGAAACCGCGTGTGTTCTGGAGATGCGTGAAGGGCAAAGAAAGGTCAGGTGTGAGGGTGGCAACACAGATCCCTCTGCCAGCGGAGATGGCCTCGGAGGGTAGCCCCTTCTCTGGACACCGTTACATGGTGGTCTGGCTGTCTGGGAACAAAGCCGATCTTCTTTTCCTCTCTCCCTTTTCGTTGTGACATAATTCATATACTGTAATATGCATAGAGTTTAAGTGTACCGTTTGATCAGATTTGACAAATGTGCGTACCTGCTGTAACAAGTTACTACAAACTGAACAACTTAAAATAACCAGACTTTTTATCTCCCAGGTTTGACGTGAGCCTTAACTAGGCTGAAATCCAGGTGTTGGCAGGGCTGTGTTCCTTTCTGGAGTCTCCAGGGGAGAATCTGTTTCCTTTTCTCTTCCAGTAGAGGCTGCCTGTGTTTCTTGGGTCATGGCCCCTTCCTCCGTCTTCCCAGGCCGCGGTGGCACGTGGAGTCCTCACATGGCCTCACTCTGAGCTCCTCTTCCGTCTCCCTGTTCCACTCTTAGGATCTTTGTGATCATATTGCCTTCCCTGAATAATCTAGGATAATCTCCCTCTCTTAAGGTCAACAGCTTTGTTTCCCTTTGCCGTGGAAGGTAACATGTTCACAGGTTCCGTGTTTTATTATCAGGGTTGTAGTTCTTTCTGCCACACCCTTCTGTTTACCACCAGCCTGATTAGGGTATTTCCTTCTGTCCAGAAAGTTCTCTCGTTTCCCTTCAGTCTCCCCACTCACCCTCCCCAGGGGCATCCACCATTCTGACTTCTCTTACCACCATGTCACGGTGCCTACTCTAGGCCAGGTGAATTTGGAATGGTTATCTCAAACTTGTTGGTGGGGTGCAGTGAAACTTTTGGAAAAGCAAAATGGTCTTAGTTCGAGAAGGGGGTGATTCATAAGTTCAGGGAGGAAAGTAGACAAGTGGCTTGTGGAAAAAGGCCCTTGCTTCAGAAATGACAGATGTTGGTGAAGTTGCGATGAAAGGGGCACCCTCTTCCACTGCCGGTGGGAATGCAGGCTGGTGCAGCCACTCTGGAAAATAGTGTGGAGATTCCTCAGAAAGTTGAAAAGAGAGCTACCCTACGACCCAGCAATCACACTACTGGGTATTTACCCCAAAGATACAAATGTAGTGATCCGCAGGGGCACGTGCACCCCAGTGTTTATAGCACAGTGTCCGTGATAGCCAAACTGTGGAAAGAGTCCAGATGCCCATTGACAGATGAATGGATAAGGAAGATGTGGTATATATATATACAATGGGATACTACTCAGCCGTCAAAAAATGAAATCTTATCATTTGCAACGACATGGATGGAACTAGACGGAACTATGCTAAGTGAAGTACAAGTTAATCAGACAAAGACAATTATCCTACTGTCTCACTCATGTGGAATTTAGAAACAAAACAGGATCATAGAGCAAGAGAGGGGAAAAATAAAACAAGATGAAATCAGAGAGGGAGACAAATCATAAGAGACTCTTAATTATAAGAAACGAACTGAGGCTTGCTAGAGGGGAGGAGGTGGGAGGGGATAACTGGGGGATGAAGGGATGGGGTAACTGGTGATGGACATTAAGGAGGGCACGTGATGTAACGAGCACTGCGTGCTGTGTAACACTGGTGAATCACTGACCTCTGCCTCTGAAACCAATAAGGTTGTTAGTTGAATTTAAATTTAAAAACATGGGGCACCTGGGTGGCTCAGTGGGTTAAAGCCTCTGCCTTCAGCTCAGGTCATGATCTCAGGGTCCTGGGATTGAGCCCCACATCAGGCTCTCTGCTCAGCGGGGAGCCTGATTCCCCCTCTTTCTCTGCCTGCCTCTCTGCCTAGTTGTGATCTCTCTCCCTCTGTCAAATAAATAAATAAAATCTTTAAAAATAAATAAATAATAAAAACATGTAAATAAAACAAAAAGAAAAAAAGAAAAGGCCCTCCTTCAAGAGCCTGAGGTCTGGGAAGCCAAGTGCCCACCTTCTCTGGTCTGAGGTCCCACCTGCATCTGGGGTCCTGGGAAAGGTGTCCCCTCTCCCTTCCCAAGTCCTCCAAATACAATATCGCAGAAAGAGGTTTAACAAACAGGCGTTTGAACCATGTGCAGGGCCCTGATGTGGCTGAGTCCAGACTGTGCTGGGCACCAGAGAGGAACTGTGACTGCCTCCAAGAGCCCCGTTCCTCAGTCCCCCATTTACCCCCTTGGCAGGTCCTGCCTCTGTGGGGGAGGTATCTTAGCTCTTCTGCACTGCTGTCACTTTTCACTTCTCCTCTTACACAAGATAGCACTGCTTCCCTTCTGGAGACCAATCTTCTTCCTTCCAGAGTATCTTTAATTAGATTCTCAGGCAGGAGACCTGAGGCGACAGCTCTGGACTCTCACAGCGTCTTGCTGAAGTTACATTTGTCACAGTGTGGGCATCTCGGGGGCTGCTAAATACTTGATGCCCATTACCTTTTAGGGGCCCCTGATCTCTCAGACACGAGGAATAACTACCCCTAGAGAATTTTTGTGTGAGAAAACACACGCGAAGGTTTCCTCTGGATTCCTGGCGCCTTATAAGCAGTCAGGAAATACTGGTCATTGTGCCTGTTATGGTGATTTTCTCATTAGATCTTCATAACCACCGTGTGGTACTGTTACCATGCCCGTTTTTCCGATGAGAAAATTTAGGTTTCAGAGATACCGTCACTTTCTAAGGTGATATCAGCCCATAAGTAGCAGAGCTGAAACTCTGGTGTTTCTGTCTCCAGAGACAGAATTCTCACACTTCGCTACTCAACCCTAGCCTCTTAGGGGGACGCCTTCCCTGTGGGTTTTTCACATTATACTAATGTGATGGCCACACACACACACACGACGCTCAGTGGGCCTGGTGCTGGGTGCTTTGTGGGCACCACAGCAGCCCTTCCGTGTGGATTCTGAGAGACTGAGTAATTTGCCTCAGGTGACAGCTAGTGAGGGAGGGACCCAGGGGGTTCTGCCTGGAAAGCCTGCCCTGGAAAGGGGTTACCCTTCATTCGGGAATGTTTTCCTTCCTTCAAGGCACTGGCACCATTTCTCCTTTTGATACTTACTAATAACCGTTGGAGTGTGCCTTCCATTTCAGCCTGATGGCTGGTTACCTCAGGGACGTAGGACTGCCCTGAATCATCTCTTCCACCTTCCAGCCCCCGGCCTTGTTGAGTCCTGGTTCTCGGTGCTTACTCGCATCTCTGTACCCTTGTGTCTACTTTCTTATTTTATTGACCACATTCTGTTTATAAAGCGGCTTCAGATCCTTGAGGGACTGAGGACTGATATAAATAATGCAAAATAAATATACTGGCCGTTGCAAAACATATATAGAAGTGTGTAATCCTCAGTCACTTGCCCTTCTCCCATTTCATAAGAGGTTCCCTTCCCCTGACCCTATCAGTTGACATCTGTTGGGTTAACCAGCTAGACGTTAAGCAGTGCGGTTTGTAGCTGGCGATCACTCGGCACCGTGTTGCGCTGTTACCGATGACAGATGGCAGGCTTTCGTTATTTATCTGCTTACCTACTTAAAGTGCTTTTTTTTTTTTTTTTTTTTGAGTGACCAGATTGCCCAAAGGATGGTCTTTAAGTTGCCTCCATGCAACGAGAAGACTAATGGCATAGCAACTGAAGTTAATTGCCCCGAGTGGCCCCCTTCGGGTGCAGTCTTCCCATAACCCCATCTGGGTGAAATATTCTAGGGCTTATCTTGGTAAAAAATGTAGTCACCGTAATTAGGTGGTTGTAGGTTGAGTTCTGAGTCCCCACATTTCTCCTTTTGTTTGTAGATGCATCAGCTCTCAAAGAAGTGAACAGTTAGGACTTGCTTTTTCATATTCAAGCCGTTTTCCAGAATTAATTTGTGTTGGGGATTTACTTCTGGCTCAGCCGCTGGATATAAGCAGGATCTGACAGAGAGGCTGTAGTTAAAAGGAGTCATGAGGTATTGGGTTGTGTTCATTCTTTTCATCAAATGATTAGGAAACTCCTTCTTGGGGTGGGGGCTCCTGTGGATACTCTGGAGAGAGCTGTAAAGCATACAGGTGAGGTGCCTGGCCTCGCGGAGCTTACACTCTGCATGAGACATGCAGTAAGTAGAGAAAATACAACAGAGACCAGCTGCTGTGAAGAGAATAAAACAGGGCAGGGGAGAATAAGCAGTTGGCTGGTTTGCTGCAGATAGGATGATCAGGAATGGTCTCACTGAGGAGGTGATGTTAGTGGGAATCAGGGGACCCCAGCCATGGGAAGAGCCAGGAAAAGCAGGGAAGAGCAAGGCGATGGCCCTGAGTGATGCAGCAGCACTCTGCCAGCATTCTCTTGGGCCGGTTTCATAAGGATAAATGGCTATTTTTAGTAAAACATCCTTAGGGTGAATATTGAAGCACTGGATCTTTTCCTTACCAGCCTGCCAGCTTTATGGGGGGCAGGGTCCAGGCCTCTTTTTGCTCACTGTTGTGACTCCTATGATGGGCATAGTGCCCAACACATGACAGACGCACAGTAAATACTGGATGAATGGATAAACAGGTTAGATGCACAGGTGCATGCATGAATGGGTAAATGGATGGGATGATGGATGGATAGATGAAATAGTGAGAAACCTAAAAGAAGATAAAAGGTAGTCAAGGGCAGTGGAGGACACGAAAGACTTGAGCTTAGTTCAAAGAGCGTGGGAGTCCGGGAGGACTCAGGGACACAGGGAATAAGGGCAAGCAGAAGGTAGGCAATGACTTGTACTGCCACTGGGAGCTGTTAGAGGGGAAAAGATAGAACCAGGGAGCACAAGTAGGAAGGATGGATCTTGTGCTATGTGTTGAAAACAACCGGAAGTGAGGAAGAACAGTGAGAGGGAAAGGAAAGAGCACCATCAAAAAGTGCTTTGCTGGCAAATGAGACTGACATTTACAATGCAGCATGGGGGCTAGTGGCTAGCGGAAGGGTCAGTGACTGCACTTGGCTTTTCGCAGATGGATACGCAGTGGCTTTCCGGGGGCCTGCTGGATCTGGCAGCAGGTGTTGCGGGGGTGGGGCAGGGTGAGAGGTTGAGGAGTTAAGGGGCTACGATGGCTGGTAAGGTTTTACTTTTTTCTACGATCGCAAGACGTAAGGCTACCTTCAGGAGGGAAATGCCATCTTTTCAGATGGGGGAGGATTTGAAATTGGCAGAAAGACCCAACTGGGAGAAGCAAATATATTGTTTGGAGCTTTGTTTTATTCCTCTGGAAATGACCGTATTGTATTTTTATGTAAATAATTCACAACAGCGTGGTGTTTGCAAAGGGGTGAAAAGAGAATACTCATAAATGAAGTTGAGACACCATATTGTGTTTTTACATCAACATTGTATACTATTGCTTGCAGTGGGCCCAAAAACAAATGTGCATCCAAGAGGCAAGCTACCTGTTAACTTTGAGCTTCTTCCATCTAACCACTTTCTGCTTGTCCTCCCAAGACCTTATCTGAAAATCTCCTTTTCCACAAAGATTTTGGGATCACTGCAGCCCACTGTCGTCCTTGCCAGCTCTGTGCTTCTAGGATGTAACTGTGTAGCTTCTGGAGCACTTCTTACTAACACATTTTTGTTTTATTTATGGACTTGTCATCCTAACCTGGTCTGGAGCCCTGTAGGGGCAGGTGGCACATCTTACTGGTCTGTATATATTCACAGGGCTGTGCACAGTGGAGGGGCTCACAGAAGTCCTTCAACACATGACAGGACCTGCAGTATCACCAAAAATACCTCGTTTCCACTGCTAATGGGGTTGTTTTGGGTGCGTGCAGGTGTTTGTTCTTAGTAGGCTGGGCTCACCCCACTGCCACTTAGAATGTGTCTCAAGCCTGTGTGACTGTTCCATCAGAGACCTCCCATGGCTGCTTTAAAGTCTCCGTATAGAAAACCTCAGGGCATGCAATCCAGAGAACGATAGTGCATGGAACCAACTTTAGTCCAAACCTAGACCATTTGTGAGGTTTTGCTGCTGGCTCTGATCTCCGTGAGGTTTTGGTGTCTTGAGTGGGATTAGATCCCTGGTCTGTCACAGTGTTGAAAAATGTGTGGGTTTTCCTCGGCAGCACTCCTTTTTCTGCCGGTTAACAGAAGATAAGAAGTCAGAAAGATTCTTCAAAGTCTTCTATGACCGAATGAAGGTGGCCCAGCAGGAAATCAAAGCAACGGTGACTGTGAACACCAGTGACCTGGGGAATAAAAAGAAAGATGATGAGGTAGACAGGGATGCCCCATCCCGGAAAAAAGGTAAGCATTCCCTTGTGTGCAGCCCTTCCACCAGCTGGTCCTACATAGTCCAAACTATTCGGACTGAGGCTCTCAGGAAAAGCAAACCAGTCTGATTATAATGTAATTCTTCCCAAGTAACCAGAGCTGAACTGCCACACTTTGGCGGTTCTTCTTGTGTTAAAAAAAAAAAAAAATGTATGTACCTTCTTCTTGGTCAAGCTCGAGGTTTTATTGTTAGGAAATCCATTTGTAATCTTTTCCCATAATTTTCTACTCAATGGTAGGGAAAGTTAAGGAAGACACACACTTTAGGGGCACCTGAGTGTCTCAGTTGCTTAAGTGTTTGACTCTTAATTTCAGCTCAGGCGTGATGTCAGGGTTGTGGGATCCAGCCACACATTGGGCTCTGTGCTCAGCGGGGAGTCTGCTTGAGATTCTCTCTCTCCTCTCTCTCCCCAGTGCTCATGCACATGCTTTCTTTCTCTCTCCCTCTTTAAAATAAATAGGTAATGGCTGCGTGATATTCCACTGTATCGAAATCTCGCCATTTGCAATGACCCGGAGGGAACTAGAGGCTATTGTGCTAAAGCGAAATAAGGCAATCAGAGAAAGATAATTATCATATAATCTCACTGATGCGAGGAATTTGAGAAACAAGACAGAGGATCATAGGGGGAGGGAGGGAAAAATGAAACAAGATGAAACCAGAGAGGGAGACAAACCATAAGAGACTCTTAATCTCAGGAAACAAACTGAGGGTTGCTGGAGGAGAGGGGGTGGTAGGGATGGGTGGCTGGATGATGGACACTGGGGAGGGTATGTGCTATGGTGAGCACAGTGAATTGTGTAAGACTGATGAATCACAGACCTGTACCACTGAAACAAATAATATATGTTAATTTAAAAAAAATAATAAAAAATAAGTAAATCTTAAAAAAAAAAAATAAACCAAACTTTAAAACTGGGTGTGCATCACTTGTCACCTAATTCCCCCATATTTTCTAAAGTATTGGAAAGTTTCTAAAGTTGTTCGTTCAGATTCTCACTGAAAGAGAAGTCCCACTTGGATGTAGGTAGATGCACCAGAGTTTGAGTCAAGTGGCTGTGAATAGGCTAACAAGCCACCGAGGGCCTCTTGGTTTAAGTTGAGAACTGGGTCTCTCAGCCACAGTGCATCTGGCCTCTGGAGGATGGGTCGCCGGAGGGGCTGTCCTCTGCGCTGCGCGGTGTTTGACAGCACGCGTGGCCTCTCCCCGGTAGATGCCGTAGCCCGCCCCGCAGCAGACTGGAAATGTCCTCAGATCGTGCGGATTGTCCCCTGGGCGGGGGTGGCCGCAAAATCAGCTCCACTTTATAACTGCTGATGTAGAAGGGGAATAAAGAGAAGAAGAAAGGCTAACATTTAGTAGGTACTTTCTGTGTACCAGGCACAATTCATCCTTTACTTCCCTGGGAACTGAAATTAACCCTGTAAAATAGAACTGTGACCCCCATTTTACAGGTGAGGAGGCTGAGGAGTGGAGGCTGACTTGACCTTGGTAAGGCTAGGCAGCAAGTAGGATTCGAACCCAGGCAGACTGGCTGCAGAGTGCCACACTCTTCACTCTGATGCCTCGTTACCTTCTGGGGTCCCTGTGAGGATTCGATGAGGTAACACACAGTGCCTTGGTACTTAGTGGAAAGTGCTCGGTCTGTTGTCACCATGGTAGCAGGGGTTACAGTTGTGGTCGTTGTCATGTTGACCCTCTCAGAAGCTTCCCTAAGTAGAATTCACTGATGCTCTCCCCGCGTTGCACGTGAGGACACTGAGGCCCAGAGCCATACAGATTTGTGAGGTTGACAGACCTAATACTAAGGCTTTTCCCCTAAAACAGTGCAAGCTCAGATGAACTGTCAGAGCCGTGAGTGAGTGGGCAGGGCATGACCCAGTTTTAATCCTAAGGACTAAGAGAAGTGACTTCTTGGAGTGTTTGGCCAACCTTGAAGATTTCTAGTGAATACCAGAACCTACAGTTTTGAGCATTATCTCTCATGCGGTGACCTGTCATCTGTTTGTATTCTAGCCAAAGAGCCCTCCACACAAATAACAGAAGAGGTCCGAGATCAGCTCCTCGAGGCCTCTGCGGCCACCAGGAAAGCCTTCAGCAGCTTCCGGAGAGAGGCTGACCCCGACGACCACTACCAGTCTGGGGAAGGCGCCCAGGCCACGGCAGACAAGACCAAGGACGAGCTGGAGATGAGCGCGGTCATCACCATCATGCAACCCATCCTCCGGTTCCTTCAGCTCCTGTGCGAAAACCACAACCGGGACCTGCAGGTGAGGGCTGGCCCCTGGGACCTGCAGCTCCTCAGATGTCTCTGCCCCCCTCGCCACCTCCAGCTTCCTTGAGTTGAGGACCCAGGATGGTTCTGACATCTGGACAACCGTGTTGTTTGTGTTCCCCACCATCTCCATAGGGACAGGAGTCAAGTCTCTTGCTCACCAGTGTAGGTGCCGCCTGCACACGTAGTGAAATGTGGGTATGGGCCGTGTGTGTGTGTGTGTGTCTGGGGGGCTGCTGCAGATGCAGGTAGAACTTGGATGGATGGACGGATGATTAAATATACTAGACTTACAAAATCAGATACATGGAAAGTCCCACTTAAGTATTTGTTGGTTGAATGAATGAAGTGGTCTTCCAGGGTTTTACACAAATAGCTGCTCAAATATATGTGTTGAACTGATTATTCTAGACATCTTTGGTTTACTTTTTTTATTGGTGTCGGGCTGATAACAATGGCCAAGGTTAATCAGGCACTTAGAATATCGTGGATTCTAAGTGCTGCTGATATCCTTATATTCATTTTATAAATGAGGGAACTGAGGTTCAGGGGACATAGTGGGGGAGTGGAGAACCAGGACTTGAACCCAGGCCATCTGATGGTAGAGCTCATGTGGTCAACAACCATATTAAGACGGTTTATTTCCTTCCTTGAAAAGTTTGCCCACCACTAGACTATATGGAAGGACTAAGGATAGATTCTAGAGATGTGTCTTCCTTTTTTTTTTTTTTT
Organism: Procyon lotor; assembly: GCA_028646535.1. Classification (NCBI taxonomy): domain Eukaryota; kingdom Metazoa; phylum Chordata; class Mammalia; order Carnivora; family Procyonidae; genus Procyon; species Procyon lotor. The sequence goes on from CM053603.1 coordinate 37,622,122, forward strand.
TTTTTAGATTTTATTTATTTGACACAGAGAGTGTGTGTGTGTACAAGCAAAGGGAGCAGGAGAATCAGGGTCCCTGCTGAGCAGGGAGCCGAGTGTGGGATTCAATCCCAAGACCCTGAGATCATGACCTGAGCTGAAGACAGACACTTAACCGACTGAGCCACCCAGGTGCCCCCAGAGATGTTTCTTTCTACTGAATGGACATAGCTCTGTGGAGCCAGTCCCAGCCGGGGGAAGGATACTAGAGCACCAGGTCCTTGGCCAGCCATTGCCTGGTTTTGCTGCTGGCTTTTGGGAAAAACACCCCTCTCTGCCTAAAAGGGATTGAGGAGTAACAAGAAAGTGTGTCTGAACAACTCCACTAAGATAGAATATTGCCTCCTAAAATAAACAAGTTGGCAGTGGTAGTTCAGTTATTTGAATAGTGATGGTATGAAAAGGAAACAGTGGCAAAGAAAAGTGCAGTCTTAAAATATTTGCCTTGCTGACTTTATCCATCAGGTGATTTGATGGTCTTTCACATGTCACCTGTGGCCAGACCCTTCAGGGCTGCCACTGTAAATCAGTCATACTTGAACCCTGCCACAATCTATGCCTGGAAAAGTTGAGTAAGAAATTGCATTGTTAAACAGTAAGACAGAACAGTGAAATGGAACCGGCTGAAGTTTGCAGTATTAATAACTTCTATGCTGGTATTTATTTTTAATCAAATTGGTCTGAAGAGCCCGAGTATTGAAAAGGCAGATATGTCCAAGGTCATGCATCAGCCAAATCTGGCCCAAATTTAAAAATGAAAGAATTTCCCATAAGACCAATTGGGCTCTTTTTCCATGTTGCCGTTCATTCATTTCCTCCATTGACCTTCCCTGCTTGATCCCTCTCCATGTGTGAGTGTGGGATCCTGGCTTTTAGTTTTTCTTTCCTTGCCTGTTGCTCAAATATTCCAACTCTGGACATGGACCACGTCGGCCCCAGATCCACTGGCCTGGGACTGCCATGCTCAGCCGGGTAGAACCAAGTATTTATGACTCAAAGAGCCGGGGATGGGTTGTGGTCTCATTGGCTGGTGTCCCGTCTGCCGGCCAACTGTGCCCTCTCCGCCGTCCATATGTACACCATTAGTCATGAGGGAGACTGGCCAAGGGAGTGTGAATGACACCAGGGAAAGGCCAGGCTGTCCCACCAGCAGGAAGGCAAAGCCAACTTGGCATCTTTGTGGATGGGGGGATCTCCCTGCTGCCGGGGCTCTTTCTAGGCTGCGCTCGGGGGGGGTCAGGGTGCTGGCCCGTTCCCCTACATGGCTGTCACTGATCTCCAGCAACCTTGGGCTCCAAAGGGAAGTGGGTTGAGGCCATGGCTGTACGTCATCTGGGTGAGTACCTGCCGCGTGCCCGGCACTGGGGTGACAGAGCCCTCACCCCTTCCCTTACAGAGCTGAGAGACTCGGGCAGGAGCCACTTGGGGAAACCCAAGATTGCTGTGCAGCATGATAAGTGCTGTCGTGGTGTCATCTGAGGGGTTTTGTGGGTTCACAGGCAAACCAGCCCACTGTGCTGGGTCCAGGAAGACTTCTCAGAGGACCCGCTAACTGCCGAGTTGTGAACTACCAGAAGGCTGCCTCCAGTCGAATCCCTCCACAAGTGGCACAGGGGCAGTGCTGACGTGCTCGCTTTCGAGCCTGGTCTGCTTCCGTGGGCCTGTTCTGACTCCTTCATGGCACCCCCTTGATTTCTCTTCTTTACCACCATACCCAGAGTCCACGGTGGGAGAAAAGTAAGGCTTTCATTGCATGGATTTCCCAGCTCTTGTTTGGAGGTTTTAGCAGTTTTAGTTTTGTACCTTAGCGCTTCCTTTGAACTAAGGCCCTAAGAACCCCATGGGCAGAATCACCTTTCAATGACTCCTTCCAAAATTGGATTCTCCAACCCGTCGCTCTGTGGAAACCAGTATTGGGGGGAAAGGGAAGTGTAGAGTATATTTTAATATATTTTTTAAAAGTCTTAGCAGCTTAAAAAAAAAAAAGTCTTAGCAACTTAATCTTTGAAAGTACTGTAAGCATTATCCAAGTCAGTGGTTTTACACTTCTTTGGTTTTGGCCACAGAATCCTTTGTTTAAGATCTTATGCAGAAATGTACTAAGTAAAGCAGATGAGAGCAAAGCTGTTCTATTCAGAGGAGAGACTACCGAGCCCAAGAACTTTCCTTCCCTCCCTTACCTACCGGAGCCCCGAGAGGCGGCGCTTTCCCAGGATGCCCCTGGGTCCTGCGGGGCCTCCTTGGAACACCAGTGATCTGCACTAGTGGCTCCCAAGAGTGACGGTCAGAATCATCTTTAAAGGCTCCCACTGTGGTGTACGCACTGAGGTGTTGGTAGAATTGCTCTGACAAAATGACATTTGTAGAAATCTGGTTCTCAAAATGACCGTTTTGAGCGGCAGTCACCTACTCTGAGTGCCAGCCTTTTAGCAGTGTTCCAGAGCGGATGTTGGCTCTCTGGGTCAGGGTTTGCTTGTGCACCAAAGCAGGGAGCAGCGGAGACAGAATTACTACCCCCCTGGTATAAAGAAGAACCAGTAAGCTCCATGAGAGGAGGAATCCAGCCTTTCAAAGGTGCCCAGCATCTCTTGGCATATTTATAACCTTAACTCTCCTGTTGGTAAATGTTTAGTAGAGATAAGGCCACTGCTTTTGACTTTGCCAAACAGGCAGTTGGTGCCTTAAGCAAGCTTTGTCCACAGTAGTAAGAAACTTATTGGGAAGGACGATTCTTGAGACGTTTTGTCTCTGCTTTCCATCCTTCCCCTGAGGGGCCGGCTTTGCTTTTCAGCTGGGTTAAGGAATGCGGGTCTCTTACTACTGACATCTGTATGAGAACATATTTGAAGTCTCTTCATTTCTCAATCTGCCCATCTCGACCTGGTCCCTGGCCGTCCATGGAAAAACCACAAAAAAAACAACAACAAAAAAAACCAAAAACAGGATTTCTCCAGCCTAAGCAAGGCAGGGTGGTGTGTGCTAAGGGTGAAATCTATGCCCTGAACATAGAAGGAGTCCCTGGGAGCCTCCTAGTGAGTGGCATCCCTCTATTTTTGCAGAGGACAGAGGAAATGGATCTGAGCTAGGGGAGGGGAGATTCTGGCTTGACACTGCAAAAACCGTGAGCTTTGAGAGAGGCTTTCAGGAGAGGGCAGCCAATTGTCCTTCATGGGGAGTTGAAACACACCATGCTTGAGGACTTCACAAGTCCCCTTTCCTCCATCCATTCAATTTAATTCAGATTATTTTAGCCAGTGTTTATGAAGCACCCGGCATGCGCCAGTCCTTGTGCTAGCCGCCGGGCACCCTGTGCTATCACCACGGTCCTGGATGGAGCTGACAGACATCTCTATAAGCACATCCTGAAGTATAAGAGAGGTGAGAGAGGTGTGTGCCCTTCTCTGATCTCCCTGCAGTCAGGATGGAGGCTCAAGAGGGCTTCCTGAAACAAGTGACTTGAGACTCCATCCTGAAGGAAGATGAGTTCATCAGGGTAGAGATGGGGAGAGAATGACAGGCAGAGAGGATAGTAGGTCTGAAGCCCCAGAGGAAACGAATGAAGAGTGCTTGAAGAATAGGAAGAAGTTCATTGCTTCCTGGCAGAGGGGCATGGTGGGAGCAGTGATGTCACTGAGCAGGGGGGGAGGCATGGTGGGAGCAGTGATGTCACTGGGGGGGGGAGGCATGGTGGGAGCAGTGATGTCACTGAGCGGGGG
>CM053603.1:37625973-37667026 GCA_028646535.1 Procyon lotor
CTTAGACAGCCAGGCCCTCTCCTATCCTCTTCCTGAAGACTTCTTCCTCCCTCCCTCTCTACATGATGAGGGACTCAGCTAGGCATCTTCCCTGAGGAACTGGGTCAAAGAATGGCTTCCCATGGCCCTTAGAAAAACGATTGTCGTGTGAAAGCTCACATGGTCTCCAATCATCCGTCCTTCCTCCACCTCCCTCACCGACCTGAGTGTTGGCTCTATTTTTAGACAAGTTAGAAAGACTTGAGCATAAAGAATTAAAGTTAAGTTAGAAGAGTGGGGCGAAATGGTTGGTTTGATGGTCTAATAGTCAACTGTGTTACCAGCTTTTAATCTGTACATGTATAAATACTTCAATTTTACAATGAGTACATTAGTAGATTCTTTCCATAGAAGTTCAAATGAAGTTAGTTAAAAAGAATTTATTCCTCTCCCCATCCCTACCTCTCTACCCAGAGAAAATTATTGTTGGTTTGGACAATGAACCAACCGGTTGGCTGGTATCTTTCCAGTCACCACTCTTCTGTGTATTTGGATGGGAGGAGTGTATACATACTAATCCGTTACTTGCCTTTTTTTTTTTTTTTTTAACTTTTAACAGTATGTCCTTAAGATCTTTCCATGTTGGCACATATGGACCTACCTTGGTGTTTCTAAATTGGAATATTGAATGATGTTTGTATACTATATTTACTCCCCAGTTGATGGACATTTAGGTTGTTTCTAGTTCTTCACTGTTCAAAACAGTGCTATTGGGAGTGAACATCCAATATGTACTTTGTGAATAGAGGTCAATCTTCTATATAAGTGGAATTGCCATGTCAGAGGTCACATTTATTTTATATTTTTCTTCTATATTTTATAGTACTATTTTCTATGGTAAAGATGTAATTTTTATAACTGCTTAAAAGAATTTTCGCAGTTAATTTTTCCTTCTTTTTTAAGAAGATATTTTAAGAAGAATCTCTGACAAAAATCTCCTCTTCATCAAAATAGACTCTGCTTTGTGAGGTGGTTGACTGTGGTTTGCTTGATTTTATTGAGGAAGTACCTGCTCTTATGTCTCTCGTTAACATTATTGATTTAGCTGGAGAACATCAATTTGAGCACGTGCACACAAGCACATAAACATTTACTCATTCTTGCCCCTTCCTTTAACAGTTAATGTAAATGGCCAAAAAAGGTAACCCAGGTTTCTGCCATGGCAGTGGGATTAAGTCAGCCTGTAAACACCTTATTTTGTGATGAACCATCCCTAATGCTAGGCTCTGGGCATTCAGCATCCAGACCACACCATCATCTTTTAAACATAAACTTTGCCCTTTGAAATGTCAAATGCTTCTAAACCCAATACCCAGTGGGAGGGACATGGGCTCGAGTGGCAAAAAGAAAGGAGAACTCAAAAAGGCTTTAGGTATCTGTCAAAGAGGAGCCCTCCTCCACAGCCTCACATAGAAAAGCACCTTGGAGAATAATCTACATTGTTTGGTGGCCATTGCCATAGACCAAGTGCACAGTTGACCATCATGGGGGCTGACTCTTCTCTGTCTGCATAATTGCTAATCAATTCAGGGCATCAACCAATTAGACACCAGCAAATTGGCAATATTGAGTGACCTTTTCCCCCTCTTCTTTCTGACTTTGCTCCCCCATTCTGGGCACTGCCCAAATGTAGAACTTCCTTCGTTGCCAAAATAACAAGACCAACTACAATTTGGTGTGTGAGACGCTGCAGTTCCTGGACTGTATTTGTGGAAGCACTACTGGGGGTCTTGGTCTTCTCGGGCTCTATATAAACGAAAAGAACGTCGCCCTCATCAACCAAACCCTGGAAAGTCTGACCGAATACTGTCAAGGACCATGCCATGAGAACCAGGTACCTTCATTTTTATTTGGGGGTGGGGAAAAAAAGAAGTTCATCGTTTTAGAAATGCCCTTGACAGCAACTAGTTCAGAAGTCATATAACATTTCCCTGTTGGCCTAAGAAGTCACTGGAACTAGAGGTCTTTCTCCAGCAGTCAAGAAGGAGCTATGGTACTTTATCGTGCTTTAGGACTTGACCTAATCATAGGCATTGGCGGGCTTGTCCTTGGTCTCCATGCGTGGCGTGGTGTGTCTTGGCTTGATTTGGTTTGAATATCCCAATGTGACTAACTTGACTAGGGATAGATAATAAAGTTGGAGTTCAGTGACGACCAGAAGACTGGGCTCGATTTTAAATGCTAGGGAAGACTCAAACAGTGGCTACTTAACGGGCAAAGATTTAAACCTAGCTAGAGAGAGAAACCTTGCTATGCACAAGACAGCCTCAACAACGTGAGGAAATGTTCAGTTGAGATTTTAACACCACAGGTATTCAGAAAAACGAAAGGCCCGTTAGTCTTAATGTTGGCCTCTCAAGAAGTAGATGTTTAGAGGGGAACCCAACCGTTCCTTAAGTAGAACGTTCATTGCTTAGTCGTAGTATATTGCAGACTTTGTGAATTTTTTTCATTGATACTAGGATGATGATGATTTTTAACTCAAATTTTGGCTCTATCTTGGTTGATGGGGGTAGACTACCACTGAAATTGCCAGCTCTAAACTCACTTGACAGGGAAGGTTACTTGGGGAGCAAGGCCAGGACCTGCACTCAGGAGAGAAAAATGGCTGACAAAAAAGGACAACTCATTGTGTACCAAATACCTGGTCGTAGTTGGCTATAAATACGAGGTTAGCATGTGTTGGATCCACTTTCTTCCCTTGGTTCACTGATGAGACAGATGGTATAGTCAAAGTTAAAATGAAAAGGAATAAAAAAAATTACAATGGGCTCGGGAGAAAAGGTTTTGTCTAACATCTAAGTGAATTTCCTTATAACCACAAGTTTGCTTTTTCTGCCAAACAGAGGTCTGTTAAAAGGCACATACTGGAGTGGATTCTGCTGCAAGTGGGAACCTTACCTGGGGGAAGATGATTAATTTTGGTATTGTGTGAATTAAGCAGGAAACTTGCTTTCCAGGCTTAAGCCTTAAGCAAAAGTATGCAATACGAAAACCAAGTGATGTGGAGAGAATGGAACACACCTATAAAGGGGAAAACAGGTCTCAGAACTCAGAATCAGTCACACGCCGTAGTTTCCCTTAAGAACAAAAGCCAACTTGACGGCACTATTTGGATTAGACACGACCAATTTATCAGTTACAGTGCATGGGGACTTTCCTGCTGTTTACTGTTAATTCTGAAACTAGCGATTTTCATCTGTCTTTTATTTTTTTACCACTTTCTCACGGAAAATTTGCAGCTCTCCCCTAGAGACATTACTGGGAGTGGCAAGCATTGTGTTGAAATAGCAGTTCAGCCTGTTGGCTTTTGACATCTAATTTATGACCAGCACTTGTGTAAATGTGTGTGTGTGTGTGTGTTTTTCTCAGAACTGCATAGCCACCCATGAATCCAACGGAATTGACATCATCACAGCCCTGATCCTTAATGACATCAATCCTTTGGGAAAGAAGAGGATGGACCTTGTGTTGGAACTGAAGGCAAGTAGGAATTGAAAGCAAACGACAGTAGCATGTGGAAATAGTCACTTTTGTGTTTTGCTTCTGCACGTGACGCCATCAATGTTATGAAACTAAATACAGGCAGCTCTCTTAGACTAAATGAATGATCCTTGTAAGTTCTGACTACAACGTAAAACTTCAGCCTTTCCCTCCAAATAAATGGTCATAGGACAGGCTACCACTTCTCGTGTTGATGTCTTAATCATAATCCCCCTAAAAGAAAACCCTCATTTGTATTTAGGGGTTCCAAAGATTCTTTAAGAGTCCAAAGACCTCTTGGTGTCCAAAGTGTATTTCAGACTGTGTTTGCCTCACTGAGCACATTTCCTTTTGAACCTTCCCCATGTCAGGGCGTGTTGAGATCTGTCCTCTCCCACACACCCATACACAGCAGTGTCATTGTCACAGAATTGCCTAGAACTGCAGGGTTTAGCTGAAAAGCTAATCTGTGTTTATTGCTTAACCAGCATCATGGGGAAGAAAGATCATTAGGGAAGGTGTTAACACAGAAGCCCACAGGAATCACACAATTATTTTTATTTTTCCTTTAGTATTTAGAACGGAGAGTCCAAATTGATCGTTGATTTGCGGGTATGATTTAAATGGATATTTTGGTGGGTGTGCTATTTTTAATTCCTTTGACAAGTTGTATTGTACAATTGGCTTGAAAATTACTTCAGGCTCATGTGCCTGGCTCCCATTTATTAGAATGTGTATGAGGATAGCCTAAAAATGAACAGAATTTTGTGCGCTACTGATCAGCCTTTCCAGTGACTTTTTCAGCTAATCCGGTAATCTGTGGATTATGATAGAGATTTGTGTGCTCTGAAAAGCCACCCTTGGATGGCACAGCCTTCTGATTGAATTGCCGTGACCCATACTTGGGGAGGAAACAAACACTGCCCCCTCTTATGCAAATAGCAAGAACTCTCGAGTCCTGTACACAGAGAAGCATACAGGTTATCCTAGGCCCAAGACCTAAAATCAGGTCCAGCCAAGAAGTGCAGGGCGTGGGCACATGAAAACTTGGAATGAAATGGGAAATTAGGGTTTGGCACGCATGCAGTGCTCCTTTGGGTCACTTTGGCTAACCGGTGTCAGCTGCGCTCTCATTATAATATTAGGGGTTATGAGAGCTGACAATATTTTAAGAAAGGGAGGAATTACCTTAATTGCCTACCTCCTCTGCCCTGCAAGGCTGAAGAACAAAGTTTAAAGGCACACCAGCCCTGAAGGCATCGTGGGTCCATCCAGCAGGTTCTTCCTGACCCCTGGCATCGTGAAAGTGCCAGCACGCCCACAAGCACCCATGTTGAACTTCCCAGTTTTCACTAGGACTTGTGTCAAGTAATATTAGGGAGAAACCATGCCCGAGCAAACGCGTTCCTCTGAGACCCTAAGCAGAACCTGCAGTTACAGCTTGGGGTCCAGAGCAGCACATCCCCTCTGGCATGCAGGTGGGTTTGCCTGTGCTAGACCCGTGGCTCTCCTGCGGGAGGAGATGTCTGTCCATCCGGCCAGCCCTCAGCGCTTGCCTCAACTGGGTGCGAACATTCAGGCCAGCCACCCCAGGTTCCTCCTCTCCACTGTCTCCTCCCTTTGTCCAATTAGAACAACGCTTCCAAGTTGCTGCTGGCCATCATGGAGAGCAGGCACGACAGCGAGAACGCAGAGAGGATCCTTTATAACATGAGGCCGAAGGAATTGGTGAGTTGGATGGCTGCTCCCCTGGCCGTGACCCGAGGCCCAGGCAGACCAGGGTTTGTGGCGGGAGGGAACTTGCTGCCTTGAGTTTTTCTTAACGATGCCAAAGAATCAGAGGCCTCGGACTCAGGCCTCTGACTAGGCCGGAGAAGTGAAGTGGGGCTTCGAGCGAGTGGGGGCCTCTCCCAGCCATCCTCACCTCTCGTTCCCCCTCTGGGGAGCTGGGCAGTGCGTGGGCTGGGGGCCTGGCAGCCTGGGGTTCAGGTCCACAGCCCTTCCTCTCTGCCAGTCACCTTGGGCGGGCCCTTGACTGCTCTGAGCCACGGTTTCCTCATCCCCTGAAAGGAAGATGGTAACATCCTGTAGGCCAGAGGGTGGCTTTGGAGACTAGACGAGACAGTTGGCATCGGGGCCCCCAGCACAGCGCCCGCCGTGAACTGTAGCTCCTTCCTCCTCCTCCTCCTTCATTCGCTGCGGCTCTCTCTGCCCTGTCTGCGTCCAGAGCTAAAGAATTCCCATGGCTTCTGGGGGCTAATAGTCTGGGCACCAGAAGAGTGTTTCTTGGGGGCCGATGTCTTCGGTTTTTGGTTTGGGTTTTTTCAAAGAAAACACATCTTGTTTGTTTTTACTGGGTGATACTCGCAGTGGGCTGTGACTTCCAGTTCGTGCTGCGGCCTGTGAGACAGGCAGCTCTCCGAGACACTGAAATGAGCTGGGGACAGAACTCTGCTGGGACTTTTTCCCACACAAATAAACCGTAACTGACGGCACTAAATGAGGGCACTAAAACTTCTCTGTCACCTGGTGACCTGTGTGCGCCGGGGACCAGGCTAAAGTCCCTTCATGTATTCCTTGAAATAAAGTTAACAGTGAGCCCAGCTCTTTAATCTCTGAGGTCAGGAGTGAGTTCTCAGCCTGAGATGGACGCCCTTTCTGAGTTTACATAATAGCTTATGTAACTGGGGGTTGGGGGGGCTCGAGGTATCCCTCATGAGTAGGAACGGAATGACTTCAGAGACCCCGTTCCAGCTCTCATGGACCAACAACATGCCCCCATCTTGGTGGGGGGAGGGGGTTAATGTCAGCACCCAGGGCCGTGGGTGCCACAGGCTTCTGGGTGGCTCCTTTGTGATTGGAAAACATCATTCCCAGCTCATGGGAAGAGTCAGAGGCTTCCTGGAACAAACGTGGTTCTAAGAATCCACATAGGAGAGAAGCGCTCCTGTCCAGGACACTCCTGCACATAGGGTGTGCGTGTGCGCACACATGTGTGTTAGGGCCCCCACAGCCCGTGCAACATGGTGTCTATTCAGTTTGGTATTAGAACCAACAGGAAATCCAGCTCAGAGAGCAAGAATCTCAAGGATCTTGCTCCAAAGTTTCTTTCAGGGCCTTACCTGATGTCAGTACAGAAATGTGTGGCCCTCTGCATGCTTGCTCTGGGATAATGAAAAATAACTCCGGGGAATAGCCTTGTGGCGATGCAGGAGGCTGAGAGGGCCTCTGAATCATCAAAGAAAATGATTAATTTTCCCTTCAACTTCGGGGTTGAAGGCATTTTGTTCTTATTCCTTGAATGATAAAATCTCAAATAATTGGTTCATGGGATAAACATTGGCCAGGCCCAACTTTGTGCAAGGCGTTGTGCTGGGCACCAGGAAAAGGTTAAGAAATGAACAGACCCAGACCCTGAGTAGTGCTCTGAGGTAGGTGGGAACAGTAAGACAGGTACTGAAATGCTCCGGGAAATGTGCTGGCAGCATGAAATAAGCAATAAGCCTGGGTCCTCTAGTAGCAGATTCGAGATCAAATCTCAGCTCACTCGCCAAATCATTTTAGGATGCCTCTTTACTTCTGTTTCCTCATCCATAATAAAAGGCAATCTTTGACACTTCATAAAATGATTATGAGCATTAAATTCCCCCCCCAAAAAAATATTGAAATACTTACACAGTGCTTGGCACATAGACGTCAGCAGATGTTATTTGTTAATGGTGTTATTTTTACATGCGGTAGAGATGGAGAAATGTGGACAGGAGAAAGTGTGGAATCAGAGAGAATACTTTGACCAGTTCTTCCTAAAAGCTAGTGGATTTCTTCCTAGTTTTTCCTGAGATGACAAAGGTTGGGAGTTGGGAAGAGATGGCAGGAGGAAATGTAGAGACAGGAAGAGTCTGGCTTCGAGTCTACATTTGTGTCCTATTTTGTTGTTTGCAGGAACTTTTATAACATTGTCCCCTCCTAGGGGACAGAATAGCTCTCGGTCCGGGTACAGCAAATGGGTTTCATTTCTCATGTCAGTGGAGGCTGATTGGTAGGGACAGCCCGTGGCAGTGTTGACAAGGCTTCTGAGGTTGGTCCATAACCTGATGGGAAAGAGCGCTGAGCTTCCTGGCCACTGTCTGTTCCGGGAGGGGAGGCTTTAGACCTCAGTTCTGGGGTGGGTGTTCCCTGAAACAGGAGCTGTATTTGTTGGACTGTTCTGGCAGGTGGAAGTGATCAAGAAAGCCTACATGCAAGGTGAGGTGGAATTTGAGGATGGAGAAAACGGCGAGGATGGAGCCGCCTCCCCCAGGAACGTGGGGCACAACATCTACATATTGGCTCATCAGGTATGACCTCTCCCTAGGTCGCGGCGCCAGGGATCGCTGGCCTTCCGTGCCAGAATTCCAAGGTGAATATGTGCTTAAACTTGCTTTTCCTTTAAGGTTTTAACCTCAGGCTGTGTCTGTTCATGACAGTACTCCCAGGTGCTAGTGGCAGCCTGACCCAGCGTACTGAGTTCCAGGACTCTTCCGTTTTCCCATGGTAGCGTCGTGTCCTTGGAAATCCCCACGTTGCTTAAAGGCCTTCGCACTGAGCCCTGACATTTCGATGGTTTATGGCTGTGTTTGGAGACAGTTGAAAGGACTCTTAGGCTTTTCATAAATATTGATGAGTCTGTCTTAATAATCTGAAGAAATAAACCTCAGCTGCCTTGCCTATCACGTTTAGAAATCTTGGGGAACTGACTTGTCATTATGACTTCTTTTTGTTTGCTTTTCGGGGGGTGTAGTAATGCTTCCTACCCTGGCACCAGAATGCCCTGTTTCGTAACTCTCTTCCCAAGTGGCTGGGCTTTTGAAGATACTTTCTTTTTCTGGAGGTTGATGTGCCTTGAGCTTGCTGAGGTGTGTGGGCAGCTTGTAACTGCAGCAGGCTCGAGCTTTCCTGTCCTCTTCACCTCGCTGAGGTGCAGGAATGAGGGATAAAACAGCAACGGTGCCGGGCCGGAGGTTGGTATGTCCCGCCACAGCTTGCTGGCGGAAGGACAGAAAATAGGCTCCTGCCCCTCATCTCTCCCACGGCCTGTGTTTAGCCACTGAGAGGGTTTGGGGGATATTGTGAACGGAGACTCCATGTGGCTGTACAGAAAACCCCATTTCCCTCCTGCGTGGCTAAAAAAAATCAGGGGAAAGAGGGATCTCATGTGGGCCTGGGCTTTCCAGGCTGTTCTGCCAAGCTCCCAAACTGGCTGCCGTGCAGAGCGCCCCGTGATGGAACGCAGTGGGCCACCTGCCCCCTTTGCCCTTCGCCTTGCGAAGGTTAGAATGTGTTCTTGATACCCCAGGCTGGAAAGGAGCGCACACGTGCCTGTCGCAGAGAGACGGTGACTCCCCGGTTTTCTGTCTTTGTGTTCTAGTTGGCTCGGCATAACAAAGAACTGCAGACCATGCTGAAACCCGGAGGCCAAGTGGATGGGGATGAAGCTCTGGAGTTTTATGCCAAGCACACGGCCCAGATAGAGGTAAAAGCAGCAGGAACTCGGCGCGGGCCTGTGGCGCGGGCCTGCCATGGGTTCTGCCCTATGCTGGGGTGGGCATAGTCATTCGTCTGAGTGCCAGCATGATGGGTATGAATTCTGACCAGGCTGTGAGGACAAGTAGAAAGTATTAGAAGAAAATCCAGTGGAGGGACCTGCTGGAGACTCTGGTGGTCAGAGGCCTATTCTGAAGAATGATGTCCACGCATAGACCTTGGGAATTTCAGAATGAAACAGGCAGATCCTAGAGGGAAGAGCTTTGCCGACGAGGGGAGTGACGAGTGGAGGCCCCGAGGAAGGGGATGTTAGGGGAGGGTAAGGAGCTGGAATTCAGCGAGCAGGAGGGAGGGCAGCCCAGGCAGCCCAGGTCCTGCGGAATCCTGTCCACCATCCTTGGAAGAAGCCTGGATCTACCGGAAGAGCCGTGCGGAACTGCGAGAGAGTTCTACACAGGAATGGTGCAGTCAGGTCCTTGTTAAACACACAGGCACACAACATACCTTACTCATCCTCTGTGACCTAAATGAGACCATCTCCCTCCTAGCAGATGGGGAGACACTGAAAGAAGACTCCGAGAGGGTGTGTCACCAGCCCAGTGAGCAGTGTCCAAGCCAGAATTGTGTGTAATCCAGGCCTGGCTGACCCCGGAGCCCACGGGTGCATTTTGTTACCTGCACTGAACACAGACATCTGTCTCCAGGCTCTGGGAAGTGAGGGATAGTGTGCCTTGATTAGCTAAGTAGCAAGGGCACAGATTCAATACTAGTGTTGGAACAAAGATTTTGAAGGGCTAATAGACTTCTTTGGACCATATGAAATGTTCAGGATGGAGGCTTTTTAGGAATCTATTCTTACCTGATGTCTCAAGTGTATCTGGGCTATCCTAATAAAATGTGTCACCTTACTGATGAGTTGACCATGGCAGTGCATGTGGGCAAATACCCTTGATTTATTGATGACATTTAATGATGAGAAGCTTGATGGCAGGGCCAGCTCTGTCTTACGGGGCCCTTGAAAGACAAGCTTAGGTGTTTGCAACATCAGATGTCAGAGCTCCATTGTACACCGGAGAGAAGACTGAAGCTTGCTCTGGTTAAGAGGTGTGAGCAAAGTCACTGGCCTATTAGAGGTGGGGAAGGATTGGAATGTGTTCTGACTCCCAGTTGTACATCCCCTGAAGACGAGGTGTGGACAGACACTAAATGGTGGAGAGACATGGCCGGGCATGGTGTCACTAGCTCTCAAATCCTGCCGTTGGCTGGCTGCCCATTTTTTCCACTTTCCTGAGGGAGTTACCTTTGCAAAGCCAGAGAATAGCCAGTTAGTCCCTGGGGCTTCCTATAGAGAGCCTTTGCCCTCCAGAGTTAGGCTGGGTAGCCCTGGAGTCTGGGATTAAGTTCTTGCCAAGAAGCCGCCTCCGTTCCCTCTGAATTCCAGAAACAGGTCTTCTATCATATCCCTCCAGCTTAGGGAGATCCAGGGCTCACCCAACTATGCAAACAGGCAGGCTCTTGCCAGCAGGAGACTGCAGAGTTGGTCCCTGAGCCTGTCTGGACGGCCGTTTCACCTGGGGATGCTGGTTCGTGGGAACGCTCTGGTCACCAACCTGCATACCACGGTTCCAGTTAAATGAGGTTGACCGAAAGACCAGAAGCAGTAGGACAGGGAAGCTTCCTGTAACCTCATCTCCAGCCTGGTTCGGGAACCACTGGTCTAAAGACCACATCTCCCAGAATTTATAGACGTAGGGCCATGGGAACCTGTCACCATCTGAGAGAGCTTGACCGGAGTCACCTCCCTGTGTCAGGGAACAAAAGTGTTGAGAGTGTGAGAACCAGATCTTCTTGAAGAGGGCGTAGGCCCTGGGCCTCACCTGCCTTCTCCAGCCTCTGGGGAGGAAGAATAAAGAGAGGTCATACCCTTGTTGTACTGTGACCTGCACCCCTTTTGAAATCCCTACCCCCCAGGACAGTGACTAAGTACAGTGATCCTAGAACTTGAACCATCCTCACCAGACCGCCTCCTGTCCAGAGATTGAGCCACTCCGGGAAGGGCACAGAGAAAACCTGTGAGGTGTCCACTCCGGGGCCCAGCAGAGCTGCTCCAAAGAGCACTGAGCCCTACACACGTGGGAGACGGCCAGACAAGTTCACGTGCTATACGCTTTAGATGCCGTGACAAGTAAGACAGGAGGACAGTGCAACTGGATAAACTGAGGGTCTCTTTTTAAAAAGTGCCTATTTAGGGAAAAAGCAACAACCGCAACTCATTTTGCTGCCGGAGAAGTTTCAGTGAGCTTTGTCCCACAGTCTGGTGCTGCACTATCTGGCAGGGTCGTCATTAGCCATGTGTGGCTGTTTAAATTAAAATGAAATATTCGGGGGTCAGTTGTGCTAGCCACATGGGGCAGGTGCTCAGATACGGAACCCTTCCTTCATGACAGAGAGTCCTGTTGGACAGCCCTAGCCCCTCAGCTGGATACATACACAGACCACAGTCTAAATTGTTGAGGCAAAAGCTAGTCAGAGTAAAATTAATGGATCTCGGATTAAAACAAAACAAAGCAACCAACTCTTTAGAGACTTGCCCATACTGTTTTTGACAGAAACATAAGCGACACAGCCCAGTCAGGGGGGCTCTGAGATCTGAGAAGATCCAAGAACAGCTTTGTATTATACTCAGTCCTGAACACCGAGCCCATAGCTTAGGGACGATCCTTGGTGAAAGGTTTTTGAAGATGACTGTTTAAGCTCCTCCGTTTTCTCACCCTAGATTGTCAGATTAGACCGCACCATGGAACAGATTGTGTTCCCTGTGCCCAGCATATGTGAATTCCTAACCAAGGAGTCGAAACTGCGAATATACTACACTACAGAGAGGGATGAGCAAGGCAGCAAGATCAATGACTTCTTCCTGCGGTCCGAAGACCTCTTCAATGAGATGAACTGGCAGAAGAAACTGAGAGGTGGGTCAGTGATGCACCCGCGGCTTGGCAGGGCCACGCTGTCCTGGGTTTTCACGAGCCCGGGCTCGATGGTAGAGGGCGTGTCTCCAAGCAGGAGCAGGGCTGGCCTAATTTCTGCCTCTGAGCACTGGGCAGACCTGGACATCTTGGGAGCTGAGAAGTGGGCCCTAGCCTCAGAGAGGCACCTCCCCAGAAAATCTTCCTTCGTGCCGCAATTGATGGGATTGGGTTGGAGAGCCCTATGGAAGACTTCCAGAATGTCCTTTTTTGGTATCTTGATGTAGGAAATGAAAGGCAGGGAGAAAAGGCCAGGCTTTGAGCTCACAGGATGGTGCACTTGAGCAGGAAATTAAGCCAGCTCAACTGCTCATTTACTAGCTCACCTGCTCTGAAGACACCGCTTTCTCCCTTTCATGTAGAGTAGCTCAGGTTTTAGACTCTAGTGCCATTTTATAGTCAGTGGAATCATTTGCCACATAAGACGCATCATTGCTCAGCAGCGAGCCCCACTGCAATGCCTGGCCAGTCGGCTTGAGATTACTCGTCTAAAACACTTTTATAAGGGCTGTCCCAGAGGGCCTCTCAGCTGCTGGTTTTCATTAGGATTTTAATGGGATCCCTCAGTACTGACAGTACACTCTGCACCAAGCACTCCGAGTACACTCGGCCTTTATTTCTGTCAGTCAGGAGCCAGGTTTTCTTTGAGACCCTGGATTCCAGCTACAGTTGGGATCTTTTGGCTCTTTCTGCAGGGCAGGGCGGCGGGAGGGGAAGCTGTGTTGGAGATCACTTTCCGGGAGCTTCTGTCCTCTTCCTGCCTCCCACCAGCCCGAGGCAGCTCAGACCAGTGTTCTTCACTGCACCCTTCTCCCACCGCGCCACTTTGTCCCTACCTCCCTGCCCCCTGGGCTTGGCTAGTGGCCAAGAGGGTATATGTGCACATCCGCCGGGGGGCCCTGTTCTGTACCACACCCCAACCCCTACAACATTCTCGCTCATCTCTAAGGGCTGCCTCCTCATCCAGCACTTTAAAACATTAGATGTCTTGGGGACGCCTGGGTGGCTCAGTCAGTTAAGTGTCTGCCTTTGGCTCGGGTCATGATCCCGGAGTCCTAGGATCGAGTCCTGCATTGGGCTCCCTGCTCAGCAGAGAGCCTGCTTCTCTCTCTGCCTGATGCTCCCCTTGCTTGTGCACTCCCTGTCTCTCTTTCTCTCTCTCTCTGACAAATAAATCTTTAAAACATTAGATGTTTCCCGGGGGGGGGGGGGGGGGCACCTGGCTGCCTCAATGGCTAGATTTTATGACTCTTGATCTCGGGGTCGTGAGTTCAAGCCCCTGGTTGAATGTAGAGATTACTTAAAAATAGAATCATGAAAAGAAAAAGAAAATGTTTCTGGAGCCAAAACCCATTCCTTACCCAGTCAGGTGCCTGACAGAGAGAGAGAGAGAGAGGCCTGGAGGCCTTGAGCAGAACAGCTTGCATGTCCTCCTTGGTAGGGATCCTGGAAGATTGAGGGTACGCTTCTAGCCCATGCAGTGTGTCCTTGTAGCCGGCTGTGTGCTTGGCAAAGGCTCCTCCAGCTCTGGTGTGGGTGGCCTTGAACATCTGCATGGCACA
Source organism: Procyon lotor (assembly GCA_028646535.1). NCBI lineage: Eukaryota > Metazoa > Chordata > Mammalia > Carnivora > Procyonidae > Procyon > Procyon lotor. Next base: position 37,639,607 of record CM053603.1, read on the forward strand.
ATGCCCAGGTGAACAGAGGAGGAAACATGCCAACAATAAGGTGGACATAGACCACATCCATTTTGTACTCTTGTATTTTTAGCCGTTAGGTTGGCTGGGGCTGTCTGTGAGTCCAGCTTCAAGGGAGAATCCTGAGCTCACGTATCCGGGCCTCCACAGTGGTTACTGTGATCTCGCTCTTGTCTGTGTGTGGGTCTCTTGACACTGGTCAAATGGATTCATCCTCCCGATTCTGAGAGCCTGTAAAATGTAGATAAATACTGCTGAGGCTCTGCAAGAGGCTTAGGAACCGACGTTGGGGTGGAGGGGTGGGGGGTCTCACCTCTTCTGCCGAGGTGAGGTCGCTTATAATCTCTCGTTCTGAGGCGTTGGTCCTGAGCCAGGCACAGTGGGAAGACCTCAGCCCCAGGAGGTGGGGACCTCACTCCCATTCCACTCCTGCCTCCCCTGGCTGCGTGGCCCTGAGCAGACGACTTAACTGCCCCCAGACCCGCACCTAGAAGGTGGGGAATTGAGATGAATTGATTGCTGAGCAGCCGAGTCAGCATCCCAAGATGTACGTTGCACTGTAGCTAATACCTTCTCTTACTTTGTCCACCTTTGCTTCAGAAACAGTTTTTGTTTCAGTAAAGCTTAAACACAGCTATAGTTGTCAACTAGAAGATTTTAATTGGCTTCAAAGCTATCTGCTGGTAAGAGAGAAATTGAAAAGAGTAACTGAATTAAACATGATATGCATACTTAGGGAGGGGGAAAATGTACTCATTAGAAGTGCAATTAAAATGAAATATGTTTTTCCCTCTAAGTAGCTGATTTCTCTTCTAATAAATCTGCAGGGGAAAAAAAATTCTGCTTTATTCCCGAAGCTGCTTTCCCCTTTCCCAAAAGTATTGCAGATTCCCCTGTGCTTTGGTACATCTGTAGCCAGGGCCCAGATACAAAGCCAAGTCCATCTAAGACCGATGTCGCTTAGTCAATTCCTAAGCTCTCCTGAAGCCTTCTTCCCTGCTCCTCTCCTCTCACAGAACACACACACACACACACACACACACACACACACACACACACACACACACACACATACCCTCAGTGTGCTCACGTACTCCCTCCTTCATGCCTCTCTGACCCCTTCTCCTGAAGTTCCCAGTCCCAGTGAGGTGACGACTCTAGGCTAAGAAAGTGAGAAGATAGTGAAAGAGGAAATTGAGGCAGAGTTGCATATGGTGACCTTTTCCTACTTGGGGTTTTCCCCTCATGGTTATCACACCCATCCAAATAGAGCTGGGGAATTCTGTTTTTTATATACATAGAGTCCAGGTCCCCCAGCAAGGCCCAGTTCCCTCAGAAGAACAGACACAGAGGCGAGGAAAGAGGGTTACCGGGCAGTGCTCTGGGGTGTAGGTCATTGGACTGACCTGCCTCACTGGGGTCACGGCATCTGTCTTTTTGCTGTGATGTAGCAGGTGTATTGATCCAGCCAAGTTGTACGCCTAGTAAGCAGAAAACATGCTACAAAGTACAGTGGCGGGTTCAACAGTGGGTAAGCTATGATTCCTGTGTGAACCTACCATCGGATGGGGGCAGGCAACACAGGGTATCTCTAAGTGGTTGTAACTGAGGCGACCGATGATGAGCAGGGCTGTAATTAAGCAGTGACACACTGCAGAACTGTGGGAAAGACAGGCTTCTGAGAAAAGGTGGCATCTGAACAGCATCTGGAAGGATAGATAGGACTTGGATAAGCATAGGCCTGAGAGTTTGGGGAAAGAGAAGGCATGTTCATTTCCTCTTGCTACTCTTAACAAATTACCACAAACCTGGACCAGGCTTACAGCAACATACATCTACTATCTTAGAGTTCTCGGGCCCAGAAATGGACAGAGGTTCTCACTGGGTTAAAATCAAGGTGTTGGCAGGACTGCCTGCCTTCTCGAGGCTCTAGCTTTGTTTTCCAGCTTCCAGGGGCCTCCTGCCTTTGTTGGCTCCTGGCTTCTTCCTCCATCTGCAAAGCCAGCCGTGGCCAGGAGAACCGTTCTCACGCTGCATGACTCTGCCTCTGACAATCCCACACCCTTCCTTCGCTTTTAAGGGTGTTTGTGATTATGCGGGGCCCACTGGACAATTCTGGATGATTTCCCCATCTCCAGTTCCTTAACTTTATCACATCTGTGAAGTCCCTTTTCCCATGAAAGGTAACACATTCATTGGTTCTGAAAATGAGGATGTGGACATCTTTGGGGGCTATTCCTGTTCTCCCATCACACAAGGTATGTTAGTTGTGTTCTGTTGCTGTATGATAAATGGCCTCAAAACTTAGTGTCTTCAAACAGTAAATATTTATGTCCTCACAGTTTCTCAGGGCCGGGAGTTTGGGAGCGGCCTAGCTGGGTGGTTCTGATTCAGGGTTTTTCATGAGGTTGCCGTCAAGTTGGCAGCCAGGGCCTCTTCATCTGAAGGCTGGGTGGACCCAGAGGACCCACTTCTCTGCTCGCTCACGTGGCTACTGGTAGGAGGCCTCACTTCTTCTCCTTATGGACCCCTCTGTAGGGCTGCTTGAGTGCCACACGACATGGCGGGCCATTTCCTCAGAGCAGATGACTGAGGCGAGCGTGAGCATGCGCGTGCAGGGAGGAAGCTGAAGGGCCTTTTATGACCGAATGTCAGGAAGCACGCCTGTCCCTTCTGTATTCTCCCAGAAGCAGTAACTAAGTCCGTCCCACACTCAGAGGGAGGGGGATTGAGCTGTCCCCCTCCAAGAGGAGAGCATCGAAGACTTTGTGGACATATTTTTAAACTGCCATGGGGACAGTGCACAGACGCTGGAGGTGTGGCATATGTTAAGGGAGCCACCGCTAGACTGGGATGTAAAGGTGGCCTCTCTGGGGAAAGGAAGTGGGAGAAGAGTCTGGAAAGCTAGGTGGGACATGGGAAGTAGAAGACTGTGTGTCAAGGTTGGTCTTTAAGTATCCCTTTGCACCTGGATGAATATCCAGTTGATTTGAAGGACTGAGTATTTGTTCGTCCTATTCAGAATGACACAATTTAAGTATGTTAGCTTTATAAATATGATTTGTTTGTGAACTCTAGGCCATGCTTAAGGACCATCTATTACAATTATAGGAAAGCGTCCTACAGTAGCTACTGTTACATTTGATATTGAGAACCCCCTTAAAGAGAATTTTGGCTTAGGTAGACCATCATTGAGCCCCGCCATTTCCTGTTTTCCGTTTCATCTCATACGAGCTCGTTATATCGACACTAATGTGGAGAGGATATTATAAATTCCCATGTAGCCGCCTCTCAGCTTCAACCATGACCAGCCCTTTGCCATCTTGCCACCTATCTCTTGTGGAGTTTCCATATCCAGATTAGAAATGGGCTTCGGTCCCAGAAGAAACACCAGTGGCTGCTGTTTCCAGAGCAGATGATTTCTCATCTTAAATTTGTTTCGGCAATTAACTTTAAAAAAAAAAGTTGTTACTGGAGGTTGACTGCATCCTCTACGGGGTGGTGACATGAGCCACTTACCTTTATCCTCGTCTGACTGCAGAGGATCACTGAGCTGGGTGCTGAGATCTCCTCCACAGCTTCCACGCCCTGCTGGGCCTCAGTTTCCCTCAGTTATAAGACGAGAGATTTTAAATTAGATGGTGCTCATAGCTCTAAAAGTCTAGACTTGGGAAACATTTCCCGTTTCCAAGTGCAAACATGAAATGAGCAATTATTAAATTACCCAGGGCTCTGTTTAATTGTGGCATAACTTTATTTTGGAGAGAAGCTTTCAAAGATTTGGCTGCTGCTCTAGGCATCATTATAGGGCCATTGAATTGGTCATTGGCTGCTGTCCTGAAGTTAAATGATGACTTCATTGGGAAGGAGAAACACGCTATAGAGACCCATTCTTCCATACTCCATACTTCTGTGGAGGGAGATAATGTGGAATGAGACCGGCTTCTGGCATGGAGACTGAAATTATTCCTGCCACATCTATTTTTGAGCATCATCCTAAGTCTAAGGCACCACTGGAGACAAATTCAGGGGAAAAGGAAGCAGCACCACACATGGTGTGGCCAGAGGCTTGTTGTTCTAACACTGAACATGCCTGGCCAGCGCGGTGTGGCCTCTGGGTGACTACAGAATCAGACAGCAGCAAGATGCACAGCGTCTCTCACCCCTTGGTGATGGCTTTGGTACCACACCTTTTCTGGACTACAGCATTTGGGCCTGGGAACTCTGCTGCTGCTCACCCAGTCAGCAGCTCCCTCCCTCGTAGTTCCCCTGTTCCCGGAGTGATCGGCGGACTTCAGGAAAATGGAAAATGGCTCAGTGTCAGGAAAGGGATCATTGTCTAGCTTATAGGCACCAGTGAGTTAGTGGAGGATTTGGGGCAAAGGAGTGTGGAAATGGTAGCCTCCCTTGCCTGGGGACCTGCTGGGCCAACTCTGAGTGCTCTGTGTCCCTCCAGCTGGAGCCCTGCACTTCCAGAAGGCTCACTAAGTTCTTGGGTCTCTCTGGGCATTTCCTCTGGTCCCAGAGCCCTGGGAGGACTGAGAATTCAGTGCCTGAACTCTGGACAACCCCAGATTCCATAACTGGTGGTGTTGACTGGGGCATGCCGAGTTTTTCAGATGTTCCAACTTTTCTCCTTTTCTTCTCCCCCTTGTCCCCAAATACATCTTCTGTTCCAGTAAGTACTCCAAACAGAAATAAACCAATCCAATCTCGTTATAAGCCTGTGAGTCAACCTCAAAACAAATGATCATTTTTTACTGTTGTGGTAAAGACTGGGAACAAAAGTGGACTTGTGGGCCCGAGCGGGAGGAAGGGCTGGGTGGGATTCCTGGCCTTCTGACTGGCGGCTTCGAACCTGACATGGCCTGGTCTTTGTTTTCACAGCCCAGCCCGTTCTGTATTGGTGTGCCCGCAACATGTCTTTCTGGAGCAGCATTTCGTTTAACCTGGCTGTCCTGATGAATCTGCTCGTGGCGTTTTTCTACCCGTTTAAAGGAGTCCGAGGAGGTACCCGTGTTTTTAATCTCAAGACAACTCTGAGAAGCGCCGGGAAGCTTATGACTTGCATCTTCAGTATGGTCCCTGGAAGTGTTGGTGCAATATTGTGGGATCTCACTCACCCAGTTCAGACAAGATGAGATTGTAGCTTTCACCACAGACTTAGTTTTATATCTCACTTAGAAGAATGTAAATGGTGTGTCCACATTTATCTGCCAGGAAGGAAAGACAAGAAGCTGTACACTCTGAAATCTGTAAGAGATGGTCTCAGTCAACCTCCTTGTTTTATATATATTGGGAAACTTCATCTCAGAGAAGTTGAGAGATGCAGCCAAACTTTCACAGCTAGGTAGGGCAGAGTAACCCTAGAACATAGGTATTTTGATGCTCAGTCCAGTTAAATTATTTTCCCCATACCATACTTAGAGAATTCATTTCAGAGTGAAGAATTTCTAAGACATGTCTGGAATTTTTTTTTTTTTTTTTTGGCAAGGGCCTCGGGGAGGCAGGCCTTGAATGACTGAAGACCACTGCTCCTGAATGTTTAGTCTATAAAGAGCCGCGTGTCACTACTCATGCAATGAAACGTGATGTCCACGGTCTTTGTGGACACCCCCCCATCTCCTTCCAGCCACCTGCCACGTGCGCGTTGCACATCTTGCTGAGAACAGGCAGACAGTTCAGAAGGGGCATCTTTGTGTTTGTGGCTCTTCCATTTGCTGGACAGCATTCTGGAGCCAACGGAAGGCCCTCTGCTCTGACACATCCAGGGTCCCTTTTCTGACACCCTGGATTGGCTTTGGGGAAGTCTTCTCTGCTCCATTTTTCATCAGAGCTGTTTGGCAGATCATCTCACATACGTGCGTCCCAACCTACCAGTAGCCACCTTTTGTGAGACGTATGGAACGAAGAGCCCACAAGGAAGACACCAAAACAGCGCAGGAATTCCAGGCTCAGCTCATTCTCAGCCTGAGAATGTAGATGTGTATACGTAATGAGACAGCATGTCTAGACTTAAAGTCTACTTCAGGTCCATTTTGAAAGTGATGGCCTGTTCCCTGATGCTCGGGTATCCAACGTACCCATTTGAGCAGTTCACTTTTCTGTTTGGCCTCCAGTTACACGGAGAGCTTCGTTTGGGTGACTTTTTTTTTTCTTTCCCCCAAAACAACACCTAAACGCAGGTCTGGGGGTATTTTCCTTCTTAATGCCATGTTAGGAATAAGTGCCCCTGTGTGGAGAGATTGTGCAGGTCCATAGGGCTGCAAGGTTGGCATCGAGGGGCACGTGCCCAGCCAGGCTGCCGGCGGCAGAGGTGTGAGAGTGAAGTGGTCTGTCGGAGTGACAGGGCCCAGCCCTCTTGCCATCGCCGGGAAGTCTTCATGCTCATCATAACCGGTTCTTCAACCATTACTTTGAATGTGTTTTTCCTTTATCCCCATTTCTTTAAAAATATTTAAAATCCATTGTACTACATGCTTTGACCATTTTCTTCACCGGTCACTTGCGGCCGCATTGAGGCCCATGTCTGAGGAGATGTAGTTGACAGCTCCCCCCACTCAGGGGTCAGCTTCGTCCACTGGAATACCTAAACTCAGCAACAGCCAGACTCAGCGTCCGAACCTGGCTTTGCCCTCATTCCTCACACGACTCTGGGCAGGCAACTTCCATTAGTCTTCCTTAGCCTTTCTGTTAAAAGGTGTTTGAACCAGTAGTTGTAAAACCTTGATGTGGATTTGGAAATCCCTGTATAGTTCAGGGCAAAATAGTGGTTGACCCAGTCAGGATCTCTGGGGCATCCTGTTTCCGGCCCATACAAGTTCAGGACCCACTGATGAAATGATTGTGAAAGGTCCTCCAACTCTACAGTGTTGGGTTGTCAGTGTGGCATCAACTCTGGCTTCTTGTTCTGGCAGTGTGGGCTGTGGTACTTCACGCGTGTGGACTAAATGAAGAGCATCATTAGATCTCCCAGGAGGGAAGGGAATTGATCTGACCTCTGGATGCCTTTTCTGTTACACAGTGACCAAGCTCACCTCAGACGCATTAGTTCATTCTCAGGGGCATTTATTTTTCTTCTTGCAGAAATCTTGAATATCCCCCTTTTTATGTCCCCCTTTTTACGAGGGTTAATGTAGCTCTGTGGCATCCTAGGCCTGTGGCTGCCCACAGTACTGGTGGCCTTAAAAGCTCCTTTTCGAAAGTATCATATTCCCCCTTTATTTAAGAACTGATGAGTCACACAGCCTTCAACAGCATGAAACCCGGGCACATTCAGATTTCTTACTGAATTTTGTGAGCCTGCTATGACAATTAAAGCAAATACAGTACTCCTTTTAAAACATTATCATTTTTGAGATTTTCAAATATACAAGTAATAGGAAGTTAACACACTGCCGTGTATCTATTAGCCCAGCTTTAACAATGACCAACATTTTGTCAATCTTGTTTCATCTATTCTCCTACTATATTTTCTGAAAGATTTTAAATAAGTCTAGACATCTTGTTGTTTTGCCCATAAATATTTCAGTGTGCATCTCTAACTTCTAAGAATATTTCAAAATATGTATAATTACCATAACATTATCATATGTAAAAGAACTAACAGCAAATCATGAAATAGCTTGTCCATATTCATGTTTCTCCAATTGTCTTAAAGATGTCTTTCTATAATTGGTTTTTTTTTTTTTTTTTTTTTTAAATCTAGCATTATTTTTTTTAACACTGCTTTTATAGTGGGGAGACAACAGGTTTTTATTTCGGCCCCTTCAGGATTTAGGTGTGTCCACTGAACTGGTCCCCTTTGTTATACTGAGATCTCGAGGCAATTTATAATGGCGATTAAACACTTAAAAAAAAAAATGAAAAGCAAGACACAGACTGGGCGAAGATATTTACAAAACGTATCTGACAAAAGGCTTACATGCTGAATACAAAAAGAACTCTTAAAATCCAATAATAAGAAAACAACTCGATTAGAACAGCGGGCGAAAGATGTGATCAGTTATTTCACAAAAGAATGGCCAATAAGCACATAAAAAGATATTCAACATCAGTAGTTAATCAGAGAAATGCGAATGAAATCTAGAGTGGCATACCGTGAGAAACCTACGAGAATGGCCAAAACTGAAGATGCTGAAAAAATAAATAAAGTGAGCAAATAATAAAGAGAAAATGCTGACTCTACCCAGTATTGGTGATGATGTGGAGCAAGTGGAACTCCCGCATACGACTGAATGGCACAGTCACTCTGGAAGACAGTATGGTTGTGTCGTAGAAAGTTAAACATATATTTAGGATCCAGAAATCTTATTTCCATGTATTTGTCCAAGGCAAAGGAAAACATACACCCATTCCAAGATTCGTACTTGAATGTTCCCTGTAACGGTATTTATAATAACTGCAAACTGGGAACGACCCAGATATCCATTAATTGTTGAGTGGATAAGTAAATTGTGGTATATCCGTATTATGGAATCTGGCTCAGCAATAGAAAGGACAAAATATTAACATGCAAAATAATCTGACTGAATCTTGAAAATGTGCAAGTGAAAGAATTCAAAAGACTACCTCCTAACCTGATTATTTTTCCATTTTTATGAAATTCTAGAAAGTGCAAAGCTCCAGTGATAGGGAGGAGACCGGTGACTGCCTATTGCCTAGGGCTGGAGATGGACAAGGCAGCAACTGCAAAAAGCACAGGAAACCTTTTAGGGAATAAAAATGTTTGTATCTTGATTGTGTTGGCAGTCACATGTGGTTATATGGCTATATATACTGCCAAAATTCATCACATTATAAGCTGAAAATCAGTGGATTTTATGTAGGTTTTTTTTTTAATTGATGATTAGGGACCATCTGCTTCAGGGGCATACAGACTTCAGCCTCTGGCCATGTCATCTTAGGCCTGATAGGTAATCCAAAACTGGTTTCCTCCAGAGGAAAATGAAGATAATCATAAGCTGTTTGGGAGGATCACATAAATGATAATCAATGTAAAGGGCTTAATAGGCCATCTCACCCCTGTTAAACGCATAGGAAGTAACATAAGCCTCAGTATCCACATCTTCCTGAAGTTCTGAGAAGCTTTTGCGTCTCTGTGCCCATTTCTAATCAGGTTTTCTTTTGAAGGATATCAAAAGGGAAGAGGTAAGTGATTGGGAGGGGGCAACAGTGTCTAGAGAAGAAGTGTCTCGGCAGCACGAACAGGATGAACTAGGGCAGCCGGCAGGCTCGGGAAAGAGCTGGCGCTCGCAAGGGTGTCTCTCTGCTGGGTGGGGCTTCGATCCCAGCAGATCCGGAGAAGTGAAACTCCTTTATGTAAGTGGCCTTCATCGTGTAGTGCTGCTTGTTTACATCTGCAGGAGACTCAAGATGTGACAGCATTTGAAATAGGGTTTTATTTTTTTTTAATGAGCGTTTTACAGAACTATATTTTTAGCCGTGTTGGCTCATGTTATATAACTAAGCCGTCTCGTGGGACACTCTAAATAGAACTTGAAATAGCAAGAGATGACAAAAACTGGTATAAGCTCTTTGACTACAAGGATAATCTAATTGTAGGATGATGTTAATGATACGGAAGTTGCCTTCCTCCTTCCCTTGGAGAAATCTGATTCAGGCAAGGGACCTGCAATTTTCCTTTGCATACTTTTAATAGAAATTAGAAGTTTAGGCTTCCAGTTTGCCTTCCCAAAGAGTGAAATGTGGTACATATGTGAGTTTTATTGATTGGACAGCTTCGTTTGACTAGTGCCTACGGGGTGCTGAGTGCTGCCCTCAGGGAATTTGGTTGGGGGGAAGCCACGTGGGGGGGCAGTTAGGGGAGGGGTGGAGGGGAGAGAAAGGTAAACCGACCATCAGAAAATAGTGTTCTATAGGGATGACGAGTGGGTACTGAGAACCCAGAGAGGGAGGGGCACCCGGCATAGTTTTCTGAAAAGGGGGTTGGGGAGGTTTTTGGAAGAGTTGACATCTCACCTAAGACCGAGGATGAATAGGAAGGGAAAAAGAATTTCCCAGGTAGTAGGAACATGGGTCAAGGCTTGGAGGTGAGAAAACATGGATGTGTGACGGCTTATGTCTGGGGCACAGAACTGGAGGTGAGAGTTTGGACAGTAAGGCCGGTCTGGTGATTGCAGAAAGTGTCATTTTGGTCCATCACCTCTTACTCAGTGAACTTTGAGAGCCCTGTCTTGTCTTTCCAGGAACACTGGAGCCACACTGGTCAGGACTGCTGTGGACAGCCATGCTCATCTCTCTGGCCATTGTCATTGCCCTCCCCAAGCCCCATGGCATCCGGGCCTTAATTGCTTCCACAATTCTCCGGTTGATATTTTCAGTTGGATTGCAACCCACATTGTTTCTTCTGGGAGCTTTCAATGTAAGTATGAATAACTTCATAGTCACCTTCTTGTTGACATGCAAACAGGAATGCTTTCCATTCTGGTTCCTAGGATCTTGGCCTGGGCTTTCAGTGCAGCAATAAGACTGTTCAGGTCAGCTGTTGAAATAGCAGAAGCAAGAGCTTCGTGGGGGGACATCTCCCTCTTAACCTTCTCACGGTACAGTGAACCTCTTAATCTATTCCCTGGGCATCCACAGTCTCCTTTTTAGGAAATATCCCCCTCAGAAGTAAGGCAGGAAGACGGAGAGCAGTGGAAATATAAATTAGTTTTCCCAGTCAGGTCACAGGTTTGGGGGGACAGGGGATTTTAGCCGAATGGTCAGATATTAATGGTATGAGTCAAATGGCCAAATATTAATACAGCACAACCACTTCTGGTGAGGACCACACAGAGCCAGGAAAAGAGGCAGGAGGACTTGTTCAGACAGAGATGGAGCAGGTAGAGAGGTAAAGAGAGAATCAGGGTTATTTCAAAGTCAGCAGGGACATTTGGAAGTGCTCTTTCACGGTAGTTGAAGGTTAGACGCCACCTGCACCTGTGGCGAGTGGGGATTTCTGAGGAAATAGAGAAAGTTGATACAGGACCACAGATACAAGAGGTTTCCTGGTGAAAGGAAGCAAAGGGTTTGGACATGGGAGGCACTCTGGGGATCAAAAACTGCTTTCCATAGGTTTCTGCCCTTAGCATATAAGGAAGCTGAGGTTACTGTACAGAAATGGAAATCATGTTGCAAAATAAGGTTAATATAGTAATTCGTTGCAGCAATACATGTTCATGGTCCATCCCAATGGACCAGTTCATCCCAATGAATACCCAAGTGGGTATTCAGATGGCAGAGGCAGCAAGGAGGACACTGGGGAGAAGGGACCACTTCAAGCTGACAAGCTCCAGGGGAGGAGGCCAGGGTTCAGCTCTGTCTTGAAGAATGGCTAGGACCTGGCCAGAAAACAGGGATTAGGAAGAGCATTCTCCTGGAGGCCCCACAGGCCAGGGCAGTGGGGAAGGCCCGGGACACTCTCAAGAGACAGCCAGCAGTAGCGTTCCCCTCCGCTGTGGTTCAGGGAGGGGTGTGTAGGACCTGCACCCGGCACAGGTCGCCAGGGGACTGCGTGGTAGGAGAAGGCCCTTGGGCCTCGTCCTCCAGGGCAGCGTTTACAAAGTATGCTCCAAGTTGATAAATCTTAGATGAAAAAGAGGTTCATTGGTCAAATCCATGAGGGAGAGGCCGGGTTAAACAAAATTAAAGGGTTTATACTGTAGGATTTCTGAGAGACTTTAGCATGCGTGATAAGGGTTATGAATCTCCAAGAAAGGGAAACCGTGTATCTCTGTTCCCTAAACTTGCTTGCCCACATTTTGTTTGAAGTATCACTTGGAATTAGTGTTGTAAAATATAGGCTGGAAAACTATTCTCAGTAGTGGGAAATGACTCAAGTTTTTTTGAGCAAAGAAATAACATATACAAAGAAGTATTCTTGGAAAAATGCCCTCACGTAGTGGCCTATTATGTGGATTCCAGTGGGAAGGATTGGAGGCAGGGGGACCATTCTGGAGCCCCCAGCAGAGCTCTTGACTAGGTGTGACAAGCCTGGGTCTCGGTCATAGTGTGGAAGGAAGAAGGAAGGTCACAGGTTGGGGTAGTTGCGAAGGTTGGGGTAATGTGCCGTGGGCCTCACGCCTCAAAGCCTTTTCTCCAGGTCAAGAAGGTATTACTAGCTTGATGGGGTGATGAAGAAGGCAACCCCAACTCCAAATGTTCCGTCACAGGGGACTAGGAAGAGAGTAATGCAACTAACTGAAGTCATGCAGAGACCTAGCTTTCAAGGTGAAAATGCACTTAAATTGTTGATTTACTAGGCTTGAGATGACAAGGTAAACCATTACTGTTAGCTGTGGCATTTGGAAACGTATGACGGGAGTGACAGACTGAGCATTGTAACATAGGAAAGGTAGGTATCATTCACTGGTGTCGGTATCGTTAAGAGGAAGCTACTTAAGGAAATGTAGAATAAGCAAAAAAATAGAAGGGAAAACTCAGTATTTCAGAGATGGTTGTCTTATGGGCTTTGTTTGTTTCTCTGGGCTTTAATCATTCCACACTCATCTCTTAACATAAATCTTTTGGGGGAAAGATTCAGATTAGGCATTTACACTTAGAGTAACAGCAGGATGGGGAGAGCTGAAGTAACTAATAAATAACTGTGAATAAATAACTAGAGTGAATGAGAAAAGGGAAGCACTCGCATGGAGCATATAGGAGATGAGAGAGAGAGAGAGAGGAGTTTCGGACAGAGGAGAAGTGCCGGGCACGCGAGGGCCGGGGATGTGGGACAGGGTGGTGGCCTGGCAGCCAGGTGCGGGCACGGCGGTGGGAGGGGTAGCCTGGGGAGCCGTCTTATTGCAGGAGCCGGGATGAGGTGCTCAGGGTGGACAGACTGCCACCTGCACGCTGGTTCAGCCCTTCGTGGACAGGAGAGACTGGAGGAGAGCCGCTCCGGGGGAGGGATGGGGCTGGAAGCCGGACGTTAGCCTCCTTACGTAGGGTCGGTGGGAGGTGGGGACACCAGGCCAAGGCCGGGAATGCACACGTGCTGCTGAAGCAATGGAGGAAACGAGGGCCGAGGTTGTTTCAAGGGGAGAGTGGACTTAAGTAAAGCGAATTGCTCTGATGAGACCCCCGGCGGCCGAGGTGTGTCTGAGGTCCTAGAATGTTAACCAGAGCGTGGCCTTTTGTTTGTTTGTTTTCCTGAAACCCTGTCAACACAGATCATAGAGAGTCAATGGTCCTTTCTCAGCCAGTGAAAGATCCTATGCTAGTGAGGGGTAGCATATTAGGGAAAACGTATTTGGGGGTTGAGGAAACCCCCCCCCTTTTTTTTTTCCTGAGAAAGCTGGATGTTCTCTGTGGGTGTTGGCTTCCTCACTTACCTGATTACAGAGAAGCCCCCTTACACGGACCTGCCAGATTAACTGGCAGGATTCCCCCAGAGCCTGTGGCCACAACAGCTGGGGGAGTGGAAGACGGTTTTACCAAGTACATCCGAAAACCTTGCTCTCCAGACTTCTCTTCATCAGAGTTTTTCCGTGAGCGTGTTGCTAGAGATGGACTTGTGGCCATGGGGTTTCTGTTAGAGGTGGAACTGTATTACACAGTAGATCAAATTCCACCTGCAAGTGTCAAAAAAGTGGATCCACACCACTTGAAGCAAAGGAGAAAATGGGTTGGTTCATGGGACTGAGAAATGAAGATCCTTGCATCAAGGGCTGCTGAGTGCAGGGACCCAGACAGTGGCCTCAGGACCCAGATCCATCTCTGGGCCCTGATTGTGCCGAGGCTCCGTGGTACGGCAGGATGGAGGCCAGCATCTTCGAAGCTTATTTTCTCTTAGGTTCAAGGTCAGGAGGAAGCAATGACGTTGTCTTTTGCTGCAGTCCCAGGAAAGCTCTCAGTGGGTCTCACTGGTTCTCTTGGGCCATGTGACTGTCCCTGAACTACCCTTATTGCCAGGGCAGTATAATGTGCCGATTGACTGGGGTGCTCCCCCCCAGATTCCAAGGACTGATACACGGAAAGGGACGGATCCCCAAAGAAAAATTATTATTCCCAGAAGGGGAGGGCAGGGAAACCGAATTCATCCTGAAGTCCCTTAATTTTATTCCCCAAGAAAATTATTTCCTCTATGAATTTAGGAGCAATGAAAGATAAGAACTAGCTGCTTCTCATTAAATTACAGTCCTTAGAATGCCCAGAATGTAATAGAAATTCAGAAAATGCTTTTATTTATGCTGATCACAGGGTTCGTAGATTGAGATGACTTCTGTGTTTGACTAACTCATATAAGAATGTTAGAAATGATTCATATACCTCATTTCGAAAATCATAATTTCAGTATGTGTTAATTTTGTTTTTGTCATATACAAATGCCACTTGATTACTGTTGCTCATGGAGTTATTTGACTACCATATACTGTGTAATATGCCTGAAAAGCAAAGTAATGATATGACTTAGGTCTACAAAATGGTTCTGGGCGGGTTCAGTGGGCACTTGGTGCAAAAGGAAGCTTTGTTTGAGCACAGTTGCAGAAATGCCGTTGCATGAAAATGGCCCTCAGCTGTCATGAAGTCTGCAGTTGAGCATGGTCTGTGCTTATCTGGCTGTTCCTGTCATTATTCTCAGGTCTGCAATAAAATCATCTTTCTAATGAGCTTTGTGGGTAACTGTGGAACATTCACCAGAGGCTACCGAGCCATGGTTCTGGATGTTGAGTTCCTTTACCATTTGTTGTATCTGCTGATCTGCGCCATGGGCCTCTTCGTCCACGAGTTCTTCTACAGTCTGCTGGTGAGTTCCTGGTATGGAAAGATTTTACGTGTGGAAAACTAGGAGTGTCCCGTGTCTCTCCTCACAGACCCCTCCTTTTAATGGTTATTGGTGTGTCTGGTCTAACAAGGTCACGTGCATCATTTCCGCACTCTAGAGAAGGAAGCTCCCCCGGGGAGCAGGTCCACTGGTAGGAGACCAGGAGGTGTGTGATTGTGCTGCTTGCGTGCACAGTGGACCTTTTACTTTCTGGGGGTAGACCGCGCCTGCGATCTGGCTCAGGGGGTGTGTCCTCCACCTATCTTTGCTTTTCTTTCTTTGCTGGACTCAGCCAGCGCTTACCAAGGAGAATGTTGCTGAGACTGTCGTCATCTGACAGTTCTCAGGGGATCTGCTTCCCAGGGAGAACACTTAGTGACGAAATAAGAGGAGGAGCTATTTTCAAAGTCCCAAGATCCATGACAGTGACCTCAGTAGATTTATTGGTCCGGGAGACCTTTTCCCTGGAAGTTATTTGTTCCAGTCTCAGCCAAGTGATTAATGTCTTGACGGTCTATAAAATGAGTTGGTTCAGTCCCCTTTCTCCTGAGTAGGCTTTTAAATTATAGACCAAATATCTACTTATTTTCTTGTCATTAGGGGGAGTCTAGACCTGTAGAGCTGTGGATGAGAAACCTTTGCCTTGTACCTTCATCAAATGACGGAAGCATAAAGTTGACCTATCTGCAAACAAAACTACCCAGAATGGGACTAGAAGAACTAAAATGTTAGGATAAAAAATGATCAAAGCCTAAGTGTTGAGTTAAAGTGAAGGACTTATTTGCAAAGGGTAGAGCAAGGAAAACTCTTCCGGGAGGTGTCCTCCATGTCGCCTCTGGACTGGTTACTTACTTGCTCTGTGCCTCAGTTTCCCCATCTACAAAATGAGAACAAGCTGTCCCCCTCACAGGAGTGCCAGAGGGATTATCTGCAGCTGTGCACGTCAGGGCCTTAGAATAGCACTACCACAGAAGAAATGCTTAGCAATTCTAGCTATTATTACTGTCTTTGTCATCACTTACTTCCTCTGCCATCCAAAACACCATAAAGAATTCACCATTCGGGTCATCAGGATTAGCTCATTCCATTAGTGGTAGATGTTGGCAGGCTGAGGGAAATGGATTGTTTTACCTCATTTTAAAATAGGTCTGGCTATAGCTTGAGGTTTTAGGCAAAGAGGTCTCTGGATGTACTTGTGATTGCCATTATGTGGCCTATTTTGGTCACTCTGTATCAGAAATCTTGGGAGCTCCGTGAATATTTCTGAGCCTTTCTGTCTCCCCCAGTAATGTCCCCAGATAAGGATCTGGTTTTGGAGTCAGGGAGACCCGGGTACTCCTGGGCAAGGAGGCAGAGCCCAGTGGGAGGTCTTGCTCATCCCAGTTGAGGGATCTCTCCCAAGAGACCGGAGATCCCAGGAAGAATGCCATCTCTTCCTGGGGGGGCTTGACTTTGCCTACGTTCTGTGTCCCTTCGGCTTTGGTGCCCTGTCTGCACCCTCAAGTCCTCTGCTTTTGGTCCTTTGCGCTGCTGGTTGGCGCCCATGCTAGGTGCAGGGCTGTTCTGGTGAGAAACCAGTACCCTCTCTGCCCTCACAGGCCTCAAGATCCACAAAATCATCGTTCCCGCCACTTAGGGAAGGTTCCCGTGTGCCCTTTTCATACAGTCTCTCACCACGACTTCTGAGACAGTATCTGCAAATGACAGATGGTGAAACTGAGGCTTGGTGAGGTGAGGTAGCTTGCCCAGTCACCCAGTAAGTGCCGGAGACCGTGAGCAAGTCCCTGCTTCCGTGCGGCTGGTATTTCCCAGTGCGGTTTGCATTCTTGCTTTCACGTCCCTCCTCCGTCCCAGAAACAGTAACCCCAAGCTGTCAGTGCTACCTGAGCTCAGCTCACTTTCAGAGAACTCACCAGGGTCAGACTGGATGGAGGCCAGATGGGCCGTGACTTGTCTGTGACCTCAGGTGACATGCTACTTTTGGTATCAAAAGTAGTATTGAACATGTTTATTGAGAATCACAGACAAAGCAGTAAAACCTGTGGCAGAAAGGAATTGGCGAGAGAGAGAGAGAGAGAGAGAGAGAGATAGATATCTCCAGCAGGGAAAACCCACATCTCCTGGGGTCACCGTCCACCAGCAGACTGGCAAAGGACAGTGGGAGAGCGGGAGGCCCAGACTGGTTGAACCTGGTCTCCAGCCTGCATCCAAATGGGTCTTTAGAAAACGTTAACACCCCGAGATGAAAATGTGTCAAGTTCATGGATGGGCAGGTAATAGGAAGAGAAATCCAAATGGTCAGTAAACGTGGAAGAATGTTCGACCTTCATGCTGAACACAGACATGGTAATTAGAACGACAGTGTGACCCCGGGCGGTACCTGTGATGTTTGGAAAGGTTCAGGGGCCTGCGCGTGTCCAGGTCTCCCGAGGGCCTGCTGTCGTTAGTGACCCCTGTCCCCAGATGGCGTGGATCAGTACAGCCTTTCTGGAAAGCAATGGGCGATACGTTTCTGTTGTGACATTTGACCCAACAATTCCATTTCTGGAAATTCTGCAGGAAGAAATAACCGGACAAGTATGTATAGAGACGTATATATGTATGTATGTATGTATGCATGAGATGTTCATCACAGCATAATTTTTAATGACATGGAATTAGAAACATCTTGACTTTTAAAAAAAAGTACATATTTTGGTTAAGTGAATTATGGTTTTTTCTGTACAGTGACATTCTAGGGGATCATTTCTGACAGAGAAATGTTCACGATTGCTTGGTGAAAGGGTCTGACCATAAGCCAGTATTACAGTGTATTGTATCTGTTACATTTTTTCCAGTGTAGTAAGGGCAGAAGAAATAACTTGAGTAGATGGTGGGGTTATTGGTGGTTTTTGTTTTTCTTCTTTTTTGTGTTTTCAAAGTTTTCGCCATTGAACGTGTTTAATTTTCCAAAGTTTTTCCTTTATAAAGTAATGCACGTCCATTGTTTTCAAGTCAGAAATCTCAGATGAGTGAAAAAAGAAATCACTTGCCATCTCAGTGACTTGGTGGCTATATAATCTTACAGTTCCTACCCCAGAACACAAGTGTCACAAGTTTATTGTCTGAAGTTGTTCTCACTTGCTGCTTCATTGTAGGTTGCTGGAAAATATTTAACCAACTGTAACGGCAACATTGGCCTTTTGTACGCTTATACTGATGAAACGCCTCTTTCTTCCTTCCTTCCCTTTGAGTCTCTGACTATGCCCAGTGCCCTGCCCACAGGTCTCAGGACACCGATTGGCCTCATGGAGGCAGAAGGGCTAATTAACCAGAGAATGAACTCAGATGTAAAACTACAAATTGGAAGGGACCTGGACATCAGCTAGTTCAGAGAGGTTACATGGCTTGATCAACATCGTATTACAAATTGAAAGCAGAGTCAGGATTCAAACCCTTGTCCCCTGACTCACTTGGCGGTGCAGTCATGCCCCAAAGCCATGTGGAAGCAGAAGCTTCAGAAGATTCGTTGCCAGCACAGAGGCCACGTTCAGACTAGCCCCCTGGTCCAAGAAGAAGCCCACAGCACTCTCCTCCACGGCTCTGTGCTCTTCCCGAAGCCAAATACCTGAGAAAACCAGCCCTCTGTACCGCATACCTCTAAGTACCCACAGGCCAGCTTCTTGCAAAGATCAAGTAGCCTCTTAGTAAAGGGTGAGCCTAGACTGTGAGCCCACAGAGCACTGCAGGGGTCTCTGCACCACCGCCCCCGCCCCCCCCATTAGGGAGATGGGAAGAGTTTAGGCTCGCTAGTGTGTTACCACCACCAGTGTCCCTGCCATGAGCTGTGTGACCTGGGCCCAGTCCCTTCTTCAGGAAATGATCGTTACTCTTCACTGTATGCACTCAGCACATACATGCAGCTGTCCACGATGTCCCAGACGCAGTACACATCGCGTAGCTGTGGTTCACAGCAGCTCCCTGTCTTCCCATCTGTAGATGAGGAGACGGAGGCTCGGGGAGCAGAAAGTACCTAGTCCACGGTCCTGATGTCCTGTGCTTGAGCTAAGATTGCATCTCACACTCCAGAGTCCCTGTTGCCTGCTGTACGTGGCCTTCCCTGTGGGACTCCAAGCTCTGGGAAGACAAGGGCCAGGGTTGTCCAGTCCTGTCTCCAGAGTGGCTGGTCCTTAGCAGCAACTCAGCTACTGCTGCCTACACGGACGCATGCCAGGACCCTCATCACTCTGCTCTCCCTTGCCTTCTGAAGCTCAGTGGTACTGCCTTGTATTTTCTCCATCCCCAGGACCTCTCAACTGAGTGAGTCCCACCGGAAATTTCTATTGCCTCCGCCTACCTCTTCAATACTAATGTTTCCCATCTCAGTTTTCAGGAAGACAAGCAAGTATAAAGTGTTAAGATGATAGTAGAATGCTTTTGAGTTTCTAAAAGGGTAAATTCTCTATAAATCGAGTTTTCATTATGAGATATTTGTGCACATCTAACATAGAGGCTTCTTAAAACTCTCCCATTGTCTTCTCTTTGTTCGTTTTTAAAGCTTTTTGATTTGGTATACAGAGAAGAGACTCTGCTTAATGTCATTAAAAGTGTCACTCGCAATGGACGGTCCATCATCTTGACAGCAGTTCTGGCTTTGATCCTGGTTTACCTGTTCTCAATAGTGGGCTATCTTTTCTTCAAAGACGATTTTATCTTGGAAGTAGATAGGTTGCCCAATGAAACCGCTCTTCCAGGTGAGTTTGAGGTCTTCGGATCTTTTTAATGTTAAGAGAACGGTTCTTGATTGTAGGTGAACTGAAGAGAACGATGACCTTAGCAATGTAGGTCTCTCCCTAGCACTCAGACTATGCATTCTGATTGCGGGACTTGGTTCTTGCTTTAGTCCAAGGGTGGTCTGCTATGTCAGATACTGAGTGTAAGGGTCCGGAGCCTATGTATAACTTACTCAAGTCATATTCTCAACTAATACAACTTACTTAAAAGCAGTTGGACCCTAAGTATTGAAAGCCTAAGGGGATGCCTCCCTCTGGCTTGGTAAATCTCCTTCTAGGGATTTATCCTTAAAGGAAAAACCTGCCTGTTCGTGTAGAAACAGGTGTCTGTGGAAGAATTTTCACTGCAGTGTGGAAGTAGGACCAGTGTAAACATAGTGTTCCATTAGATTATGGTCCTATGGGCGGCACCCCCTGCAGAGAGAGCCCGTCTTAGTAAACTTTCAAGGAAAAGCACCCACAAAGCTGTGGTGGGAGACTGTAGAGTAATAACTATAATAAGATCCACATGTGTTTTTTAAAAATGAAAAAGCTCATATATATCTTTTTAAATATGGAAGAATATTACCTCCCCCACCAATGATTGTCTCTGGGTTTTTGTGTTTTGTTTTTTCTTTTTTTTTTTTTTTTTTACTATATGCAAGTTTGACAGTGAGCTTACATTATTTTTATAGAAAGCAGACAGAAGTCATTTCCACTTTTGAAAATGAAATAAAACGACCATATACTTGAGTGATACCCAGGCGTTCCTTGTCCCAATTAAAATATTTTAACACCATTAAGTAAAAGGTGACTGGGTTTGTTTGTTTATTTTTTTTTTTTAATCAGGTAGCCAGAGACCCCGAGTCCAAAGAACAAACCAGAATTACCATCACCGGCTAAGCCAGGCAGCTTTGTGCTCCCAAATGCTGCATTCTTGGCCTGTAACTCCAGCTTCCAAGTTGACACTAAGTGAGATTTGCTGCCAGCCATCTTAGGGTTCCGGACTACACTGGTCTGGACCTTGGATTTCCGCCCCTGCTCACTGATGCTTTTTGTGCAGACTTGGTGTAAATCCTGCTGGAGTCCGTACATACAGTAGTATTTGTCGAAGAGTTTCAGCTGTGTGTCTTTAAAGTTGGAGAGGTGCTATTTAAGTGCGATATTTCTAGTAAGCCTACAGGAATTGACATTTCTGGCTTCTTTCCCATCCAGATCACCAAATGAAAGTGTAAATTGCATCTCTGCCTTGAATTTATATGCAGGAATGTAGGGTGTTATTTATGTAAAGAATTGTTTAATCAGCCGTGAATTGGGGACTTCAAACATTTTAACCGTATGCTGCCAGATTTTTCATCATGAAATTTCCTCTTTCCCAGAAGCCGGCGAGAGTTTGGCAAGCGAGTTCCTGTACTCTGACGTGTGCAGGGTGGAGACTGGGCAGAACTGCTCCTCTCCTGCGCCCAAAGAAGGTAGGAGCGTGTAGGCTTCAACCCCATGTCAGTGGGGGGCTCCTCGGGGAGCTTAGATTGGCGCCTGTAACATTGGAAGCAGATTTACTCTTCAGAAGTAAGGCCAGCAGCAGAGGGGAAAGGCTGGAGGAGACGAGGGAGCTGAGGGGGAAAGAACGCTACATGGGAAGAAAATACCTGCTTGGTTGATTTGCCCACTATTTCCTGGGTGCCCCCCACTTGCCAGAGACCATGGGGTATTCTGATACCAATAGGGTAAACACCAATAGGGGAGGGGGCAGGCAGGCAGGCACCTGGGGGATTGTTAGACAGTACGTTAAACACTAGGAATACAGAGGGAATACAGAAGATAGACACCTGGCCTAATACTGGAGTGATAGGGGAGGGGGCAGGCAGGCAGGCACCTGGGGGATTGTTAGACAGTACGTTAAACACTAGGAATACAGAGGGAATACAGAAGATAGACACCTGGCCTAATACTGGAGTGAGAGTATCACCAAAGAGGTGATGGTTAAACTAAAACAGTAGAATCTTGGACAATGGAGGAGGGTTAGGTGTTCCAGTTAGAGGAAATAAGGTGTCTAAAGGCTTAGAAGTGGGGCACCTGGGTGGCTCAGTGGGTTAAAGCCTCTGCCTTCGGCTCAGGTCGTGATCTCAGGGTCCTGGGATCAAGCCCCCATCGGGGGGGAGGGGGGGTTTCTCTGCTCAGCAGGGAGCCTGCTTCCCTCTCTCTCTCTGCCTGCCTCTCTGCCTGCTTGTGATCTCTCTCTCTCTGTCAAATAAATAAATAAAATCTAAATCATGAGGAAGAGTAGTAGCAAGAAATGAAGCCAGAGAGGTCAACAAAAGGCCAGATCACAAAGAATCTTATAGGTTAGGCTGAGGAGGTTAAACTTTACCCAAAGGATGAATAGAAGTTAGAAGTGGGGGGGGGGGGGGGGGGCGATATGATAAGATCTGTTTTAGCAAGACCATTCTCCCTGCAACTGCTAAAAAGAATAAGATAGGCAGCAAGGCATGGTTCTTCCTCCAAAAATGATTAAGAATGGACAGCATCTAATATAAAGCTATTTATCCGGAACCGGCTATAAAACGTGGCTGGATTTAGCCAACGAGGAGCCGGGGTCCTGTGGGATTACCCTCAGCTGAGAGACGAGATACTCGTGACTCAGAGTATTAAGCAACTTATCTAAGGTCAAATGCCTGCTCAGAGCTGGGACTGGAGTTTGAATCTGAAAAGGATAGGGACTATCTTGGATTGAATATAGGGAAGGACAATTCTGACTGGGTTTGAGAAACCAGCAAGGGTTGGTGATAAAAACAGGATTGTCCCCGGGTAACGTCACCTTTTTGAAAGAAAGTATGTGACACTTGATTCCTTAGTTTCATTCTTTCTTGTTCCTGTGTGTAGCTGGGGAGCTGGCACACAGGGAACACCGTCTCAGAATCATGGTCACTCTTTGCCCACACGTTGTAAGTCTGTTGTTACTCACCGTGTTCACAGAGCTGGTCCTTGCCGAAGAGACGGAGCAAGACAAAGAGCACACGTGTGAGACGCTGCTGATGTGCATCGTCACAGTGCTGAGTCACGGGCTGAGGAGCGGGGGTGGAGTAGGAGATGTGCTCAGGAAGCCATCCAAAGAGGTAGCTGGATCCCGAGGGGAAGGGACAGCCGAGGGGGCTGGGTGGGGGGGCCAGAGCCCAAGGCAGAGAGAGCCTGGAAACCCAGGACAGAGCAGAGATGGCCTCAGGCGGTGTAGCCGTGCAGAGCGGGCCAGCTGAGCCCCGTTCCTCACCCCATCCACCCTGAAGGGGGGCAAGGACCCCAGCCCTGGGGGAGGGGGCAGCTCCCGCTCCCTGCTTGGTGCACGGAAATGCCTGTTGCCCCCTGCCCCCGGGCCGGGTCCAGCCTCCCTGAATACATGTCCAAGGCACCTTAGATGCCAGGGAGTGGCTCTCGGGCACACACCCCGCGACACCCGCTCTGAACCCACCTTTTGCACGAAGAGTGAAAAGAGACACGGTTGTGAATTTTCAGGTGTGCCGCCCAGTTTAACTTGTGACAGAGCAGACCCGAAGGGTGAGGGTGAGCCACAAAGGTTGGGCCCATCGCGGCCTCGTCCTTCTGCCCTGAGCCCTGCAGACCAGAGGTTACCCATGGGGTCACCTCGCTGATGGAGACACCTCTTTTCTAGGAGCCCCTCTTTGCTGCGAGAGTGATCTATGACCTCTTATTCTTCTTCATGGTCATCATCATTGTCCTTAATCTGATTTTCGGGGTCATCATCGACACCTTTGCTGACCTGAGGAGCGAGAAGCAGAAGAAAGAGGAGATCTTAAAGACCACATGCTTTATCTGCGGTGAGTGTGGGGGCCCGGCTGCCGCAGGGAAGCCCGGCCCCACGGACCCGAGGGTTTGAAATGAATGTGTCTTGGGGTCTTTAGCTTTGGGCAGCTGCGAGCGTCTCTTGGTCCCCCCTAAGTAACTAGCCTGGAGCTCTTTCATCTGGTGCCAGCCTGTGGATGTCTCCACTGCAGACGGTATCGGGCATCAAATGAGAGAATATTCCTCCCCAGGGATGTGGTGAACGTGCTCAGAGCCTGGGCTCAGGACTCAGACCTGGGTTCTGAGTAAGTTTCTGCTGCTTACTGGTCGCGTAATCTCAGTAGAGTTGCTTCATTCTCTGTACTTTGATTTTCCATCTGTAAAATGGGTACAATAGTATGTACTTCTGTGCATTATTGTGGGGCTGAGAGAGCTAGTCCTAGCACAGAACCCACACGTTGTAGGCGCTCAGTGAGGAGTAGTAGAGGGTGCCTGGGGTGCCCAAGAAACCCTTGTCAGTACAGCCGCAGGGAGGTGCGCGAAAGTGGAAATTACCCACGTAGGAATCTGGCAGCTCGGTGCTCATTTCACGATTATTCCTAATACAGTTACTGTCATATAGAAATTTCCTACTGGTACATCTACTCCCAAAAAAAAAAAGATTTTTCATTTAAAAGCTAAAATCTGCGGGGGCGCCTGGGTGGCTCAGTTGGTTAAGCAGCTGCCTTCGGCCCAGGTCATGATCCTGGAGTTCCGGGATCGAGTCCCACATCGGGCTCCCAGCTCCACAGGGAGTCTGCTTCTCTCTCTGACCTTCGCTCCTCTCATCCTCTCACTTTCTCTCTCTCAAATAAATAAATAAAATCTTTAAAAAAAAGAAAAAGCTAAAATCTGCTTTTTTGCCCCCTTAAAACCATTCAAGTCTTTAGTTTTGAAACAGGTCCAGTTACAGAAAAGTGACAAGAACGATGCAAAGAATTTCTGTCTACTCTTCATCCAGAGTCCCCAAGTACTAATACCTTACTTCATTGGCTTGTTTGTACACACGGTTTTCCTAATAGTCTGAGATTCACTGGCATGATGCTCCTCGATCCCTAAATATTTCAATATATATTTCCTAAACAAGAAGCTTCTCTCATAAATACGCAGTACACAGTCACCAAGATTAGGAAATTAGCAAAGATACCACTGCCACTCAGTCCACAGACCCTATACCTGTTTGACCCTTGATCCCAGGAAAACCCTTCATAGCCAGTGGAAGCCCGGGCCTTGGAGCAGTCTGTCCTCATGGCTCTGTCGCCTCCCTTGACATTTTTAAAGAGTTCGGTCAGCTTTTGTGTAGAATGTCCCTTGAGCTGGCTCTCTCTCATGTTTTCTCGTGGTAGAATTGGGGTTATGCATTTTTTGTAGGAACGTCAAAGAAAGGTTTACTCAGTGCATCATTTTGGGAGGCATGTGCTGCCTCTTCCTCCTGTAACTGGTGATATTAACTCCAGTCACTGGGTTTAATAAGGTGGAAATTGCCGGGTTCCTCTGCTAAAGCTTGGGTTTTTTTTTTTTCTCTTTGTAGTTAGGAAACATTTTATAAGGAGATATTTTGAGACCATGTCAATATCCCATTATTCCTCAACTTAAACGTTCATCCACTAGCTTTAATGTCCACTGATTCCTGCTTGGCTCTTTTATTATGATGGCTGTCTAGTGATGATTTTCTTACTTTATTATTTCTGCGTTTGTTAATTGGCTTTTTTAAGAAAGAATTTTCTCTTCTTGCATAGGTATGCATATTATATATATATAGTTTTAATACTTTGGTATATGTGACAATATGGATTCCTATATTTTTATTCAGTCCAGTAGGTTACAATCCTTTAATGTCATTATTTGTTTTTGATGCTCAGATGCCTCTGATGTGCCCTGCCCTTCAGGCTCGTTTCTCTGTTTGGGCATGTCACCACAATTTTTCATATACTTCCTCCCTTTTTTAGTGCTATGAGATATTCCAGGTTCAAGCTGAACTTGTACCTCCCTGACCCAGCCCTGGCATGACCCATTTTTTCCAAAAAGCCGTAGTTCTTTCTAGTGGAGAAGGGTATTTAGAAGCTACGATCCGGGGACTAGGTATGTTCATTCCTGCTGCTGTGCCCCTGCTCCCGGGGCGTCTGGGGACGCAGATCTAGAGTAGACGTGTACCTGCACACACGTGGGTGTTTGTGTGCACATAACCACGTGCCACACACTTCTTTTTTACATATGGATTTTTACATATGGATGGAAAAGGATGACTTCATACCCATACCTCTCATTCCATTTCACCATTACAGTGTCTCTCTTTCTCCTTTTCCATAATCGGGATCCCTTCTTTGACAGAAGTCTAGCTCCTGTTAGACATCGTAGATTTCCCTGCTCCACCCAGGAATCCACAGAAACTAGTTTCGCAGTGGCTCGCCCGGACCTCTGCAGAATACCAACTTACCAGCTAAAGTTCAAAATGTGTTCAAAGTTCTGCCACCGCCGCCGTCTCCCCCCCCCCCCCCCCCCCCCCCCCCCCCCCCCCCCCCCCCCCCCCCCCCCCCCCCCCCCCCCCCCCCCCCCGCTCCTGTTCCCTGACAAGGCCACTTGGGCACGTGGAGACTAAACAGTGACTGGGAGGGGGCACGGGTGGGCTGCAGACCCAGGCCCATCTCCCCCACACCCTGGGTTTCCCTGGAGGGATGTAAAAGGGAATGCATGGAGGAAGCCATGGATTCCAGCTGTGCACAAAGAGGGGACTAGCCCCGCAGCCTCCCCTGCGGACGGTCTTCTTGCAGAGTTTTCTGCTCCGTGGCTGCTTACTTGGGGCCCGGCGGCTTTCTGTCTCTCCGCAGGCTTGGAGAGAGACAAGTTCGACAACAAGACCGTCACCTTTGAAGAGCACATCAAGGAAGAACACAACATGTGGCATTATCTGTGCTTCATCGTGCTGGTGAAAGTGAAGGATTCCACGGAGTACACGGGGCCCGAGAGCTACGTGGCAGAAATGATCAAGGTGAGCAGGAAGCTCCCGGAGGCGGCTCACGACGGGGCCAGGCCTGCAGCTCTGTCCTCGTGGTGAGCGGCACGGAACGGGAGCCAGCGCGTCGGAACATCTCCTGTGTCCTGGGCTACTGAGTTCGCAGCCAAGGGGAGGTATTAGACTCTAGAACTTGGTGTGTCCCCTCAGGCGGACTTCAGAAGCAGCAGACGGGGGGGGGGGGGGGGGGGGGGGGGGGGGGGGGGGTATCATCCCCATTTTAAAGGAGGAATAGTGAGGTTCCAAGAGATTTGCACACGGCCACGTAACTGGGGCTGGGCTGTTAACCTAGATCTAACCCCACAACCCACTCTCCCACCTCTACATATTCAGCCACTTTTCTTCATAATGGGTCCTTTTCTTTTTTTCTCTTTAAATAAGACCTGGTCCCTAAGAGGTAACTTTAAAATAATGATCCATCCCGTTGATAGAATTCATTGAGCCTGGTTTATTTGCTCATTTGTTTGGCCTCGGCCTAGCCTTTCTGGGAGATGGTTTGCTAATCATTAGGAAGGGATCATATGACGGAGGAATTGGAGTCCCAAATTAATCTTGCTGATGGGGAGCGTGACTGCCGTGTCCTGGGAAGTTTGGAAGCTACCCCGGGTTTCCGGAGTGCTCTTCTCCGTCAGGACTTTGTGGAGGCACCAAATGTGGCCTGTGGAAGTCCCAGGCCAGCTGTCCTTTTGTACCTGTGGTTTCTGAACTTGATTAAAATGTTGAGCGCCATTGGTAAAGTGAGGAGACATGAACTGTGAAGTCTAGGGAGCCTCTGTGATTTACACGAGCTCGCTTTGGGGAGAGGGGGCCATTTGCTCTTAAGAAAGACGACACAATTCACTGACTCTCCTTCCGCTTGCCAAGGACTTAAGCACTCAGCCTGATAATGAGTTATCCTAAACGAACCCTTCTGTGTTTTTTATGCAGATGTGATTTTAAAGCTTTTAATATAAAGAAATCTCAGGTGACGTCTGTTCGTGTAAATATCATCATTCATGTGCAGCAGACGCAGACAGGCTTTTAGCTTTATTGCTGGCAAA
>CM053603.1:37667126-37685101 GCA_028646535.1 Procyon lotor
CTTGGGCACCGAAGCTGCTGGCTGGTGGGTCATGCTCGGAGTAGTAATGAGCATCCAGCAGAAGGGACCAAACAATGCTGACGGAAGAAATGAGCCTCCGAACTGGTGTGTGAGCGCTGAGGAGAGGGATTCCTAATAATCTCTAGGTACTGGGCACTCTGTGGCTCATAAAGCTCTTTCACATCTAGTACTGTGTGTGATAAAATTACCCTCGGTGGGGAACCATTCAGAGAAAACTTTGAGGGTAAAGAGGAACAGATGAGGTTTTACAGCAGAGAGGACTTTTAAAGGGGTTTTGAAAGAGAGGGTCATAGATGAGCAAAAGGAGAAGAGGGAAAAAATAACAGGGGAAAAAAGACAGGCATTCCAGAATGTGGCTGCTGGGTGTGCTCTCTTCCAGATGAAAGCCAGGCTCGGGGTTAAGTAGCTCGCCCAGGAAGAGCTCAGGAGGAGCGAACCAGGGAGCCAGCCTGGGGTTAGTGACAGGGTCTGCGCCGCGGCCCAGCGAGGGAGCCGACCGGGAGGCAGCTGGTCACACTGGGCCAGGGGCCAGGTGGGAGCAGGATTTGTTGTTAATGAAGAATTCTGTTGCTTGCCAGGGCAGATTTTGTGTTAGGTCTCCAGGGTCAGGACGCAGTAACTGAAGAGCTCTCCTATGCCTTCTTTTCCTCCGATTGTTGCTATTGCTAGATGAAGATACAGAGACCCGTCTGCATACACAGAGACCTTCACTTGCGCTTCACCTGTAATGGCTGGAGGAGATGACCTCTGGTTTTTACCCTCGTCACACATTCTTTTTCTCGTCACTTTGTTTGCTTCTCTTGAAAGTGTTTGTGCCCTATCTTCAAGTCTGCCCGGGGCCAGTTTTAAAGCTTTCTGTTAATCACCTTACTTTCCTGTCACAGTAAACTCTGGCGCACTTTAAGGTTTCTGTCTCAGTCGGGAAGACTCAAGGGAGCCTTGTGAGCAGTCACCTGGTGAGGAGTGAGAGCCAGAAGTTACCCCCAGCCTCGCGCCGGGCCTGCTCAGAGCCCACTGCTTGGCGACGCTTTGAAAAAACCCAGCATTCGGTGGGCTTTCCTCATCCACGTCGTTCTTAAATTGTACAAGAACTTCTTTTCTTGTCCAAAAGTCTAAAAATAATGTAGCATCAAAAAATTCTTGACTCTGAGTGTCCAGGTTGCTGAGGAACCAGATGTTTCGTGCCCTTAGTGAGGGCTCGGGGAGGTGTGCGCTGCCCCGGCTGACAGGCGGTGCCTTTTGCCAGCACCGTTTTCAGTAGTGTCCAGCACCGAGGCCACGTGAATCCTTGCTGGCGGCTCCGTGGAGAGCACTGGCCACAGGAGGGTAGGCTGGGGGTGTCCAGCTGGAAGCCTGGGGGAGCAGGCCACGTGCCCACGCGGCGGACCCATTCAGTCACACCCTGTGGAGGCAGCCACGGCCAGGAGAGGAGCTCGGCTCGGCCTTCCCCCTGCGCAGGCAGGCCTCCAGCCCACCGCTTCTGGGAGGAAAAGCCAGAGGATCTCTTTGAGAAGGCAGCTCTGTTACTCCAGGATCGAGGAGAGAGGGGCAGCTGACGGTGTCGGGGAAGGAAAGTCAGCTGGGCGATCACCTACCCTTTCGCTTCCTTCATGTCCCAAAAGAAATCGAGACAGGCTTTTCTGGGACTTGGGTTTCTCAGGGAAACCGCCGCTTGCCTAGTGGCCAGAGGTTGAGGGTTTTAAGCTCTTCCTCCGCTCGTGAATTAAGATCCCGGAGACTCGGGAGGAAACTGTGAAGTAACAGCTACCTATAGACAACCCAAAAGAACCGAACAGAGGAGGCCCCAGGTGGTCACTCGGAGGTAGAGGAGAAGCCTCACAGCAGCCCCGAAACTGGCGCCCTGCAGACCGTGGTGTCAGGGATGGTAAATAGATCTCATCTCGAGAAAAACACGAACAGTGCGTGTCTCGCCAGGGGTGGCAGTAGGGAACTCAGCAGCCAGATGTTCACCCACATTTCATCTTCATCTCAACATAATAGAAGATGGCATGTTCTCTTATCTCTCCTTCTGGCCGTGCCCGCTCTCTTTTCATTAGAGATGGGACTATTCTGGCAAAGCCAAGGTCAGGCGCATACTTACCGTGAGGTCCTTGCTCCCCGAGCATTGGATCTGAAGGCAGAGAATCCAGGCTGGGAGTTTGGGCTCTGCTCCTCCGGGCCACGTAGCCCCAGGAAGTCACGGGACGTCCCGGACCCGAGCTGCTGTCTGGAAATGGGGGTTAGCGACACTTCCTGTGTCCAGTGGGCGACAGGAATGAGGTAAATGTGGGGGACCGGGGTGGGGGTGTGGGCACCCGGGGAGGCGGGGAGTGGATGCCAGAAGGGCCAGATGAACAGCCAGAGCCGTCGGCAGGGAAGCGGAGCGCAGCGCTGACAGAGAGCTGACGCAGGCACGCTGTCCCACACTTCACGACTGTGGAAGACGTCTTGGCTGTTGGCACGCTGTTGCTAAGAAAAGTCAGAATGGGCATCTTGACTCCAAGAAGTTCCTCCCATGGAAAATTCCTGCTTCTTCCCCGCTCTTAAAGTGAAACGTTTTAAGTGCTCTGAAATGCCGGAGCAGGACAAAGTCGACGCTCTCGCTCTTTCTCCATCGAACTGCCCTCCATACTTGGGACTCGTATCCGTGTGTTCAGCGGCAGCCTCCAGTCACAGTCAGTACCCACGACCGGGAGTTGGGGTTACTTCGGGAGCGGCCCCCGGGTTCTCTGTGTAGGAGATGTTGCATGTTTGTCCTGGGTTCCGCACACGTGACCAGAGCGGGTGCTGTCCCTGGCACGGCTGGGGGGAAGCTCGGGCTCCCCTGAACCTCTGTACAGAATGGACAGTGCCACTTGGATGGGAGAGGCAGTCTCACATTTGTGGACTCAGGCCCCAGACAGGGCTGTACTTACAGAGAAATGTGACTGCAGAGTGACCTCACTTGGCCCCGGCAGCTCAGCGCAGGGGGAAAGCCCCTCAGCTGCTTCTCCCCACAGCAGCTGGATTTGGGGGGCTGTCACGTAGTGACATAAAGGTACCCTTTATGATAGGCAAAGTTTTATTAGCCCTAAACTACATTGAACTTTTCACAATTGGTGTACCACACGCTTTTTATTATTTTTTTAAAAAGATTTTATTTATTTGACAGAGAGAGAGAGAGATCATAAGCAGGCAGAGAGGCAGGCAGAGAGAGAGGGGGAAGCAGGCTCCCCGCCAAGCAGAGAGCCCGATATGGGGCTCGATCCCAGGACCCTGAGATCATGACCTGAGCCGAAGGCAGAGGCTCTAACCCACTGAGCCACCCAGGCGCCCCTCACATGCTCTTTTTAAATAATTGAACATTCTTTGACTTTTCTCTACTGCTGACTGAAATGAGAATATGTCAGTCCATAGACACTGATTTGATAGGCCATACAATCAGGTATATATAAATTGGATAAGTGGTAAATTAGTTGTATCTTCGCCTGAAGGAATTTAAATACTGCACCATGGGCATGTTGTAAATAAAAGATCAAATACAGGATTCCCACTGAAGAATCGGCAGCCCAATTTTCTGTGACAAACTCAGGAGAAAAGCCAGGGCTTCATTTGCTAAGCAGACTGAGTTTTTCTTTTTTCTTTTTTCCAAACTGAGTTATTCTTGAAAGTTAGAAACTCCAGAAATATTAAGAAGGAAGGTTAGTAAAGAAGACGGAACTAGAATTTAAATATATAGCATCTATTTTGTTGATGCAATATAGATTTCCCTTCAGTATTTTGGAATTCTACCTTGAAAAAAGTTATCTTTTCAGAGGCATGTTTCTGAGCGAATGGCAGGGTGGCCGGATGGAATATTGTTCGTCCATATCTCAGCATCCCCTGCTGGCTAGAGCGGCTCAGGCCCCTTCTCCAGGAGGGCACGGTTAGCTGGGGGGACCTCCTCCCACCATAGCCTGAGTGTCGGGGGATAGGCTGCAGCTTCTGGAGAAGTGGACCGGGGCTGTGCTTTGCTGTAACAATGGCAGATTGGATAATAACCCTAATAACAGGTCATGTTTAATCAGTATGTACCAAAATAAATGCTTGGCATGCATGGTCCCATTTAATCCCCAGAACAGCAGTCGTAGATGGCACTCTTACCATTCGACAGAGGGGCAGCTGAAGCCCAGCCACGGGGAGCAGCTTCTGCAGGGTCCCCCCTCTGGGAAAGACTGCAGCCGACATTCCCATGCACGTCTGCGGAGTCAGAGCCCACCCTGGGGCTGTCCTGACACGCGCACGTACAGCGCGGCTCCCTCTGTGTTCACGCACAACCCTCCGTGTCAAGGATGTGCCACCCTCGGTCAGGCTGCCTGGGACTGGCTCACCTCCCGGGAGAACCAGCCACCTTCCAAAGAGGCAGGGAGAAGGATGGCGGAGAGGGCCCCCCGGGGGACGCTGACGGGCCGATGCACGAGGTGGAAGCTCTGGGCGTTGGATGGGTGTTGATTCTCTGCGCTGCCGCCAGTGCTGCTGGTAGGCAACCCCTTGGAGTCAGATACTACTGGGTGTTGTAGAAAATGACGAGAGTTCAGGAAAGGCAGAGCCAACTCTTGGAAAGGGTGTATCTGAAGTAGGTGTTGATTCTGACTTGGTACAATCTGAGAAATGTCACTACCCTCCCCTGAGCCCAGAACAGGGAATGATACTCCCTTTGGTGGCCATTACTTGAGGGGAGATATGTCTAAGTTAAAGGGGAAGGAAGATTCCCCAGAACCAGAGACAGACGGGCTTCCACACCCGGGTGACTCATCTCAAGAGTTAGAACTCCCTGATAATTAGAGTGTCTGATCCATCATCCCTTAAACCTGATGCTGACTTTTTCTCACAGTGAAAATAGACCGCTCTTGACTTCTCTCCCTCCCCGATCCGGCCCTCCCTCCCTCCCTCTCTTTTCTCTCACGTGCTCACACACTGTTCCACTAGAGATTTTCCAGTTTGTTCCGTCTTGTATTAATTCACTGGACCTCTTCAGAAACTAGTTGTATAGGGTTATGAAAGCAAAAGAAATAATTTTCCAAATCAAAAGTAGTATCGTGTCAGCCAGTGAAACGCTCTTAGAAATTAGTGCCTTTTTTCAGAGAGGAGGTCTGAGTCCAGGAGCCTGCATTCCTGAGAAATGTCTTTTTGCAAGCCCTAATCAATTCACAAGCCCTAATCAATAAAGCCGTGTAAGAGAGAGCTCTTTTTGGTTGGAAAATACCTTTCGGGTAAATTTTCCAAGCAAATAAATTTTCTTAGCAAATAAAGCACTACTGAACATCCATGAGGAAGATTCGAAAGCCATAGGGCATCTGGCCTCAGCACTCGTGTTTATCTGTGTTCGATAGGAAGACACAGGAAGCAAGCACAGTCAGAAAGCAATGTGTTAACAAGGGCAAAAGATCAAAATGGGAACTGAATTACCTACAAGTCACTGCCTTCTTTTAAAAGGGGAACTGACCCAAGTCTTGCACCTTCCTTGACCCGAGAGAGAGTCTGCTAGGAAGTCTGCAGACAGGCACTATCCAAAGTGAGGGCGGCAGCCTTCTGCCCAGAGGAACTGAGTAAAGAGACCAAAGGGAATCACTCAGGACACAAAAGGAGAGCAGGAATGACTGGTGTTTCCTAATCAGATAAAAGCAAGACCCTGGAAGTCTGCGGGGGAGGGGTGCTGGCAGTGGCGGTGCTAGCCAAGAAGGAACGTCCATGTGGACACGGCTGGCCTGAAGGGTCTCCGCTCCAGGCAGTGAGAAATCGGGGATCCCTAGAAGCCAGGACTTAGGGTACAGGAAAGGTCAGCAGGCACCCGCCTCCCCCCGCCCATCCTCCTCCTCTGGGCTTCATCACATGCCAGGCGGGCCGCTCCTGGCTGCCGATGAAGTGACAGGGAAGCCCTTGCTTCCGTGCAGATGGACGGTAACGGGTTCGGACTTTTATTCTGGAATTGCAGTGAGGATGCTGGGAGGAAGGGAGTGCCTTGAGAAGTTCCTGGGACAGAGATTTCGGCACTGGTAGTGCTGTATCATCAGCTTCCCCGCCTGACCTGGGGGGCCACACGCCTCAATTAAAGTGTCCCCTGGGCTCCAGAAGCCCTTAGCCGTGCGTGAGGATCCGGCCTGGGAGGCACTCCACTCCAGTACGATTCCCAGCATGCTTTCTGAAGTTAGCTGGCACCGTGGCAGCGTTCGAGAGAATCGGAGCAGGGGAGACATGGAGAGGGATTTGGCACTGGCTTTTTGGTGGCTGGAAACAGCGTGTCAGCAGCCCTGGACTCGCCTCCCAGCCAGCCAGACGTGCTCTTGCCCCACCCTCTGCACTTGAGCTTGGGTTCGTGTCCGTGGCAGCTGCACAGAGTGAGCTTATGTTTCCCCGCCCAGGCTTATCACGGGCTCTGCCCTCTAGTCTAGAGGCTCTGAAGTCACCCCTTGTCCTGCTGCGCACTTCACAGGTGCCTCCTTCTTATCGTGAAGCACTTGGCATTGGGAACCCAGGTCTGCACCGTCCTCTGAATTTTCCCCATTCTGACCTTCACAGAGGGTGTGTGAGGCACTGTTGGTAACAGTGAGTGGAGCGGCGCCATAATCTGCCTGGGAGGAATTTCGGGCTAACTGAGAGCACAGGGCCTGAGGTCTCCCCCAGAGGACGGTATGTGAGCCCGTGCAGGGTAGGAGCGATGTACGTAGCAACGGTTCAGTCAGTCCGCCAGAGACTGCGCTCAATACCAGTGCTGGTCTCCCCACTCGCCCAGAGCCGGTCCACGGGTGTCTGTACATGCTTGTATCTGTCCACAAATATCTCCTTACATGGTTCCCCCAACTCAGCAGACATGGTAACTCCAAAAATGTGTTTTTCTGCCCGTCACATGCTGGACCCGCCTTTGGCTCCTTGTCCCAGTGCTGACCCCACTGGGCTGCCTTCCTTGTCGCCTGTGGTCCCAGACACCCTAACTGCGCTTGAAACGCCTTCGTTTCCTCCTGAATCTAAACACTGACTGTGACTGATACAGCTTACTTGATTGTAAGAGCACAGTATGTAACGCAGAGAACATCCAAAATGTGTTGACTATTGATTCCTGTCAGCAGTAAGCTATTGGTGAGTTTTGGGGGAGTCACAAGCTCTATGAAGGTTTTCGCTGTGTGGGAGTCAGGGCCTCTGAACCCCCATGATGGTCAAGGGCCAGCCATCCCTACACCCAGGAGTCTAAGATGCCTCCTGATCATGAGGCCTGTGAGCGTGTTGCTAAGGGATGTGGGGATGGAAAGCTACTAGTATTTAGGTGCAGGGTTACACAACCTCCACGTGTGTGGGTTACACAGGTGGCTGAGGCTCTCAGTTTCTCCTTTCACAAACCCACTTCTTTTCAGGACCTTGGCGTGACCACCTGTGAAGTGGGTCTCTTACGCTGTATTTAGTGTTACCTTTCAGTGAAGCAGCTTGCAAAGTGCAGTTGGGAGTTTGTGAACTACTAAAGGGGGGTCTGGGTCAAGGGCAGGGATATAAGTGTCGGGAGGGAGAGAGGAGGGATGCCTATGGGAACGAGCTAGTCAGTCTTCAGGGTCAGAGTGCATGGGGGGGGCAGGTGCGTAAAACGGGGAATTTGGAAAGGACTGAGGAACTGTGAGAATCTGCACACAGCTGATGATCTCTTTCACTCTGAAGAACTCAGCTGCTTGGCGCCTTTCTTCCAAGCCACTCCCACGGCGGTGGCGGTGCTGGTGACTCGGCCCCCAACTCTGGCTGGACTCTGTGAGCAGTGAGAGGACTTTCTCCTCTTCTTTGAGTCTGTCTATGCAGGGCTGACCTTAAGTAAAACCACTTGAGTCAAGAGTTTGCCAGCATATGAACCCACAGGATGATAAGCACTGTTCGGTGGAACACTGTCATATGTGAAGCAGCTTAGGAGGGAGGCTTACGGGTGTGTGTATGTTTGTAGGTTCAAAGATAAATGCCAAGTATCTTTTCCTTCAACAACAGCAAAGAAATTTGGAAAGCTGTTTAAGTAGGCTTACCAAAAGACAAAAACCATTACTGTCTTAAAGGTAATAAGAGGGGAGCCTGGGTGGCTCAGTGGGATAAAGCCTCTGCCTTTGGCTCAGGTCATGATCTCAGGGTCCCGGGATCGGGCCCCACATTGGGCTCTCTGCTCAGCAGGGAGCCTGCTTCCCCCTCTCTCTCTGCCTGCCTCTCTGCCTACTTGTGATCTCTCTCTCTCTCTCTGTCAAATAAATAAATAAAATCTTGAAAAAAAAAAAAAAAGGCAATAAGAGATCAAAGTTGAAAAGTCATGAAATCCAGAAAAGAATAGAGGAAAACCAACAGAAATTGCTAAAATCCCATACCTAACCTCTGGGAACATTCTGGTAGATTTCTTAGCTAACTGAAAATGCAGGGGAAGTTGTGTAAGCAAAATGTCATGAGCCAGCTCGAGAGAAGGGCAAGTTACCCTAATTGTCCTTCATTGGGAATCTCCACTGGGCCCAGCCTGCCTTGTCTGAGAGCGGCTGCCAGCCCCACCTTTCTCTCCTCCTCCGAGACCTCTGGCTGCTTCTGCCTGGCAGCCCCCCGTGCCCGGGACCCAGCCGCACGGCTCTCCGTGGCCGGCACTGCTTTTTCACAGTTTTGAAGGGGCCCGGAAATCACTTCACCTGAGGGCCTAGAATGACTGAAAATAGTGATTCTGCAGCTGGCTTTTCTTAGGGATTTCATCAGAAATGGGCGCGGTTCTCTCCACTGGCAAGGGCCCGTCTTTGTTACACTGTATCATCCAAGAACAACTATTAACTGAGTCTGGGAAGGGTGAGTGGTCAGTCCGGCCCAGCTGACGATTATATAATGTGTCCTATTTGGGGAATGTCATTTAGAGCTCAAGAGCAGAGTCCCCCGGACACCTAAAGTTGGGAGCACTGTGGGTGACCGTCACGCGGCTGCGCTGGTCAAAGAGAAATCTGTCTCTCTAACGAGGAGTCCCATAGAAAGGAAGGACCTAACTGGACATGGAAGTCAGGCAGTACACATGGAGTCGGCGCCTGGGTCCCTGGGCCGACTCTAGACTAGCTTTGTGACCTTGGGCTGATGCCATTGATTTCTAATTCTTCTGCATAATGCTTTCCAGCTTCTGGGAGCCTTCCCACACCCATTTGACCCTTATGATAGCTCCGTGGGGACAGTCCCATGATCTCTTCCTCAAAAATCAGAAAGCGACCCCGGTCGGTGAACTGACACAGTCACTGGCACACGGTCCTTAGTTCTGGGGCGCTGTGACCTAAAGCCCTGAGCTCCCGATTCAGGCCATCCCTCTTCCTGTCTACAAACTAATGTTGTAGAAAGGCACCTGTGAAGTGGAGGGATGCTGTATGTGGTTTGAGTTCACTGTACTTTGGAATTAAGGGAAAAGTGGATCCTTGGATTAGGGGCTGGTCAATAAATTCCAGGTGTGGGAGCCATTGTTTTTAATGAACTTTATTTTTTAGAGCAGTTTAGGTTTACATGAAAACAGAGCAGGAAGCACACAGTTCCCATATACTAGTCCCTCCCTGCCTGACCGCCCCCCTCTCCCGCCACATATATGATTTCCCGTTATTAACGTTTTTGATTACTCTGGTATATTTGTTTCAGTTGATGAACCAATATGACAGATTACTATTATCTATAGATTAGAGTTTCCTTTGGGGTTCACACGTAGTGTTGTACCTTCTACAGGTTTTAACAAACGTATAACGACATGTATCCACTATTACAGCAGCAAACAGTAGTTTAGCTAATCTAAAAATCCTCTGTGCTCCACCTGTTCATCCTTTGCTCTCCCCAACCCCTGATCTCTTTACTGTGTCCATAGGTGGGATCCATTTTTTAGTGTAGTTGTTTTTAATGTGTAATATTTGCTATAATTAGCAATTCTAAACTCACTGAGCATAGAGATTATTATCACCATTTGTCACCTAAAGCAACAAACAGATTCTGGGTTTTGTTTTTTGCTGTGATCTTACAAAAGTGAGCTCCAAAGGTGAATAATTTTAGTCCTCTTCACTAAAAATAATCTAGCCATCATCCACAAAAGGGGCAAGTAATTTAAAGTTTATTAAGTGTCCTGTATCCCTGCTTTTGGAAAGTTAAGGATGATCTTCAGCCCTCCCCTGCCCCCACCCAGTCACCCCTATCCCCTGCATGTCCCCAGGCTTTCTGGGGAAACCTGGTTTGTCATCCTGCTTGGTAAAATAAGGAGAAACACGCTCGCCATCTGAGTTGAAGGGACAGTCTTTACCTTTTTGATTCTCCTCAGAGGGGCTATGAAGGATGGGAAAGCCCCGGGTCTCTTTCTCCAGGATTCATCTTCTCTCCCATGACCAATTCTTTTACCCTCATGCACCCCCCACCCCCACCAAGAAATCTAAATTCTCTAGCCTGGCTATAAAGGAACAAGGGATTTGGCAATAAATGTTCCATTGTTTACATGGTAAACAAAATTCTACCTGAGTGGACTTTCTCTGAGGAAGGTGATTGATTACCTCAGTCATCTTTCTTAGAACAGCTTCTTCAGTTGAACCTGGGAAGAAGAAAAAAAACCTCTTCTCAGAATGATTAGCATTTGCATCATACAATCCAACTTCCTCCCCTCCTCCTCTCTGTCTCTGTCTCTCGGTCTCTCACTCACACACACACACCCTCCTTCTTTCCAGTCAAGGACATTTCAAGAGGTCAGTACCGCCCCCGTGTCTAAAACTTCAATGTTTGCCTTTGCAGGGACTTTTCCAACTTTACCTAGAAAAGAACTAACCAGAACTTCAGCACTTGTGGTCAGCCTGCTTCCGGCTGTGGCTTCAGTCAGTTTGTCTGCTCTGACAGAGGAAGCGCTTGCTCTGACGGGAACTGCCCTGGCTGGATTGCAGGGGGACCAGGGCAGACAGTGCCTAATGACGTTGGTATGCGACATGCCAGCAGCGAGGAGAGCCAGGGAAGCACAGAGGGATGTCTCGGACCCAGAGTGACAGATGCTAGCGACAGACGCTCAGTGGACCCACAGCCTCCCCCAAAGCCACCTCCCTGAGCGTGGCGCGTGCGCGCGCACGCGCGCGCGCACACACACACACACACACACACACAGTGAATTCATGTAGAGACAGAATGCCATAGCTGAGGATGATTTTCTCAAAATGCAGAAGCCAAGACACTGAGACATGTTTTTGATCTTCGGAACGCATAAAGGCAGGATTCTGCAAACACTCGTAGGCCTTCAGACTGACAGCCGGAGTGCTGTGTACAGCCGGCTTCACGGGAGTCCCCTAGCACTCAGGCGAGCACAGCATCTCGTCGGAAAGTCTGAGTTAAGCACAAAGGCCTTGGAATCAGGGGATCTCTCCGCTCCTGTACTGGTAGTTGGGAGAGGCTAAACATTTTCCCTTCAAGATTCCGATTCTCTACAGATGGGGGATCCTGTCGGCGAGCAACCTTCTGTCCTGCCGCAGAGCTTTTCCTACTGTGCAGGGTGCAAAATCAAATGGAAGCTGAGAGAACAGCTTGGCTGGAATTGCTGATTAGTTTTAACCACTAGGTGCTCCTTGGTAATTGGAGATTTGACTTAACAGCCCAGGGTGATTATTTAATTAAAATACTGGCAACACCGAGGAGCTCAAAAAGCTAATAATACATCCATCCAGAATGCTTGCATTTCTGCAGTTGAGCTGGTTTCCTCTGCTTTAGGATGTTAGTGGGATTCCCCCACTTTAGATCTCATTGTTAAATAGTAGAGTCGGAGGAAAGCATTGAGGGAGAACCTGTGTGGTGGTAGCCGGTAACTATCTAGACTAGAAATCCTTTTCCAGCTCGGCACTGAAGGGCTCTCCTGAGCTGGAGAATTGAGGTTTAGCCCTAGGAGCAGAGTACGTGGCCCAAAGTGGCCTCAGGCAAATGACGACATTTCCTTTAAATCTTGGGTTTTATTTTATTTTTTAAAATTTGATTCATGTGGTGTTGTAGCGCCTATTTTGAGTTTAATATAAAAATATTTTTTAATGACTTACCATTGAATGACACGGACATTCTAAAAAAGATGCATTCTTTTCTGTCTGTGGTATTGCATATGTACCTTCAGGCCAGGCCTTCCTGCCCTAGGATTACAGGCATCTTGTGCAGAGAAGCACAAGTAAAACAAAAACAAAGGGGACTGAGTGCATCCTCTTAGCCATTGAGACGAGGAGCACAGATGCCGGGGGCGGCCATCCTTACACTGGTGGACCCCATCCAGGAGGTACTCAGTAGGCAGTCCCAACTCGGGAGTCCCTCAGAAGTGACTGCCCCGTGACCACAGTCTGCACCCAAGAACCTTGGGCACAGGAACCTGGTCTTCCTTGTCTTGATACCCTCAGCACTCAGCCCTAGGCCGGGCACAGAAATTATAAATGTTCAGTAAACACCTGTTAAGCGAAGTCTGTGCATTTTGCATCTGTTCAAAGACCTTTCTGCAATTCTTCCATAGGAGTCCAGGAATCAAATATATCATGAAAGAAGGTGGGACTCTGCCATGGAAACCTTCTTTTAATCTGTAGTCATTTGGTTGGAACACAGAAAAGAAACTGCTGCTTACTCTTTAAGCTGTGCATCAGTTTTCGGTATTCTTTTGAAGACTTCATTAATGTGGACTCTATTTGGAAATCCATTTCCTATTTTATGGGGGGTTAGCTAAGCAAAGGAACTTTGCAAGATTTGAAAGCTCGATTTCAGATGCATTCTCAAATGGGATGAGGTGGATTCCCATTAAGTGCACATCAGTAGTGAGGCAGCTGCAGGTGAGTCCTCACTACCCCACCCGCTGAAGTGGCTTGCGTATGTCCCTCTCTCTGCATCTCCTCAGGCATGCCCACAGGGACTCGAGATCACCGCTCTCCTCCTCCTTCCCTTGGCCAACCCCCTGACCCCGGCCCTCTTCATTCTGCACCCCAGTTACTGTTTCTGGCGCCATTCCATCCCACACCTCAGTCGCTTCTACAGTATCTTACAGTCTGAGCTGCCTCTACCTGTAGGCCTTCATCCCCCACTCCTGCCAGACTGGTGTCCTCCCTGTGCTGGCCCCCCTTGGTTGAGAATGCCCTCATGCTTGCCTTTAGTTTGGCCAAGCACCAGCCCCCCTCTACGGCCATGCCTTCCCCCAGGAGGGCTCCAGCCAGCCGTCATCACTGCTGGTCAGTTCTGACTGTGGCCCTACTCTCTGCCACCCATCTGACAGAGCAGAGCCTGCTTTATACCATTTTTCCTCTTTTTTAATGTCTCTGTCCATTCTCATTGACAGCAAGTGCTGTGACTGCAGGAACCCTATCTCATACTTAGTTTTGAAAGCCATTCCCAGTTGAAAGAGGTCCAGGAGGCAGCAACCGTGTGTGTGTCTGTGTCTCTCTCTCTCTGTTAGGTTCGTTGCTCCCTTAGATTTGGACAGACACTGAACATGGGATGTTTCTGCAGTGGGAAGGTATGACTATGTCTGAAGGACTGACCCAGGAGCAGGGAGTATAATCAGTGACAGGTTACCTTAGCTGCCTTTCAGTGGCAACACCAAGCTTAAATGTTTTCAAATGTCTGCTCTCCTCCTCTGCTTTGCTGTAGACACACAGGAGAAGACTAACTACAGACATGGGAACACCTTAGATTTTTAAGCTGGTCATCTTTGAAATGGGATGTTTTATTGAATGGTGTTTTAGCCCATTGCACTGTGGTGGGAAATTGATAAAAATGAACATGGGTTAACATTAAGTTACGTGTGAAGTGCTGAGTACAGGGTATTTGGCACAGGAAGGTAGAGATCATCATTTTCTCCTCCGGCAGTCATTCTAAGCAACTGAGGTTCACCATTTAATCATTTGTTCTGAGGACCCATGCAGGAAATAGAGATGGTTTATCATTCCTCCCTTCCACAAATAATTGCCAAGTGTCTACTGTGCTGGTTACTACACGAAGGTGTTGTCTGCACTCTCAATGCTCAAGGGCTAGTGAGTTCCTACTTATCAGATTCCCCAGATGTTTTAAGCCAACACTCTAAAGTAGGTGTGATGTCGCTTTGCCAGTGTGGTCTGCCTTCTTGGTAATGTTTTTTTAAAGATTATTTATTTATTTATTTATTTATTTATTTAATTTAATTTATTTATTTACAGAGCGAGTGAGCCAGAGAGGGAACACAAGCAGGGGGACTGTGAGAGGGAGAAGGAGGGTTCCCACTGAGTAGGGAGCCTGACACAGGGCTTGATTCCAGGACTCTGGGATCGTGACTTGAGCCAAAGGCAAATGCTTAATGACTGAGCCACCCAGGTGCCCCCGTAATATTTTTCAGTTTCAACTAGTTCTCATTTGGCTTCAATATTGCTAGACTGTCTGGGTTGCTTTTTAACATTTAGACATGTCTTGTGGGATTTTGTATCTGATTCTAAGCATGTTGATGCCTTCTATTGTATGACAGAGGTTGGCAAAACTCTAGCCTATGGGCCAAACCCAGCCTGCTGCCACTAGCATTTGTAAATAAAGTTTTATTGGAACACAGCTATAGTCATTCATGTATTGCCTGTGGCCGTTTTCAGGATACAGTAGCGGTGTCATTGTGACAGACCATGTGGTCCACAAAGCCAAAGATATTTACTATCAGAAAATATTGTACAGAAAAATTTTGCTGACCTCTGGTGTACACAAAATAGCAATAATAGTGGTGTGTGTGTGTATGCGTGTGTGTACTGGCAGGGGGTGAGGGGATGGGCAAGATTTTGGTTAGAATGTCAATTATGGTTGATTTTGATGAGATCAAAATGGTCCTGGTCAGAAATGACACCAGAGAGATGTGGACTTGAGTCCATTTTTTCCCCTTATCTTGTGCTGATTAGCTTTTACTGTTGATTCCTGCCTCCCTGTACAGAACTTATCTATGATGCATACTTTTTAGGAGAAAGGCA
The DNA here is from genome assembly GCA_028646535.1 of Procyon lotor. Classification (NCBI taxonomy): domain Eukaryota; kingdom Metazoa; phylum Chordata; class Mammalia; order Carnivora; family Procyonidae; genus Procyon; species Procyon lotor. The sequence goes on from CM053603.1 coordinate 37,682,075, forward strand.
TTTGTGGGCACAAGAAAGAAAGGTGGGAGGAGGAGTCTTGGCGCATTGGTTAACCATTGCTGAGAAAAACTGTTTTCAGGTATAAGCTGTAGATATCAAAAGCGAGGATGGAGACTGAATGGGCCCTTCTTATGCCAACTGATGGCACCTATCAACAACGTCAAGCTGGAAGGAAAAGGAAATAGGCATAGAGCAGGATTTTCCATAAGCTGACAACAAGGGAAACTGAACAAGAAGCCCATTCCCCATTTTCAGCCTCTTGACAATCCCCTACCGAGTGAAAGCACACATACGCGTATCCGGAAAATGCCAGAACACTTGGGATCTCAAAATTCATTTCACTTCCAGAGTGTTTGCAAATGATTTTCCAAGTATAATGCTTTTTAAAAATACACAGCACAGTATGAGGTATCTGGAGCAGTCGGATTCATAGAGACAGCAAATAGAATGGTGGTTGGCAAGGGTGAGAGAGTTAGTGTTGAACGGGGATGGAGGTTCAGATGGGGAAGATGAACAAAGTTCCCGAGGTGTAGAGGGTGGCGATGGTTACACAACAGTGTGAATGCACTTCATGCCGCTGAAATGTACAGCTAAAAACGACTTGAATGGAAAATTTTATGTTCTATATATTTTCCCACCCACCACTCATTAGCCATGTAATGCAGTGGCTGCATTCCTATTTACAGATTAGAGAAGTTGTTCAGAAACCTACCTTTTCCCCTGCATTTAGTTTAGTTTTTTTTTTTAAGATTTTATGTATTTATTTTTGAGAGAGAGTGAGCACCTGAAGGTGTGGGGGGGGATCTCAAGCAGACTCTTTGCTGAGCACAGAGCCCAACACAGGACTCGATCTTAGGACCCCAGGATCATGATCTGAGTGGAAAACAAGAGCCAGAATCTTAGCCAACGGAGCCACCCCGGTGCGCGCTCCCCTACCCCTCAGCAGGCACAGTATTTAGGTCAAAAGTGACTTCTAAGAATTGAGAGAATTCAGTGATACTCAATTAAGGGGCGCCTGGGTGGCTCAGCTGCTTAAGTGTCTGCCTTTGAAAGCTCAGGTCATGATCCCAGAGTCCTGGGATCAAGTCCCACATGGGGCTCCTCACTCGGGGTTGGGGGAGCCTGCTTCTTCCTCTGCCTGCCGCTCCCCTTGCTTGTGTGTGCGTGTGTGTGCACTCTCGCGCTCTGACAAATTAAAATCTTAAAAAATGACAATTCAAAAAGATATTTACTGAATGGTTTTTTTAAAAGGCATGGCACACTGATTCTGTAATAACAGAGATAGCCTTATGAAAGATGTCACGAAGAAAAGATAGCATGGTGGGACTGCCCTTCTTGTCTCTACTTCTAGAAATGACTTTTTCTTTTTTTATGTGGATTCTAGGAGAGAAACCTTGACTGGTTCCCCAGGATGAGAGCCATGTCCTTGGTCAGCAGCGACTCTGAAGGAGAGCAGAATGAGCTGAGGAACCTGCAGGAGAAGCTGGAGTCCACCATGAAGCTGGTCACTAACCTTTCCGGCCAGCTGTCAGAATTAAAGGATCAGGTAAAGAAAAGATACCCCCTCTGCTCCCTAAACACACACCCACCACTACCGGGCACACCAAATTTGCTGAGGCAGAATCACTAGTACTCATGTTAGGATGCTGATGTTTCTATCATGTGGATGGAGAAAGGGAACATAGGGCCCAGAGAACAAACTCCCCTAGTCTACCCATTTCCCCTCAGGGCCTCCTTCACTGCCCTTTTATAGACTAAGCCCATAACACTACTGTCAGTGCCGCTGGTACTGTAACAAAACCAGAAAGTGGGAGAATGCAAATGACTTCAGTGAAGTGCTGTACAGAAAACACAACCTGTAAAGCTATACTCTTTTTACTCAAAAATTAAAACCTGTTTCTGGTTTTGCTTTCTGGCCCTCAAATCTATCAACTCTTCACTCAAGATACTTAAAGTCAGTATCCCAGGATAAGCCATACTTGTGGGAAAGCTCCTTTTGGTTCATTCATCGGCCACATCCTTACTGAGTGGTCATCGTAGTCCAGGCATTATGCCAGGTGCTGGGGATGAACCCACAAACAATCTAGACCTGTCCCTGCTCCCACAGAGCATCATGGTCTGCACAAATACCACTCCATCCTGCTCTCTATCCCTAAACACTTTCCCCTTGAAGGAAGTTAAGGAGGGGGTAGGTTCCCACCAAACCCTATGTACTTTTTTCTTCCTCTTGATCCCCTTACAATGAACAGTCACCGGGTGGTTATGTAGTGACAGGATGCCTTGGGGGAGGGGGGGTGAGCCACTGCTGTGCCAAAGCTGACGGGGTAATCTGGCACAGACGTGGGAACAGGTCAGCATCCTGGATGGGTTTTTGAGTCTTTTAAATCAGCTCCATAGACAAGATTATAAATTGTGCACATCAAAAGTTGTCAGGCAAGGCTGCCCTGGAGGTGAGAGGCAAGGCAGACCCACAGGTGATTTTTTACTCGTAGGCATCTACCTAGTGAACACTCCGTCTACAATAAATTCTTCTTGGCAGTGGTCTTCAGAGCGATTGTAACGATCCTACTTTGAATTATATTTCTTTCCCAACTAAATTATTCCAGACTATGCCCCCAGATAAACCATTTGGTCTCAAAGTTCTTTTCTTTGACTTTTATTAAGGTGCAAATAGAAAAGACTAATGACAATAGGAAGGCTTATTTATGAAGGCTGTCTCTAGCGTGCTTGAGCCGGGTGGCCACCTAAAGTGAATAACCTAAGTGAGTAAAAGTAATGAGGACCTAACTAGATTGCTTGGCTTATTATCTGATTAACGGTGTGCCCCTTCTGTGACACACTTGACACATGTTCCAGAGAACACAACAGCTTGCGGAGCACTGTGGCCCGTGATTCTGTATGCCCCTCTGCAGAGCAGGGGGAGCTTCTAGCCACATCCAGAGATGCCTTCGTTACCGTCTGCCTTCTGAGAGGGCTGTGGCTACAAGAATCTTAGTTAAATCAGAGGTTTTAAAAAGCCTTCCAGAA
>CM053603.1:37685601-37700883 GCA_028646535.1 Procyon lotor
TTTTGGATTCCCAACACCATTTGTTGAAGAGACTGTCTTTTTGCCACTGGATATTCTTTCCTGCCTTTTTGGGATGGAATGTTCTGAATATATCTGTGATGTCCATCTGGTCCAGTGTGTCCTTTAGAAGCTTTATTTCCTTGTTGATCTTTTGCTTAGAGGATCTGTCCATTTCGATGAGGGGGGTATTAAAGTCCCCTACTATTATTGTTGATGTGTTTCTTTGACTTTGTTATTAATTGGTTTATATAATTGGCTGCTCCCATGTTAGGGGCATAGATATTTACAATTGTTAGATCTTCTTGTTGGACAGTCCCTTTAAGTATGAAATAGTGTCCTTCCTCATCTCTTATTCTAGTCTTTGGCTTAAAATCTAATTTATCTGATATAAGGGTTGCCACTCCAGCTTTCTCTTGATGTCCATTAGCATGGTAAATGGTTTTCCACCAACTCCCTAGGACAGTGCCCGACCCTCCTGTGTGGGTTTGATATGGGTTTGTCATACGTATTTTTGTTTTCATTTGTTTTGTCACTGTACCTTGGTTGCCCTTTCAGGTTGGCTGTTTAAATTCTTACTCATTTTGTTTTTAAAGACCCTTAAAGTTTCCGAGGTTGACCCCAAACTTGAGTGCTGTGGAGGAAACCTTCAGGGCCATGTTACACAGCTGTGCAGAGTAGAAACTTGGCATCGTTAAAATCCAAGGTAGACTTGTGCCCGTTAAGCCTAAATTTCAGCTTAAACAAAATATGCAAAAAGTCACTGCATAGGGATGAGGGTTCATTAAGTGACATTAAAACTAGTATAGTTTAAGCTGCTTGGTTTGGGCTCTTTTTACATCTTTTGTCTTAATGTTGGTAGTTGGACCGAAAGTCCTTCCCCTGTGAATGAATATGAACCATTTTTTCTTGGAAGAAACTATAAGCTAAAAAGAAGTACAAGGAAACCAGTAATATATTCTCGAGTGCCTTTACCAGGATTGATCTGCTTCGGTTTTAAGGTGCCCAGGAAAAATTCAGCAGAGCTGCTTTTATTGGGGAAATGTATTTCTTTCAAAAGGAATTAGTCAGCATTTTCTTCTGATTATATAACTTCTAACAAACCTTTAAGGCCATTTGTTTTAAGAATCAACTTAGAATTTTTTGGTTTTATTAGATTTGGTATAATAGCAATCATAAAAATTTCTTAAATTGTTCTGCATAAGAAATCATGCAGATATGGTAGAGTTGCTGGTTCTTAAGTGGCAATTGTAAGACTTCCTGCCCTCTGGAGAAAAAAATTTTTTGAACTAAAAAATAAAAGCCTACAAATGACTAATGAGCAAGAAACTGATATTTTTTAAAACTGCTATGAAAGAATACCATTCACTGGTAAAAGTGCTGGGAAACACAAAAATTGCTTCATCACTGAGCTATTTTTTCAATCTTCTTGTCCAAAAAAGCAGAATAGAGCAATGATAGTTTATAACTGTGAATGAATGTCTTTGGTTTTAATTTGTACTGCTATTGACCTCTTTGGTGGTGGTTTTCTTAAAATACCAATTTGAGGAGAAAAAGTTCTTGTCAAAGAAGTTGTTAAAAACCTGTAGAAGTTAAAGACCTGGCTGGTGGTGTCACTTTTCCTACTATTGCCAAGAACAGTTGATTAGAATTGCTATTCTTTTTTATTTATTTATTTATTTGCCAGAGAGAGAGAGATCACAAGTAGGCAGAGAGGCAGGCAGAGAGAGGGGGGGGGGAAGCAGGCTCCCTGCTGAGCAGAGAGCCCGATGCGGGGCTCGATCCCAGGACTCTGGGATCATGACCTGAGCAGAAGGCAGAGGCTTTATGAGCCACCCAGGCGCCCCTAGAATTGCTATTCTAAGTGTTAACTATGAATCTCATTTTGAAGTTTCCCCTCCCAAGAGATTCTGAATACTAAATGTGATTCTCTTACATTCTTATTCCAAGGAGGAGAACTGATGTAAGAACCTACATTTTTTTTTTTTTGCATGTTTTCTTCATAATGCAAAAGAGCAAATATCGATGAGGCTTCACTTTATTGAAAATGTGATTGGCTTCCTATGAGACAGTGACCCTTAATGTTGTTAGGAATACAAAAAGCGCTTGAAAATTCAGATCACATTAGCATGTTCCAGTGTTGGGCACTCTTCATGCAAGATGGTTATCGTATGAACATGAACTGCTTAAGGAAGGGAGGAATAACAGAAGATTAGAATAATTGCCTACAGCTGGAAAATGGAAGGTTCAACTTTACTGAGTGCCTGGCCCTTAGCCTGTTCTGGAACCTCAAAGGAGGACTAAGGTGACCATTGCCCTCTAGGGTCCCGTAATCTAGCAAGAAAGACAGGCATACAGACCTCTCAGAGCACAGCAGTGTGGAAAATTGCACAACCCACTCGAGCCAGGCAAACAGCTTGATGGGAGCACAGAGGAGGGACTGAGTCCTCTGTGTGGCTGGGAGTGAGGACGGAGGAGAGCCTTTACAAGCAGGTGACTTCGGAGCTGGCAGAGGATCGCAGCAGGGGGCATCCCAGGAAAGGAATCAGCATGAGCAAAGGCATGAAGATGCATGGCATGCTCCAGGAATGGCACGGTGTTCTGGTTGATTCAGTTCATTCTTTGAACTACCACTTGAATAGATGTGCAAGGTGCGGCCCTCAGTACTGGGGTTACAAAGGTGAACAGAACCTGTTCTGTGTCTACACTCAACAGTGTAAAGTGGGAAACAAATTAGGAAACCACTAACTTGAGAATTGAGCCCCGAGAGTATGAACAGACTGGGAAAGAAGGAAAGCACTGTAGTCAAGCTGATCTCCGGGAGAGAAGTCGAGTTAGGCCACAGAAGCCTCAGAGGTGGACTGCAAGAGCTTGACTTCGAAGGCTGAGGCAGAATCTCCCAGGCAAAACAGAGAGGAACAGAGAGAGTATTAGGGATCAGCTCAGTGTGTGAACAAGTATCGAAGTGGACATTAAATCAACGTAAGTGTGTCTGAGAGTTGTGTTAGTTTTTTTTTCTTAGTATTTTAGGCTCATTGTTAGAAACATGGCTGATTTTAGAGTTCCCTGGCTGTTGAAAGTCTGAGTAACCAAGACCTTGCTGTGACAGGAAAGCGGTTTTTCGGACGGTTGACCCGTTAGGAACCTGCTTGGGGCATCCATGTTCTCCTGCTATGCGGTCCTTCCTTTGCAGACCTTCTGTCGTTGAGGCCAGTTCTGCGAGGTGAAATGTGCTCATTTGCTGTCTACTTTTAGTGTTTTCATGAAAGATCTTTCTGACGTTTGGCTGCATCTGATTTGTAAAGCTACAATATTCTTTGCTTCTTGTTTCGACTGAATCAAAAGAAGGAATGCTAACATTCAAGCTAGTTTTTATATTCATATGCACAGCAAGAAGAGTACTGCTTTAAATGTTTATCCTTTAGCTAAATGGGAATTAGGATTCAAATCAATCTCCTACAAATGAGACATTTCACACTATTCAAAATAGGTTTTTTAGTGTTCATATTTTGGATATAGGTACCTTAGAATCTGATGGATCTTTTTTAGTTAGTTTTGTTTCAAATATTCAGAACAAATACTACATGAAAATATAAAGATCCACCTGGTCACTGTTTCGATTTACTAACAGCAATAGGTAGTACACTTTAAATAAATTTATACATACACAGCATACACATTTTATACAGTTGGTGTGTAAATCACGTAGATAGGTAAGTAGATAGAATTGAGCCCATAAAGCCAGAAGTTATGTGAGGTTGTGCACTAGAGGGCCAGTGAGACCTAACTGGCCAACCGTGCTGACCTTTGTTTTTTATAGGCCAGATTTAAGCCTTATGGCTTTTATTTTTGTTCCCTTATAATAATTAGATGATAACTACCATCAAAAGGGCTCAATCCGTTGGCAGTTGCCTTAAATCTTAAATGACAGCTATTCTGTCTAAAAGGCCAGGGTTGGTGAAAACAGAATTCAGACAAATGTGTGTGCCTCTGCTGTACTCAGCTGGAGAGAATCTTCTCCAAGACCTTCCTTACTATTATTTGAGAAAAATCATCTCTGTACCCAAAATACTTTCTGTTCAAGATCACCTGATGTGATCTTTGACCCCTTTCAGAGAGAATCCATGAAGAGTTCTAGAGCAGCAGTGTGGTCCCAGATCAGCAACATAAACCTCACTTGTTAGAAATACAAATTCATGGGCCCTACCCCAGGCCTACTGAATCAGAAACTCTGTTTGTGGGCCTTTTGATCTGTTTTAACAAACCTTCTGTGTGATTCTGGCTTATGCCAAAGTTGAAGAACCACTATTCCACGGAAAGAGAAAACAAAATTAGACAGGTATGTGCCGGGTACTTGAAATCACCAGGAATAGGATTGCCTGAGCAAAGAATGTGGCCACTACAGCAGTAGGGAGTTCGAAGGTTTAGGTGGGAGGGCCGGTCATGTGATCATTATCTTAGAAAGGCAAACCTAGAAAGTTAGAATAGGAGCAGCAATGAGGTGTCAGGTGATGGCTACCGAAGTGGGAAGGGAGGTGTGCCATCAGCTGACTCAGAAGACTCATTTGTTATAGGAAATACAGTGTAGAAGCTTTTCTATTTAAGAGAATGAATAGCCAACAGATTGAAAGTTAAAAGCTGATTGAACCAACAGGCTGAACATATGCAAACATAAAAGGTCATCTCAAATGCAAGTAGTTATAGAAAAAGTACAGGAAAGGTTTTAATAGCCAACTTTGACAGTTGAAAGACCTCAGTAACTTTAAATGAAAGTACTTAAAGTAGACTTCAGTAGGGGTTGAGCTCCCAGGATTCCTAAAGCCATTAGAATGCTTGAGATTGCTAAACTTTGTGAAGTTGTATTAGGTTCCCTCTCAGGGTTAACTGTCAAGGGAAGAGAGAGAGAGTGTGTGTGTGTCCTTCCGACCGTCTGTTGAGGAAGGGAGGAGGATCTGAGCGAAGTATCAAAGTATCAGGCAGTAAGATTAATGAATTTCATTGTAATCTAATTGTGCATTTATACCATATGTCAAATTAGGTTCTCTCTTCTCAGCTGAATCTGTGGTGTAACACTTAAAAGATTTGTCATTCATCTAAGGAGACTTCAGAGGCTAGCTGGAATATTCTTTTATAAAAAGCTACCTTTTGGAAATATTCACTCCTTGTAAATTCTCTTCTAAATTATAACAGAAGGCATTTCACAGGAGCCTAAAAATAGTATTTTGATTTGAAAGAAAAGTGCCGTGTTTTGAGTAACAATTTTAAAACTGAACCTAGGTAAGCTATTCTTGTTTTACGTTCTCTCAGGATATTTTGTACCAAAAATTAGTTCGAGGGAAAAGTGAGACTTTGTGACATTCCCCCCAAAAGTTTACATGTATCTGTTCAATTCTCCACCTATGAGGTAGGAATCAGCATCCTCATTGTGTGAGGAAACAGACTTTGAGAAGCTAAATAACACAGAACCATAAGGAAATGGGTCTGATTCCAAGTAACCAAAAATCTATATGGAGATAGATTAAGGCCACTTGTAGACAACAATTTTATCTAATATGTTTTTCAGTATAGCCTTTTTATCTTAATTAGCTTAAATACCCAGCATCAAACCCAGAGCTAGGACCATCTGGTTAAGAAAAATATTAATGCAGAACCCTAAAATACCTAGAACAGAGCTAGCTACCCATCAATATGAAGTAATTTGGTTCAGCAGCCAAATGAATAATAACAACCTATCATTTGGGGTTTTGAAAGCGCTTTTTCATTTGACCAGTCTTAGGAAATGGTCTTTCCTGACCTTAATCAGTCCCGTGTCTGTGGGCAGCAAAGAACAGACCCCACTGAGTGCCTAGAACATTGTTTATAACATTTAGTCACTCTGGATCTCAGTGACATGTGCGGACATCCCTCATTTTCCTCAAGGTGCTATATCATTTTTGTTCCTCTCAAACCGGAATTACTCTGAAATCACTGAGTAATGGAATCAGGACCCCCTGAAGACCATGGACATGGTCCCTCTCAAACCTAGGATTCTAAACACACTGCTTCTCTTGATAGTTTGGTATGCTGTTCCCCCCACACAAAGCCACCATTTCCAATGAGCCTTTAAATCATTTGGAAACTGATTTGAGAAACAAATAGTAAAATACTTCTGAATGCCACATTGCATGACTAGGCCACCGAATTCCCCATTCTGCCTAGGAAGATGTCCCTTTTGAAGTTCTGTGTGTTTGATTTAGTGACGGTACACTATTTGTAGAAAGTGGGTTTCAGTATAAACCATAACCACAGAGGTAAATCTATGGTTCAGTATGTGATCTGACGTACAGGAAGTGTCTGGGTCTAATGATGAAACTTTTTAACTTTCCAGATGACAGAACAAAGGAAGCAGAAACAAAGAATTGGTCTTCTAGGACATCCTCCTCATATGAATGTCAACCCACAGCAACCAGCATAAGCAAATGAAATAAAGGAATCTCCTGTACCTTTTTTTAATTATTATAGTGTGGGGATGGCTACTTAGTTCTGATTCACCCACAAAGATGACATTAATGCCTAGTACATTTGTAAATAATCAGTTTTATACTGTATGTATATGATTGCTACTCTAAAGGTTTGGATATATGTATTTAGAATTGTTGGCACGATGAAATTTCATTTGTGCCAAAAATATTAAAAATGCCTTTTTTGGAAGGACTAAAGAAAGCACCTGATTTGCACTTGAACCAGATTATAGATTTAAAAGTATACAACCTGTATTTTGTATTTAAAACTAGAATAGCCAGTATTTATGTTTTTTTATAAAACTGTGCAATACGAATTATGCAATCACAATTTGTAACTCCTGAGTGTCCTAAAGGGAGTGCACATCTTTGAAGCTGGTGTGTTAATACTATGTAATAAACGGTTAAATATCAAATGATGCTGCTGCCAAAATCATATGACTAGTGAGTTTCAGCCCCTGGGCATTTTGTACCATATACTTATCTGTGGTGATACTGTTTCTCTTTGCTAGTGGCATTAGTGCCTCTGTCTAATAGTGACAGTGCTCCAAGTCAGCATTCATCTTAAGAAAAGCAATTTTAGTTTCAAAGATAATTTTAAGCTTCTGATCATTTAAACTTTCTTTAAGAGAGCTAAATTAGAAGCTCAGACTTTAGCTTGTGAAGTTAATGAATTTTTGAAAGGGATATTTTTATGCAACATTTGGAATAAATGCATATTGCTGGCCAATCAGTGTCATCTCCAAGGTGAATTTTGGTGTCACAGGATAAAGAAATGAATAATTGATGGTGTCTAGATTATCTAGTCCAAACAGTAGAGTTGATTTTTTTCTTCATCTGAACCAACATGCTACAGTAGCTAAGAAGTATTTAAACTATATACATCCATATAAAGATGAAATATGATCTATCCCATTAGAACTCATAGTTGAACACTGACATGTTATTCTTGTGAAAGAGCCACGTTTTGGTTTTCTTTCCTTGTCACATGATTTCTTTCCTTGATGGATGAAAAGTATGAAAGGAAACTTTTTATCTGTTGCCTAGTTTTGTACATGGATCTCATTTTACAAGAGAATCTCTCTGCAAAAAAAAAAAATGTTTAAAATGTACTGAAAGCAGAGTTCTGAATTAAGTAAAGTTTGTAAATGCATATATGAAAATAAATATTTAATGATGCAGAATAATATACAGCAACGGACTAGTGGCTTTCATTTTGGCATTTCTTTGTGTACTAACAGCTGTTCCAATGACTTATTTTCTTTTGGACCAATTTAAAGTGCATTGGTTTGGTTACCAGATTCATACAGAAAATGCTTACCTGATGAACGAGAACGCTGAGGAGATCTACTTGAACAATTATCAGGAAGTGTTTAATACGACGTTCGTTCGTTCTTCTAGATGAGTGGCTGCCAGGCAGACTGTCCTGCGCAGCGAGTGCCAGGGCTCTGGCCTGGCACTGACGCTGAGGGAACGTCAGGGTGGGCTCTCCCAGGACTGGGGGGGGGGGCTCTGACTGGCTGTCTGCAAATAAAAACAGTTGCCGTTTGTTTTCCTTCGTGTCCAGTGGTTGGAGGCCTTCCACAAGACAGTAAAAAATGTTTCACAGAGCAAACTCGTCTATGCAAAGGTAGTAAAACTTGTTCCCTCCTCAAAGCAGTGCCCGCCCGTTTGCTCTTTTAACACTGATTCTCTCTGGGCTTTGGTAAATACGCATAATTACCACCCAATGTTGGGAACTAGGTCAGGATTGAGTTCCAGTTAAATGACTAGTTTCATAACCAATGCTTCTACGTTATAAATTTGATAACTTAAAACAAATGAATAATTTTCCAGTCAATGCAGTGTATCTCCACAAAATTTTTCCGTAGTAAGGCAGGCCCAATATAGAGATGTACTTGAACCTGTAAACACGAGCACCTTCTCTGCTGCGGCCCAGCGAGGACTTGGTCGTCCTCAGGTTTCTCTTTGATCTCCCGTGCTGCCCAGCACGGCGCGGCAGTGTGTGTGGCTTGTCTCCCAGGCCCATCCAGCTCCCTAGAGAGTCGTGCACTGACACGTCCAGGTTGCAGTGTTTACAGGTTTGTCATGTCTCATCTGAATCCTGTCACTTAAGATAGAAATCTTCATTCAATTTGCCAGCTTCAGCAGAAAATACATGGAATTGGAATGCCACTCCACCCTGCATGTGGCAGATCCTACCCTTAGTTTGGGTGTGAACACAAAGCTAGTATAATTGAAACATAAAATCTGAAGTTAAAATTTCTATAGCTTTTGATGTGTAACTGTGATTTCACCTTTCTCCAGACGTTGCTTTTTCAAACACTTCTATTTCAAGGATGGAGGTCCACATCACCTTCAGAGTTGTCTGGTATCAGACTGAGTAACAAACGTGGTAATAGAGTGCTAATATGCAAGAAAATTTTATTTGGATAAAATTTTAAGAGTTTGCTGTAGCACCAATCCAAATTTCAAGATTTTACCAAATTCCTTAACTAAACTATTTGTTAAATCAAAGGATCTGGGAAATTCTATTCCACTTTTCTAACATTTATAATATTCTGCCCTTTGCTGCTTCTGTATATAAACCTATGTACTGATAAACCTTCTTTTCCCCTACAAATAAAACTTCTACGCTTCACTGGGTCCTAAATCTTGAAATGCTATTCCATCCCGTACAATTTTTCTTAGTACTACATCTGTCTCTAGTCACCCCACACACATAGAAAATACAACTTCTTTTATTTCATTCTTTTAAAATTTGATTCAACTTAATTGGTTTGTTTCCAAGTTCATGCTTCTTATTCATTGTTCTTCACTCAGCCAATTTTTTTTATTTGGTTGTACTTTCTGAAAATGGATTGCTTGATTTGGGTCCTATAAAAACTGCTCTTTCATCCTGTTTAAATATTTCCTAACATAAATTATAAAGCAAGCATACTTTATTTCTGGAAGCTAACCAACACAGTCTATGCAGTAGAGCAAACTAAACGAAGCTTTACTTATGTGCTAGTGGGAAATTATCAAGATCTTCACAGTAAACTAAGGAATTAACCTGTCAAAAATTCAATTCTAGACTTCTCTATCCTCCTACTGAAGATGGTCTACTATCCTCCTACTGAACATGATAATGCATGAATGAGAAATAGCCTGGAAGTTTTTGACAGTTATTTTAAGGCTGACTTCTGGGCTGCATAGATGGAAATTTACTCCTTCAAAAATACTAAATACAAAAGGGGCATAACTACATACTTCTAGAAGTAGGGTTGGTTTTTGCTCAAATAATGTTTTTGCAGATTTTAAAGAACAAAAACGTGCCTGATAGAAGGTGTCAATTAGAGGACAATAAAAGTCACTTTATGTAAGACAGGATATTACAAAGCCTCCTACAAAAGGCTCTTGAGACAATATGCTGTATCTACCAAACCATACAGCAGGAGTGAAACTACTCTCAAAGATAAGAAATTGAGCCTTAGAGGGGTGCTTGGCTGGCTCTGGCGGTAGAGCATGCAACCTGTGATCTCAGGCTCATGAGTTCAAGCCCCAAGTTGGGCATAAAGATTAAGGAAAGAGAAAAATTGAGACTAGAGAGGCAAAGCAATCAGCCTAAGGACTCAGTTCCAAAATAAACAAAGATCTCCTGACTTAGCCAAATACAGAGAGCGTTCTTCCCACTTGCTACTGGTCTTCCAGAATGGGGCTGTGATATCTCAGGAGAAGTCAGTTTCCCACAACAGTTCTCCTGTCAAAGAAAGATCTTAGGGAGAATTCCACTTTGTCCTAAGATGCAAACTGATTTGCTTTTCTTTACACATCTACTTTTATAAGGGATCTACAAATGAGAAAGTACTGAATAGTACTTGTCAAGACTGAAAACTGGCAAAGATAAGCAGCTCCCAAAATCTCTTTTACAACTACCAATCTCATATAGTACTTCTTACTTAACTGCATTTTTCAACAGAAGAATCTGTTCTCTCAATGAAGGTGGCTTACTCCTAGTGAAAACATTCAGATATAGGTGACTGGCATCCTTTCGTACCACAGAAGTAGGTATTTATTAGCAAACCCCACTCTGCTCTTGTTCAGTATACTGATAATTTGCTAACAATCAACTAGAGTGTTGGAAAACCCCCATAAAGATTTCAATTTTACAGAAAGTACCCAAAATTCCACCAGTTTTGCATCATAAAGTAGTGGTTTAAGTAAAGTTTTGAGTAAAATGCCATGTGTGTGGTTTTTGTGGGTGGTTGCAGCTCAAAACGACTATTAGGCCTCATCAGTTACCTACAGGGGAGAACTATGATGGCAATTATCAATTAGGATGATTATGATTATCATGACTTTTTTTCCTCTTTGGCATGCGATACCACATTGGTAATTCTTGCAACCTAAAGGCAATTCAGAACCATAACTAGCCTTTAAGTCTGGACCCCAAAACCTGCCAAAGAAAATAAGAAGGTAGATCCCTACTGGGTTTTGACATGTGGTCAACTTCCAACGCTTATGGACTACAGGTTCTCCAGGTCCTGGTATTTTAAACTCATTTGGTAACACAAATCTCTAGCTTACTAGGGGTACCACACTTTAAAAAGAGAAAAATTTACCAAAGTAGAAGCTTAAAATACTTTAAGGTCATGACAAACCAGTGTGAAAGAGAATCCTAACACCTAGAAGTGAAACTGCATCATCCACCCAGTCTGGAAAGAAAAAAGAAAGCTAAAAACCACTACAGAATAAGAATGCAGAGTTTGAGAAAACCCCTAAGGTGAATTGTGAACAACAACAACAACAAAAAGAGCCCCCACAACATAAGTGCATACTGTATGCAAGAACCACTCATGGAAACTGTTCGCCAGCACTTCTGTAATTACCTCACAAAAAATGGTTAGTCCCAGGTAAAGAATGGAGCTTTCAACAATCCAAGGATTTAACTGCTCACTCCAGAACTCAAGGTATTTAATCCTTTGTCATATGCTTGTCAGCTACAGCATCTCATCAGGTCTTTCTGTAAAAGTTCTCTGGAAGGACAACAACTGAGATTTGGTATGAAACTGGGACAAGGAGCCCAAAAGCACAAAAGTCTTGGGGGCTAAGCAGTCACTTACTTCAGAGCCCACATGGCAGGGCGGTGGCATGAAAAGAACAAGGACATTGAAGTTGGTTCAGAGTCTTCATACCACCTCTGCCACTTCAGTGCTATGACTTTGAGCAAGTCCTTTAATCACTATAATTGTCACACCCCCATCTAAAGAATAGACATCACCACTTATTTGGGCAGTAATGAGCATTAAAGACAAGACATGTCAAGTGTCTATGTATATATCCAATACCTGCTCTTACCCATTTATTTGCAACATCATCACTTCCTCTTTCTCATACCTATCCACAATCTCAGCCAGATAGTAAATGACCAAAGCTGCTTTTTATACCTACTAAGTGGGCTTGATATTACTGTAGGATCCTAAATCCTCATGTTTGAACATGACACGCTGGGGTCATATTGAGTTATTTTTTAAAACTGTATCTCTAACATCCAAATTGTATCTTAACTACCAATCTGAATTTATACAGAAAGAGAATTATCATAGCTTATGATTTCCAGATAATTATTCTCATATATGTGATCAGTGTGGAATTCAAATCTGACTTTTCAAAATATTCTTCATGGAAAAAGATGTTTTATCTTCTGGAGGATGATGTGTTTTCTTAGTTTATGAAATGCTTTTTTTTTTAGGATTTTATTTTTATTATTTGAGAGCAAGAGCAGGGTGACGGGCAGAGGGAGAAGCAGACTCCTGGCTGAGCAGGGAGCCCGACATGAGGCTCGATCCCAGGACTCTGGGACCATGACCTGACCGAAAGCACACACTTAACCAACTGAGCCACCCAGGTGCCCAGTTTATGAAGTGGTTTCACCCTACATTCTCATTTACACCTCCCAACCCTGTTCAGTAGATTATTATCCCTGACATCTGCCCGGTTCTCAATTATTCTGTCATTTAGCATGCAAATGCATATTTTAGACCAGATCTCACATAATGGTGGAGAGCCCAGCACTCCTGAGGAACCTAAGGAGGGTATTTATAAGTTCCTAATGATTCCTTGACGCTCCTGATTTAAAACCCCAAATGCAACCTGATGCTCAGCACCTCCCCTCTATTTCACTTCACCCCTACTGCTGACACGGTCTGCTCTACTGTCTCTAAAACACATTTAACATCTGAGTGTCATGCAAGCAGATCTTCATGGGAGGAAGATTTTAACAGCAAATAGGAAACCTAAAATTGAGAATCAGACATCAAAGCCCACACCCGCTTCCTTCTCTGCCACTAGAGGAGCAACTTCTTATGTCTACCCTACTGCCAGGGCCTACTCTCTTTCCTACCCAAACAAAAGCATAATTAAAAAATTATGCATTTCATAAAACTAAGAAAACACATTATCCACATGGGTGGCTCAGTCGTTAAGCATCTCCCTTCAGCTCAGGTCATGATCCCGGAGTCCTGGGATCAAGCCCCACATCGGGCTCCCTGAACAGCGGGAAGCCTGCTTCTCCCTCTTCCACTCCCCCTGCTTGTGTTCCCTCTTTCACTGTCTCTCTCTCTCAAATTTTTTAAAAAGCTTTAAAAAAAAAAAATCCCTCCAGACTCAATTAAAAACAAAAATTCTTGTTTCTTTACCATGCAGAGCAATTTCAGCCCCCAGGTCCCAACCACTCCTATCTAAATTAGCCCTTTACCTTGACCAAACCAACCAACAAACATAAAACCTAATTTCATTGTCCTCAGCTTCCAACTCAAAGATCAACCGGCTTTTTAAAGTAGCTTTCCCTCCCCTTCCTGATACATCCCTATCCTAAAGAAGAAAAAATTAATTTAGAAAGGTTAAGTGATTTGGTCCAAGTAGAACCTGGGACCTAGAATTCCAGGGCAGATCATGTGACCTTACCCGCCCCCTTCTCTATGCTGCTGCTTCACTCTGCTAGTTGCAGTCCTCCTGATAAGGTGCTGGGGCCTCCCCTTCTTCCCTGCCCACCTGTCTGGGGGAAAACCTATACGCTAAAAAGTCTATGAGACACAAAGGAATGTAAAAGTTGTTAAGGGTCATGGCTGCACTAGTTCATTTCTGTATCATGGGTCCCTAGCACAGTTCCTGTCAAAGGTGTTTAAATACATTGAGGGAAGGGAAAATATTCTTTGCAAATCTCCACTTAATCTGCTCCAGGGTTTTGAAGCCAAGGCTAATTACAAGTCTTTCAATAAAGAAGGAGTATCTAGTAGTGGCCCAAAGGGGGTTACATATAGGACAATCAGTCACTACTCCTTTTGAGTACTTGACCATTTAATCCTACAACTAATGATTAACTGTAACGCCTCTGGCTCCTACAGTCCCGCTTCACAACTCAAAACCCTCTTCCACTGCTCCCTCTGAACAAGTGACCGCCATCTCTCCCCTCTTTCAGCTCTTTCACGGGTTACCCTGTGACTGCACTGTCTCTGTGAAGGCGAACGTTCGGACTCGATTGTACCCCCACGCCCCTCTGCACCACAGCCCCTTAGACCAGGGGCCCAAACACTCAGAGACACCTTCCCTCCACAATCCGTGGAGGGCTGCAGCAGTTCTCAGACTGTCCAGAGAGAACACAATTTAGGTAACAGAAGGAAGTTAGGGCCATTTTGGGTAACAAAGGATTATGGTTCATTTACATATGAACATACATACAACATGAATGAATCTCAAAAGTATTACGTTAAACAGATGAAGTCAGAATCCAAAGGCTACATAATGTGTCATTCCATATATATGACATTCCGGAAAAATCAAAACTACAGGGACAGAAAAATATACTGGGTAATGGAAAGATCTTTGGTGTGGGGGCAGTTAGGACTACACAGGCTTCTCAAAATTCAAGAACTACAACCTAAAAGAAGTAAATTGTACTATATGTAAATTATACCCCAGTAAACCTGACTGAAAATATTTCTAAAAACTAATGGGGGAGGGGAGATAAAAGGGCCAGATCCAAGAATGTGCATTTTTAGTTTGCTCCCCAGGTAATTCTGATGCAGGCTGTCCACAGTCCAAGGGCTGAGAAGCACGGCTAATATCTAATGTCTGGGATGCATCACAGTACCTTTATACTTTTTGGCACACGCCATGTGCACACTTTTGGAATGGAGTTTGTTTTCACAGGGTTGAATAGGAGGGTAAAAGATACGCTCACTGGGGTGCCAGTAGGGCTGGCAGTGAGACTTCAAAAAGAAAAAAGAAAAAAAGATGTGCTCTTACTTAAAAAAAAAAAACTGTGTTCTACATTCCTGAACATCATCAAGTCCATCTATGAAAAGCCCACAGCAAATATCTTTCTCAATGGGGAAAAGCTGACAGCCTTCCCTTTGAGATCAGGAACATGACAAGGATGCCCACTCTCACCACTCTTGTTCAACACAGTGGTAGAAGTACTAGCGACAGCAATCAAACAACAAAAAGAAATAAAAGGTATCCAAATTGGCAATGAAGAAGTCAAACTCTCTCTCTTCGCAGACGACAGGATACTTTATATGGAAAACCCAAAAGACTCTACCCCCAAACTACTAGAACTCATACAGCAATTCAGTCATGTGGCAGGATACAAAATCAATGCACAGAAATCAGTTGCTTTCCTATACACTAACAATGAAAATATGGAAAGGGAAATTAGAGAATTGATTCCATTTACTGTAGCACCAAGAACCATAAGATACCTGGGAATAAACCTAACCAAAGAGGTGAAGGATCTGTACTT
>CM053603.1:37701383-37755544 GCA_028646535.1 Procyon lotor
TTGGTGGGATTGCAAGCTGGTGCAGCCACTTTGGAAAACAGTGTGGAGATTCCTTAAGAAATTAAAAATAGAGCTACCCTATGTCCCTTCCATTGCACTACTGGGTATTTACCCCAAAGAAGCAGATGCATTACAAAGCAGGGCCACATGTACCCCAATGTTCATAGCAGCAATGGCCACAATCGCCAAACTGTGGAAAGAACCAAAATGCCCTTCAACAGATGAATGTATAAAGAAGATATGGTACATATATACCATGGAATATTATGCCTCCATTAGAAAGGACGAATATCCAACTTTTGTATCAACATTTGCATTTTATATATGGAGTGAAATAAGTCAAGCGGAGAGAGCCAATTACCTTATGGTCTCACATGCTAAGCATAAAGAAAAACATGGAGGGCATTGTGAGAAGGAAGGGAAGGGGGAATGGGGGGAAATCAGAGGGGTAGATGAACCATGAGAGACTGTGGACTCTGAGCAACAAAATGAGGGTTTTGGAGGGGTGGGGGTGGGGGGCTGGCAAGCCTGGTGGTGGGTATTGAGGAGGCCACATATTGCATGGAGCACTAGGTGTGGTGCATGAACAATTAATCTTGTAACACTGAAAAAATAAACATATTTGGGGGAAAAAATTGTGTTCTAGAACTTGTAAATGGAGCAGTCCTCTAGTAATGGTGCATTCACTTTCTACCGCTGCTATAACAAATTACCAAAAATTTAGTGGCTTAAACAACACAAATTACACTTCTGGTGAGTCTAAAATGTCTTGGCAAGGCTGCGTCCTTCTGGAGGCCTTACAGGAGTCTCCATTTCCTTGCCTTTCTCGGCGTAGAAAGGCAGCCTGCATTCCCTGGCTGGTGGCCTGCTCCCATCTTCAAAACCCGAAATAGCCAGTCGAGTTTTCCCATCCCAAAATCCTTAACATAATCACACATCTCCAAAATCTCTTTGCCATGTAAGGTAACATATTCACAGGCTTCAGGCATTAGGATGTGGACATCATTAAGGGGGCTGTTATTCTGCCTACCACACTCGCCTAAACAGTCTAGACAAGTGCTTAGGTTTAAGACAAGAAAAGAAATCACCCATCTGTTTTCAAGCTTAACTGGTTTGAATACAATTAGGAAGGTCACATTTTCTTAGGGTCCAAATAGGCTGAAAAATCAGTTCATTAACATGATCGTAAAAACTTATAAAGCTATACAGGATTACCTAAAATGGTATGCTTCCTTTTTACCTTCACTACTGATACTCTTGGACAACCAGAAACAACTTTAAAAGAGATCTGTTTGCTATTTCAGACACACACACACACATACACACACACACACACACACAATCTTATTTTCCTCAGTTTTACTTTTGAGCATTAGCACTTTAAAAATAAGACCTGGAGAGGAGCACCTGGGTGGCTCAATCAATTAAGCAACAAGCTCTTGATTTCCGCTCAGGTTATGATCTCAGGATAGTGAAATTGAGCCCTGCTTGGGCTCTGCTGGGCATGGAGCCTGCTTGTGATTCTCTCTCCTTCTGCCTCTGCCCCACCTCCCCATCTATAAAAAAATAAATAAGACCCAGTAAACTCAAAGAAAAAAAAAAAAAAAAAACTTCCCAGGCAATAAGCCTTATGGACATGGACGGGGGAGCCAATATTTACCTGCATAAAATTAGAAAATTTAAATAATATGGCATCCATATCTCTTCCTTGGTGAGTGTCTATACAATTTTTTTCTTGGTTCACCTTTTTATTTCTTTTACTATTACTGAATTTTAAGTTTTGTTTTTTTTATATTCTGATTGCTGATTCTTTATCAAATATATGTTTTGCAAATACTTTTTTCCCCTTGGTCTACAGCTTGTCTTTTTATTTTCTTAGCACAGCTTTCCAAAGATCTGAAGTTTTTAATTTTGACAAAACCCAATTTATCAACTTTTTTTTGTAGTTCATGTTTTTTTGTGTCCTAAGAAATCTTTGTCTAACTAAAATCCCAAAGATTTTTTTCCTATGTTTTCTTCCAGAACACCAGTGTACAATAAAGCTTTCTGTGATGATGAAAATGTGCTATAGTCCAAGCTAACCAGTACACTAGCTAGAGCTAAACACACATAGCTACTGAGGACTTGACATGTGGCTAGAACTAGGAACTGAATTTTAAATTTGTATTTAGTTTTAATTATTTAAATTTAAATAGCCACATGTAGCTACCATATGGACAGGAAGTTCTAGAAGTGTTATAGTTTTGATTTTACATTTTGGTCTATGATACATTTTGAGTTAATTTTTGTAAGTGTTTGAAGTATGGATCAGGGTTCATTTTTTAAAAATACGGACATCCAATTATTCTAGCACCATTTTGTGAAAAGACTATCTTTTACTCCAATGAGTTATCTTGGCACCTGTGGCCATGTTTATGTCTTTTTCTGAACTCTATATTCTGTTCCATCGACCTATGTGTCTATCCTTTCACCAGTATCACCCTGTCTTTGTATTTGGTCAACTAACCTTCAACAAGGACACCCAGAATATACAACGGGGAAAAGACAGTCTTTTCATCAAATGTTGCTGAGAGAACAGGACATCCAATTGCAAACAAATAAAACTGAATTCTTATCTTACACGATACACAAAAATCAACTCAAATGGACTAAAAAGTTAAATGTAAGACCTAAAACAGAAAAACTCTAAGAAAAAAACCCAAAAAACAAAAAAGCAGAGAAAAGCTTCATGACACTGGTCTTAGCAATGACTTCTTGAATGACACCAAAAGGATAGGAATTAGATACAAACATAGACAAGATGGGACTACATCAAAATAAAAAGTTCCTGTAGAGCAAAGAGAACAATCAATAGAGTGAAAAAGTAATCTATCAAAAGGGAGAAAATATTTGCAACTTTTTAAGGGATTAATATCCAAAATATGTAAGGAAATCTTACAACTCAAAAGCAAAAAATAATAATAATAATAATAATTTGGTTAAAAATGGGCAAGAAATCTGAACACTTTTCCAAAGAAGACATACAAATGGCCAATAAATATATGAAAAGATGCTCAACATCATTAGACATCAAGGAAATGCAAATCAAAAATATAATGAGATAACAACACCTCGCACTGGTTAGGATGGCCATTATCTAGAAAACAAAATAACAAGTATAGACAAGAATGTGGAAAAACTGGAACCCTTGTGCACCGTTGATGGAAATGTAAAATGTTATAGCCACTATAAAGAACAGTATGAAGATTACTCAAAAAATATATAAAATGACCATATAATGCACCAATCCCATTTCTGGGTATTAATCCAAAAAAATTGGGGGCACCTAGGTGGCTCAGTTGGTTGAGTGTCTGCCTTCAGTTCAGGTCATGATCTCCGGGTCCTGGAATGGAGCCCCACATTGGGCTCTCTGCTCAGCAGGGAGTCTGCTTCTCCCTCTCCCTCTGTGCTCCTCTCTCTTAAATAAATAAAATCTTTAAAAAAGTTCAAAAGAAGTGAAATCATGTTCTCAAAGAGATACCTGCACTCCCAGATTTACTATAGCATTGTTCACAATAGCTAAGAGGTAGCAACAACCTAAATGTCTGTTGGCAGATAAATGGATAAAGAAAATGTGGTATATACAAACAGGGAAATATAATTCAGCCATAAGAAGGAAGGAAATCCTGTCATATGCCAGAAAATAGATGGACCATGAGAACATTATGCTAAATGAAATAAGCCAGTCAGGGGCATTATTGCATGATTCCACTTATATGAGGTATCTAAACTGGTCAAAACTCACCAAAGCACAAAATAAAATAGTGTTGCCAAAATCTGAGAAGAGATGGAAACAAGGAGCCGCTAATCACCAAGTATAAACTTTCAGTCATGCAAGATTGAAAAGTTCTAGACAGCTCCTGTACGCTATTACCTACTGTTAATAATCTGTATTGTACACTTAATACTTTACTGAGAGTAGATCTCATGTTCTGTGTTTGTTTTACCATACGTTTAAAAAAAAAAAATCACACAATCTTAATTACTGTAACTTTATAGTAAGTCTTGAAATCAAGTAGTATGAGTCTTCTAACTTTGCTTTTCTCTTTCAAAATTGTTTTGGCTGTATTATGTTCTTTGCTTCTCTATATAAATGTTAGGAATAGCCTATTGAACCACATAAAGGACTATAAGAGGCCACTACAAAAATTATATGCCAACAAATTGGATAACTCAGAAAAAAATGGATATTCTTAGAAACATAAAATTCTGCAAGATTTGAAAAATTAAATTACTCAATTTTATATTAATTTTGTAATTAATTTGTAATTAATTAATTTTGTATTAATTTTGTAATTAAGTTAAAAAATTAAGAAAAAGTAGAAAATCTGAAAAGAAATTGGTAAAAAGTAATGAAATTAGGGGCACCTGAGTGGCTCAGTTAAGTGTCTGCCTTCCAGATCCCAGGGTCCTGGGATCAAGCCCCATGTCAGGCTCTCTGCTCAATGGGAAACCTGCTTCTCCCTTGACCTCTGCCTGATGCTCCCCTTGCTTATGCACTCTGTCAAATAAATAAATAAAATCTTTAAAAAAAAGTAGTAATGAAATTAAATCAATAATCAAAAAAACTCCCCCAAAACAAAAGTCCAGGAAAAGATGGCTTCACAGGTAAATTTTACCAAACATTTTAAAAAGTTAATACCTATCTTTTTCAAACTATTCCAAATAACTGAAGAGAAAGAAAAGCTTCTAAATTCATTCTACAAGGCTAGTATTACCCTGATAACAAAATCAAAGACCCTACAAAAAAGAAAATTACAGGCCAGTATCCCTGATGAACACAGATGCAAAATTCCTCAACAAGGCATTAGCAAATGAATTCAACGATACACTAACAGGATCACTCACCACAAGCAAGATTTATTCCAGAGACGCAAGGATGGTTCAATATCTGCAAGTCAATTAATATCATATAACACATTAACAAAATAAAGGGTAAAACTCATATTATGGGAGGAGGGGAGCAAGATGTCGGAGGGTAGGAGATCTAAATTTCGTCTGGTCCCAGGAATTCAGCTAGGTAGTAACCAAACCATTGTGAATACTTGCAACTCAAAAGGAGATCGAAGAAAAGAGCAGCAATTCTATGAATGGAAAAGCGACCACTTTCTGGAAGGTAGAACATGTGGAGAAGTCGATCTGAGGTGGTAGTTGGGAAGACAGACTGCCAGGAGAGGGAGGCTCCATCATCAGCTGGCTACCAGCAAGTGATAGAGCAGCAGAGCACAAAATCAGAACTTTCAGAAGTCTGCTCCGCTGAGAGATGTCGCTCCAGTGGCTAAGTGAGGGGTGGAACTCTTGCTGGGACAGTATGGTCTCAGGACCCTCAGGGTCACACAAAGACTGAGGGTGCCTGAGTGTGCTAGAGCTCCCAGGTACAGGAGCGGGAAAGCTGGCTTCAGAGAGGGAGCCGAGGAGGGAGCTTTCGCCTAGGGGTTGCCATAAACCATGTTCCACCCCACAGCTGGGCCACTACTATTTAAGCAGGGACCCAACAAGCAGCAGATCCAGGGAGACTGCCCTTCCTCCCCTGGGAAGAGCGGCATGGGGGCACACCTCAGGAATCTGCTGGGTTTGTAGACTCCAAACGAGGTTGTGTGCCAGAGAGAGAAACATTTGGTCACAGGCAAATCACGAAGTGCAGCCAGATACCAGGAAGAGAGGAATGATTGACTCTCTGAGGGCACACTGAGGAGTTGAGCCCTGAGTTCTTGGCTTCTCCAGGGCAGGAGACTGGAAAGCTGCCATTTTCATTCTTGTTCTCCAAAACTGTACGGAAAGCTTTCAGGGAACAAAAGTTACCGAGATCAAACCCAAGCAGGTTACCTAGCCAGGCCCCTGGCAAGGACAGTGCAATTCCACCTCAGGCAAAGACATTTGAGAATCATTACAACAGGATCCTCCCCCAGAAGATCAGCAAGAACATCCAGCTAAGACCAAGTTTACCAATCAGTGAGAACTGCGAAACTCCATCACAAGAGGAATACAACACATAGAATTCATGGCTTTTTTTCCCCCCATAATTCTTTAGTTTTTCAAAGTTAATTTTTTAAATTTTCCTTATTTTTTCTTTCCCTATTTTGAATTTTTCTTCTTTCCTATTTTAACCAACATCTTCTGAATTCCTTTTTTAAAATCTTTTTTAATTTTCATTTTTATAGTCATATTCTATCCCTTCATTGTACTTAACCTTATTTTTTTAAGTATGTAGGCTTTTCTTTCTTTAAAATTTTGGGATACCATTTCTTCTAACAGACCAAAATATACCCTAAAACTAGCGTATAGCTTTGTTCTAGTCTCCCACCTGATCACATTTTTTTAAATTTTTTCTTTTTTCAACCATCTTATCATATCAATTCCTTTTTTAAAGTATTTTTTAATTTTCATCTTTATAATCATATTCCATTCCTTCATCGTATTTACCCTTATTTTTGTATATACATAAGTTTATCTTTCTTTAAAATTTTGAGAGGCAGTTTCTTCCAACAGACTAAAATATACCCAAAATCTAATGTGTGGTTATGTTCTGTTCACCAGCCTGATCATTTTTTCTTTTTTTTCCCTTTATTTTCTCCCTGGTTCTGGGTCTCTTCTGATTTGTTTGGTGTATATTTCTCTGGGGTTATTGTTACCCTTTTAGCATTTTGTTCTCCCATTCATCTATTCTTCTCTGGACAAAATGGCAATGTCAAACAGAAAAACTCACCACAAAAAAAAAGAACAAGAGGCACTACCAACCACCAGGGACCTAATCAATAGGGACATTAGTAAGATGTTGGAACTAAAGTTCAGAATGACAATTATAAAGATACTAGCTGAGCTTGAAAAAAGCGTAGAAGATACTACAGAACCCCTTTCTGGAGAAATAAAAGAACTAAAATCTAACCAAGTTGAAATCAAAAAGGCTATTAATGATGTGCAATCAAAAATGGAGGCTCTTAGGATAAATGAGGCAAGAGAATTAGTAATATAGAAGATAAAATGATAGAGAATAAAGAAGCTGAGAAAGAGATAAACAATTACTGGATCATGAGGTGAGAATTCGAGGGATAAGTGATACCCTAAGATGAACAATATTAGAATAACTGGGATCCCAGAAGAAAAAGAAAGGGGAGGGGGGCAGAAGGTATATTGGACCAAATTATAGTGGAAAACTTCTCTAATTTGTGGAAGGAAACAGGCATCAAAATCCAGGAGGTACATAGAACCCCACCCTCAAAAATCAGTAAAAATAGGTCAACACCCTGTCATCTAATAGTAAAACTTACAAGTCTCAGAGACAAAGAGAAAGTCCTGAAAGCGACCCAGGACAAGAGGTCTGTAAGTTTACAATGGTAGAAACATTATATTGGCAGCAGACCTATCCACAAAGACCTGGCAGGCCAGAAAGGAATGGCATGATATATTCAGAGCATTAAACAAGAAAAATATGCAGCCAAGAATACTACACCCAACTAGGCTGTTGTTGAAAATAGAAGGAGAGATAAAAAGTTTCCAGGACAAACAAAAACTGAAAGAATTTGCAAACACCAAATCAGCTCTACACAAAATATGGAAACGGGTCCTCTAAGCAAAGAGAGAGGCTAAAAGTAAGATAGACCACAAAGGAACAGAGACAATATACAGTCACATTCACCTTAAAGGCAAGACAATGGCAATATACATTCAATAGTTATTCAAAATATTCAAAATATATATTCAATAATTACCCTGACTATAAATGGGCTAAATGTCCTAATAAAAAGACACAGGGTACCAGAATGGATAAAAAAAAAACTAAGACCCATTGATGCTGTCTGAAAGAGACTGATTTTAGATACAAAGACACCTCCAGACTTAAAGGGAGGGGGTGGAAAACAATTTACCATGCTAAAGGACATCAAAAGAAAGCTGGGGTGGCAATCCTTATATCAGACAAATTAGATTTTAAACCAAAGACTACAATAAGAGATGAGGAAAGACACTATCATACTTAAAAGGTCTGTCCTACAAGAAGATCTAACAATTTTAAATATCTATGTCCCTAACATGGGAGCAGCCCATGTTATAAACCAAATAACAAAATCAAAGAAACACAAAGATAATAATACAATAATAGCAGGGGACTTTAACACTCCACTCACTGAAATGGACAGATCATCTAAGCAAAAGATCAACAAGGAAATAAAGACTAAATGACACACTGGACCAGATGGACATCACAGATATATTCAGAACATTCCATCTCAAAGCAACAGAAAACACATTCTTCTCTAGCGCACATGGAACGTTCTCCAGAATAGATCATATCCTGGGTCACAA
This sequence comes from Procyon lotor, assembly GCA_028646535.1. Taxonomy (NCBI): domain Eukaryota; kingdom Metazoa; phylum Chordata; class Mammalia; order Carnivora; family Procyonidae; genus Procyon; species Procyon lotor. The sequence goes on from CM053603.1 coordinate 37,709,724, forward strand.
ATCAGGTCTCAGCTGGTACCAAAAGACTGGGATCATTCCCTGCATATTTTCAGACCATAATGCTTTGAAGCTCGAACTCAGTCACAAGAAGAAAGTTGGAAAGAACTCAAATACATGGAGGTTAAAGAGCATCCTACTCAAGAATGAATGGGTCAACCAGGAAATTAAAGAATTTAAAAAATTCATGGAAACAAATGAAAATGAAAACCTAACTGTTCAAAATCTTGGGATGCAGCAAAGGCGGTCTTAAGAGGAAAGTATATAGCAATACAAGCCTTTCTCAAAAACAAGGTCTCAAATACACAACTAACCCAACACCTACAGGAGCTGGAGAAAGAACAGCAAATAAAGCCTAAACCCAGCAGGAGAAGAGAAATAATAAAGACCAGAGCAGAAATCAATGAAATAGAAACTGAAAGAACAGTAGAACAGATCAATGAAAGTAGGAGTTGGTTCTTTGAAAGAATTAATAAGATTGATAAACCTCTGGCCAGACTTACCAAAAAGAAAAGAGAAAGGACCCAAATTAATAAAATCATGAATGAAAGAGAAGAGAACACCAAAGAAATACAAACAATTATAAGAACATATTATGAGCAACTATACGCCAGCAAATTAGACAATCTGGAAAAAAATGGATGCATTCCTAGAGACATATAAACTACCAAAACTGAACCAGGAAGAAACAGGAAACTTGAAAAGACCCACAATCATTAAGGAAATTGAATCAGTAATAAAAAATTTCCCAACAAACAAGATTCCAGGGCCAGATGGCTTCTAGGGAATTCTTGGAATTCTACCAAACATTTAAAGAAGAATTAATATCTATTCTCCTAAAATTATTCCAAAAAATAGAAATGGAAGGTAAACTTCCAAACTCATTTTATGAAGACAGCATTACCTTGATCCCAAAACTAGATAAAGACCCCATCAAAAAGGAGAATTATAGACCAATACCCTCGATGAACACGGATGAAAAATTCTCACCAAAATATTAGCCAATAGGATCCAACAGTACATTAAAAGGATTATTCACCACAACCAAGTGGGATTTATTCCAGGGATGCAAGGTTAGTTCAACAACCACCAATCAATGTGATATAATACATTAATAAAAGAAAGAACAAGAACCATATGATAATCTCAATAGATGCAGAAAAGGCATCTGACAAAATACAGCATCCTTTCTTGATCAAAACTCTTCACATGGTAGAGAAAGAGGGTCTATACCTCAATATGATAAAAGCCATCTATGAAAAACCCACCGTGAATATCATTTTCAATGGGGAACAACTTTTCCCCTAAGGTCAGGAACATGGCAGGGCTGTCCACTATCACCACTGCTATTCAACATAGTACTAGAAGCCCTAGCCACAGTAATCAGATAACAAAAAGGCAAAGAAGAAGTCAAACTCACTTTTTGCAGATAATATGACACTTTATGTGGAAAACCCAAAAGACTCCACCCCAAAATTGCTAGAATTCATACAGGAATTCAGAAGTAGCAGGATATAAGATCAATGAACAGAATCAGCTGCATTTCTATACACCAACAATAAGACAGAAGAAAGAAGGAGCCTGGGTGGCTCAGTGGCTTAAGCCTCTGCCTTCAGCTCAGGTCATGATCTCAGGGTCCTGAGTCCTGAGATCAAGCCCCGCATCGGGCTCTCTGCTCAGCAGAGAGCCTGCTTCCTCCTGTCTCTCTGCCTACTTGTGATCTCTCTCTCTCTCTCTCTCTCTCAGAGAGCCTGCTTCCTCCTGTCTCTCTGCCTACTTGTGATATCTCTCTCTCCCTCTCTCTCTCTCTGTCAAATAAATAAAATCTTTAAAACAAAACAAAACAAAAAACCAAAAAAACCTAACCAAAGATGCAAAGAATCTGTACCCAGAAAACTATAGAATACTCATGAAAGAAATTGAGGAAGACACAAAGAAATGGAAAAATGTTCCATGTTCATGAATTGGAAGAACAAATATTGTGAAAATGTCTCTGCTACCTAGAGCAATCTACACATTTAATGCAATCCCTATCAAAATACCATTAACTTTTTTCAAAAAAATGGAACAAATAATTCTAAAATTTGTATAGAACCAGAAAAGACCCCGAATAGCCAGAGGAACGTTGGAAAAGATAAGTGGTGGCATCTCAACTCCAGACTTCAAGCTCTATTACAAAGCTGTGATCATCAAAACAGTATGATATTGACACAAAAACAGACACCTAGATCAATGGAACAGAGAGCCCAGAAATGGACCCTCAACTCTATGGTCAACTAATCTTCAACAAAGCAGGAAAGAATGTCCAATGGAAAAAAGACAATCTCTTCAACTAATGGTGTTGGAAAAATTGGACATCCACATGAAGAATGAAACTGGACCATTTCCTTACACCACACACAAAAATAGACGCAAAATGGATGAAAGACCTCAATGTGAGACAGGAATCATCAAAATCCTTGAGGAGAACGCAGGCAGCAACCGCTCTGACCTCAGCTGCAACAACTCCTTCCTAGAAACATCGCCAAAGGCAAGGGAAACAAGGGCAAAAATGAACTACTGCAACTTCATCAAGATAAAAAGCTTTTGCACAGCAAAGGAAATAGTCAACAAAACCAAAGACAACCGACAGAATGAGAGAAGATATTTGCAAATGACGTATCAGATAAAGGGCTAGTATCCAAAATCTATAAAGACCTTATCAAACTCAACACCCAAAGAACAAATAATCCAATCAAGAAATGGGCAGAAGACATGAACAGACATTTCTACAAAGAAGACATTCAAATGGCCAACATACTCATGAAAAAGTGCTCAACATCACTTGGCATCAGAGAAATACAAATCAAAACCACAGTGAGATACCACCTCACACCAGTCAGAATGGCTAAAATTAACAAGTCAGGAAATGACAGGTATTGGCAAGGATGCAGAGAAAGGGGAACCCTCCTACACTGTTGGTGGGAATGCAAGCTGGTGCAGGCACTCTGGAAAACAGTATGGAGGTTCCTCAAAAAGTTGAAAATGGAGCTACCCTACAACAGTATAGGGGTTCCTCTAAAAGTTGAAAATGGAGCTACCCTACAACCCAGCAATTGCACTACTGGGTATCTGCCCCAAAGATACAAGTATAGTGATCCAAAAGGGCACGTGCACCTGAATGTTTATAGCAGCAATGTGCACAATAGCCAAACTGTGGAAAGAGCCCCGATGTCCATCAACAGATGAATGGATAAAGAAGATATGGTTGTGTGTGTGGTGTGTGTATATATATATATATGTATATGTATATGTATATATACACACCACACACACACACAATGGAATATTATGCAGACATCAAAAAAACTGAAATCTTGCCATTTGCAACAACGTGGATACAACTAGAGGGTATTATGCCAAATGAAATAAGTCCATCAGAGAAAGACAATTATATGATCTTACTGATATGAGAAATTTGAGGAACAAGACAGAGGATCATAAGGGAAGGGAGGGAAAAATGAAACAAGAAGAAACCAGAGAGGGAGACAAACCATAAGAGACTCTTAATCTCAGGAAACAAACTGAGGGTTGCTGGAGGAGAGGGAGTGGTAGGGATGGAATGGCTGGTGATGGACACTGGGGAGGGTATGTGCTATGGTGAGCGCTGTGAATTGTGTAAGACTGATGAATCACAGACCTGTACCCCTGAAACAAATAATATATGTCAATTAAAAAATCATATTATCTCAATAGATGCAGAAAAATCATCAGACAAAATTCAACATCAATTCATGATAAAAACTCTCAACAAAGTGGGTGTAGCGAGAACATATATCAACAAAATAAAGTACATGTATGATAAACCCACAGCTAACATACTCAATGGTGAAAAGCTCCAAGCTTTTCTTCTAATATCAGGAACAAAACCAGGATGTCCACTTTTGCCACTTTTATTCAACATTGTACTGCAAGTTGTAGCCATAGCTTCAGACAAGTAAAAGGAATAAAACGTATCCAAACTGGTAAAGAAGTAAGATTGTCACTATTTGTAGATGACAGGATATTACATATAGAAAATCCTAAAGTCATCACCAAAAACTATTAGAACTAATCAATGAATTCATTAAAATTGCAGGATATAAGATTAACATACAGAAATCTGCTGTGTTTCTATATACAAATAACATACCAGAAAAAGAGAAATTAAGATTGTTATCTTAATTATCCATTCATCATTACATCAAGGAGAATAAAATATCCACAAATAAATTTAACCAAGGAAGCAAAACATTTGTACTCTGAAAAGTATAAGATACTGATAAAAGCAACTGAGTATGACACAAATGAAAGATATACCATGCTCATGGTTCAAAGAATATTGTTAAAATGTCCATAGTACCCAGGGGCGCCTAGGTGGTTCAGTCAGTTAAGCGTCTGACTCTTGGTTTCAGCTCAAGTCGTGATCTCAGGGTCGTGGGACCAAGCCTTGCATCAGGCTCTGCGCTCAGAAGGGAGTCTGCTGGAGATTCTCTCTCCCTCTCCCTCTCTCCCCCTGCTTGTGCTCTCTCACTCTCTCTCTAAAGTAATAAATAAATCTTTAAAAATAAAATAAAATGTCCATACTACCCCCAAGCAATTCACAAAGATTTAGCAAGAATTCCATGCAATCCCCATCAAAACACCAGTAACATTTTTCACATAACATTCTAGAATAATCCTAAAATTTGTATGGAACGACAGAAGACATCAAATAGTCAAAGTAATCTTGAGAACAAAGAACAAAGACGGAGGTACCACATTCCCAGATTTCAAACTTTACTAAAAGCCATAGTAATCAAAACAGTATGGTAAAGGCACAAAAACAGACTCACAGTTCAATAGAATAGAACAGAGAACCCATAAATAAACCCATGCCTATGTGGTCAATTAATCTACAACAAAGGAGCAAAGAACATACAATGGAGAAAAGACACTCAGTTCAATAGATGGTGTTGGAAAACCTGGACTGCTACATAGAAAAGAATGGAACTAGACCACTTTCCTACGCTATCTGCAAAAATAACTCAAAATGAATTAAAGACCTAAATGTGAGACCTGAAACCATAAAACTCTTAGAAGAAAATGTAGGCAGTACATTCCTGGACGCTGCTCTTAGCAGTTTGTTTTTGGATCTGTCTCCTCAGGCAAGGGAAACCAAAGCAAAAATAAATTGTTGGGACTAGATCAAGCTAAAAAGCTGTGTACAGTGAAGGAAATCATCAACAAAATGAAAAAGCAACCTAATGAATGGGAAAAGATATTAAAAAATGATGTATCTGTTAAGGGGCTAATATCCAAAATATATAGAGAACTCCTACAACTCAACACAAAACAAACAAATCCAAACCAACTAAAAAATGTGAAGGTCTGAATAGATATTTTTCCAAAGAAGACGTACAAGGCCAACAGACACATGAAAAGATGCTCAACATCAATAATCATCAGGGAAATATAAACCAAAACCACAATGAGCTCCAGATCTGCTACTCTACCTCATACCTGTCAGAATGGCTTAGAATGAAAAAGAAATAACAAGTGTTGGTGAGGATGTGGAGAAAAGGGAACCCTAGTGTACTGTTGGTGGGAATGCAAACTGGTGCAGCCACCATGGAAAAGAGTATGCAAGTTCCTCAAAAAATTAAAAATAGGGCATCTGGATGGCTCTGGTTGTGATCTCAGGGTCCTGGGACTGAGCCCTACATCAGGCTCTCTGCTCAGTGGGGAGCCTACTTCCCCCCACCACCACCTTCTGCCTGCCTCTGCCTACTTGTGATCTCTCTCTGTCAAGTAAGTAAATAAAATCTTAAAAAAAATTAAAAATAGAAATAGCATATGATCTAGTAATTCTACTTCTGGTTTACTAAAAGAAAATGAAAAGGCTAATTTGAAAAAAATATACGTATCCCTACATTTCCTGCAGCAATATTTGCAACAGCCAAGATATGGAAGCAACCCAAGTGTCCATCCATAGATGAATGGATAAAGAAAATATTTTATGTATATATGTATGTAAGTGGAACATTACTCAGCCATAAAAAGGAATAAGAGTAAGAAAATAATCAGATTTGGCTAAGACCCACACTAATATTGCAAGAGTTATTTCATTTGAAACAAAGAAAAAATAAAAATGTTAAAGAAAACGAGTACTTTCAAAGAATTAATATAAATATCCAGGATTTCTATAACAATTGAAAGGCGTAACTTTCCAGGAAGATTCTTTTCTCTTAAAAAAAAAAAAAGAGAGAGAGAGAGAGAAAACAAGTCATAAATTTCCTGAGGTGGAGGAACATATAATAAACATTGTTTTATTTCCCAGTGTCCAAAATGGTGAAGCGTAACAATGGATATAAATGATATACATAAATTGTCAATTTTAATAGTACACGCTCAACAAATGTTTATTATGATTGTTGCAGTTACTCAGCCACTCTATTGTGTTAAATAATGTATGTTGAACTGCAATAGTGAGTAAGACCAAGGACAACTAATTCTTTAAAGCCAATTTCAGGAAACTGAAACATCTGCATGTAAACTCTACAAGTGTTTACAATACTAAAATGAAAAACTGAAAATAAATGAAAAAGTTCCTGGAATCGCTCATATGCTTTCAATTAGAGAGCATCAATCAAATGGCCACTTTCTCCAACAAAGACCTACATGGGGCCAAGCTACCAACTTTTAGCTAACATCTCCCATTCTCTTAAAAGGTCAAGATCAATCAGCTATTTATACATCTTTAGACACAAGGCATCACCTACTATGTAAAATCATGGTAGGCTTACAAAAAAAACTAGTCATATTCTGGCAAAGCATGTTGTATGATAAACAGACCATAAACAGAAACTATCACTGGCACTCGGGCAAAATCCAGCTGGGTTTCTTTATCCCTGATCCCAGTTTCAGCTGCAGGTTTTTTCCAGAAAGAACAGTAGCTTGATTTACTCAACACTCTGCTAAGTCAGGGTGTGGTCATCATTCTCTAAATAATATTACAAATGGATTTTCCCTGAACTCTTGTAGCAACAGCATCTTAAAGTGGTTACTGGTAAGAAAAGGTGAGATTAAGGTCAAAATGCACATCTATAAAAAAAATAATAAATTACAGTTTTTAACGACCACCTAGAAACAGTGGCGCAAGGGTATTATGGAGGCCAAAAGAAAGGTAATACAACACAGCCCACGAATATTTTTCAAGCTTTCAACATGGAACCACAGTAACAGTTGATGCATAGGTTTTTCCAGCTTTCCCGTTAAGTACCGACAATGTCATCCTAAATAGTTACAATACACCATTAACCGCCCCAGCTACAAATCAATAATTTTCCTTCTTCGTCATCAGAACAGGTCTAGTCATAAGAATGAATTCAGAAAAATCAACTAAATCTCTCCTTTACCTGTTCTAAAACACTACCAACTAGGGATTCAGAAAGACGCAGAAGCCTTTTTCTAAGGTAGGAACAAACAGGACTGTGTTTAATCAATAATCACATTCCTTCACTCGGGCTAGCCCAGAAAATAAAAATCAACCTCCGTTCTGCGGGTGTGCACTCCCAGCTCCTACACTGTGCTTGCCTTCCCCCAGACATTCCAGCTGCTTTGAAATGAGCAACTGTACAGAAAAGCCTTTTGCACTGCCTTAAGTTTATCACTAGTCCGTGGAGACCACTATCTGCCAACGACGACGTTTACCACTCCACGATCTTTCATTACCTTTGAAGCACCTTCTATCCCTGATTAGAAAACTGAGCCCCGAGCTCAGAGGCAGTGCAGCCAATTCACCAGGAGGGCCCACTCCAGGGCCCTAGCATAAACCACCGTGGAACTCTCATCTTGGCTCAGTGCCTGAAGTAGGCACCCGTTTTCCTGAGGGCAAGTGCGTGACTTAGGTGCTCTAAATACTCACTAGGCAGGTAGTGCTTGTGACGTGAACTTTTTTCTTCTTGGCCACTCTCAGGTCGCAAGCCTTCTAGAAGAGTGGGGAAACTGAGGCGCGGGTGAAGTGACTCGCCCTTGGTCACAAAGCTCATAATAGGCACAGAGAGGGCTAGAAGGCTGATCTTTGCGATCCTCAACGTCCGTTTATAACATGGCCCAGAGTCTCTACCTGGCTCAGCCGGCCCCAGCAGACTTTCTGGGGAAAGGGCCCGGGCTGGGGCGCTCGCCGACCCGGATCGTTTTCCCGTCAACAGCCTCAGACAACAGGAGAAAGCCGCGGCCAGCCCGGCGGCCCCACCCGCCGCCAGCTGCAAGGCACCGCGCCAGGCATGTGTTGCGTGTTCTCAAGCACTCCCTCCTCCGCCTTCACCCCTTTACCACCTCCGCCCTCGCCGCAACCCAGCGGAGCGCCTGCGCGCCTCGGGCCGAGGGCCCGTGGGCCCGTGGGCCCGTGGGGCCGGAGAACCGACTGCTCACGTGAGTTTCCACGTGGTCCCGCCGCCACCAATGGCAATACAGGGCCTCGCGTTTGCCACGCCCCTCGGTGCCCCGCCCCCTCGAGGGAGAGCAGGACCCCGGGCTGGCTAGCGCAACTGCGCTGTGCCTGCTGTGCCTGCTTTGCCGCGGGCTGTGTATGCGCATGTGCAAGGCGGGGGTGGGAGTGTGGTCCAAACGCGGCTCTGGGCCGCACACACTGCCCTTTTGGGGGAAGTCAAAGAACTGCTCCAGACTTTCCCATTTTATGGTTAAATCACTCGAACCTACCACAAACTCGGCAAATACTTTGCAGTACTTGCACGTGGAGCAGTAATGATCCTCTCTTGAGCACTGCGGTGGGGTAGTGGGGGGAGTCAGATCTGTGATCTTCCAGGAGGAATAGCCGGCTCGTAGAGATCATCTCATCTGAGGGCACCCACCTGGCCTGCAGCCTGCTCTACAGGCTAGTCCAGGGACCGCTTCGAACATGACACTTAGACCCTGTCATTAGCTTAATCCAATTACGGGCATTCTCCAGCAGCTTTCTTGTGGATGGTTTTATGAAGAAAAGATAGAACTATATCCAGACCACGTTGCGATGTTCGAAACCCAACATACGTACCTATGCCAGCTGTGTATATTCTTATGCCATGGGTTCCTCAATGAAGCCACATGCCCCTTAAGAACACGAAGTATTAAAAAAAAAAAACACTAAGTATTTTTGTTTTTAATACTGCTTAGAAGCTGTCCCGATGGCCTCTGGTAACATGAGAAATTGCTGATACAGGACTTAACCAAACATATGTCCCCCATTTGTCCTCTTTGACAGCATATAGTTGTGCTTGATTATGCGTTCCCATGGACAGTTTTTTTAGGTTGTTACCTGGGTGCAAATACCATGGGGAAATAGCTCCAGATCTGCTACTCTACCTCCAAACTTCATTTTTTTTTTAAAGATTTTGTTTATTTATTTGACAGAGAGAGAGCTAGAGAAAGCGAGCACGGGCACCTCTCGGAGGGAGACGGAGAAGCAGACTCCTTGCTTAGCAAGGAGCCCAATGTGGGACCCTATCTCATGACTCTGGGATCACCTAAGCAGAAGGCAGACCCTTAACAACTGAGCCACCCAGGTGCCCCTGATTTTCTTGTTAATACAGAATTGCTGCTACCTCTGTTTCTCTTTCTTTCCTCTTAGGATGAGTAGTTTCACTGAACATTTTTGTCAGACAGTTGCAAAAACGGGAGAAGGATTAAGGAACAATAATAATTGAGCAAATAAAAAAACCTTTACTGATTGGAGATTTTAATGTTCTGGTTCCTCTTTGGCACCTAAGATTTAGAACTCACTGACTGTTCATCAAATGCTTTTAATCGCATCTTTCTTCATAATGTTTGGAAGAATATCTTTCCTGCATTTGGATTTGAATAGCCTGAGTTGAAATTTTGGAGGAATGGAAACACTGTAAATAGGGTGTGTGGGGAGATGGTGTCATGTGTTAAGGAAAGGAGAATAAGAAAATTTTGGTGAGGGGAGATAACTAGAGCTTAGAGAAAGCATGAAGACCAAAAAAAAAAAAAAAATAGACTGGGTGGCAGATCTAGCAGATTATTCTATGCTCTAATGGTAATGATATTCTTGGGCATGAATATTTGTACATTGTTTATGATGACCAAAAAACAATACCATTCCCTCATTTGAGGAGTCCTTTGAGTTCTGGCAATAAGGTTGGAAGGACATAAAGAGGGTTTGATAGTTTAGTACCAGAAAGACAATCTGAGATCGAGCAGCTCTCAGTGCACATTGTTGTAGTGTTTCCACCCTACCCTCCAAGTTGAAAATCAAAGACTACGTAAAGAGAAACTGGGTAAGGTACACAGTGTTGGCCTGAATCTGGGCACTATAGCTGAAATCCCTGGGGTGATACATCCTATAGGGACTCAAATGCTATGTCTCACTTTGGCCCACAGATTGGAAGGCACCAGATAACTTTCTGAATGCTGAGCTCCTAAAGGAGCTCTTTGTACACCTCCAGTGGATCTTGTATGTACCGCCCCTCACCAAGTAATGGTCACAGATCCAGTTCAGGGGGTGTCCTTGTGACAACCTGCAATCCTCCTAAAATGAAGTTTTTTAGAATACTTGCAGAAGAAATTATGTATTTCAAAATTATAAAGCCCCCTGGCTGAAGACTTTTAAAAACACACACAAAAATCTGTTTCAGTTTGCTTCAGGGGTCTCTTTTAACAACTGATCCAGCATAATGTTTATAGAGTTGGCTACATTATTTTGTCAAATCTTAGTTCTGGGATCCTTACCCCCAACTCCCTTTGAAGCCCCGGTGCCTCCTGCTCCCTGTAAAAGATAATAACAGCTGTGAAACTGATTTCCCATCCCATGAGCTGACAAAGAGGAGGCGGAGGAAGGGGAGGGTAGGTTGTAACAGGAACACATGATCTCTCAAAAGCTGAGTTCATATGATGATTGATTAGGGAGATGTCACTAGTTACTCAGTCTACAGCTAAGGTTAAACACAAGCTAACAATTGGAGAATTCATTAGTTGTGTTCCCCTCCTGCCTCCACCTTCCAGGCTTAAAGTAGGTGCTGCACTGATGAGAAGCAAATATTTGGAACTAGACAGGACTTTTGGAGCTCATTCTTCTCACCTGGCATCTGATTAAGTATATTACTAGGTGACTTGGTCAACACCACATAGCTAGGCAGAGTAGCAGAACTAGGATTAGAACCATTCTCTCTCTTGAGAGACAATTACTCTTCCCATTTGTCCCCCAAATGACCATCAGTTTCCTCCCACCTCACCCATGGATGTGCATGACACGACACCCGTCAACAAGCGCAGTCTCTTTCCACTCCTTGACTTGGTTTGTGACTTCATTTAACCAATAGGATGAGGGGAAGTAACATTCTGAGACTTCCCAGTTCAGGCCCTAAAAGGTCTGGCAGCTTCTGCCTCCTGCTCTAGGAAGCCAGCCTCCATGCTTTAAAGAAGCTGAGCTTGATACTGAGTGATGAGCCAAAGCACATGGATGGAGAGGACACGTAGAAGAGCAGCAGATACAAGGCAGGCCTCCTCGGACCTTCCAGCCCAGCCACAAGCTGAACACAGCTGAATGAGTTACCCCCACCGAGTCACACGGAGCAGAAGACCTGCCCAACTGAACTCTACCCCAATTCCTGACCCAAAAAATCATGAGAAACAGACAACTGAAAAACTCCTACATCCTTTGCCTTATTGTGCTCACTTCATTATCATAATTAAGAAATCAGGACAGGGGCGCCCGGGTGGCTCAGTGGGTTAAAGCCTCTGCCTTCAGCTCAAGTCATGATCTCAGGGTCCTGGGATTGAGCCCCACATCAGGCTCTCTGCTCGGCAGGGAGCCTGCTTCCCCTTCTCTCTCTACTTGCCTCTCTGCCTGCTTGGGATCTCTCTCTCTGTCAAATAAATAAATAAAATCTTAAAAAAAAAAAAAAGAAATCAGGACTTTAGATCATAGTTAGGTCTCAGAAGTCTTGATAGGGAACCTGATCCACCAACAACCAACACTTCTATGTATCTTATCAAGACAAAGTGGTTTTCTGCTTTAAATTAACTCACACACTAAGGCTATAAATTAGTTTATTACTTTGCTTATCAACCAACCCTGCTCCAGTTATATTAACTTGTACTTAACTATCACAAAATTTTCGATTTTAATGTTCTGGTTATCCTGTGATGCATTATCGACCGCCGGAAAACTTAGCGTAACTTAGGAAAGTTACGCTAACTTTCCTTAACTTTCCGGAAAACTTAAGGTAACACTTCTCCTTTTGCTCACTACTTTGCAGTTTGGGCATAGTTCCATGAGGACAGCCAGGCTCTGCCCTACTCGGCATCAGGTAGGGCTGGCTTCAAGGCCAGTTCTCTCCCATCTGGAGGTAAGTGGTAGGAGGAAAACTCCAACAGCTGGAGGCTAGAACAGTTGGGCTTCTCTGAGATTACTATCTCCATGGAGCTTCCCATGCGGTCTCCCCGGCTCAGTGACTTCAGACTGGCTGGTGATCTGACATATCGGTTCAGGGATTCTAAGACACAGTCCCAAGGAAGGGATCCCAGTAAGAGCTCTATCACTATGGATGACTTAGATTTGGAAGTCAGACGACGTCCTTTCTGCTCTGCCACTGGTCTACCCATATTCAAGGAAATAGGCCACCTTTTGATGGAGTAACAACATCACACTTTTAGAAGAGCATATGGGAAGGGCTAGGTTAGTGCTCCCATATTTGGAAAACACATTCTTAACCTCACCCAGCTTCCAAATGCGGATTATGAATTTCATGCCAGGAATAAAATCTAGATAGAAAAACTAATTCCAGGGGTGCCTTGATGGCTCAGTGGGTTAAGCATCCGCCTTTGGCTCAGGTCGTGATCCCAGGGACCTGGGATGGAGCTCTCTGTGTCCGGCTTCCTGCTCAACAGGGAGTCTGCTTCTTCCTCTCCCTCTGTTCTTCCCCATTGCTCATGCCCTCCCTCTCCCTCTCTCAAATAAATAAATAAAATAGGAAGGAAGGAAGGGAGGAAGGAAGGGAGGGAGGGAAGGAGGAAGGAAGGAAGGAAGGAAGGAAGGAAGGAAGGAAGGAAGGAAGGAAGGAAGGAAGGGGAAAGGAAAAGAAAAGAGAAAAAGAAAAGAAAAACTAATTCCGGGAGCTTTGATTTTTTTTTATTTTATTGTTAATTGCAATACTTATGAAAGTTAATTCATTTTCCTTACAGATAACTTGGTTTGGGAGCCATAGTTTATCTCCTTTTGCCCAGGGATTTGAATTACAGCTGGGGAGAGGGGAATGTGTATAATCTACTTTTATTGCTGTTTTGTAAACCTGCCCCTTAAAAAAAAAATAGATTCACTGCTTATAGTTGAAACACATAGGGTATTTGTAGGAAGGTTGAGACTATGAATTTAATCTAATCTGGCTCTGGTAACCACATATTTTAAAGAAATTAGTTTTGTATGCTCTATAACATGCTCTGTATGGATGAATGTTAATAACTTACATTTCTACATGCACATTCATGCAGACACACACAGCACATTCATTCAGTATCTTTTATTCCTGAGGGATTTCTAGCTTTTCAACCCAGTTCACTAGGTTTTGTTTTTTTGTTTTTTTTTTTAAATCTGGCAGTGCCACACCAGAGGTATGCAATGCCTTTTTAACGGTTGCCTAGTAACACTCAAATGCTCAGGACAGGAAGTAAAGTGTACCATGTCTTACTATAATGCTGGTAGGAATCATATTGTGCCTAACACTTAACCAAATTGAAGTTTGTGTGTGAGTAGCAAAACTAACATTTCTGTTATCACAAAAACGTGCCCCAGGACATTTGATTACTAATCAAAGAAAAGCTGCTAAACATCTATGTCATTTTGTAATTGTTTTGAAACTGTTACAAGTAAAAATAAATATCCAGTAAAAATATTCATATAGTCTTTGCAGATTATTGTACCGATGTTAAATACTTGTCTGTGGTCTGATCTCTAGACCTAGCTTTTTCAGCTTCTTTTCCTAAATTATGTTTTCATCGTAACCTGAAGATATGAGTTTATGAACCTTTTAACACTGGCCTTCCAGACTATCTTTGGAGATTTCACTTTCAAATTTACCAAAGAACTATATTACCAAAACCTTTGGTATGTATCCAATGTCTGCATTTTACTATTTTAATTTTTTTTAATTTACTTATTTATTTGAGAGAGAGAGCACAAGTGGGAGAGGAAGAAGGAGAGGGAGAGAGAATTCTAAGTACACTCCGAACTGAGTGCAGAGCCTGACATGGGGCTCAGTCTCGCGACCCTGAGATCAGGGCCTGTGCCAACAGTCAGATGCTTAACCAGCTGCACCACCTGGGCATCCCAATGTTTGCATTTTAAACCATCTTCTCTGAAACCAGAGAGGGAGACAAACCATGAGAGACTCTTAATCATAGGAAACAAACTGAGGGTTGCTGGAGGCAAGGGATCTCAGGGAGGGGGTAACTAGATGATGGACTAAGGAAGGCACATGATGTAATGAACACTGGTTATTATAAAAGACTGGTGAATCACTGACCTCTACCTCTGAAACTAATAATACACTAGATGTTAATCGAATTTAAAAATAGATACATCTCAAAAAAATTAGTCTTCTCAACAATGTGATTTCAGAGATTTTGTTGGTCAACACTTCTAATATTTCATGCCTTTAAATTAAATGTATAACTAACAGAACCTATCACTGAGGGGCGCCTGGGTGGCTCAGTGGGTTAAAGCCTCTGCCTTTGGCTCAGGTCATGATCTCAGGGTCCTCGGATTGAGTCCCTCATGGGGCTCTGCTCGGCGGGGAGCCTGCTTCCCCTCTCTCTCTGCCTGCCTCTCTGCCTACTTGTGATCTCTCTCTCTCTATCAAATAAATAAATAAAATCTTAAAAAAAAAAAAGAATCTATCACTGAGCAAAAAAAAATTCTTTAATAATGAGCTTTCACCCTTTGTTTATTGGGATGTTTTCCCTTACATACTTTACCTCTTTTAAAGCTGTATAGTCCAAGATTATTTTTGCAAGAAGCACAGTAGAATAAGGGGTGAGTTTGTTCCTACCTGAAAGAGTTTAAGATTTTAGTTCATTTTAAAAGGAATGAATTTATCGTAAAAAGTATTTGTTAGAAAAAAAAATTGGGTTACATGCCAAAGGATGCCAAAAGTGTGCTGTGCGGAGGTAACATTAATCTAGTAAAAAATAATAATAAATTTGGGGGCACCTGGGTGGCTCAGTTGGCTAAGCGTCTGCCTTTGGCTCAGGTCATGATCCCGGGCTCCTGGGATCAAGTCCCACGTTGGTCTTCTTGCTCAACGGCGAGGCTGCTTCTCCCTCTGCCTCTGCCTACCACTCCCCCTGCTTGTGCTCTCTCACTCTCTCTGTCAAATAAATAAATAAAATATTTTAAAAATTAAAAAAATTTAGAAAATAAAATTGCTGCGATGAAATCACAGAGTGCATCTTTGTCACACACTGATGAGATAGATGCATTACTTTCCAAGTAGTTTAAAAAGAGGAGCCCTGTCTCATATACAGCTGCTGGATCAACACATCTGGCCAAATAAGGCAAGGGCCAGCCAGCACCCCGTGGTTCCCAGTCTCTATTTATGCCCCTTTTGCAAAAACCACATTAACCAAGGAAACTGAGTTTTAAAGTAGCTATGCAATCACAGAAATTCTCAGACAAGTCATTTTTACTTAGAGATGAGAAAGTTACTGAAATTAGTTAATAAGAATTTATTTGCATCGTCCCCCCCCCTAAAAAAGTGAAGAATGATTTGAACATGCCTCGTTAGAATGTTCAGCTCAAATTGAACTTGAGGCCATTAGCTTCCTGACCGTAAAGAATATCTGACAGTGTCAGATCTTTAGGGGTTCTCTTCAACCCACAAGAGTGGTTCAACAGGTGTTTCAGGTTTCCTGTGTGTTTCCTCCACCCTAAAGAAAGGTCCCAATAAACTCACTTGATGGCCCTTTCTAGTCCTGGCATTAATATTGCACTCGAAACTCAGTTTAAAAACTGAGTAATTGGGATGCCTGTGTGGCTCAGTTAAGCGTCTGCTTTCAGGTCAGATCATGATCCCAGCATCCTGGGATCCAGCTCCTCATAGAGGTCTCTGCTCAGCAGGGAGTCTGCTTCGCCCTCTGCCCCTGCTCCTGCACTCGAGCTCTCTCTTTCTCTTTCTCTCACATGCACAGTGCTCTCTCATAAATAAATAAAATTGTATTTAAAAAAAAAAAAAAACTGAAGAATGGCTTGTCATAAAAAAAAAAAAAAAAAGAATTGCTTGTCATTTCACCTAATCTCTCTGAGCACTCGTTTTCTCCTTGGTAAAATGAAGGTAATCCCACAGGGCCTAGTTTGTGGAGGGAACGCAATGGTCAGACAGTAAGTACCATGAACTGAACATTTCCTATGAGCTCTACCCTTTTTTCCACCAAATTTGTTCCACCAAATCCCTCGCAGTAACTTTATGAGACAGGTACAGAGATCACATTGAGGCTTAGAAAATGCAGTGCCTTACCCAGGCCATATCTGGTGTGTGGCAGAGGCAAGAGGCGAACTGCCTTCTAACTACGAAACTATTCCACCTCCAATATAAGACATATGAAAACAAATATGAAATGGTAAAATGATAGGCCAACATCAAATACCACCATTATTAAAACTTCCTCACTGTGAACCTTTATTTAACAGTTGTGCGTGTTTGTGTGGGCATGAATCTCCATATATTGTTTTTTTAAAGTTTCCATTATTGTCAGTTTGGGGCATAATGTTTCTATTCAGATGGCTTTTAAGCTACTTATGTAACTGGTAGAGAAACTCCAAAAAATACCAAAAAAAACTCTAAACAAAAAGAAGAAATAGTGTGATGGTAAGTCAAACACAGAAGCATGTTGGATAAGCAGCAACCTCTATTTCCCAAAAAAGAAGGAAGTTCATTATAGTGCTTTACTCAGGGCAAGAATAAAGCATTTTAGTGCCATGCACATAGTCAGAATGCTTGTTATTTGTTAAATGAGGGTCTGGATGACATACTGACCACAGCAAATCATCAGAGCTCTTCAGCTGCAAATAGATAAAAAGAATCAAAGAATAGCTCACTACGCAACAAAATGCTCAGCCAAATTAGGATTTGGCTGACACCTTGAGACTCCAGATTTGCTAGCACTCCTGAAGAAACATTCATTTCTAGAAAACCCAGACCTAGAAGAAAGATTCCAGTAGTATCAGAGTAGTTGCATAGGATGGTTTGGAATGTATTTATTTGTAAAGAATGACCTGAGGATTGATTCAGGTCGGTGTTCATTCTGGAACTTGAGCTAAAGTCAGAGGATTCCTAGAATTCAGAGCTGTACCTTGGACTTCAGAGGAGCCTGCTGGGACAGAAACGCGAGTGGGAAGCAGGAGACAGGATTCTGAACACGAGGGCTTCTTTCAGAGGAAGCGGGTCTGCTAGAGATGAACCGATCAGCAGTGTCTGCTGCTGTGTTTTAGTTCATTGCTGACAGGAAGAAGTCAAAGACGGAAAGCCAGAATATCCCAGTTGGCTGGAAAGACTTCCAGGAAGCCTGCTGAGAACGTATTCCGAGACAAAGCATCTCGGCCATGACGTCAAATGCATCTGCTCCTATCTCCATTCCTATCAAAAACGAAGGGGTGGTTTTGGTCTTTTCCCTGAGCTTCACCGGAGCCCTCCCAATGCCAGCTTCCTGCCTACAGAGAGGAACTGCATTTTCGTCAGGTTTCCCAGGACAAGGTGTCTTTCCCCAGGTTCAGAAGCTGCAACTTCTTTCCTCCTGAAACCACGACCCCTGCGTTCAAACTTAATCCGATCCGCCCTCTGTACCACCTCTACTCTCTCTATGGCATCTCAAGCGACCAGTTTGGGAAACAGAAAATTCCGAGAAAAGAAACTGATTTAGGTGGGGTGTAGTTCCCACACCCCACACCCTCAAAGGCCTCCACGCCTCCACCCCCACCCCTCGTGACAGGCAATTTTCCCAAGTTTATATACAAAGTTCTTGAATCCCATCAGTCCCGCCCTTTATTCTTCTCTAAGCAGGAACAACCCAATTCTCAGACTCCTCGCCGATTACAGGCAATGTGTGGAAGTAGAGAAAAGCACTGACGTTAATTCTTTCAGGAAAACCTTCCTGAAATGATAACTCTTATAGCCCTTCTCCTTTTGAAATGCTGTGACTGGAATCATCTGAAACATTTAACTATTACGTGGAAGAAAGCATCAACTTAGTCCCTCAAATAAAATCACTTGCTTATAGACTAGGAACCAAGTCTTATCCCCTTAGGCATAGAATGTGCTTAATAAATCCGTTAATTAAAAAAACACAAGTCTGGGGCCCCTGGTAGCACGGTCGGTTAAGCATCTGCCTTCAGCTCAGGTCATGATCATGGGGTCCTGGGATCAAGTCCCGCATTGGGCTCCGTGCTCAGCGGGATTCTGCTTCTCCCTCTACCTGCCTCTCTCTCTCTCTCTGTCAAATAAATAAATAAGAATTTTAAAAATAATAAAATAAGCCACAAGCCCTAGAATGTCTAAAATATCAGGAAAGGGCATTTTAAATTAATATAATTGTTTTCTAATATATACACTAATCAGAAAGTAACTTGACCTCATGCTAGTCTTATTTTCCTTAAGAAAGAAAAAAAGCCTTTTCAATTTTCATTTGTCACAGCAGTTTAAATGAGGAACCACTAGAAAGGAATGAAACAGGGAGATTCATACTGCTCAGGCAACAAAATCAGCAAACAGTGAGAGCCATAGTAGGCACTAAAGGTCATAAAAAGAAATATAAACTAATCCTGGCCTGCACTGCTTTACTGCAAAATAATTACCATGATCCACTGCTTCATTCATGCTTCGCCTCATACTAGCCACTTCTTCCCTCTTATTTCAGCATTTTCTTCATTCATTGGTAGTAACTATCGATTCACTTATCACCTGTACAGTTACTGCAGAGTTACCACAGGGTAACACCTGGAGATAGTTTCACTATTGTGCAGGTAGGCCCGACAAAGCGCTACTTTTAGCGCATGAAGAACACTTAATTAGACACACAACATTTAAATCATCTAGACTCTTTTTTTTTTTTTAGTATTTTATTTATTTGACAGAGAGAGATCACTAGTAGGCAGAGAGGGAGGGAAGCAGGCTCCCGGCCGAGCAGAGAGCCCGATGCGGGGCTCGATCCCAGGACCCTGAGATCACGACCTGAGCCGAAGGCAGAGGCTTTAACCCACTGAGCTACCCAGGTGCCCCTAAATCACCTAGACTCTTAATCCTAATTTTGATTTGCCTATTTCCTTCGGAATAAGAAATGCCCATTTTCCTTCACCTATTATCTTTGGAAAAAACCCACACATTGGTCAATCATTTCATATAAAAAAGCAGTTCAGTGCTCATATTCAATAAAATTTCTTTAAAACAAATTTGGGACATTTTCTCAATAATGCTTACTTTTTTTTCCCTTTCGATCATCAAAAATATAGAGCTGAGTAAGTTTAAAATTAATTTTGACTTTATACACTTGTGTTTATACATGTTGTTATTTCTAGGCAAAACTATTCAGTGTCTAGTTAATAAGATTTTTTTCAAGTGATGATATTATGTTTCTGACAGGTAGATTAGACTAGCATTTTTGATATGTTCATTTTAATTTCAGGATCAATATTCTGAAGAAGAAACATACTCTGATACAAACTTAAAAATTAACTTTGATTTTTTTATTACCATTTGAATGTAGGATCCAGCTAACGCTAAGTTCACCTCCGTGTCTGATAGTAATAGAACAGCTTTCTCTTTTCATGGGGTTCTGTGGAACTCTCTCAAATTGTCAAGTAGTCATTGTATTCTTATAAATAGCCATGTCTGGGGACGCCTGAGTGGCTCACCTGGTTAAGCATCTGCCTTCGGCTCAGGTCATGATCTCGAGGTCCTGGGATCGAGTCCCACATCAGGCTCCTTGCTCAGCAGGGAGCCTGCTTCTCCCTCTGCCTGCCTTTCCTCTTGCTTGTGCTTGCACTGTCTCTCTCTCTCTCTGACAAATGAATAAATAAAATCTTAAAAAATAAATAAGTAGGTAGATAGATAGGTAGATGGTATTAAATTCAATGTATGCTTTGAAAGTTATTCTGTAAACCCTGTAAAAGGCTAGTGTTGACATCTCCCCCAGGAAGAGTCAGAGAGCCAATTTAGATTTGAGTCATTTATGGTGACCACCTAGCACCATAATCAAGGGAAAAAAATATTCCAAGGTCCCATTCCATTTACTTCATTTGCAGAATGCCAGCTGATTTTGGCACTTCCCTGTTTACATGAATACTAACTCCCAGGCTTTCAGACAGACCTTCTTCGATTAAAGAAAGTCAGGGAGAGAACCTGAGGGAGTCATCTGGTGTCAGATGTAACTTATGTGTCCCATGCTGACAACTGCCTCGTGAGATTCTGACGTCTGGAGAAGAGCGATTCGATCTCTTATTCTCAGCTATATAATCTTCCAGATCAAATTGCACCAGAAGTAATCGGTGTGCACCCCACAGAGAGTAAGTAATCAAACAGACATATCTCTGTTCCTCTTCCTTTTCCACAGTCACACATGACTTTGCTTGTGATTATCTAAAACCTGCAGGCCTGATATTTTCACTAAAATCCTGCTATTACAAGTATTATATAACCAGCTCCCTGTCGTTTCCAACTAAAAAATATATTTTAAAAGTGACAAAACCAGGAGCACCTGGGTGGCTCAGTCGGTGAAGTGTTCAACTCCTGATTTGGGCTCAGGTCATGATCTCAGGGTGGTGGGATCCGGCCCCACGTCTGACTCTGTGCTGGGTATGGAGCCTGCTTCTTCTTTTTCTTCCTCTTCTTCTTCTTTCTCCTCTTCTTCTTCTTTTTATTTATTTGACAGACAGAGAGACACAGTGAGGGAGGGAACACAAGCAGTGGGAGTGGGAGAGGGAGAAGCAAGCTTCCCACTGAACAGGGAGTCCGATGCGGGGCTCGATCCCAGGACTCTGAGATCATGACCAGAGCCAAAGGCAGACGCTTAAGAGACTGAGCCACCCAGGCGCCCCCAGAGCCTGCTTCTTCTTAAGATCATCTCTCTCTCTCTCTCTGCCAACCACCCCCCCCAAAAAGTGCCAAAACCAGCCTGCAATAAATGTGATTTATGGTTGAGTCTCTGTGTAACCTTTCTGAGGGCTTCTGAGGTAGATGTAATGCCCAATTGATCCATCTCTCTTTAAAATACATTATGTATAACCAAAACCACTTTTGGCCTGAGTATATGGAGGTTCCCTGGGGTTGAAAGGATTTCACTTGAAATAGATTTTTCTTTTTCACAAGATTCCAGGCTTTGCAGAATTCGCTCTGATGTGAATAATATTTTCACATAATTGCAAACACATTTTTCCTTTGTATAACTTTCTAAAGATGTTGCTCAAGGAAGCAACAAATGCAAGGTTGGTTACTAGGAAAAACTATATTCAAAATAAAAAATTAAACACTCCAGTTACCTAAAAGGAGCCTAAACACAGAAACAACATGGGAATATTTTTGAGTTGAAATGTGTAAAGATACACATGTCAAAAAAAAAAGTGCAGAAGTTGATCCAAATACATATGGGATAAAAATGACATTGCAAAGGGATATGGAAGGATGAACAATTCAATACTTGATATTGAGATAACTGGGTACCATTTTAGAAGGAAAACTCACATTTTATACCAGGACAAATTTGAAATGGATAAAAGATATGAAGACAAACAATGACAAACCACTCAAGTCCTAGCAGACAAACAAGATACTCTCTTAATGACCTTAGGGTATAGTTGTCCTTCCCAGCTGGTAAATTAAACCACAAAAAAATAAAACTGCAGCAGCAAAAGCTACTACATGCAAATCAAAATACAAATGATAAGGTAAGATAAAAATTTTTACAACTCCTGTTACTAATGAAGATCGTACCTTCTCAATATAAAAGACCTTCTTCAAAGTGAGGGGGGGAAATCTCCACAGTCCAATTGGAAAATCTTAACAGAGATAATGAGAAAATGAGATGCCATTTTTCTCCATTCACAAAAAAGAATCTAAAAGATGGATAACAGGGGCGCCTGGGTGGCTCAGTCGTTAAGCGTCTGCCTTTGGCCCAGGTCAGATCCCAGGGTCCTGGGATCGAGCCCCACATGGGGCTCTCTGCTCAGCGGGGAGCCTGCTTCTCCCGCTACCACTCCCTCTGCTTGTGTTCCCTCTCTCACTGTGTTTCTCTCTGTCAAATAAATAAAAATCTTTAAAAAAAATAAAAAAATAAAAAATAAAAGATGGATAACACAAGAAGAAAATACACATTCTCATGTATCGCTGCAGGCAGTGTAAATTGGTACAAACTCTGGGACATTTGTTAATCTCTACTAAAATTATTAATGATTATATCCTTTGACTAGTAATTCCACCTTTGTGGAGATACTTGTGAAATAGCTATGTTCAAAGTTGTTCACTATAGAGTTGTTCATTGAAAACAACGCAGGGGCCCGTGGGTGGCTCAGTCGTTAAGCGTCTGCCTCAGCTCAGGTCATGATCCCAGTGTCCTGAGATCGAGCCCTGCATAGGGCTCCCTGCTCAGTGGGGAGTCTGCTTCTCCCTCCCCTGCTTGTACTCCCTCCCTCTGTGTGTGTGTGTGTCAAATAAATAGACAAAATCTTTAAAAAGAAAAGAAAACAATCTAAATGCTTATCCACAGGAGACTGGTTAAATAACTGATGGTACATCCATACCATACTAGACAGCTGTTCAGAAAAATAAAGTATAAATAAATAAATCTTAAGGGGGGGGCACCTGGGTGGCACAGTCGATTAAGCATCCGATTCTTGGTTTCAGTTCAGGTCATGATCTCAGGGTCGTGAGACTGAGCCCCACATGGGCCTCCTCGCTCAGCACAGAGCCGGCTTGAGATTTGCAGTGTGCGGTTGTTTCCGTATGCGGTCCAGGTTGGTTAGGAACCGGGTGGATTGGAAACAGAATTGAGAGAAAGACAGTTTAATTTTTGGATATCTTTTTTTTTTCAATAATATATGTATTACGTATTCAAAAATTAGCAGTAAATTAATATTTTTACCCAGTCTAAGCCTAGTAGATGATCGCACTTACTTCTGATTATATGTCTCTCTAATGACACATTTTCTAAAACTACATGTTATGTTAGAAACTTAAATTAGGTTTGGTTGAAATTCATTATGGAAAGAGTAAGTGACAAAAACTATTTTCATCTCATACCTGACTTTTCTTAGTCAATTTAGTCTTTCTTTGCATAACTCTGTCCTTATGCTTCAGCTTCCGATAAAATTCCATTTTGCTTTGAAATATATGAGAACATTCAGTAATCAAGGAGCCTAACCTTGTAACTGAAGAATTTTAATCAATTTGAAGCATTCATAAGCATATAAACATGTTGAAGTTTTTTATGTTAAGTTTTACATATTTTATCACGTGCACGAAATTTAACTGAAAAAGTTAATTGGCCATCTGCATTTCTTAGCCATTTTTCCTCCTTCTAAAGTGGAATATAATATCTTACTTTTAGCCTAGGGTTAAAAATCATTCCTTCAAGTGGTAAGATGTTTTTAGCACATGCAAGGATGTTTTCCTGTCTGCAGAAGATTCTTACCACACTACACCATATTTCTCTTACAGATCTTTTGGCTCTTTACCTTTAAATACAAGAACTCTTCTTGTTTTTTTTTTTTAATTGACACGGTTAAGATTTTATTCCAGTTCATTACAAATGCAACTTAAACTTTAAAAACTCCCTTAAAACAAGCTTGCTTCTCCACCCAGTTCCATTTATCTGCCCTCAACCCACCCTATTGGTATCTTTCAAAACACTTCCCATAATTACTAAATAATTAATTTTATAATTTGTCATTTCCATGTTTGCCTCCCTGATAGTAGACAAAGATATAAACCAAATCTCTCCTATTCATTAAGGTGTATTACCTGGGCCCCAAGAAAGTGTCACAGAGTACCTTTTACATAATAGCTTTTCACTATATATATACTTTTTGAATAAATGAGCAAATGAATTGCCTTTGTTTTTTTTCCCCAGCACTTTTTCATCTGTTAGAAATGCAACGTGCTAGAGATTAGAGTTATTTCAAAGGTGATGCTTATGTGTAGCTAACACACAATCAAACCAAATTATATAATTTTTTTCATTTATTATTAATGTAGCCATCATATATCAGTACAAATCTACGATAGACAGGTCCAGTAATTCAACGTCCTTGAAGTAATAGAAAAGGGCTGGCCTCATTAAACGTAATGGTAACATTTCAAAATATGTTTTGCACCAGTAATCCCAACAACTTAGACTTTCCTAAGAATATCAATTAGAGCAATGAAGTGCTACCCATCTGTAAGATGGGTTCTAGATGGAATACAGTTTATCTCCAGCAGGCAGCATTTTCAGAAAGACCGGCAAAACCGAGCCAGCACCAGATATTAAAAATATTTACAGCATCTACAAATGGGTCTTCTGTTCAAGATAGTTTAATTTTCTTTGGGTTGTTATAATGACAATTTCCTTAACCTGATGAGATAACAGATTTTTAAAGATGTAATCATGTATTTATCTTATGGTTTGCACAAGATGTACCTTTAGTACATCCAGATTTTCATAATCCATCAAACAGTTTTTCAGTATGTGTTATGGCAGGATATTCTAGAACTGCCAAGAAAAGTAAATTCACAGAGCTGCCTGCAACTCACTAACTATAACAAATTAGCATAAGCAGCCCCATTTTAGAAGGAATGGCTTTTACAAGTTACACAGAAAAATAATGTGATTTTTGCATTTGTATCATTAAAAACTGTCCCTGTAGTACATGGTTTCATCATATATATTA
Source organism: Procyon lotor (assembly GCA_028646535.1). Taxonomy (NCBI): domain Eukaryota; kingdom Metazoa; phylum Chordata; class Mammalia; order Carnivora; family Procyonidae; genus Procyon; species Procyon lotor. The sequence continues at coordinate 37,734,646 of CM053603.1, forward strand.
AACACAGCCCAGAGAATTTAGCATAGGTAGTTAGTCGGTTTGGGGTGGAACTTTTTAGTGAAACAGAATGGGTTATGACCTTAAGACTAACTAGGAAAACTGGCTTAAAAGTACCTATTTTTATGGATTTTTTTCTACTTTAAAAAAATGCATATCAAATAAAACCTCTCAACACTTGTCAGCTCTCCTGTGAACATACCATATAAATGGACTGGCACGGACTGCCAGGAAAAAGGAAAGGCCAAATTACTCTCTTCCACCCATGCTGTGAAGTTCAGAGAGAAATCTGTCCTAGACCCATACCATACAGATAGCATACAATGAACCATTTAGCAAGAACTGAAGAATGGAGAAAATTCTTCAGATTTCTCTGCACAATAGCAAAGATCTTATTTTCTTAGTCACCCTCACAATCTAAAATGCCTCTGGCTGGTTGTTCAGAGCAGCAAAGGTGAGCGTTTTCAAACATCTAATTAGCTGAAGCTCTATTAATTCCGGCAAAAAGAATCAAGAACTCCAGAAGGCAAAGAAAACGATGGCTGCAGGCTTACCTTGTCTCAAATCCATCCACACTGCCCCTGGTTGCCCTTGCAATACATAGCCCCAGGACCCAGAATGAACTGAACTGAAGAAAGATGTAGAGTCCACTTTGGACACTATGCTGGGAAACATGGAACTGTCAGGTAACCATTTATACTCACCGGCAGGGTATTATCTTTTTTTACTGAGCCTAGCACACTGCTGGCCGGCTACTGAATTTTCTGCAGGCAGCAGCTTACGACGCAGGACCATCCTTTAGCCCCTTCCGCTCAGAGGGGTGGAGAAAGGTTGAGCCAGCCTGCTCTAGAAGGGACAGGAGGGGGTCGGGGGCGGGACAAAGCAGGGGTAGAGGTGGAGGGGCCAGCTAAGCAAGGCTTCCAGACAGATGAGGAGAGGGCTGTCCTGCCGCGGACCCCCACCAACCGACTCTTATTTCTCAGCCTGACGCTAGATTTTCATTTAGTTACTCACTCTTTCTTCCTCAGACTCAAAATGTCAAACTCATCCTTCACTCTCCCAAATGCCTTCTCCCAAAGAGCTCTCCCACCTGTGTTCCCTACTGTGCAGGACACCTAATCGCCTGTGCTAGAAATCTGGGAGTCACCCAGTACCATCCCCTGTCAATCAATCAGCAAGTCCCGATGAACCTACCTCTCAAATAACTTCCAAAGGTTTCTCGTTTTTTCCCATCCCTACAAGGGCCCTCTAATTCAGGCTGTGCCTATCTCCTCTGACAACAACCTCCTAAACCACATCCCTACCTCCACTCTTACACTTTCCGATCCATTTTTTTTTTCATCAAAATCAATGTTTTGATATCTTTTTCTTTTTTTTTTAAGTAAACTCTTTGCCCGATGTAGGGCTTGAACTCACGACCCTGAGATCACGTCGGTAGAACCATGCTCTACCGACTGAGCCAGCCAGGTGCCCCCAACACTTTTTACACTGAGGTTATCATTCCCAAATTTAATTCCTGAACCTCAGGGCCATCGTAGGTCCTCCCCTCTCATTTTGAGCTCAGTTTCATCTCCAGCCTCTCCTGTACACGACACCAAGATGTTTTACTTTGAGGTTGCCTGAGAGCCGTGTGCCAGATCAAAACGTGGACCTTTGTGTTTTCCCTTTCTCTTTGCCAGGAATACTTTGCTTCTCCATTTGCCCAGTTAGCACGGCCTCATCATCCCTTTTGCCCCAGTGTGGAAACCCCTTCCTTCCAGGAGCCCTCACCCACCTCCGGTGCCAGTTAGCTCCTGGGGCCTCCTTCCCCCGCTTTCTCACAGCACTTGCACCGAGAGTAGCTGTTTCCTCTATTAGACTGTCGGCTCCTGCGTGCTGAGTTCACTGTTCACTACTGACTAGGCCAGACACATGGTAGGCCCTTGTAAGTAATGGCTAAATGAAAGAATCTAACTGTAACATCCAAGGTAGAGTTCAACGACATGACTGTTGTACGTAAGTAGCCGAATGAGGTTTTTTTAGCTAGGTCAACTTATTATAATAGTTTATATTATTAGAAAAATATTAAAATAGACTATGGTGTCCAAAACACACCGGGCTGTAAGAATGCCTGAGTCACCTACTGAAATGACAGAGTCCCAGCTCTGCAAGCACGAGAAACTGGTAAAAGAGTTTGAATCTGAAGAGGAGACCTGGTGATTCGGATCAGGAATGAACTGGCTTTTGACCATATATGCTTTTGATTTTTAATTTGCTTTAAAAAAGAAAAGAAGAAATTTTAAAAATATACACACTTAGGGGTGTTTGGCTAACACCCCTAAGGTGGGTGGCTCAGTTGGTGGAGCATCTGCCTTCAGCTCAGGTCATGATCCCAGAGTCCTAGGATCGAGTCCCCCCATTGGCCTTCCTGCTCAGCCGGGAGGCTGCTTTTCCCTCTGCCTCCTGTTTCCCCTGCTTGTGCTGGCTTTCTCTCTCTCTCTCTCCCTGTCAAATAAATAAATATTCTTGAAAATAAAAAATGTATATATCCACATTTATATGTGTGCATTTATTGCTGGAAGAATATACAAACAAATACAAAGTAGTACAGATCGCCTTCTCTAGGAAGGTGATTTGGGGAGGACCAAGTTGTGAAAGACACTTCTTAATGACATTCTTTTATACCTTTTAGAATTTCTAATCATGTTGAATGACTTGGTCCAAATTTTTAAAAATTAAGCAGAAATACAGTTTTTTAGGGGTTCTGATTCATGAAGGTGGAGAAAGGGCCTGGAAATCTGCATTTTAAGCAAACTCCCTAGGTAACGCCTACGATCTGGAAAGTTTGGGGAATAGGGTTAAGGTTGACTTGACCTTGGACATCACCTTATCCAGTAATTCTCAAATCTGGGCATCATCCCTGATTTAATCAGACTATTTGGGGAAGAGACCAATATTATTTAAAGTGCCTTCAGGTCATTCTGACACAGGCAATTGCTCACAGCTGGCATTGAGACTGCTGGTCCAGGGCAATCAATCACTCAGCCAACACATGAATCTCTTCTCAATCCTGTATCCACAGAAATGTCTCTATCATTGTGGTGGCCAACCTCCAAAATAGCCCCCAATGATTCCCACTTCCCAGTGTTCCAACCCTTATGTGCTCCGCTGCTGCACATCCCTATACAGGGATGGCCTGTATAGCCAACAGGATACTGCTGAATGGTATGACCATGAGTTCCAGCGCTGGGCTATAAAAGACACTGTGACTTCTGTCTGGCTCTCTCGTGGACTGTCCACTCTGGAGAAGCTAGATCACTGTATTGTGAGGACATGTAGGAAGCCATATGGTGAGCAAGTAAATCCTTTTGCCAACAGCCAGCACTGACTTGCCAGTTATATGAATAAACCATCTTGAAAGTGGTTTTCCAGCCCCAAACCTTCAAATGACTGCAGCGTTGGCTGTCATCTTAACTGTGGACTCGTAAGAGATCATGAGATAGAACCAACAGGCTGAGGCAGTCTTTGCTCCAGATGCACTGAAACTGTGTGAAATAATAAATGTTGCTTACTGTTTTAAAGTTTGGGCACGCCTGGGTGGCTCGGTTGGTTAAGTATCTGCCTTCAGCTCAGGTCATGATCTCAGGGTCTAGGGATCAATGCCTCGGGCTCCCTGCTCAGTGGGAAGTCTGCTTCTCCCTCTCCCTCTGCTGTCCGCCCCCCCCCGCCCCCCCACTTGTGTTCTCTGGCTCTCTCTTTCTCTGTGTCAAATAAATAAATAAAATCTTTTTAAAAACTAAAAAAATAAACTACTAAGTTTGGGGAAAACTGATACACAGCCTTTGGTAACTAATATAATCACACTTTCCCATATGTGTTGTTCTTACCAGTGGCCTCCTTTCCGTGTCATTTTCATCACCCAACTGGCAAAAATTGTGGTTGTTCTTTTTCCTAAGCCTGCAACTAAGGAATTATAATATGATATTTGCTTTTACAGGTTGAGTATTAGTTCAGAGTGCCATCATAGGACTTTCAGACCTGTGCAATGCTACCTCTCAAATAATGCTGATCAGCATTATAAACACTTGCGAGTTCTTCTTCCTGGGGTTCTCCAAGGTTTGGCTTGAATGGATGGGGCAAAATCAAGGGATCTTTTTTGTAGTGAAGATCTGTGTGTTTGTCCACTGTAGGCCTAATTCCAGTAGGCTTCCTGCCTCCTGAAGCCTCCCTCTGACCTTTCCCTAGGAACAGAGGGCAGGAGGACTGTAAATGACTTTAGCTTATGATGAGGAATTATCATGAGTACATTCATTGTACTCTACTAAACTGGAGCCTGACATGAAAATATTGGTCTCCATGTTGACAGAGGAGACGTGCACCTGATTTTCATCTGGCAAATTCTCCATGTCCAACATCACCCATATCAGAAAGAGTAGTCCATATACAATTCCCTTTCCAGTCCTAGGAGTCCTTTAGAATGAAGCCAGTATTCTCTCTCTCCTTGATGTCACCTGTACGAATCACATCCAATTTTACTAATGAATTATCACCAAAGTCTTAAAACAAATATGCATATTTGCCTTATGCCAGCTCTTCCTTTTTTCTGCCAGTTTCTCATGGTTATGGTCATTTGGTTTGATCAGAGTGGACACTTGATTATTTAAAAATCCAAAATCCTTAACCCACTGGAGTGATTCTGCTTGCGTATAAAAGCAAAGGTCCATTGGCGAAACATTAAACAGAATTAGGTGAATGTGGGATGTGTGTTGCTTTGTGTTGCCTAGCAATATGGTTAGGGCACAGGAATCACAGAGAGGATGAAATTCACACCCACAAGGAAATCATATTATTCATAAACACACACACTCTCACACACACAGGCATATACACACATCTGACATCTCTGGAAGAATGTTACAAACCATGAGTACAGAATTATAGTCACAAGTAGAATAGTCTTTGGAACATTGTATAATAAACGTGCTGGCTGAGCTGTTACTTCTACTTCAATGTCTGTGTGAATATATCTGTCTCTTCAAGCAAAAAATGTTATATGATTGTGAATGGGCTTTACAACATCACTCGTAGACATGAGCCCAGTCAGGATTAAGCAAAGCTCACATTTTTAGAATGAATATATTAATATGTAAAATTACAGGAAGGAATATTTATTATACAGAAAAATGTGGGGCACCTGGATGGCTCAGTCAGTTAAGCATCTGCCTTCAGCTCGGTTCATGATCCTGGGATCCTGGGATTGAATCTCGCACTGGGCTCCCTGCTCAGCAGAGAGCCTGCGTCTCCCTCCGCCTGCTGCTCCCCCTGCTTGTGTGTGTGCTCTGTGTCAAATAAACAAACAAAATCTTTTTTAAAAAAGAAGAAAAGAAAGAAAAACTTTACTCTCTTTGCTTATCCTTATTTCAAAATATTGAGAATTACCATTCATTTTCATAAGACCTAAGTGTGATGGGTAAAGAGCATATTCATTGGGGTGCCCGGGTGGTTCAGTCAGCTAAGTGTCTGCCTTGACCGTCTGGCTCAAGTCACGTAGTCCCCCAGTTCCCAGTGCTGGGCTTGAGTCTTGTTCAGTGGGGAGTCTGCTGTTCTCTACCCTTCCCCCACCCACCCTCCACTCCCTGCTGACGTGTTCATTCTTCCTGTCCATCTCAAATAAATACATAAAATCTTCAAAAAAAAAAAAAAACATGATCATTAAAGTCAGATACTTAATTTCAAATTCCAACTCTGTCTTTTGCAATGTTATGTGATTTCCCTCAACCTAACTTTCCTCATCTGTGAATTAGAAATACAGTAATATTTCACTAATAGGGCCATTGTGAGGATTAAAATAAGGGAACCCATGTAAAGGACAGAGGCAGCACATGGCACTCCAAATACAGTAGCCTTTCTACTCTTTATTAGTGTTATTATGCACAAGGCCTCTTAACTCCCTTCCAATAAATATAGAGGCCATCAGTTAACCTAAGCAATGTGATCAGTAGAGATTTTGCCTGTATAAAGACTGATTGGTTGTCAGGAAAAGAAGACTATGGCCTCCAGTCCCTTCCCCGCATGAAAGGAGAGGCAAGAAGTCACTCTACTCTTTCCTCTCCTGACCCCGTTAATGGTTATTGCAAAGTCAGGCAGTCAACCAACTCAGTTCTAAGGATGAGAACCAAGACTCTAATGTGGCCACTCACTAAAGGAAAACTCTCCCCTCAGGCTACATAGTCCGGGGTCTTCCCAGCTCCAGGGTCCCCTCCCAGAACAACTTAGTCCTCTCCATCCTGTACCCTCCCAGGTTGCAAATCTGGAAGTGCTCTGTAAAAACTTCCCTCTTTCTTCTTTCCTGTTGACCTTGGAAATGTTCTCACTTCTCAGTAGAGCTGGGATTTCCCAGATACATACTGCTCTCCCAGGCTACTGTCAAAGGGAACTGGCAGGTGTGGGGGGGGGGGGAGCGGGAGGCATCGGCTATCCCCTCCACAAGAGCTGTAAACTCTAGTTCCCAGCAGTGTTTGTCCCTTAAGATCTAGGTGAGAAGGCAGAGAAGAGCTGAGCTGCCAGCCTTTCCCTGGGGAGAGGTAAGCAATTAGCAGAGCACCCTGACAAGCCCTGGGTAAAAACAACATGTGTACCCTACCAGGCAAAAGATGAACAGTGATTGATGTGTGAGAACAGGAAAATTATATGGATTCTATTTTAAGATTAAAACGTGAATAAAAAAAAAAACTTAAAAAGATATTTTAATTTATTCCTAATATCCTTCTACTTGTATGAGTTTGGGAATTTTTTTTTCCTTTTGCAACTATTCTGAACAGAATTAAATCACAACTGCTATGGTTACTTATTATGGTTTAGAAAATTCCATTTATTTAGCTAAAAATAAATTTTTTCTCCCTTGGTTTTTAAATGTCCTTGAAACAACAATGAGTTAGAAAATAAAGTGGAAGAAAGGGCCTCATTTGTATTAGCAACAAAAAAGACTTAATTCCCGGGAATAAACTTGAGAAATGAAGAGCCACATGAAGATTTTTTAAAGCTACTGAGGGTCAAAAAGAAGACTTGAACAAATAGAAGGGTATTTATGTTTTTAGGTAAAAGAGACTTCATAAAGAGGTCAATTCTCCCTAAATTATCTCTAAATATAAAAATATACATATCACTTAAAAATAAGGTTTTTTTAAAAATGATGTATACTGATTATAACATCAATATGGAAAAATAAACATGCCAAAATATGCAGGAAAAATCCTGGAAAAGAAAAACGAGGGTTGGGGAGTCTGGGTGGCTCAGTATGTTAAGCATCTGCCTGCCGCTCAGGTCATGATCCCAGGATCCTGGGATAGAGTCCTGTGCTCAGCTCCCTGCTTAGTAGAGAGCCTGCTTCTCCCTCTCCCTCTGCCTGCTGCTCCGCCTGCTTGTGTGTGTTCTCTCTCTGTCAAATAAAAAAATAAAATCTTTAAAAAGATAAAAAGAAAAACAAGGGTTAACCTAGCTGCATTAGATACTAAAATGTAAAGCTATCATAATTAAAAATGCATGCTACATGAATAGATAGAACAATGGAACAGAAATGGGCTCAAATACAAAAAGAAATTCAGTATAAGATAAAACGATATTTCTTATCAGTGGAGAAAGATGCCCATTCAATAAATTCTGTTCAAGCAATTGAGCAGCTCTCTGGGGAGAAAATATTACAGTTGTTTTCAAACCTTTTACCTTTTGCCATGATAAATTCAGATGGATTAACATTTTTAGAAATAAGAAAGGGAAAGAAAATTCTGAGCATGCCAGAGTAAATTGTCAGGTAATTTTTAAATATAATTTCAGAATAGGATAGGCCCTTTGAAGTATAGAATAAAAGCCAGAGTCCATAGAAAATTTGATATATACATAAAATCTAATACTTCTGTATGGCAAAACAACACAAAACATTGGCAAAGTTGAAAGACAAAAAACAAACTTCAGAAAAAAATTGCAATTCATCTAACAGATAAAGGATTCCTACAAATTAACAAGAAAAAGATCAGTATTTCAATAAAAAAGATGCAGTTTGTAGAAAAAGAAATAAATAGAATGAAGTTCTAGTTCACTCATAATAAGATATCATTTTCACCTGTCAGATTGGGTAAGACGAAATTAAATTCATTGTTGAAACAAGCACTCCATGGTTGAAACGGGCACTCCAATTTTCCTGCTGAAAGTTTAAGTCAGTACAATACCACCATGGGCAATTTGGCAATATATATCAAAATCATAAACGGACCTGTATTTTAATGCAGCAATTCCGCTTGCACTGATTTATCCTGTGTGTCTGCTTGAGCATGTGTGAGATAATGTGGGTACTAAGTTATTCAATACACAATTTTCTGTAATAGCAAAAGATTAGGAATAATCTAAATGCTTACCAATAGGAAATTTGTTAAACGGGGCTAAAGCTCTATAACGGAATGTTATGCTATGCAGCTGTCAAGAAGGATGAGGAAACTCTTTATATACTGATGTGAAAAGATTTCCATGACCTATTGCAAAGTAAAAGGTAAACCACAAACTGCAGTCGTCAGTTGTCTCCAGAAAGGAAACAACTGGGAAAGATTTTCTCTTCACATTCCTCTATTTTCGGAGATGTGAATGTTGTTAGTGTATTACTTAGTTTAGAAATAAATAAATAACATTTAAAATGAATAAAAGCCCTTGCCACCTTGATTGTTTTTATGTAAATATTTCAGTATTTTATCTGGTACTTTGACAACCTTGCTACAGCAAATAACTAAAGATTTTCCAAGACTCCCATGTTATCATTGTCTTTATGGAGTTGGATTTTAAACATAAATCGTCCAAGGAAGAAGAATGCCAAATAAAGCCTATTTCTTCTGAATGTGCCATTTTCTACAGTGCTATAACCTGATTTGATGTTACAGGTTAGGGTTGGTGGATGGCAGAATTCTAAGACAACACCCAAGTTCACTTGAGTTGTATTAGTTGTAGTATTATATTATTATATAGAATAGAATAGAACAGAACAGAATAGAATAGAATTATATATAACTATATAAATAAATATATATTTATATAATAATATTATTATATAATGTTATATTATTATATTGAGTTGTATTAGAACACTCTTTTATATATTTTCTGTAGCTGCTTTCCTGCTACAACACAGAGCTGAGTAGTCACAAGAAGTCCCACGACCCCAAAAACCTATAGTCTTTACTATTTTGCCTTTACAGGAAAAGTTTGCCACCCCCTGGTTTAAACCACTTTTGAGTTGGGTCTCCTGTCATTTGCAGCTTCAGGGCATTCGCACAATGTTGATCTCTTTCATTCTGATGGAAAGTGAAATAACACTAAACTCAAACGTGTAATAATGACTATGCATGTTTCAAGGTAAACCTTCATTAAAGTAGACCACACATACAGAAAAGTTTACAAATCATTATGATACAGCTCTATGCTTGTGTAACCACCACCAAACTCGAGGAGCTTGCTTTAGGAACTCTATCCCCCACCCCAAAGAAACCCACTGTTCAGATTTCTATCAGAATACATCTTCATAGACTAATTTTGACCTAATTTTGACTGTTTATGGACTTCAGATAAATGGATTCATAGGTATGTGTTCTTGTGCATCTGACTTCTTTTGGTCAGCATTTTGTTTGTGAAATTCATCTATGTTGTAGGTAGCAGGAGCTCATTCTTTCTCATTGCTGTGTAACATGCCATCGTATAAGTAAACCACAGTTTTATCCACTCTACAGTTGGTGGACATGCGAGTAGTCTCTAATTTTTGACTATTGTGACTAGTGCTGCTGTGCATAATATAATTTTTTGGTGCATGTATACACCTTTATAACTATATATAAGTATATATGAATACATATAAGTATAAATATATATAAATAAAAGTGTATATTTTTTAATATATGTGTTTATATAACTTATATACATTGTTGTGGGCCACCCATATGTGATTTTTAGCACGGATATGCAAGTGATTCCAAGTCAGAAAATGCATAGTTCCACTGAACAGAAATTTGGTCTTCTTCCCATTTTACTTTGACATAGAGATTCGTCAGCAGAGTATCAGCCTCAAAAGACCACACACGACCAGATGAATAACCATGAATTGAAAAATTAAAACAATTACCAACAAGCTAATTTCCCCTCCAAGCCCACAACAGTACTTGAAGGAAGTTGCAAGCTGCCGTCTTAGAGACTAATTGTTTAAGCAGCTGAATTCAAATCAATACTTCCTTTGGAACACTGGGAAGGCTCAGATGGCCTTGGCATGCCCTTGAGTCACAGAGGTGCCCTTTCTTTGAGGATGAAGTGATGAAAGTTATGAAAGGATGGGATGGCAAAGAACATCCATGGACCCAGAGCTCCAAAATCCAAGGCAGAATCCTGGCAGTTAAGTTCCAGCTTAACTTTCCTAATTAGCAACGCTGTGATAAAGAAAAGCCACATAAAATCAAGATTTCATCAGAGGGCACCCTCCATTCTAGCCACCTCCGACTGGTACTCGTGTCTTGTGACTCCCACCCCTACTCAGGCAGCATTCTCCAAGGGCCCAAAACCAGCGTTACCTATGTTTTTTGACCAAGTAGCAGCCAAGGATTACATCAATAGCATATCGTCTTATACATACCAGGAAAATGAAGAGAACCACGAGTCTACAAAGGCAATCAGGAGACCGATTATTAGGCATGAACATCTGATTGAAGTTCTTTTTCCACTCATTGTTATTACCAAACCAGTAGAGAAGATTCAATCTGATAATTATCAGGATGAGTCATCAGTAGCCACAGAGTGCTAGGGTCAAACTCAGGGCTCTGTGGTTTTGAGCTAGTGTCCTCCCAACAAGATAGCAAATTGCAAATTGAACTATTATGGCTTGTCTCTCCAGTTCAGCCAAATATAAAGTAAAGATTTCCTTAAGAAAGAAAGGAAGAGAGAGAGAGAGAGAGCAAGAAAAAGGAAGGAGGGGAAGGAGAGGAAAAGGGGGGTAGGGGTAAGGGAAAGCAAGCACCTGAAGAGATAATCCACCACCCCAAATGTCCAGGGCAGTGCGGAGGATGTCTTCTATCCCCAGTGGTCTGCTCTGGGTACAGTAGGGCATATCTCAGGGCTTTCTTTGACTTTCCTTAGAAACTTCAGTATCTCTTTCAGCCTCCAAGGGCCAATGACAGATGGTTAGCTATGAGGCAGCCCTTCTGTCCGGGTAGATGTTGCCGCCACAGTCCCTCTCTCTAGGACCGATCATGAAAGTCTGAAGAGAAAAGGAAATAGAGAAAAGGATTTTTTTTTCTCTCTGCAACTTTGTAACTGAACAATACACAGGAGAACCAAGTAGAACATTCTAAGCTTCGGAGTACAGATAGAGCAGCCCTCTGTGGCACCTTGTCTAGGGCGGTGTTGTCTGATTTTCAATATTCTCTCCCACCATTAAACCAAAATAATCTCTCTCCTGATTTTAACTGAGAGAATATAGTCACAGAATTCTACTGGTAGTTTATAAGTACCTTTAGCAATCTGTAGGTTCTGTATCATCCATAATCCTTTCTGTTTTACCAAGCTCTTGTCTCTCAGAAGCTGCAAACAGTGTCCCACTTTAATTTTGAAAATCTCATTTTTCTTCTGAAGTCTTGGAAGAGAACTTCTCCCTCCTCCCCCCATCCCCAGTTTTCAGGAGCACTTATCTTGAAAGCTTTTTGCAGACATTTATTACTCTTCGTCACACTCTTGTAAGGTGGCTGAGGTCTGTTATCCCCATTTTATTGCCAAGGAAACTGAGATAGTGAGAAGTTGAGTGGTTTGCCGAAGGTCACACACTGAGTCAGGGGCAAACTCAGAACTCGGTGTTCCAGCAGCCTCACCAACCTCAGCTGCCTCGCCTCTGTTTGAACTGCCTGGAAAATAGGCTTTCAAGAATTCTGACGGATACTTTGAAACTCTACCAGCTTTATTTGTTAATGGTGACTTGGTAACTGCATATACTTAATGTTATTCATTGACCTACAGCCAAGAGCCATTCATTTACTAGATGCAGGGCCAAAGAGGGACTATCCCCCTCCCTTTTCACCAATTACAATAAAACACTTCCCTGTGACCGCACGAGAGTACAGTAATACCAGACACCAAAGTAAAAGCCTGCATTGTCCTTTTGGTCTCTAAGAGAACAACTCCCGATTCCACACAAAGTCCTGATCATGGCCTCTGTCATGCACCCCCTCCCTCACATTCCAGTCTGGTAGGCCACCTTCAGCCACCCAAGTGCTTCTGAGAGCGAATCCCCCATTGGTTACTGAAACACCCTGCCTTCCGGTCTCTCTGATCCCCTTTGCTCTACCCTCCTGCATCCCTCAAGATCTCCTGCGGGCTTCAGGGTTCATTTTAAGAATCACCCCCCTCCCCCCAACAGGCCACTCCCTACTTCCCCACCAACCCTGGGGCCTGTTTCTTTGAAGCCCTTATCTGACGCCATCTTCTCTCAAAGTCTAGCTTAGGGACTAGCTCTGTGCCCCTGGAGCTCAGAAACTACTTACAGGCACGGAAGGCTTTCGCAAGGTCTGAGATGGAAAACGCAGTTCCAAAACAGAGTTTGGGACTGCTTACTACAAGGGTGGGCAAACTTTTTCTGCAAAAGATTAATTAGGAAATATTTTAGACATTGCCGGCTATGAACAGTCGCTGTTGACTCTTCTTTGCTTTCTCTGTTACAACCCTTTAAAAACATAAAAAACACCCTTAGCTACCGGGTCAGCTCGGGGCTGGATTGGCCCTAGGGCCATAGTTTGCCTGACCCCGGCTTAGTAAATATTTCTTGCATTATCATCGATGGTCTTGAGTTACGCTGGAAATTACTTATTTTGTATTTATGGACATTTTTGCATAATTGATCATTTTCCTACTGGTTAAAAAATGACAGTATTTGTGGGGCACCAGGGCGCCTCAGTCAGTTAAGCCTCTGCCTTTGGCTCAGGTCATAATCTCATGATCTCAGAGACCTGGGGAGCCTTTTTTTTCCTCTTGCCCTGCCACTCCCCCACCCCTGCTTGTGCTCTCCTCTCTAATACATAAATAACATCTTTTTTAAAAATGAGAGTATTTGTAAGGAAAAATGCTTTCTTCCATTTTTCTAATATCATGAAAGATCAAGGGTGCACAGAGCCCTAGTACATTTTTACAAGCTTAACTTTCTGTACTTTTTTTTTTTAAGATTTTACTTATTTATCTGAGAAAGAGAGAGGGAGAGCACAAGCAAGGGGAGTGGCAGAGGGAGAGGGAGGAAAAGGCTCCCCATTCAGCAGGGAGCCTGATACAGGGCTCCATCCCAGGACCCTGGGATCAGGACCTGAGCCCAAGGCAGCCACTTAACCGACTCGTCCACCCAGGCGCCCCAACTTTTGGTACTTTTAAATGAAATTCCATATCAAGGTATCTGTATTCATTTTAAAAATCCAAACGGCAAAAAGCCTGGATTCAATCCAGCATTTATGTATGTGGAAGCATGAATTTGCAAAATCCATGCGTGCATTTTTTGCGTCATTCAAGGGTCAAATTCCATCACCTTTACAGAAATTCTGCCAGAGCTACTGAGGCCTCATGGCTTTTTTAGGAAGCAGGATAATAAAACTAGCCCTGTAACACTGATAGGATTGTTTTTTTAAGGTGTTGCAAAATGTTTCATTTGTCCCGTCAATGATTGCTGTGAAGCAGGATCCTGGACGAGTTAATATTTATAATGCCTGAAACTCAAGAAAGAAGGACAAAGAAATGGTCCCTTTCAAGTGTCACTGCCCTGGGTTACTGTTTAGTGCCCACACGATACCACCCTTGCCACCTCCCCAGCCTCAGGAATACTGCAAAGGAATAAGCATTAACTGTTTAGTCATTTCCTGCGTCACGTTCGTCAGACATCATAGTCTTCCCCTATTAACATATCTAACCGAGTTACAGTTCAAACAGCCGGTTTCCATATCAGCAGCTGTTTGGTTTAATATCTTTTCAGCAAAGGTGCCATAGGGAGCCTTTCGAAAACCCTCCTGTTAATACTTCAGCCTGTTTTCCCAAAGAGATCCAGCTGAGAAGAGTGTCCCGGTAATTTGCCAGAGTGTGTGATTCGTGAAACTTTTGCATATGAAATTCTCTTACAGATGTCACACACATCCGAAAACCTCAGCAAAAATGTAATTGTGTGTCGGAGGGGCACATCGTGATTTTATTGTGAAGCTGGAGGTTAGTCTGTCCTGGGAGAGCACGTACTCGCTGTAATGGATGGCTGCTCAGCCTGTAGGAAAGAGAGGTCTGCAGAAGTACCATAATCCCAGCTTCGAGGACGGCATTAAGAAGCCTGTTGACTTCTCCCTTTTTGACAAGGAAGCATGTTTCAAATAGAGCTCTCTGTTAGCTAGGTGACCAATTAAGGAAGCAGAAAACAGCAAGAAGGAAGGTATACAATTATCTTCTAAAAATACTCTTCAAAAATTAGAACTACTTAACACAAAATAAAAATTATGGTCAAAAGCAATACAGAATTTTATTAAAAATAATCTTATCCTCTAAAAGTGAAGCTGGATCTACCATAATTTTTTGTTGGTGGTGGTAAGATTTATTTATTTGAGAGAGAGAGAGAGAAAGAGAGATGGAGGGAGGAGCAGAGGAAGAGAGAGTCTTAAGCAGGCTCTGTGCTGAGCACGGAGCCCACCCTGGGGCTCTATCCCGAGACCCTGAGCCAAAGCCAAGAGTCGGAGGCTTAACAGACTGCGCCATCCAGGTGTGTGTGATCTACTGAAAATTTTTAAGATATCTTTGTCCCATTAAAAGGCAATGGGCTTTCATGCTAGAAATAGCCATAATTAAAATTACATATATCCTTTGATATTTACTTATATTATATATTGAGAAAATGACTTTTATTATATTTAAAACGGCATGTGTTGTGATAAGTACTGGGTGTTATATGCAACTAATGAATTGTTGAACACTACATCAAAAACTAATGATGTACTCTAGGTTGGCTAATTGAACAAAACAAAATAAAATAAAATGGCTTTTGAAAATGGAGAATACAATAAACAGAAATTGTGCTAAATTAAATTTTATTTTCCAAAGTTTGAACTACCCCGGTCTATCACTATATCCTATTCTATTGTTGGTTTTTTGCTGTTTGTTTCAGATGTTTTGGAAATCGGTGAGAAGAAACAGTAGAAGACACATTGTCTCTTTGGTTTTTAATTCTTAGTTTGGATATGTCTGGATTTGGAGTCTATTAGGTTGAGTCTTGAAATTGCCACTTATTTAGGTCAAAAATCATGAAATATTGGCAGTTTCATAAATGGTTGCTGACTACCTCCTCAATATTTCTCCTTTGTTATCCTGATGATACTGTCTTTGACTCTTGTCATTTGGCCATGGGTAATCACATAGTTACAGGATATAAATGTATTCTTGCACAATAAATAGGATAATAGGTAATAATAGATAAAAGATGAAGACAGATAATGATGGATAATAGATACATAGATGCTAGATAGATAATAATACGTGACAGAATACAGAAGAGTATTTTATCCCTTCCGATCTTTTGGAAAAAACTATAGAAACTTTCTCTTTTGCGAAGTAAGCATTCTTTTAAGATGCCCCAAGTCAGGGGTTTTGAGGTCCTCCATTTATTTTCTTCATGAACTGATCATAATGTTAATAGCAGTTAACATTTATTGAATACCTTACTAAGTGCCAGTGTCTGTAATAAGATATTTCCATTTTCTCATTTCTTCCTCAAAACAATTCTGCTTGGTAAGTATTAGTATTTTCTTTTTTTTTTTTTCTTTTTAAAGATTTTATTTATTTATTTGACAGAGAGAGAGATCACAAGTAGGCAGAGAGGCAGGCAGAGAGAGAGGGGGAAGCAGGATCCCCGCCGAGCAGAAAGCCCAATGTGAGGCTCGATCCCAGGACCCTGAGATCATGACCTGAGCTGAAGGCAGAGGCTTCAACCCACTGAGCCACTCAGGCGCCCCAGTATTAGTATTTTCATCCCTGTTTTACAGATGCAACTTTTGGGAGAACAAGAGGAGCCTTATGTTTTATTTGATTAAGTGGAGGGAAGACTGGAGAGATGGAGGAAAATTTTGGCCAGCCGACCTCCCTATCTTTATGTCAAATAAAACATTGCCTTAGTGTCAACATCTGAAAATCTCTGTTGATGTGGTTTGATTGCAAATCATACTTGAGTTTGAACTTTAAAATCTTACTTTGTGCTATGGTGATATGACTCCAGGACTTAATTTACCTCTCAGTATAGCATTATCCTTCTCTGTAAAATAACATAAAATTATCTACCTCACGGAGGCATTGAGATTTCCACTGATAATTTGATGTCTTCAGATAAAGATGAATACAAAGTAGTATAACCTATTCCAAAACTGGAGAGAACCATTCTTTGGTGATTCTGCTTTCATAATAATTGCTGTTTCTCATTTATTAATTTATGGCAACAGATGGACAAGAAAAAAAAAACTAGAATCCATAGAAAACATTCCGATAGATAACAGTTTTATAGATTCATAGTTTCTTTTCATTAACTGTACTGTTCAACAAAGATAAAAATCTTTGCCATATGAGATGCATTTTTAAAGGTATAGAGAATTTTAGTAATTTACATCCCCTGTACATCCTCCACATTGTATATTTCAAAGAACAGGAAAGAAAAACAGACAGAATTATTGCTATTCTCCAAAGAGCATATGTTTATGAGAACCTTGCTACAAAACCTAATCAGCCACATGAAAATGATGTATTTTTCTGAGGATCGCACATGAGTCAACAGCACAACTACACAATGTTGTTTTAATTCTCCAGGTTGCAGAATTATCCAAAGAAAAGAGCTGATTTTTTAAATGATAGCTAAAGACATCTTTGAAGACAGTTGAATCTGGGTTGGCAAGGCAAAAAGTCAAACAGTAGATCAAAACAAGAGAAGAAAACTGACTAAAATAAAAGTGATGATATGTTCATGTAATTTAAACATTCAAGTCTGTGTAAATGAATTAAAAATTTTCTCTGAAAGGTTCTGGTAATTTCTCACCAGTTGTTAGATAGACCAAATAGTTTAAAACAAACAATCTGGAGAGGTTGAATTAAGGTCCTAGTTTTTAAAACGTGATTAGCAAGGCAGATGGTGATAAAAATTATCACTAAGTAATGATCATAGACACAGCTAAATCAAACTGCCCAACTGGTCTCGCCCATTCTTTGCCCACTTGGAATGTCTCAATCTGCCCTCTCATACACACCTACCGTCCTGTCATTTCACACTCCTTTTTTCAACAAGGAATGAAGTTGTTTATATATAGTATGCTTGTTAGAAAGGAACACCTGAGGAGAGAGGAAACTCGAGGGAGATGGGACACGGGGATAAAGACCCGTTCCTAAGATTCCACAACCACTTACATTATTCACATATGCAACTTGACTCCAATTTAGAGAAGCACTTTTCATGAGAACATTATATTACCAAGATTTAAATACTCGCTTTTTCCCAATTAGCTAGGTCACTTTCCTTCAGATTAGCTAGTTTATACAAGAATATAATTGATTAGTGAAAAAACAGATTTGGCTAATGACTGAGCTCTGGAATGGGCTTCTGGGTATGGAGAAGCATTAACTCATACAAATAAGTTGGAACAATGACTCGGGCTGGGAAAAGAACAGAGAGGAAACAAGCAGTTGCCTAGGGCAGTGAATTAGCAAGGGCACCAGACTCTCCAAGCGGCTTCCAGGAGAGCAAACACAGCCTTTGAATCTGGATATTGCCCACTTTGCTGGAGGTAGAAGAATCTGTAAATCGGGTACTCACTGGAGAAGTGAAGCAGACATTCCACTGAGCCCAGTGGGTGGATGACAGATGGATGTTTTAAAAGCGAATATTCGGAGTTCAAGGTGCACTTTAATGCATTCACTAGTATGGCTCCATAGGCGTGAGTGGTGTTGGCTGTAAGCCAAGCTTGCCTTCTGCCCCTTTCCTGCAGCCCTACACAGGCTGCCGAGTGTGACCCAAATGGCTATCACCAGTAGCAAAGACTGTCTTCGCTCTTGGCTTCTAGAAGGCTTAGCATTTGGTTTTTGGTTTTTTGGTTTTGTTCCTCCCCTCCCCACCCACCCCACCCTCCTCCGACTACTACTGGCAACTGAGCTGGGCTACTGGGTATCTATGTCTGACAGTTCACCACATTTCCTTACCCACATTTTTTCTTTTCTTTCTCCAGACTCACTCTACTTTATCCCATTCTTGGACATTTGAATAAACAGCTTCAAATCCCTCTGCGGAAAGCAGCAAACAGACAAATACATAAGACAGACGCACAATATGATAGACTGTAAGATCTGAGAGTCCTTTTGGCTAAGCCAAGACATGTTAACCCTAGAGATTCCAAGTGTGAGTAAACACCTCAAGGATTCACATTGCAGGGCTCACCACCTCGGGCAAAAGGAGAATTTAGAAAGAAGAGAATGATTCCTTGGATGACTGTAACATTAATGAGAGTCCGTAAGAAACAGTTTTCATTTCCTTCATTGAACTTCCTAGTCATTCTCTGAGCATTTTTCCTTTCTTTACCTAAAAAGCAAAAGAGTGCTGGAAGCTGTTTTTAAAATGGGCTTCAGGGGCGCCTGGGTGGCTCAGCCTTTAAGCATCTGCCATGGCTCAGGTCATGATCCCAGACAGAGATTCCCATCAGGCTCCCTGCTCAGTGGGAAGCCTGCTCTCCCTCTCCCACTCCCCCTTACTTGTATTCCCTCTCTCTCTGTCAAATAAATAAATAAAACCTTTAAAATGAATGAATGAACGAACAACCCGGGCTTAATTTGGCTAGACTGTTCCTATGGATCTCTCCTGACATTATAGATCATGCTTCATTATACTTGGGGCATCATTTCAAGAGAGCTGGTAGAATCCAGGGTTCATATGTAGCTTTGTTAGGGGGTTGAGTAAATCTAGCAAATCTTGCGGCTGTTTTGTAGGTAATTATAAATCTCTCTGCTGGAGCTCGGCTCTCACCAAGCTCAGGAAGAGGTAGGTCTTAGTCACTAACAGACCTGTCACTAACAGACCTTGGGGAAATCACTCAGCTGCTCCTGGCTCCCTGATCTTTAAACCGAGGGGTATGAAGCAGATCATGATAACAGGCTTGAAGAATTCACCCTCTGCTTTCACAATCATTAGCTCTTTTGATCTTCATAGCAACCCTGAAAGGTGGGCAGGATGGTTGTTATTTAGCAGAGGAGGAAATGGAGGCTCAGAGATCGAACGTGCCTAAGATCTAAGAGCAATTAAAATAGAACACCTGAGACCAGAACACAGTTCTAATTCAAGATCTGCTTTGTTGAAGTTATAACATAATACGGCTCTACTGAAATCTCTTACCTTGCTCAATGTGTGCAGGAAGAAAAAGAGAGAAATATCCCTTAGTGCCTATACTGGGCCAGATACCAGGCAGAACACACTATTGTTCTGATCCCTGATAGACTGACTTTTGATCTCGTGAAAGAATGTAGAGTCTAACTCTAGTGAGAGCCAGCCAAATGACGGCTCTGAGGGGGTCAGGGTTTGGGTGAGACTGGGCTGAACCAGCGCTGCCTTGCTTTAGGCGGGGCACCTAGCAACAGAGCTACCCCAGGTGGTTCCACATGGTAGCATATGCTCAACCTTTTAGTAAAGGCCACAGTCTGATTTAAAAACAAAATATCCAAAATTTCTATTATGAGCTTCCTAAATTCCCGTTAAATAAAAACACAGAATTTTCCTCTCTCCTCTTCCGACGCTGACATTTTAAAATATCATTTTCCTATTTCATTTCCTATCTTTAGAGAGGAAACTGTAACAGAAAGAACCCCATTTGGAATTCAAAAAAACTGGGTCCTCAACTCTGCTCAATTCACTTCTGTGACTTCAGGCAAGTTACTTAACCTCTAGGGGCCTATTTCTGCACAGGAAACCTAGGGGCTTTCCTATCTCAGCTTTGAGATCTCTTCCAACTCTCAAATTCTGATTCATTTCTAACTTAGGTTTCTCTTATTTCATGTTTGCTATTTGTCCTGTAGGGTATTCATTCACCCTGGTAAGCCTAGTTTAATTTCTAGTTGATAATATTTTTATCACTGTATCTGTAATTATTAGCAACAGGATCCCAACTCTGATGGACTCTACTTTGTTCTTGGGTATAACCTGAACATCATTTATCATATTCTGACAAGTGTTAAAAGTATCAGTGTGCTTATCATTTGCATCAGCTAGTATGAAAAATAAGACAACTCTAACTGCCTTAAACAATAAGAAGGATTTATCAGCTCATAACTGAAATTAAGTAAATAGGCAGCTTCAGGCAAGGTTTGATCAGGGTTCTCCATCCATTTCTGTATGATTTTGTTGATTCTACCTATCGTTCACAGCTTTTATCCTCAGACAGACAGCAAGAGGCTACAACGATTCTGGGCCTTTTATTCATACCCAACAGGGGCTCTAGGAAGAATATTCCACTACCTACTCTCTGTTTTAGGAAAGGAAACATTTCCTGAAACCCTGAGAAAACTCTCTTTTGTGTCTCATTGGCCTAGACTGGGTCACACAATCATTCCTAAACCAACCACTGTGGCCTAATGAGGGCCTGAACCAGTCATTGATGAGTGGGTGGGGGTTACAATAATAGTCTTTTTTTTTTTTTTTAATATTTTATTTATTTATTTGACAGAGAGAGAGAGAGAGAGATCACAAGCAGGCAGAGAGGCAGGCAGAGAGAGGGAAAGGCAGGCTCCCCGCTGAGCAGAGAGCCCGATGTGGGGCTCGATCTCAGGACCCTGAGATCATGACCTGAGCCGAAGGCAGAGGCTTTAACCCACTGAGCCACCCAGGCGC
>CM053603.1:37756044-37782723 GCA_028646535.1 Procyon lotor
TTTTTTTAATATTTTATTTATTTATTTGACAGAGAGAGAGAGAGAGAGATCACAAGCAGGCAGAGAGGCAGGCAGAGAGAGGGAAAGGCAGGCTCCCCGCTGAGCAGAGAGCCCGATGTGGGGCTCGATCTCAGGACCCTGAGATCATGACCTGAGCCGAAGGCAGAGGCTTTAACCCACTGAGCCACCCAGGCGCCCCTACAATAATAGTCTTACACCAATCAGAGCCCACCTCTGGAACTGAAGTACAAACTCTGAATTATATCTGGTCTTCATAATGGTACAAGAAAGGGTGTTCGTGAATCAGTCTCATTGTTTCATTATATCTTGCCTATTCAACTCTAAGAACATGGGGTCAAGATTGCATTTTCCAACCCTTCTCATGCTAGGCACCAAGTTAATGTTTGTTAAATTTAATTGAATTTCAGGTAGTGGCGAAGGCAAGTCAAAACAGAAAATAACACACAGTTCTCCTTACCTCTTTCTCTCTATTCTATTCTCGTAATGGCATGCTCCCTAACTTTCCCCACTATTTATATGTTACCCCTCTTATTTTTAGCCAAAAGTTTTACTTAGTCTGAAGATAACCAAATATTTCCTGAATAATAAGTCTCTGAATATGCATATTCTCTAAATTTGAATATAAGCCTATTTGCAAATCTAGCACTTACATTTAGAGTGTTGTTGGCAGGACTCTGAAAATCAGTTTTTCTTTTTTTCTTTTTTAATGGAAAAATGTACTACAGCAGAAGGATTTGTTTTCCACAAAGCTGAACCAACTTTTTTGATTTCAATGATTTTGATACTTACATCTATACTTATATAGTCATAAAATATTAAATAAATTTTAAAAATCGGAGTTCACTGGTTATATAATCCTCTGCCATTAAAAAAAATTGAATTTAGGATTGACAGGTCCACTTCAGAAAAAAGAAGGGGTTGTAGGAAAGGGTGGGAGTGCTTTTGTTTAAAACCTTGCTGTGGTGCCTGGGAGGCTCAGTTGGTTAAGCATCTGCCTTTGGCTCAGATCATGATACCCGGGTCCTGGGATTGAGCCCCACCCTGAGCCCCACATGGGGCTCCCTGCTCAGTGGGGAGTCTGTTTCTCCTTCTCCCTCTGTCCCTGCTTGTGCTCTCTTTTTCTCAAATAAATAAAATCTTAAAAAAATGAAAACAAAAACAAAAACCGTGTTGCTGGGGCTCCTGGGTGGCTCAGTTGGTTAAGCACCCACTCTTGGTTTCAGCTCAGGTCATGCTCTCAGGGTCCTGATCAGGAAGTCTGCTTGTTGCTTGCCCCTCTCCCTCTGCTCCTCCTTCCTTTCTTGCCCCTGCCACCTTCTTGCATGTGCACGCTCTTGTGCTCTTCTGCACACTCTCTCTCAAATACATACATCCATACAAACATAAAATCAATCTTTAAAATAAAACCCTGTTGCCAACCAAGCCAGGAGCACCTGTGTTTCTTTAGCCCCTCTTCCATTTCAGCCCCTCGGGTAGCCCCCTTCTTTCAGAAGGTCCACAGGGCCCTGGAGGGGCCTGGCAGGAGCTTGACCCGTAACTGACAAGGAACAGGAAGTCCCCATATTATGGGTTGGGTAGCACCTCTTTCTAAAACAAGAGCATGGCAACCGGCTGATCAGGGCTGGACATCAGGGGGACATCAGCAGGATCCTGAGCTTCCAATTCAACAACTCAGGTTAGTCGTCTATGAGTCTTTCCTGAGTGTATACTCTATGTCAAGTTCAGCCTTGTAAGAGGAAGACAGTCCCGGCCCTTGAAGAAGGGAGATGGACAAAAAAATAGGCAGTTACAACACAGCAGGGTAAAGTCCGCAGAAGAGGTAAACCCCAGAGTGCTGTGATAGGGTATGTGGGGAGGGCCCCCTCACTGCCTTACTTCCAGGGGTGCCATCCGCCTAAAGCACCATGTTGCCTGCAGTTGTGCGACATGGCAGTCGTGAGCTGCACCCTGTATTAGGCTGGGGGAGGAAGCCTTCCCAGAGAAAGGGATACTAAGCTGAGATGTAAAGGAAGAAGGGGAGATCATTTGGACAATTCGTACTAGTCTCAGGAGGGCGGATGCACGTACTCGCTGTAAGCATGCTCCAACCCTTAAAGAGAAGTGTGGACGGCACATCCTCGGGTGAGTCCATGGAAAAGGAGCACTCCCGTGTTTGCCCTCTGCTATCACGAGCTGTTTGAATGGATACGACCTTGGGTCTTGTGAAGAACTCGTCGGTACTTTATCAATAATTGTCTTGCTGAGTCCTTAAATATCTGCTAACCCTGGAGAATTTGGGAGGAAAAGAGTCCAAACACAGGGCATGTCTTGGGCTGTCTGAAGACAGATTGGTGCTGTGCATAAGAACTGGAATAGTTAACTATATGAAAAAGCCAATCCTTCCCTATTTTATAAAGTTTCACCGCAGCTTGTGTTGGGCACCCCAAACTACCAAAAAATATCAAAAGAATTAGTAAATATCAAAATAATTCTACTTGCCAGATATGTGACCTTTGAGAAACTCACTCTCAGAATTCAAGAATCCAACTCAGCACAGGTTTTAATAGAAGCAGTTGGATTGAAGAGAATCAAACACGTGGAACAACGTTCAATCTACACTGATGGATGTCTTGAATAACCTGGACTGACAGATATGAAATGAGATCATAAAAACAGCGGCACTTTAAAAATGTGTTATTTACAACGTTGCTGCAGCCCCACATTGCAATGCTGTATCATCATTAGAAAATCTGGGATCAGATTAAATTTGATCACCAGTAATTATCATGCTTGTGCCCTAAGTCACAGTCCTGCTTCTATCTCTTTGGATTTTGAAACTGAAATGGCTGGAGCTGGGCTCTTAGGATACCCACTTGTAAAGATAAATTATGGACTATGGAGTCAAACGGGGGACCATTTGAGAGATAAGCGCTGGTAGTTCCAGAAGCATCCCTACAGAAAAGACAATTTTTATGGAATAAATTTTACCCCTGGATGAATGCCTCCTCCAGTGTTATTAGAACTTCCATGAGCCTAGGTGAAGGCAATATTTCAGGCTGATAGTATCAAAGCTTTGGGCTTGTAGGAGTTCATTTCTGTTTCTATTTGTCTTTGTAACACTGTGAACCCTAAGAGAAAAATCTGAAGTCTCCATTCTTTTTATTCCACCACAGAAGCTGAGTGCTGTGTGTAATGTCTGGATGACGACTTTTCACTCCAAACAGTGTGCCTGAGAAAACCATTCTAATTCCAGTCACGAGTGTGAGAGTTGTCGTGTGGCTGTGGGTCGTCTACACCTGTCCACACATACGCATGTACCCATGCACAACACCTAGCAGAGACTCAATGGCAGCAAAGGACCCCATGCATGGTTCAGAAGGCGTGTCCAGCCTGAGTTAGAATTTGCCAAAAAAGGAAGAATAGACCTTCTTGATTCGATCAAGGTTCTGACATTTATACAAGAGAAAACTTTCCCTACGGGCGATCCTATTTCCTCAAGTCCATTAGCAGATCGGGGATACCGAGTCGCCTTTGGGATGAACACATCACCAGTCACTTTGCCTTATGCAAAACAGAACTGCTTTAAAACCTTAAGTTTTGCAAGGCAATCTTCTCTTCAGGCTGATGAGTACATTCTGCTTACATTTACACAGGACTATCCGGACATGCAGATATGTGTGAACTTCGACTCATCAATAAGTACAAAAGTCCCATTGTTGTCCCTTATTTATGCATTATCCATAACTCTCTGGTTACGGACTCTTTTCTTAACACGGTACATAATCAAAGACACAGGCAGTTAAAATTTTTATAACAAAAGCTAGGCTCGTTTGTTCAGTTTGCAAGATGATTTTGTTGTTACAAATCACTGAAGAAAGCCTATGTCAGAATGTCAACCTTGAAAAGTCATATTTGAAAAATCCATGCTAACACCAACTCTTTATGTCATTATTTATGTGAGGCTGATGGCATTTTATAAGTGGAAGAGACCATAGTGATCATCAGGGCACAAAGGAGGCAATTCTTCCAAAGCATAACAAATTCTACTATTAGAACAGATAAAGCAAGCAATGCTCAAAAAAAACCCCACTAGATCCATATAGTTTTCTGAGGTCACTCATGTGAACCAAACAGAAGCATTTCTGCATCTGTGTGCCTTTTAAACTACTTACTGAAATATAGCATGTATTGAGAGCCCTCCATTCTAAGATTATGGCAAAGCTTAGAAATAAATGAAAATTTTTAGCAGATCATCTGTATTCTTCAGCGGTCTTTTCTACTTAGCCGGGCCCCTTAACATCTCTCTATTGCTGAAATCTTTTTGTCTATCCAGACAGGAAGTGAGAGCAATTATTAAAATTTTCACTCAAAAGTCTGCCTGTAATCTTTTTGGTATGGTAGATGTGGCCATATGCAAGCTAAAACAACGAAGATATTTAAATTCTGTTCTAGTCTGTCTCCTTGGTATCAAAAGTCGAAATCTGTTGAAAGGATGAGGTTAGCACTCACATTATACATAGTGCCCGAGAGCACACGCACATGCCCACGTACATACGCACAAAGCTTACCAGAGACACAATAACTGCAAAGCGTTTCACGAGTGGTTCACAAGGCGTGTCTGGCCTGAGACAGAATTTGCAAAAAAAAAAAAAAAAGGAATTTTTCAACCTGCTCAGGGCTCTGACATCCGCATAAGAGAAAGCCTGTGACTTCTTTACTTTCCGTATAGGCTATTATTATATTTCCTCAAGGAATTCATTCCCAGATCAGGGATAGCAAGTGTATTTGTTTGCTAGGGCTTCTAGAACCGGGACCAAAAACTGACTGGCTTAGACAACAGAATTTTACTGTCTCACAGTTTTGGAAGCTAGAAGTCCAAAATCTAGGTGGTAGTAGCAGGGACAGTCCTTCTGAAAGCTATGAGAGAAAATTTGTTCCAGGCCTTTCTCCTAATTTCTGGAGGCTTATGGGCAGTCTGGCATTCCTTGGCTTATATAGACATCACCCCAGTCTCTGCCTTCATATGGGTTCAGGACCACCCTAACGACTTCATTTTACCTTGATTAATGAGATCTGTGATGACCCTGTTTCCAAACAAACTCACATTCTGAGGTCCTGGGGGTTAAGACATGGACATAGGAATCGGGGGGAGTGTGGGGGAAGGAGGGACACAATTCAAGCCACAGGACTGGGAAAAAGTAACCTAGTTGCCCAACAATTTTCTTCAGTCATGGAGAATAAAGGGAAACCGTAAAAATAAAATAAAACATTGGATAAAAGCAAAATAAATGCCCCCTCATTACAACTAGCATCCTGGTTCACAAGAATACTTCCTGAGCACCTACATGGAGTAGGCATTCCCTAATCATGAGATTAATTGAAATCCCTGTGTTGTGATTTTTGAG
Source organism: Procyon lotor (assembly GCA_028646535.1). Taxonomy (NCBI): domain Eukaryota; kingdom Metazoa; phylum Chordata; class Mammalia; order Carnivora; family Procyonidae; genus Procyon; species Procyon lotor. Next base: position 37,761,450 of record CM053603.1, read on the forward strand.
AGAAATAAAAAGCTCCCATATTGTGTAGCTAATAAATGTGATCTAGTATTTTTTCACACTGAATGAAAAGGAGTGAAACCACAGAATCATGAGCCATGATTCTGTGAGCTTGAGGGAACTCTAAAGACCATCTTGAGTCATGGATGAAGAAATTGGAACCCAAAGAGTTAAGGCCGCATGGCTAGTTAGTCGCAGGTCAGAAACTGAAATTTTAATCTCTGATTTTGGTTTCTTTTTTTTTAAAGATTTATTTATCTATTTTAGAGAGAGGAAGAGAGAGAGGGTGTGTGTAGGGAGGAGAAGGGGGCAGAGGCAGAGGGTGAGAATCTCAAGCAGCCTCCCTGTTGAGCATGGAGCTGATGTGGACATCTCATGACCGCGAGATCACCACCCCAGCCAAAACCAAGTGTTGGGTGCTCAACCAACTGAGCTACCCAGGCACCCCCCCGATTTTGATTTCTAATGCAACGACCTTTTCACTGATCCCAGAGGAAGATGCTGACTGTGACTCTAACTTATAGCACGTCATGTAATCTACTGCAAGCTTGCTTCTAAATTTCTATTTGTACCTAAAAGTCGAGCAAACCATTGGTTGGAATTGGGATATATAAGAAAGATATGGTGGTCTACCCCCTCTCCTCCAAATCCAAGTCTTCAATATTCTCTCATGGTTAAAGGAGAGGCTATTTTAGAGCCTGAAAGGGGAAAATGTACTTTTTCAAGGGATAGTTCTGTTGGGCACCACTTAAGTGATCAAACTTAATACCACAAGTAGGCGAAGGACTCGACATCACATGCCAACTGAGAGGATACAACAAGCATATAGAATCACCTACTAAATGTCCTTCCAAAAATATTTAACCTGGATCTAATCAAGACTTTAAATTTAACCTTCACATTTACAGGAAACACTGGGAATAAAAGAACAGAGTAAACAATACCATGAGGAAACAATCAGACACTAGAGTGTGGGACACTCTCAAAGTCAAGTAACTTCGTTACTTTAAAAAGTCAATATTATAAATATATATCTTATTATTTGTGTATTATTTATATATAATTTATATGTTAAAATATATATGGCAATGTTCTAGATGAAAGATACTTAAGAGAGATAACAACCAAAATGTAGTCTGTAGACCATCACTTCGTCCAATCAAGATCTACACATTGCATCTAACAGTTATGTGAAGATACCTTTTCTGTCTTTTTTTTTTTTAAGATTTTATTTATTTATTTGACAGAGAGACACAGTGAACAGCAAGAGAGGGGACACAAGCAGGGGGAGTGGGAAAGGGAGAAGCAGGCTTCCCGCTGAGCAAAGAGCCCAATGTAGGAATCAATCCCAGGACCCTGGGATCATGACCTGAGCCAAAGGCAGCCGCTTAACGGCTGAGCCACCCAGGCACCCCTAAGATACCTTTTCTTATATATGAACAAATCATCCCTTGGAGGAACACATCAAAACCCTCATGCTGCATTTATGGAAAACCAACAACTAACACTATACTTAATGGTGAAAGAAAGCTTTCCTCTTAAGATTAGGAAAAAGGTAAGGATGTCTGTTCTTACCGCTTCTCTTCAACACTGTACTGGAAGTTCTAGTACAATTAGGCAAGAAAGAGAAATAAAAGACAGATTGGAAGGGAACAAGTAAAATTGTCTCTATTCACAGGTAACATGACTTATATATTGAAAACCCTTAAAAATTCACCAAAAACCCCCATTAGAGCTAATAAACCAGTTCAGCGAAGTTGCATTACACAAAACCAATATACAAAGATCAGTTGTATTTCCACCCACTAGCAATAAACACTCACTAGGAAGGCTATAAAAACCAAAAATAAAAGCAGAAAATAACAAGTTTGAGCAAGGATGCAGAGAAATTAGAACCTTCATACGTTGCTGGTCGGAACGTGAAATGGTGCAGCCACTGTGGAAAACATCTTCACTGCTGCTCAAAGAGTTCAACCTAGAGCTATGCCATAACCCAGCAACTCCTCTCCTACGAGAATCAATGGTTTATTACTTCTAACAGTGCTGCAGGGCATATTTGTCTCGCCAATCTTTGTCCTATGACAAGAGTACCTTTATGAGTCCCAATGTATTAATGAAAACCAGGCTAAGGGAAGCTAAGTGAGTTGTTCACGGTCACTGGAGTTGGAGATGGCAGAGTGGCCATTCACACCCACGGAGGCTGACCCAGCTCCCGCTCGTCACCGCAACACCATCCTGCATTTATGTCTGTTGTTGGTGATGGTAACGCAGATGATGATTTCTTTGTTCTTTCAAAAACCAAGGTAGAGGGACGCCTGGGTGGCTCAGAGGGTTAAGCCTCTGCGTTCAGCTCAGGTCATGATCCTAGAGTCCTGGAATCGAGCCCCGCATCGGGCTCTCTGCTCAGCGGGGAGCCTGCTTCCCCCTCTCTCTCTGCCTGCCTCTCTGCCTATTTGTGATCTCTCTCTGTCAAATAAATAAATAAATAAAATCTTTTTAAAAAAGAAAACAAAAAGCCAAGGTATACAATGGTTTTCATTCTGTTTTTTGTAAAGAAATGACTGTGTAAAGAGAAAAGTCCAAATCAATCAACACTGCACAAACCACTACCAATAGCATTTTCCACAGGAATATAAAAAAATACAACAACAAGCACTATGGAGTGCTGAATGGTTGGCAGTCACTGTTCTGGGTGCTTCTACATGTTGCTTTATTTCAAGTAGATACTGTCTCTATGGTACACATGAGAAAAGAGAGGAAATAGAGGTAATTAGACTTAAACAAGGTCACACCATAGGCTTCTGTCTTTAGATTCTTTCTAAAGTGCTACTTCAGAGAAGGAATTTTGTTAAATAGCCATTCTTTTCCTACCATACCCTGTGAAACTAAAATTATTCTGAAGATGGTTTTCAAAACCAGCCAAGCACAGGATTTTGGCAAACATCAGCCAAGTGCTCTTGTGAAGGCTTTCTCTCTCCCACCGCATCTGTCACAACTTTTTAGCCTTCTGAGGAACAAATGCTTCTCTGAAAGTTTAAAAAACAAATTCCTTAAACCCTTTATATCACCAACAGTGAAATCTTTGGCTCATCTTTGGGATAACCAATTTTCATGGAAGCAGACATAACAGTTCAGGGAACAGAAATTATTTCAGATCCTAAATCCTAGTCAGGAAAAACTGAAAGAAATAACTACAGTTTTGGGTAAAGCTGAAATAATTACATTATTTTAAAAATGGCCTGAGAGACTTTAATTCTTTTGAAAATAGAGAGATTGATGGGGCACCTGGGTGGCTCAATCAGTTAAGTGTGTGACTCTTGAATTCAGCTCAGATCACTATCTCAGGGTGGTGGGATGGAGTCCTTCGTTGGGCTCCGCACTGGACATGGAGCCTGCTGGGGATTCTCTCTTTCCCTCTCCCTCACACCCTCCCCCTCCCCCCACTTGTGTGCTCAAATAAATAAATAAATAGGTTCAGAGCCTTTCCAAATACAATCGTCACAGATAAAGCAAGGCATCAGCAATATTAGGACAGGTTTTTCCTCCCACTCTGCTCAATAAAAAGATTTCAACATTGGTCCAGCAGAAGACCTTTTATCTTCCAGAGAACATTAAGTATTAGGCTATATGCACAAAACTCACTCATATCAAGTGTATCGATGATTTTTATTTAAAAAAAATTTTTTTAAAGATTTTATTTATTCATTTGACAGAAAGAGAGCACAAGCAGGGGGAGCAGCAGGCAGAGGGAGAGGGAAAAGCCAGGCTCTCTACTGAGCAAGGAGCCCAACTTGAGGCTCTACCCCAGGACCAAGGACTGAGCCATCCAGGTGCTCTGACCAATGATTTTTAGTAATTTTAGCAAGTGGTACAACCATAATCATATATCAGTTTAAGTACAGTTTCATCTTCCTAATAAGATAGATCTTTATGCCTATTTACCTGTGATCTGTTCCCGGTTCTAACCCCAGGCAATCACTAATCTAGTTTCTGTCTTTATAAATTTGCCTTTTTTTTTTTTTTTAAGATTATTTATTTATTTATTTGTCAGAGAGAGATAGAAAGGGAGAACAAGCAGGAAGGGAGCAGCAGGCAGAGGGAGAAACAGGGTCCCTGCTGAGTAAGGAGCCCAACGTGGGGCTTCATCCCAGGACCCTGTGATCATGACCTGAGCCGAAGGCAGACACTTAACTGACTGAGCACCCAGGTGCCCTACAAATTTGCCTTTTCTGGATATTTTATCCAAATACAGTATATGCTATCTTGTGTGTGGCTTCATGTTTCTGAGCTTCATCCATCCTTTTGGATCTTGAAAAGTGTTCCATTGCATGAATATGCCCCATTGGGTCCATCCATTCATTGGTTGATAGACATCCAGGTTGTTTCCTTCTAGGACTATTATGAATAAAGCTTCTGTGAACATTCACGTGCAAGTCTTTATGGGGCCACATGTTTTCATTTCTGTTGGGTAGGTACCTAGGAGTGGAATTGTTAGTCGTATGATCATTTTATGTTTTAACATTTTGAAAAATTGCCAAACCATTTTCCAAAGTGGTGTAGCTGATTTTTGACATGAGGAAGATTATTTGCTTGGAATTGTCTAAAATCCAGCTGCTACTTCCTACACACCCCAACCAGAAGCATCAAACTACAGGTACAAGGACAAGATTTAGGGACAGAACTCATGTTGTCACCATCATAGCTTTCCCTGGGTGGAAAGACATCCACCTAGGAAGAGCCTAAAAAAATAGTCATCATGGGAATAGAAAACTTAAAAGAACCAAAAATGATCCTCAAATAAGGTATCCTACAGTAATTGTTTAATGAGTACATTAGTCTCCACTTGGGATAATGAAAAAGTTCTGGAAATGAATAGTGGCGATAGCTATACAACATTATGAGTAGAGTTAATGGCATTGAATTATAAGCTTAAAACTGTTAAAATCATAAAATTTACGATATGTATATTTTGCCACAATCTCTTTAAAAAGAGAAGAGCATCTGGTCACCACATTCCTTTGCAAAGTCTCTTCGTGGTCTTGCCATCATACTCGGAATAAAACCCAAATTCCTTCCCAAGGCGTACACATCCTGCACCATCTGGCTCCCAACCCTCTTTGCAGCCTGTCTTGTGCCTCTGTCATTCCTGGGCACTTCACAGGCAGCCGTTCTAGCCTCCTTTCTGTTTCTGGAACAGGAAGCCTTTCTTGCCTCTAGGCCTTTGCTCCTGCTGGGCCCTGTGTCTGGGAGGCTTCTCCTAGTTCTCCTGGACTTGATCTCATCCCTCAGGACTCCACTCACCTTCATCTACCTCACAGAGGCCCTTCTGCAAGCAGCTGCCAATGTTTTCTGTGTGTCTACCTTTCTCTTCCCCCACCCCACCTCTCTGTTTATTTCCTTCCTAGCACTTATTACAAGTAGTAATTATTTTTACTATTTCATTGTCTGCCTTCCCCACTAGAATTAAGCGCCATGGTAGCAAGCTCTTTCTCTGTTTTGTCTGTACTCTATCCCTAGCACAAACATGCTGCCAGATACAGAGCAAGCCTTTGATAAATATTGTTGAAAATGATGAATAAATAAAACAGCGCTTTCAAGTGTCAAGGCATGAGACTTAATTACATTATTTACTAAGTTAAGCTTGCCTTTAAACATGCATTTTGCAGTTTATTTTCCAATAAAAAATAATAGCTCTCATTGGCCTAGTTAGTTTCACATTAATGATTTTTACAAGACTCTTTCCCACATATAAGTATTATATAGGAAAAATATAACCTAGGAAGACTTATTTCCCTTGTCCCTTCATTATTTAAAAAAAAAAAAATTATAAGAGGGAAGCCTGGGTGGCTCAGTTGGTTAAACCTCCTACTCTTGACTTCGGCTTGGGTCATGATCTCAGGGTCATGAGATTGAGCCCCACATGGGGCTCCCTGCTCAGTGGGGATTCTGCCGGAGATTCTCTCTCTCTCCCTCTGTCCCTCTCCCTGCTCTCTCTCTCTCTCTCACATAATAAATAAATAAATCTTAAAAAATACTTATAAGAGTTCAGAAAGACAAAGATATTTCTTAAGCTCCTTTACAAATTATAAAAAAAACGAAGATCATGGAAAAAGGCAACATACACCCTTCTGACTAAATATTTTCCAGAACAAAACTGGTTCCTTCGCTGAAAGTCAAAAGAATGAATGCTAAATTCTAAAATTATAATGGGGAGTGGACAAAAAAAATTCCTGTGAGAGATGGTAGAAAATTGAATTCACAAATTAAAAGTCTGTGATATATATGGAGCCTAACTCTTGCTGGCTATGTGATAAATGTACTATTTGTAACAAAAGTGACAATTTCAGAATCATGTGTCTTCACAATACCCAGTGGCAGTGCCCCTGTTGGGAAAAACTGCAAAATGTAGAGAATTCCCTTTGTAGTTCCATCCTCTCTCCTCAGAGCATTCAGCCCCCCCAATATGGCACCTTGCCCTGAACTGTCTCCTAAGACCACATTCCATCATCTTATCCCAATTAAAATATACCTATCCTATGTCTAATCCTTCATGCCCCCATTGTAGGCAGAAAATCTGATAAATGAAACCATAATGATGTGTTAATGGAAGCCAAAGCATTTATAGGCCAGCAAAGATTGTTCAGTAACAGAAGTGTTAGCAGTGGCCTCTTAAAGAGAACGCCTTAATAAGAAGGCGTGGCTGCACGGCTTCAGTGGTGAAGTAGAGGGAGCATGGAGGGAGACAAAGGCTTTAGAGGAAACGGTAGCACCTGGGGTGCCTAGAGAACACTGGGAGAGAAGATGGCCAGTAGGTCTTCACATACGTGAGTCTGAAAAAGACAAGGTTCTAACAATGGCTTACAAGGCCCTATAGGACCTGGAGCCCATTCTTTCTCTGACCTCATCTCCCATTGTTTGCTCCTTTCCACCACAGGGGCATCCTTCCTGTTCTCAAACACTGCAGGCACATTCCTTGCCTAAGTGTTTGCACTGTTGTTCCCTTTGCCTGGAATGTTCTTTATATATCCACATGCCTGCTCCCTTACCTTTTTTTTTTTTTAAGGCTTTGTTCAAATGTCAAAGAGATGATTTCTGATTCAGATGATTCAGATTTTTTTCTGACCACCTTTCTTTAAACCCTTCCCCCACCCCGCACTTGCTAACCTGTTTTATTTTCTTTTCCAAGACACATTAAAGTCAAGATTTTGTAATAATGTATTTTATTATATATACATTTAAAAATTTCCCCAGGGGCAAGGAATTTTTGTTTACTAACGTATCCCATGAACCTAGAATTATGCCCAGCATATAGTAGGCTCAATGTCTATTAGTTGAATGCTGAATGAAATTTAAGAGGGAATCCTGAGGAACTCTAACATTAAGTGTTAGGCAGAAGATCAATTCCTCCAAAGAGAAATTGACAAAGAACCTCCTAGAAGACAAAAGAAAGTGAAGAGGTTATGATTTAAACAAATAAGAGGGGGAAATGTTTCAGGACCAAAGAAATGGCCAACAGTGTCAAAGGTTGACCAAGACTCAAAAGAAATGAAGACTGAAAAACATCCAATGGATTTAGTAACAAGGATTGCACTGATTTTGGTTGAGAGAAGTTTCAGTTACATGTGACTAAGACAAGGTAAAAATTTCAATAGAATCTACTGAAGTTAAGAGAAAAGAAGGTAAAAATTTAAGCCATGAAATCATCAAGCTTATAAAATACAGATATCAGAGACTCCTGGGTGGCTCAGGGGTTGAGCCTCTGCTCAGGCTTTGGCTCAGGTCATGGTCTCAGGGTCCTGGGATCAAGTTCCATGTCGGGCTCTCTGCTCAGCAGGGAACCTGCTTCCCCCCTCCCTCTGCCTGCCTCTCTCCCTACTTGGGATCTCGCTCTCTCTCTGTCAAATAAATAAATAAAACTCTTTAAATAAATATATAAATAAATAAAATCTTAAAAAAATACAGATATCAGAGTTTATCATTTGTTTCAATTGCTGCTACATAGTAATCCATCCCCAAACTTAATGATTTAAGACAGCAAACCATTTGGTTATTGCTTGGGATTCTGTGGGTTGGTTTGGTTCAGCTGGGCATTCTGAACCTGGGCATCACAGGAATGTGATGTCTGCTGGGACTGCAGCCATCTTGGACAGGGGTCAGCAAACTTTCCGGTCAAGGGCCAAACAGTAAATATTTCAGGCTTTGTAGGCTGTAAGGTCTCTGTCATGACTATCCGACACTGCCATTGTAATAAGAAAGCAGCCACAGACGATATATAAATGAATGTACATGGCTATGTTCCAATGAAACTCTATTTACAAAGTCGTGTGGTAGGCCACATTTGACTGAAAGTCATAATTTGCCCACTCTAGATTTTGGGCTCCACTAGGTAGTCCATCCAAGATGGCTCACTCCTGGAGTGCCTTGGTACTCCTCTAGGTTTTTAGAGGAGTAAAATGAGCTGTTTACAGCATGGTGTCTGGTTCCAAAAATGAAGTAGAAGTTGTCAAGCCTTCTTAATGTTTAGGCCTGGAACTTATATAGTATCACTTCCACCACATTCTTTTGGCTAAAGTGAGTCTCAGAGCCTGCTCATATTCAAGGAAGAGGGCTAGTCAAGAGTGTAAATACCAGGAGGCATGGTTCACTGGAGGCTATCAAATGTAAGATTGCCACATAATTCTAAGAGTTTTGCTTATTAAAACTATATTCCATGGGTACCTGACTGGCTAAGTCAATAGAGCATGCATCTCAGGGTCATGAGTTCAAGCCCCACATTGGTCATGGTGCCCACTTTAAAATAATAAAAAATAAGATAAAATACTTCCATAAAAAATAAAATAAAATAAAACTATGTTCCATTCCACATTCTGTCTAGAGACCCTTACCTAGGGAAAAGATTCAGTGATTTGTGAAGACATCTTTTCTCTCCAACACTGATCCTTTCAAGAGTTGTTTTTGAATGATTTGTTATTTTAAGACAGCCTGAGAAATTAGTTCCTTCCCATTAGCCTGAGGAAACTCTAGTCTTCTTGTACCCATCCTTGAAAATGCTCTTTTCAATGCACTTTACTTAAGCTATAAGGCATTCCAACCCATTAAACTTAGATTACAAGCATGATAGAAAAGGAGCTATTAGCAGTAAGATTAAAGCATTCATACTTAACTACCTGGAGATCTATCAGAGTGATGTTATTTTGCACAAGTGAATTATAATCTATACGTAGTATATTCATTCATTTGCTTATCAATGTCTAAAGTATTTCTTGAACACACTAATGGTGAGGCCACATGCCAGGTTGTGTATATGGCCATCTGTTTGTCTTTAATGTAGGACTGTAACCCCTTATGTGATCTTGACCCTACAGGAAAAAGACTGTTTGAGATCAAATATCTTCAGTAGACTGAGAAAAAATGGAGGGATTTAATTCTCATTAAAGTATTGAGCTGAAAGAAAATAAGGATATATACATATTTTAGGTTGACATTCTAATGAACCACTACAGTTTGATTTATCCAGACTATTTTAACCAAATACCATCTTTTACTGATAAGAAAGTAATACTAGAACACACAGAAAGAACTGATTCTATCCTTTAAAAAGTACGACAAAAAATACTAAATGTGCTATCAGGGATATGTGGTAATATGCCAGGGGCTACAAGATGTCATCGGATGAATATAGCACATCTTATTCATATTACTTTTAATTTAATATTTTCAGAGTAAAAAATTTAAACTGAGAAGTACTTTAAAACATAATTGTGATCTCAATACAATAAAACTACAACATATTTTGGGGCACCTGCGTGGCTCATTCGGTTAGGTGTTTGCGTTCAGCTCAGGCCATGATCCCCGCCTCCTGGCCTCGAGTGCCACATCAGGCTCCCTGCTCAGTGGAGAGTCTGCTTTTCCCTCCACCCCTCCCCCTGTTCATGTTCTCATATTCCCTTTCTCTCTCTCAAATAAATAAATAAAGTCTTAAAAACAAAAACAAAACCCCAACAACATATTTTAAAGGGCTTTAGAGGTGAAAATGAAAACACTCTGTTATACAACACTTAGGTGAAAGTGGAAGCAAAAACCACAAAAACAGGATTTCCAAAAAATAATAATAATGATGACAGCATTATATATAAGAAGTTATAGGATGCATCAGAGAAGTGGTCAGAGGAAAATTCATAGCTTTAAATACTTATATAAATCACAATAAAAGATGGAAAACAAATGAACAAAACTCCAACTCATAATAGCTAGAAAACCAACAACTATGTCAACAAAAAGAAAGCATGGAAAGAAGTCATACATATTATTTAGTATAAAAACCCCAGAAAAACAATATAACTAATTGGTAAATGAAAATAATGGTTTCTGGAAGGGGAGGAAAACACTAGCTAATCTAATCAAGAAGACAAAAAAGCATAAATACATAAAAAAGAAAAATAAAAAGTTTTAAAATGAAGGAAATTTTTTAAATCATGAGAGACTATGCTCACAATCCTTCACAAATAAAATTGAAAACTTAGATGAAATGGATAACTTCCTCGAAATGCAATTTTATAAAACTGACCCCCGTAGAGAGAAAATGTTCAAGCAGACAAGTTTCCACAGAAGTATTAAAGAATATTTCAGAGAACCACCCCATAAAAAAACCATCACACTCAGATGGTTTTACAGGGGATTTCTACCAAAATTTCACATTTGAATAATCCCAATGCTACATGAATTATTCCAGAGCACAGAAAATAGTAACTTCTAAAAAAAATAAACTTCTAAATTTTTTATAAAGTTTAACATTTATACTTAAATCTAATAAATATAGCGCACACCAAAAACCTAAAGATCAGTCTCACTTATGAATATTGATGAAAAAACCCCCACAAACCACCTCATTTAAAAATACATCACGATCAAGTGGAATTTATTTCAGGAATGCAAAAATGGTTTGATGTTAGGAAATCCTTTAATATAATTCACCATATTAGTATAAGAAGAAAAGTTATATGATTGTTTCTATAAATACGACAAAGGCTTTTGAGAAAATTCAATATTCGTTCCAATATAGGAAGATTAGGTATTTCTTTAAAAGATAAAACATACTCAAGTCCAAAAGCCAGCTTTTTATTTAGTTGGAAAACACCAGAGATGATATCATACAGTAAAGGATATGGCAAGGATGCCAACTGTCGCTACCACTATTTAATACATTATTGGAGGTATCAGCCGATGCAATTAGACAGGTAGAAGCAATCTGATGCATAAGAATTGGAAAAGCAGAAATAAAACAACCTATATTTGCAGATGGTATGATATTAGAACTGCAAAACCCAAGAGATTTAAAGATAAAACTTAAATAATAAAATAACTTGGTGATAGAGCAGGATATAGAACTAACCCACAGAAATCAATAGCTTCATATACACAAATAATAATATTTGTGTTATTATTATTATTAATAATAATAATGTTAATAATAATAATAATAATAACCAGTTAGAATTTTTTAAAAACCCAACAATTAGAAGGGATAATGAAAACAAAAGCCTCATTGACAATAGCAATGACAACAAAGGTAAAATACTCAGGTATTAACAAGAAATGTGTAAAAGTTATATGAGGAAATCCTTAAAACATTCCTGAAAGACGTAAAAGTATATTTTATGGAAAGACATCCCTTTCTTGCAAAGTATGACCCATCATAAAGATGCCACTTATCCCTAAATTATAAATGTAATGCAATCCAATAAAAATACCATTGAATTTTTGTTTCTGGAGCTAGACAAGTTACTTTTAAATTTCACATGTATTTTAAAATATAAAGCACGTAAGAATAGCTAGAAAAACTGAAAAAGAAAGGCAAGGAGAGAGGACTAGCTCTAGCGGACTATAATATGTTTATATTTATAAACATATATATAAACATATGTTTATATATATAAACATATGTTTATATATATAAACATATTCTATATATTATATAGATTATATATATTATATTATATAATATATATTATATTATATTATATATAATATAATTATATATATAATCTATATAATAATAAAATATATATAATTACATATAATAATTATATAATATATAATATATATAATATAATTATATAATATATATTATATATATAGAATATGTTTATATATATAAACATATGTTTATAATATGTTTATAATAAAACATATTATAAAACCCCTATAATTAAAACTGTGTGATATTATGACATAAATAGACCAGCAGAAAAGAATAGGAAATCCAGAAATAGATCCAAGTCTATCTGGAAATTTAGCATTAGGTTACATATTCAAGATAAATTCACAGTAGTGAGATTGATGGGACAAAGGGTAAATATAGCTATTTAAAAATATTTTAGATATTGTAGATATCTAGATATTTTTAGATATTATTGCCTATTTTCCCATGGTTTCACCAACCGTATGTATTATCAAGTTTTCTATTTTTTTTAAAAGATTTTATTTATTTATTTGAGAAAGAGAGAGAGAGCTCACCTAGAGGAGAGGCAGATGGAGAGCGACAGGCAGAGTCCCCACTAAGCAGAGAGCCCTATGCGGGGTTCCATCCCAGGACCCTGGGATCATGACCTGAGCTGAAAGCAGACACTTAAAAGAATGAGCCACTCAAGCACCCAAGTTTTCTATTTTTACTATTTAGGTAAGTGAACGTGCTTAACCAAGCCACCCAGCTCCCCCAAGAAAGGTTCTTTTTTATCAGAATAATACCAACTAATAAATGTGGACGAGATAACAAAAATTGAAAAGTCACCATTTTACAATCATCACAGTAAGAACTGATTTAGACAAAAATCACCATAAGGTGGAAGATTGTTGGAAAACAGGGTATTCACACAACCGCATGTGAACTACTCATTAATTACACAGGGAAAAGATACTGTTACAATGATAGACTTGGCAGGTACTGTATTAACCAAGTGATCAAAGAGAACATTGCCAATAATTGCACATGCTAATATTGTGTGCCCCTTGAGGGAATGCACTGAGAAGTACATGGTATTCCATCCAGAAATGTTACATCTCATCATAAGGAAAGACTCAGAGTTCCAAATTAAGGTACATTTTGCCACTGAGCTTGGGCTCCAAAAATATCAATGGCATGAAAGATAAAAGAGGAGACTTCATGCTTGACTGGATCCCAGAGGCAGGGGGAACACTCCATAGGACATTACTGAGGCACTTGGGGAAATGTGAATATGAACTGTATGTTAGGTAATAATCACATCCATGTTAAATTTCTCGAATATACTAATCAGTGGTGGTTGTGTAGGAGAATGTACTCATTCTGTGGAGATACAAGATTAAGTGTTCAGGGGTAAAGTGTCATCATACCTGGAACCAACTCTCAACTGGTGAAGGAAAAAAAAGGAAGTAGTTTTATTTTTCTGTGTGTCTCTATCTTTCCATATGTACATGTGCAGTGAGAGAGAAATCAAGTGGATGTGGCAAGATGTTAACACGGTTGTTGAATCTGAAGGAAAATAGATGCCGATTTTACTGTTTTTTCAACTTTTCTACGGGTTTGAAATTTTTGAAAATAAAACTTGGGGGAAGAAACATTATTTTTGCCACAAATGGGTATAATACAGTTCACAAAACTTTGTTCATTTGAAACAGGGGACTTCCAAAACTTTCTTAAACTGAGTACGCCTGCTTTGAGCATACTAGACGCCAGGAAATAAAAACTCATTATCTGTGAGGTTATTTTAAGGTGAGAGGTTCTTCAACAGAGAGGTTTAAAAGCTTTGCCTGGGTGGCTCCTGGGTGGCTCAGTGGGTTAAAGCCTCTGCCTTCGGCTCAGGTCATGATCTCAGGGTCCTGGGATCGAGCCCCAGATCAGGCTCTCTGCTCAGCGGGGAGTCTGCTTCCCCCTCTCTCTCTGCCTGCTTGTGATCTCTCTCTCTGTCAAAATAAATAAAAATCTTAAAAGCTTTGCCTGGGGGTTTGGCTGCATCCCTCTGGGGCTCGCTGGCTGCCTGGGGTTAGAGCAGATCAAGGTCATGGCTGGGAACAGGCATGGCTTCCATCCCCACAGCCATCCCTTCCAGGCCTTCTGGAGCCACCACGCCTTGGAGAAACTGCTCCTTCCCACTCCACGTGGTGGATCACAGGACTCTGTCCCCTAGCCAAAAGTGGATTGGCAACAATATACCCCAGCCTCCGGGCCATAGTGATGAGCCCAAGGAAGCTGAGCTGGGCCAATCAGGCTCCTATCCTGATATTTTCTTTGTGAATCCTGGGGGAGAAAGTCTCTTTCTTTTGGGATCCTTTGGACAGGACAATGTAAGCCTGGTGCTCTCTGTAATGAGCAACCAGGACAGTGCAGCCTATTGGCTACATGGTTCTACAGGACCAGCAGAGGCAATGTGGGAGGGGTCCACTCGGCTTCAGGCTCCTTCAAGTTACTGCACCCTGTGGTACCAGTCCCCTCGTGGTGATCCTCTGGCTTCTGGGACACCGGGGCCACTTCTTTTTATTTATTTTTTTTAAGATTTTATTTATTTGACACAGAGAGATCACAAGTAGGCAGAGAGGCAGGCAGAGAGAGAGGGGAAAGCAGGCTCCCTGCTGAGCAGAGAGTCTGATGCAGGGCTCGATCCCAGGACCCTGACATCATGACCTGAGCCGAGGGCAGAGGCTTTAACCCACTGAGCCACCCAGGCGCCCTACAGGCCACTTCTTATACCACAGACCAATCTCTATCTTGTAGATCATGTGGCACCTATGTAGGTACGCGTGCACGCATGCACACACACGCACACACACGGCTTTGCAAAAGGCCTTCTTAGTTGCCAAGACCTTGCCCTCTTGGAGGTCATTCATTTTTCCTTTTTCTCAGTAAACATGGAAGCCAAGCACAACCAAGACTTAGAGCACAGCACTGTGGGGCTGAGCATCCCCGCCATCACTCTGGTTGTCTAAAATCTCCCCAAAAGGCTAGGAACGGGGTCCCATTCCTGGAGATTTTGAAGAGAATCTGTATTTTTGACAAGTCCCTCGGGTCACTGGAATGCCTATTCCAGTTTCGAGAACACTGCAGTGGTAGACCAGGATAGCAAAGGGAATGCGGCTCAGAGCGGTTTCTCAGGGGGCATTTCGATCAGTGGGGGTGATCGGCCCTTCAGCGAATGACACGCTGTGGCAGAAACCGGTGAGGCATCCACAGAGAGCACAAACCAGTGAGACACGGAGGCGTCTCCACGCCGGCTGAGGAACCCAAAGCTAACTGGAACTAATGGGACCCCGTGTCATGCTGACAGGTCCTCCTGGGGTCTCGGTTCTAGAATTCGTGCCTGCTTTGTGGCTCAAAACAGAGCCCTCAGAGAAAGGATCAACTTGACTCTTTCTCAGCATGTTCACACTGGAGACTGGGGCAATCAGGCCGTTTAGGGAGCTGCTGCCGGGGCCTCTTGAGGGAGGGAAGGTGAGTGTGTGTGTGGGGGGGTAGATTTGGGGGTAGAGCTATGTATGTGGTTTGGTGTACACATTGTACATATTGTGGAGTCCACGGGGTGTATCTGGTTATGTATTGTGTTGTATGATTGGGTGTGTGGTATGTGTGGGGTGGATGTTTCGCAGGGTGTGTGGGGTGTGTGTACCGTCTGTGTGCTATGCATTTGGGGATAGTGCTGCGTGTATGGCCTGGTGTGTGTACTGTGGTGTGGGGTAGGTGTGTGTTGTGTACTGTGTGGTACAAGTGTGTGTGTGTGTGTGTGTGTGTGTGTGTGTGTGTGTGTGTGTGTGTATAGTCGTACCCAGGGCTCTTGGCCTACCTGTGTTCACCTCAACATTTCAAAACTGTCTTCTCAACAAGGAGAGAACGTGGATGAAACCGTCTAAAGCTCTAGGTGACCTCGGTCGAATCAGAGTGTGTCATTTTTGGCAAGCTTGTGGATAAAAAGGACACTGAATTGTAGTCATAATAACTGCAGTTTATTGACATGCCAAGGAACCCGGCTGCTCTTTGTACCTTCTCACTTCATCCTCTCAGGAACCCCATGAAATTAGGGCTTTTATCCTTATCTTATGGATAGGGAAATGGAAAATTATAGGCATTAGTATAACTTTTTGTTTTTTCCTTTAAAGAATATTTAAGTGATCTTTAATAGATACTATCATCAAGTCTGCATCAATTAAATGGTAAGGCTTTCCCTCGACTATCATTTATTTGACAAACATTTAATGAGCATCTCTTCTGTGCATAATCTCTGCTAGGTATCATAAGAAAGCCTGAAAAATATCATAAATAGCTCTTTGCTAAGAAGCAACTAATTTACTCTGGAGGTGTAATCATAAAAGGACATTTTTGTGAACTACTTTCCTTATTTGTCTTACTCCTTTATAGCACTTGTCAAATTATATTTGGACTTACTCCCCTCCTCCTTAGTCCCTTAGGGGTAAAGAACTCTTTTCTTACCTTTGTTTTTGATTTTTCATTTTTTTTTTTTAAAGTAGGCTCCATGCCTAGCATGGTGCCCAACATGGGGCTTGAACTCACAGCCCTGAGATCAAGATCTGAGCTGAGATCAAGAGTCAGACGCTTAATCGACTGAGCCATCCAGGCGCCCCCATTTCACTCACCGTTTTTTGTATTCCTAGACCACAGTAAGTGCCTAATCAATGTTGGTTGAATAAATGAACTGATAATCTGGGAACTGGAAGGTCTGAATAAACATTCTCACCTCCCCTTATTCAGATCCTGGAGGATTTAGTGCAACTTGCAAATGAGCCCAAACCCGGCACAGAAAATAGGTATTATTCAGCAACGTTTTCAAAATAGAGTATGTTCCATATGCAACCATTCTGAGGCAGTTCTTACCCAACTTCCAAAAAGTCCCCTGAGATGTTGATAAGTATTTCTTTAAAAAGCAGAAAGAGTGCCACAAACATATTCAGGAAACGCAGGTTAAATAGGCTTATAGGATTTCTTTCCTGCAGGCGTTCTCAGGGTCCATGAGAGACAATAAGAATCAACTGTGCACTGACTAGAAACCAGACAATGCAGAAGGGGAACTGAAGAATACACTGTATATGGTGAGCCATATTTTCTAATTCAGTTGCCAGTGGATTCCTTGGGGAAGGAATGAGGGAAATAAAAAAAGAAAAGACTGAGTCGTGGGGCCAGAACTAGGATAAAGCAGGTGAGGCACCCGGGCCCAGCAGGTAAGAAGGCGCCCAGTTGCACAAAAGCCCTCGGGTAGCCAGGGCTCAGGAGCGAGTGCCTCCTTCAGTTTTACACCCCAGGGATGTCACTGCCTGAGCCCAGCCCCAGACCAGCAAGGACACCTCCTACCACCACCGAAACACGGCTGCCATGAACACAGTTTGGGAGACTTTCCGTGGCCACTCGTCAATGGCAGGGTTTAGTCAGGGGTCGGTGTTGTGAATGATGATGACCGATGTTTCTGGATCTTCTCCTACATATTTTGTAGAAGTTCTGGCTCCCACATTGGGGTCACAGAGTCTCCTCTTGGCCCAATTCGAGAGCCAGAGACCCGTATGGACATCTGGCCAAGGGCACCAGCAGCTGGTTGGTGTTCTGAAAGAGCCAGGCCGCCTCTTGGAGCTAATTCAGGGAAAGGAAGTTCAAATGGGACTCATCTGTTCCACATACCAGAAGTCCCTGGTTGTTGTTTCTTTCATTCTTGAAAACAACAGACTAACAGAAGGTCAGTAAAGGATTCCTTAACGACCATTCCCAAAGGACAGTGTCTGGCACTCAATACATTGAGGAATGAGTGAGTGGATGCATTCGTGAAAGAGATGCCAGGGAAAGAATCACAGATTCGCAGGTAAGCATCAGAGAGGGGCCCCTGACTTCTTAGACTTTCTCTTCTGAGCCAGATCTACTTAGATCTTTGCTCCTTTCCATCTGTACAGACTCCACATTGATGTGCCTCCCAATGGAAAGTCCTATTTAATCTTAGAGCTAATGACTAAAACTGGGTGGGGCAAAAAGCCGAAGCACAAATCCTTTGTTCAAAAAGGTGTGTATATTCTACAAAATCACTTTTTCCCTTTCCCCCTTCTTCCTTCTTCCTTTTTCTTTAAATCCATGAAAACAATTGTCGAGAAGGAGAATATACTCAAGCGCACTTAATATACTCCGGAGTCACCTTAAATCCTGCCATTTTGTTTAAGTAAAAACACTTCCAAATAACTGTAGAAAAATAATTGTAGAAAAAAAATTTTTTTTCATGTTCACTTAGCCAACATATAGTACATCATTAGTTTTTGATGTGGTGTTCATCCATTCATTAGTTGTATACAACACCCAGTGCTCATCACATCACGTGCCCTCCTTAAGACCCATCACTCGATTACCCCATCCCCACCCCCTCCCTTCTATAACCCTCAGTTTATTTCCTGGAGTCCAGAGTCTCTCATGGTTTGTCTCCCTTTCTGATTTCCTCCCATTCAGTTTTCCCTCCCTTCCCCTATGGTCCTCTGTGCTATTCCCTATGTTCCACATATAAGAGAAACCATACAACATACAGCTTTTAAATACCGCATTGGGATGGGGGGGCACCTGGGTGGCTCAGTCCGTTGAGTGTCTACCTCCCATTATGGTGTTGGTCTCTCTGTCTGGGATCCACCCTGCCTCCAGCTCCTGGCTCAGCGGGAGTTTGTTTCTCTCTCTCCCTCTGCCCTTCCCTCCACTCCTGCTCGCTCTCTCTTTCAAATAAATGAATAAAATCTTTATAAATACATACATACATACATCCTACATTGGTATGGAAACCATACTCGTTCAGACAACATGCTGAAATATTAGGTAATAAAGTTTCATTTGGTTATTAATCTAATTAGGCTCTAATACAAACGACTGCTAGTAAATAGCTCTACAATACAGTCCAGTTCATAAAAGAATTAAAAAGCAGAAAGGGTATATTTGCAGAATTTAAATCATTACTATATTTACTAAATATCTCCATCCTCCCTGAGCAATAACTCAGATTTCCTGAGAGTTGGAACCAGGAGGTCCACACTTCAGGTCCAGACAGTTGAAAGAATCATGTTTCTCAGGATTTAATCTGACTCATTGGTATAAAGGGGGGATACGCCTGCATTGTTACAGGAAATGACCAATTTGTCTTGCCTCTCATAAATTCTCAAATATTCCTTCTCTTCTCAGTATTTGCATATTATTAGATCAGACCCCTTAAGTAACAATACATATTTTCCCTCAATGACTACACTTTTCAACTAGCACTTCGATGTTAGGAAGACATTCAGTACTTTCGAGAATCAAGTGGTTGAATCGATGAGGATCCATGCAACGTACCCAGGCTGTAAAAGTCACTACACCTTACCCTCTAGACTGTAGACACTGGAGGTTAAAAGCTGTCAGTTTTACATGCTGTTTTGCATCTAGTCATTGCATATTTTTCAGTAACCTTTTCTCTACAACACATGGAAGCGGACAGAAAGGAAGTGCCTTCCTGGATGAGGAGGAACTGGAAGTCTACTCTTGAATATTTGGTGATGAAGGGAAAATTATTGAACTTTACCAAAAGGCCAATGAAGCAAATATTTTCTGCCTCTCAAAGATGTCATCAGCATGACATCAGAGCTGGAGGCAAAGGCCTCCTGGGCTCTTGTGCCAAGGCAAAAGACCTTTTGCACCAACTGAGGAGGGAAATACGCCTGTTGGGTTAGTGTTGGGTAGGTTATAGGCAGAGGCAACAGCTTGGGCTTTAATCGTATGTGGGCTACTCTGCTGCCTCAGATCTAGCGTGTCACACCGCAACTACACTCAGGATGAGAGGGTCACTTTTTAACTGGTCACACCTTTGTGCGTGGCTGCTGATCTCCAACTCATCTCAGCGTGCTGTCTAATGTTTTAAAGATTTGGGTATTACTATAATAACAAAAACCTGCCTTGGATAATTGATTGGGCTTAACTCATCCCATGCTGGTGATGGCACAGAATATTTTGAGTTTTTCTAAATTACCATAAGTATTTTGGTGTCCTGGTTTCAAAGGATATCCCTGTAGGCAAAGTGAACTGAGGAAGCTGAGTTATCCACAGACATTCACAGTATTGTAGGTGACTGAGTTTAGCTCACAATAAGTGACAAGGTACCAATAAACTCTCAGCACTGCTAGGAACAAAACTGGAGATAATCAGATAATCCAGCCCTTGGCTACCACTACAATCCCTTCTTGTGTCACTTACTGTTCAGTCATGACCCTTAAATCAAAATAGCCTTGTATCTGGTCCTAGAACATGGCAGCTCAGGGCTTATGCCCCTGTGGTCCCTTCTATAGAACACCCTTCTGCTGGCTGGTCTCTGGTGGCTGGCTCCCTCTTATTTCTTGATCTCAGCTTAAGTGTCCCACCACCAGAAGGGCCAGTGGCCTCCTCGTCTCTCACTTCGTCATTTTCCTTCTTGAGACTTGTTCATTTCCTTAATGGCAGTCATCATGTTCAGAAATCAATTGACTATTTGTTTATTCATTTGTTGTCTGTTTCCCCCTCCTCTGGGAGAACAAGGATCACATTTGTATTTCTGGTCCCAAACACAGGAAGGCACTTGCTATGGACTTAACTATGTTCCCTCCAGATTCATATGTTGAAGCCCTAACCCCCAGTGTAATAGTCCCTGGAGATGGGGCCTTTGGAATAAGTAATATTAGATAAGATCGTGAGGGAGGGGCGGGGGCCCTCATGATGGTTTTAGTGCCTTTACAAGAAGAGACACAAGAGAGCTTGCTGTCTCCCTCTCTCTGTGAGAAGGCAGCTGTCTGAAAGCCAGGAAGAGAGTCCTCACACAGAACCCAACCATGCTGGCACCCTGATCTCGGACTTCCAGCCTCCAGAATGGTGAGAAAATAAATTTCTATTGTTTGAGCTGCCCAATCTATGGTATTTTATCATGGCAACCCAAACAGACAAATGCAGCTTTCAGTAATGCTGTGTTGAATGAATGAATATATAATCTGTATGTAATCAAGAGTTAACTACATTTTGTAACCTGAATGGTCTCGGATGATTTTTTTAAAGTGTCAGTTGGCCAAGGTTTCATACTCTATTTGTTAGGAGCTTTATTAAACACAGCTTGTCTACTTTTCTTTGCTACTCTTATCACAAATCCCTCTTATTGCCAAACTGTTTAAAAAGATACATCCAGGCAAAGTCCATCCAGGCACAGCTGGCCGCTGGAACAGATGTCTTAACTAACCAGGCTTATCCATCAAACAGTTTTTATTTTATTTTATTTTATTAAAAAAAAAA
>CM053603.1:37783223-37818458 GCA_028646535.1 Procyon lotor
TAGCACTGAAAAAATAAAATAAACATATTTGGAAAAAATAAATAAACAAAATCTTTAAAAAAACAAAAAAAACCTTGGGGGACCTGGGTGGCTCAGTTGTTAAGCGTCTGCCTTCGGCCCAGGTCAGATCCCAGGGCCCTGGGTCCGAGCCCCGCATCGGGCTCTCTGCTCTGCAGGGGGCCTGCTTCTCCTGCTACCATTCCCTCTGCTTGTGTTCCCTCTCTCGCTGTGTTTCTCTCTGTCAAATAAATAAAATCTTTAAAAAAAAAAACAACCCAAAAACCCTTCCAGTCTTAGGACCCAAAGTCAACGTCAGTACCTTTTGCAGAGAAAATTCTAGTTGTACTGATAATGTCCATGTTATATCTATATGACTAAATGCTCAGATATGCTAAGCAATTGTTGGCATTCTACTGACAAAAATAAGTAGTATTAACAAATATTGAGTCATTAGTATGTGCCAAGTGCTGTAATAGTCTTTTAAACACATTATTTAATTTGATCCTCACAAGGACCCTATGAGGTAGCTACTTTTGTTACCCCATCTTACAGATGAGTAAACTGAGGCTTTAAGTAACTCCCACAAGGCCCTTATCCTCCTTGGTCTTATTGTACCAAAGCACTGGTTCTATCTACTAATAATTTCATCCTGCTTTCTTGAATCTTTTAATCTTATTTATCATTTCCCATTTCATTAAGTCCTTACTCTTTGAGAACATTGCCCTAACTAACTGGCTAGTGGTCAGCCTCAACTTTATCTGTGCACTGCTCAAGAAAAGGAATAGGGTGCATAATATCTGAAGAAATTTGATTTAAGTACTTAAGAGAACAAATTAGTTGCCAGTTAAAATGCCCTTGTTTGTATGCAAAAATCATGGTGATTTTGAATAATGCTTGTCTACTCATTAAACAGTTGCCCTAAGGGAATTGCATGCAATAATTAGTTAACCTAGTTCAAGTTACTTACATGCTTCAAAGTAATAAAATTGCCATCCACGAGATTTGTAAGCACCATGAGAGCACATTATGAAAATTTCATTCCCGTAGTATGTGTCTGGTATATAGAAAACTCTCCGTGAATATTTTGGATGAAATACTACAATCCCTTCAATTTTCTTTGACTAGGATGTCATCAAAACTTTAGAATACCTCCCTCCACATTTCTTTGAATGGTGAAGTTTTATTAAATTGAATCTTTATATTCACTTGCTTTATTGTGATTTTCCAGAGCTCTCCGTGCTTTCTTCCTAACAAGGCAATCTGGACCATAATCATCTTTGTTTGAGATTAGTACTGCATTACTAAGTACAGAAAATGAAGGAAATTTTATTTCCTCTTCTATTGGTGCATTAATTAGTGCTGTAAATAACACAGGGCCAATAGCTGATATCAGAGCCATGAAATTCCAGTTGGTAAATCTCTTCTGGTGAAAACAAATCTACCAGTTATTGCAAGGACAAGAGGGGCAGTGGGAGTCAGGTGCTAATTTGTAATCACTTGAGGAATATTCTCTGCAATCGCCACCACTCCGTGTACAGAGCCAAACTCTTGGCTGGGCTCTCGGGGAGCTACCCTAACCTTCCCCACATATCCTTTCTCCATCCTTCCCTCCTCGCAGAGTGGGTGTTCCCAGGCCACCGGCAGAGCCATAAAAGGCCCGATTCCTTGGGCGACGCACTGTCCCTGACTCTAGCTCCCAGGATGGCAGCTGCACACCTGCCAACAGACTTACATCCCCACCAGAGGAGTCAGTTTGATGACTTGTAGGCTTGCCTCTCGCTGGAGTTCCTCAACAGGAAATGTTTCCTCAACATAGTTTTCTCTACACTTTGTGTGACTGTAAACCACATTCTATCTACTTCATGGGTGTCCTGGATTGTTCCTTTTCTTTGGTCACTCACTTAAAAATCTTTCCCCTGTCCTTTATACCATAAACTCACCTCAGCACAAACAATTAAGTTCTATTGCTATTAACCGCCTAAAAATGCAGGTGTGTGAACTTAAGGACCTCGCTATGCCTGTATCATCAGCATGATCTGGGAGCTTGTTAGAAATGCATCTCGGGGGGCGCCTGGGTGGCTCAGTCGTTAAGCATCTGCCTTCGGCTCAGGTCATGATCCCAGTGTCCTGGGATCGAGCCCCGCATCGGGCTCCCTGCTCGGCGGGAAGCCTGCTTCTCCCGCTACCATTCCCTCTGCTTGTGTTCCCTCTCTTGCTGTGGTTCTCTCTGCCAAATAAATAAAGCCTTTAAAAAAAAAAGAAAGAAAGAAAGAAATGCATCTCAAGGGGTGCCTGGGTGGCTCAGTGGGTTAGAGCCTCTGCCTTCGGTTCAGGTTATGATCCCAGAGTCCTGGGATCGAGCCCCGCATCAGGCTCTCTGCTCAGCACGGAGCCTGCTTCCCCCTTTCTCTCTGCCAGCCTCTCTACCTGCTTGTGATCTCTCTCCTCCCTGTCAAATAAATAAATAAAATCTTTAAAAAAAAAAAATGCATCTCAAGCCCAACCCCAGACCTGCTGCTAAGAGAGAATCAGAACTTTAACAAGATGCCCAGGTGATTTGCATGCAGAGTAAAATGTGAGAATCACTGCCCTAAGAGACAGAGATGGATGAGCGAGTGGACATTGTCCAAAGACACCACCAACACAATTACACGCACTGTCCATTCTCTGAAAGTAAGTATCGCTTGCTGGCTGCCAAAGCCTCTCTTTTTTTGCCATAGTCTCCTGCCAGCCCTGTGTGTGTATGTGTGTGTGTGTGTGTGTTCTGCGTGCATTTAGCAGTGCTTGACAGGCTACAATGCACCTTTGCCATCCCTTATTTTGTCAGATCCCCACACTGGCTTCATCTTTTCAGGTTCTAAATTCCTGCCAATCCATTGGTTCCTTAAGATTCCTAACCACCTTTTCACCTCTGATACGAGTTATCCGGGGGATTTCTGTTTATAGGTCACATAGTTTACAAGAGAACGTCATTGTCACCCTAACAACTAAAACAAATCAGGTAAGCACAAAACAATTGTTGATTTTTTTTTTAAGAGAGAGAGAGAGAAGAGCACAAGCAGTGGAGGAAGAGCAGAGGGAGAGAGAATCTTAAGCAGGCTCCATGCCCAGCCCAAAGCCCAAAACAGGGCGTGATCTCATGACCCTGAGATTACGACCTGAGCCAAATCAAAAGTCGGATGCTTAACTGACTGAGCCAACCAGGTGCCCCAACGATCGTGGATTTTTAAAACCCATCAGAGAACTGATGGCATAAAGAAATCTAAATGCACTAAGCTCAAAGTCAGCTTTCGTGGACAAAGCTTTCGTGGGAGAGAGGGGACCATGGCCATTGTCACCTCTAGTGGAATGGCAGAGCAAAGTAGGGTTTGTGATCAGCAGGGGTGAGGAGAAATGTTAACAGACCTGTAAAGGCTCTCTGTGGGCTGAGGGGCCAGAGCCACAGAGCAAGTCTACAGACCTCTCTCACCCTTCCTCCCCCAAGTCCTCACAGGGGGCTGGAAATAGTTTGCCAAGGTTGGAGACAGGGAACAAGGGCCAAGGAGCACAGCTTGAATCATTTTTGGCTTTCAGAAAGTCCAGGGATTTGCAAATGACTGAGAGGGACAAAAGGGCTGGAGGAGATCTCTAGAGAGGCAGAAGTAGTAGGTAAATGACAAAGAGAAATTAGAAAGCTAGTAGCCAAGCACTAGACCAGGGAGAGACTTGCCCAGTTCTCACACCTGTTAGCTTGGTTTTGAAGTATAGGTCAATCTCAAGAACTCCTCAGCGCTCAGCTCCCAAGCTCCACTGAAGGGCAAGTCCTGATCTCACCCTGCTGCTTTCAAACAGCAGGGAAATGATTCCCACTAAAGCTGTAAAGAAGCCCAAGCCCAGCTCAACTACACATCAGACCGACTCAGCCTCTCATGGAAGAAGGGGCTTTCTCTTTTTGGAAGTAAATATTTACTTTGTATTCTATTACTTTCCTTCAAAATATGAAGCATGCAATAAAAACAAAAATCTAAAACCTACAGGGGTGCCTGAGTGGCTCAGTCGTTAAGCGTCTGCCTTCGGCTCAGGTCATGATCCCAGCATCCTGGGATCAAGCCCCGCATCGGGCTCCTTGCTCGGCAGGAAGCCTGCTTCTCCGCTGCCATTCCCTCTGCTTGTGTTCCCTCTCTCTCTGTGTTTCTCTCTGTCAAATAAATAAAATCTTAAAAAAAAAAAAAATCTAAAACCTACAGAAAAAGGAGAAAACGTGTCTTGCGGTTAATACAGAAAAAAAAAAGCAATAGAAGCAGATCAAGAAAGAGCTTAGAAGTTGAAATTATCAAGCAGGCATACTAAAATACAAAATACCTATGATACAAAAATCTCAAAACATTGCACGGAAAGGAAGGCAACATGTATAAAGAGATGGGGAATTTCAGTAAAGCGGTGGAAACTAGAAAAAAGAACCATATGGGAATTCTAGAAATGAAAAACACAATATCAAAAATAAATTCATTATATGAGCTTAGTAGCAGTCTCAAGAGCAGAGGAAACTGAGCATCTGACTGGTTGGGGCTAATTTCAAACAACCCAATGTGTAAATGGTGTCCCAGAAATAAGAGATAACATGACAGAAGAAATCATTGAGGCTTTGTTGGCTAAGACTTAGCAAAACTGAAGAGAAACATCAATTTACAGAACCAAGAAACTCTGCACAGCCCAAGTGAAATAAATACAGAGAAAACCACACCTAAATAAATCATAGCGAAATTGCTGAAAAGCAATGGGAAGTGGTAAGTCTGAAAGGGGATAATAGGTAGAAGCTTAAGGGATTGACGATATAAATAACAGGTAATTTTTCACTAGAATCAGCGGAGGCCAGAAGACAATAGAACACCCTTAAAGTGCTAAGAAAAACATCATCAAACTAGAATTTCATAACCAGTGAGAATATGCTTCAAAAATGAAGGTGAGATAAATTCACAAATTCATCTTCAGACAGACAAAAGTTGGGAGAATTCATCTGCAGCAGACCAACACTACAAGAAAAGCTAACACAAACATTTTAGAATAGAAAGGATACCAGAAGGAAACTCAGATCTGCAAAAAGCGAAGAGCGCCAGAAAGGGTAAAGAGATACGTAAATGTTAAAGACCTTTTTATTTTTTTTAATTTTTTAAAAAGATTTATTTACTTATTTGAGAGAGAACATGAAAGAGGTCACAGAGGGAGAGGGAGAAGCAGACTTCCCACTGAGCAGGGAGCTCGATCCCAAGACCCTGGGATCATGACCTGAACTGAAGGCAGACACTTAACAAACTGAGCCACCCAGGCGCCCCTTTAAAGGACTTTTTAAAGTAATATATCTACATCTATATCTTTTTATCCATATGCATGATATTTAAAAATACTATTGAGTGTTTAATGCTATATATAAATCTTTATAATTTATACAGAAGTAAAATATAAATAACAAGAGCACCAAGGTTAAGAGGAGGAATAAATAGAATTATATTGCTGTAAGGTTCTTACATATCTGTAAAATTATATAATAGTATTTTCAGCATATTATTTGAAGGTTGACTGTGATAACTTAAAGATGTAGAATATGATCTTTAGGGCAGAGATTACCAAAGTACGGTTCCCAGACACACATCATCAATGGCATCTGAGAACTTACCAGACATGAAAATTTTTGAGCTCTGTCACAGACCTACCGAGTAAGAAACTTTGGGGGTGTGGCCCGGAAGTCTATGTTTTAATAAGACTTCAAGTTATTTTGTAATACATGTAAAGTTTCTGAACACTGCTCAAGAACAGCCACTAGAATATACCACAAAGAGGTATACTTAAAAAAGAGATAAAATGGAATGATTAAAAAACGCAATATACCCCAAAGAAGGTAGGAAAGTAGAAACAGAAACAAAGAATAAATGGAATACTTAGAAAAATAAATACCAAGATGGGAGATTTAAACCCAACCGTATTAATGATTACCTCAAATATAAATATATTAAACTCTATGATAAAAAGCAAAGATTGTCAGGCTGGTATAAAAGCAAGATCCAACAACATGTGGTTTAATAACGTACAATTCAATTATGAAGGCATAGGTTGAAAGCATAAGGGTAGAAACAAATGTATCATGCAAACACTAAGGATGAAAAAGGCAATGTCGGGGTGCCTGGCTGGCTCAGTTGCTAGAGCACGTGACTTGATCTCAGGATTGTGAGTTCAAGCTCCACGTTGGGCATGGAGCGTACTTAAAAAAGAGCAATCACAACAAAAAGCCAGTGCTGCTATATTATTAATACCAGACAAAGAGAGAGGAATAATACTGGACTTTAGCATAACAATAATGCTATAAGGAAAGAGGAAAAAATTTAATGATAAGAGAATAAAAATCATCAAGGAGACCCGTCAATCCTAAATGTACTTGCAACTGAGAATACAGTTCCAAAATGCATAAAGAAAAATGACACAAATGGACAACTCTTCACTCATACTTGGAGAGATTTTAATGTTCCTGTCTCAGTAATTTTAGGATGCAGAGAGGGAAAAAAGAAATCAGTAGAGAGACATATTTGAACAGCACTTTAACCAACTTGATAAAATACCAACTTAATAGAATATTGAACCCAACTGCAGAATATGCATGCTTTCAAAACCACAGAGAATATTTATCAAGATAGACTATATGCTAGGTAATGAAAGAGATCTAAGTAAATGTCAAAGAATTAAAATCTAATAGATTATATCTTCTGGCCAAATAGCAGTAAATTAGAAACCAGCATAAAAAAATACCTGGCAGGGCGCCTGGGTGGCTCAGTCGTTAAGCGTCTGCCTTTGGCTCAGGTCATGATCCCAGGGTTCTAAGATCGAGCCCCGCATCGGGCTCTCTGCTCGGCAGGAAGCCTGCTTCTCCCGCTACCATTCCCTCTGCTTGTGTTCCCTCCCTCACTGTGTTTCTCTCTGTCAAATAAATAAAACATCTTAAAAAAAAAAAAAATACCTGGCATTACACACCTATCTGGACAAGATAAAATCAAAAACAGTGACAATAGCAGGGATCCTCAGTAGGTTTAAGCATCTGCTTTCAGCTCAGGTCATTATCCCTGGGTCCTGGGATCAAGTCCCGCATGGGGCTCTCTGCTCAGCAGGGAGTTTGCTTCTCCCTCTGCCTGCCACTTCCCCTGTTGGTATTCTCTCTCTCACAAATGAATAAAAATCTTAAAAAAAAAAAAAAAGAAAAGAAAATAGTGACAATAGCAAATGTGGATAGAGATAGAGAGAAACAAGATCTTTCATAAATTGCAATTGTGAAGGTAAAATGGGATAGCCTCTCCAGCAAACAGTTGATCAGTTTCTTTACAAATATACATTATTATATGGCCCAGGATTTGTCTCAGAGAAGAAAACATGTCCACACAAAACATGTAGAAAAGTGTTCATAGTAGTGTTACAATCACAAAAGCCTGGAACAACTCCACTGACCTTCAGTGGGCAAATAAGTTGTGTCATGGTGGCATCAAGGAACACGACTCATCAAAACTTACTACTGATACATGTGACCCCTTGGATGGATCTCAAGAGATTACAGTGAGTGGAAAACATGTTTCAATCTCAAAAGATTATAACTAGGGGCACCTGGGTGGCTCAGTGGGTTAAAGCCTCTGCCTTCGGCTCGGGTGGTGATCTCAGGGTCCTGGGATCCAGCCCCACATCGGGCTCTCTGCTCAGTGGGGAGCCTGCCTCTCCCTCTCTCTCTGCCTGCCTGTGATTTCTCTCTCTGTCAAATAAATAAATAAAATCTTTTTTTAAAAAAAAGATTATAACTATACGATTCCATTTATATAATACGCTTAAAATGATAATATTACAGAGATGGAGAACAGATTAGTGGTTGCCACACATTAGAGATAGGACAGGGGAAAGGAATTGGTATGATTACAAAGGGGTTTCACGACGGAACTTTGTAGTGTAGGACAGTTCTGCATCTTGATGGCGACAGTAGTTCTAGTAATCTACACATGTGATAAAATTGCATAGAACTATACATATACAGACACACACAAGTGACTGCAAGTAAAATGGGTGAAAATCCGAAAACTGTCTGTGGATTGTGCCCATGTTCATTTCCTTGTTTTAATATTATATTATTTATAGTCACGGAAAATGGTACCATTGGGGGAAACTGAGTGAAGGGTACATGGAACTTCTCTGTATTATTTTTGTAACTTTCTATGATTCTATAGTTATTGCAAAAGAAAAAGAGGTCTCCTAGAAAGTTTGCAAATATTTGGGAATTAAACAGTACCCTTCGAAATAACCCATGAACCGAAGAAAACTGACCATAACTATTAGGACATAGTTTGACCTGAATGATAAGTAAAATACAAATACCCAATATTGTGCTGTTCTGTGAAAGTAGTGCTTTCACAGGAAAAATCTTAGCTTTAAATACTTATGAAAAGAAAGGTTTAAAATTAGTGATATTACATCACAAGAAACTAGAGATATCAGAATAAATTAAATCCAAAGTAGCTAGAAGAAAGAGAATAAGAAAAATCAGAGAAAGGGGCACCTGGGTGGCTCAGTGGGTTAGGCCTCTGCCTTCTGCTCAGGTCATGGTCTCAGGGTCCTGGGATCAAGCCCCACATCGGGCTCTCTGCTCAGTGGGGAGCCTGCTTCCTCCTCTCTCTCTCTGCCTGCTTCTCTGCCTGCTTGTGACCTCTCTCTCTGTGTCAAATAAATAAATAAAATCTTAAAAAAAAAAAGAAAAATAAGAGAGAAAATTGGTCAACTTTAAAATGAACAATGGAGAAAATCAAAACAAAATCAAAATTTGGATATTTGCAAAGATTAATACAATTAATACAACTCTTAGCAAGATGACCAAGAAAAAAAAGAAAACACAAATTAGCCAAAAATGTAAAAGAGTAGAAAGTGTTTATCACTTCAGATTATATAGACATTAAAGGGATAAAACTTTTTATCAATATATTAACAAAGTTCAATGAAATAGACAAATTCCTTAAAAAACAGAAATTACCAGAACTGAGAAAAAAATAAAAGTTTTATTATATTGTGTATTCTTTTAAAGATTTTGTTTTTTAAATTTTTTTTAAGATTTTATTTATTCATGAAAGAGAGAGAGAGGCAGAGGGAGAAGCAGGCTCACCGCTGAGCAGGGAGCCCAATGCAGGAACCCATCCCAGGACCCTGGGACTGTGACCTGAGCCAAAGGCAGATGCCTAACCGACTGAGCCACCCAGGTGCTTCTTCATTCCCAAGAATAAAAATTTTAAATATCTGACGTCTATTGAAGAAAATGTATACATAGTAAAAACCTTCCCCTAAAGAAAATTCCAGACCCAGGCAGCTTCTCCTATATAAGAAAGAAATAGTCCCAAATCCTACCTAAGCTCTTTCAGAAAAAAGAAGAAAAACTTCCCAACTTGTTTTATAAGGTCAGCACTGCTGTGACATGAAAACCCGACGAAGACTACAAGAAAAGAAAAACTACATATATATATATATATACCCTTCATAATCATAGACACAAAAATCCCTAACAAATACTAGCAGATCAAATCTAGCAATAAAAATAAGGGTAATACATTGATCAAGATAGGCTTATTTCAGGAATTCAAGGTTGGTTTAACATTTAAAAGATTGTAATTCATGATAGTAACAAAATGAAAGAAAAAAACCATATGAGTGTTTATTTGATGCAGAAAAAGCATTGACAACTTCAATATCCTTTCATGATAAACTCTCTCAGAGATCTAGCAATAGAAGAAAACATCCTCAGCTGAACGAAGGAACTACATATCACCAACATATAACATTTATATGTATTGATGAAACTGAATACTTTTACTTCTACATTTAAGACTAAGGCAAGGATATCCTGAATGGAGACATTAATAACATTGAATTCAACCAGGCCAGAAGTCTTATTTTACATTTTTATAAGTGATCTTAAAGATCTTCAAATGCTATTGATTTCTTTCTGGTGGAGACAAGCTAAAATTACAACACTATCTCTATTGGAGAGAACATGTTTTCAAATTGTAGGTCAGGATTTACTGGTGGGTTATACAATCAATTTATCAAGTAAAGACCAGAATATATATTTTTAAGATTTTTATTTATTTGAGAGAGAGGGAGAGCATTTGGGCATGCAAGCAGGGGAAGGGTCAGAGGGAGAGGGAGAGAATCCTCAAGCAGACTCCCCATGGAGCCTACACCCTGTCCTGAGACTTGGTCCCAGGATCCTGGGATTATAACCAGAACCAAAATCCAGAGTCGGCCACAACCGACAGAGCCACCAGGAACCCCAAGACCAGAATATTTTTTAAATAAAGTCAACTAGACTAGAAAATATCAGAATTCACATATCAAGGGGATATTATTTTATAAAAAATTTTTTAAAGATTTTATTTGAGAGGGAGAGAGAGTGCACACATGTGCACTAGAGCATGAGGGAGGAGGGGCAGAAAGAGAGGGAGGAGCAGACTCCACTGAGCAGGTAGCCCATGCAGGGCTCCATCCCAGGACCCCAAGATCACGACCTGAGCTGAAGGCAGACAGGCAGACACTTAACCAACTGAGCCACCCAGCCCTGTTTTGTAAAATTTTTGTCTGAAATGCATTGAGCTGGCTTCTTCCTAAATGGTTTTTTTCTTTAAGTGAGCAACGGTTACCCAGGAGTAAGAGAGAGAGGGTAGTGTGGCTTATTGCTATAGCCCTATCAGGACTTGGCTGCCCTATCCTTAAATGTACTTAAAATGCTTTTATGTGTTTGTATGTGTTTGTTGGGTCATGATATATAAAAATGTGATATGTGAAATGTGCTAAAAAAAAATTTCCTGAGGATCCATAAATAGGTCAAAAATGATGTTACCTGAGCAAGAAAGGTATGGGTCCATGCAGGGCTCTGTGAGCTCTAACTTCCTACATGGGAAGGGACCAGGTAACAGTATAGACTCTCCCCAACACACAGCATCAGACCTTCAAAATGCTGATTCTCAGTAGGAAAAGAAAAGGAAAATCCTGTCCTTCCCTGTACAAAATTATGTTCTCTCTATACTTAAACAAAACACAGGGGAGGGCTAGCAAATGTCAGAATTACCCAGTGCAGCTGCTCAGTGCTAAACTGCACAACTCTAGAGGGTGCTTTCGTACAGACTGGGATATGAATGGCTCCCCCTGGAGTTGAATAGTGCACAACTCATACAACCCTACCAGGCAGCCAAGAGTATAATGATTATGAGTACGAGCTTAGGAACCAAACAAACCTAAGGTCTAGTTCCAGATCTAATCTCAGGCTATATAACCTGGGGCAGGTTAGTTAACCTCCCTGAGCCTCAATTTCCTTAAGAGAACACATATACTCCTAGGACCAGTTCAGTCCCTGGTACATAGTGGTTCTCAATAAACAGGTGTTAAATGAATGTAAAAAACGACTAATGCCTGCCTTATAAGGTGGTGGGGAGGACTAAATGAATTAACATAGACAACGTTTTTACAGACAGTCTAGAAAATAAAACAGCATTAAACAAGTATCTACAAAAGATGACAGAGTGAAATTTTAAGATTCTTCAGGAAAAACGCAGGCTGGGAAGGAATTATTTTGTTTAAATTAAAGAAAAAACAATCACAAGCTATTGAGAAAAGAAAAACGGACCAATTGGTATAAAATATGTAAAATCTGGATACAACAGAACTTTGGTAGGGTGGAGATTCTTTTCTTTCTTTCATTCTTTTTCTATTTGGAGATATTTCTTGAAGCTTGAGAATACATTTGGAACAAAAAGTAGGAAATGCATACCCTTTGTTATTTCCAATTGTAGAACAGGTAAAGACAAAAAGTTCTGATAACATCAAAGCATTCTAAGAATGACATTGGGCCATGGGAGCTGAAATGTTTGGGTTCGTGTCTGGCACGGGGGTTGGGGAGTGAGGTATAAGGCAGTTCAGGGACATGTGTTCCTTCCTCCCCCAGTGCTTCTTTCCTGGTGGAACTGTGGTTTTGGTGCCGTCATGACAATCCTTCACCCTTATTCAAGTCGCACAATGAAGCAGGTCGCCCTAGATTGAAAGCACAAACCCGGGCCCGGCGGGTCCCCTCCTTCCCCTGTGGTTCTGCAGCTTACCTCCCGGCAGGAAGTTGCGGTGCAGTCATTCCCTCCCTAGAGATGGCTGATAACAGAAACCAGCAAAAGTACATTCTGGGAGGGAAGAATCCCGGAGCCCCCAGGAGAGGTCACACCAGTTCGCAGTTAGAAAAGGAGGCATTTCTCACACTTGCTAATGAGTTCGACGCTTGTGAAACATAAACAGGAAGTGGGAGCTCTCCAAAGCGACCCGAAGGAAATCCACTCCCAGTTTGGTCAAAGTGTGAATCCCAGTTCTCTAGGTTGTCAAGGACACTGACAATTAAGACTGACACCCCCAAAGCTGCGCCCCAGGCGAAGCTTCACCCAGTCCCAGGAGCAACCCCGGTTTTTTTTTTTCCAATCCTTCCCACAGCCAGGCCACTCGGCAGCGGGGTGACTGACCCCAGGCGCGGTGGGAACCGCTTACAGTCATCTCTCAACTCCCCGAAGTTGCAGGGCAGGGCAGCGCAGAGGTCAGTGAAATCCCCAGCCAGGCCTTGTTTTAGTCATGAATTTCCACTGGCTCCCTCCTCTGACTGCATCAGCGCTGCTCACACCGCGGGCTTGGAGTTTCAGCTGTTTTCCCTTCTCCAGGCTGAGTTAGAAGGTCACAGAGACCGGACTTTGCCGGGGGAGGTAGGTGCACCCCCCTCACCACTCTCTCCCCACGCGCCCTTTGCGGAGATCTGGGGCTGCTTGGGGGAGGCCTTTCTGCTCCAAGCTCAGGGCAGTGGGTTAGCTTCTTCCTCCTTCTCTTCCCACGCATCTTGGTCCGTATTAAATAAATTTTGAAACAAAACAAAACATTTTTTTTCTGTCAGCCAGTGGCACCTATATAATTTTCCCAGGGCTGCTTTCCCCTCTTTGCCCAATTTATCCTCTTTCCAGAGGTTCCCGTAAATTCAAATTCAGAATCTGTTTGATTCCCCACAGTAGCTCTAGCCACGGTCACTACGTCTGGAGGGGGGCTCAACAAATGTGTATCGACTGAATGAATGCTAAGATTTCAGTGTGATGGACGGATAGTTTTTTCTAGACTCTCTCTTCCCTCCCGCTCCGCGTGCAGACCGCCAACAGCGCCGCCCGAGTTTCTGGCAGGCAAGGATTTGGCCCACCTCGGCGGGCACACAGCGTCCCCGGGGCCTGGGTCCCACCGGCGGCGGAGAGGGATTCGCAGGCGGAGGCCCTGTGGCCCGAGCTCTGGCCACGTGAAGCGTCACGCCCCGTGCTGCTGCAGGGCAGGCGTCGCCGCGGCAGTTGTGTAACGTTGCAGCCGGAGGGGAGGCGACCCGGGAGCCTCTGCTCCGGAGGGGGCCGGGGAGGGAGGGGGAACGCAGGGCACCGCGCTCGGTATCTTTCTGTGCGGGACTAACCCAAGTGGAGTGGAACTGGGCACTGGGATACCCGGGGGAGGGCGCAAGAGGGGGCCCGCCGGCCCGCAGGCTGTGCCCAGGAGCAGAGCTCCGGGGGAGCGAGGGGCCCGTGGCACACACGCTCGGCGGTCAGGTGCGCGCAGCGTGCTCGGCGGCGGCCTCGGCTGCCCCTGCGCTTGGCCGCCAGCCCGCTTCCCATGGGGTGACATCCGCCCCGCCCCTCGGCCCCTCCCCACGGCGGGCAATTCCTGGACGCCCGGCTGCGGGGTGGGGGCGGGGAAGCCGGGACGGAAAGAAACACCAGCCTCTGGGGAGGGCAGGGGGGCCGGGCGACTCCCTCCGCTGCGCGCGGGTTCCTCGGAGTCGGCCGGGCGGGGGAGGAGGAAGAGGGTTGGGCTGGAGCTAGCGAGGGGATATTCCTCTCCCGGCTTGAGTCAGACGCGGGCGGATCCGTCCTCCCCCGTTCCCTCCCAGGAGACGGGAACTTACTTCATTTCCCTGGGGCAGGTTCGCCCACGTTACCAAACCTCCCCCTACCCGGCCCCAGCGGCTCCCCGGCCCCTTCCAGCTTCCGCGCCCCCCACCCGGTTGGGCAGGACCCAGGCTGTGCTGCCACCCCCTCTTCGGGGAAAGGCAGCCGCAGCCGCAGACACCTGGGGGCCGGGGCTGGGGGTGGGGGCTCCCTCGCAGCCGCGGGAGCGTTGTCCAACACGTGAGACTCATGTGATGAAGCCGGGGGAGGGCGGGCAGGTCGCTCCTTCCCTCCCTGGCAGCGGCCAGACGTGCCTGGAGTCACAGGGTAGAACACGTAGCTCCAACCCACCCACTCGCTCCCATTTAACCCAGCCCGCAGCCTCTCCATTACTCCTCAGCTCGCCCCCCCACCCCCCTCCGCCCTAGCCGGCCCCCCCTCTCCGAGCTCCCTCCCGCCTCCCCGCCCGCCCCACTTCTCATTCACTTGGCTCGCACCGCGCAGACGGCGCAGGGAGCACACACCGCCAGTCTGTGCGCAGAGCCGGAGCCAGAGGCCGCGGGGACACCATGCACGCCCCCAACTGAAGCAGCACCTCAAAGCCGCAGCGCCCGGCAGCCCAAGCGGATTTCAGAGAGCTCAGACTCAGAGGAACCCTTGCGCAGAGACTCCCCCTTCGCCCCCCGGAAGCCCCTTGCAGGACAGTCCTCACCCCCGACGTTCCGCTACTGCAGACAGGAGTGCACAGTGGCCCCGGCTCGCCGCGCCATGGAGCGGATCCCCAGCGCGCAACCGCCCCCCGCCTGCCTGCCCAAAGCTCCAGGACTGGAGCCCGGAGACCTACCTGGGTAAGTTGGTACTCCCCGGCCCCTACAAGCCTCAGCTCCAGCCCTGCGTTCTGCGCCGCTCTCAACTCAGAGCTGCTCCAGGCGCGTCCGGGGGGCTTTTACCCGCCAGGGCTCTTGCAGCCTCTTCGCACGCAAAGTCACGATCCTACCTGGCCCCCTCTCCCTGCAGGATGGATTTTGCCCACATGTACCAAGTGTACAAATCGAGGCGGGGAATAAAGCGGAGCGAGGATAGCAAGGTAAGAATACCGTGCCCCTCGGGACCCCAGCCCCTGGCGCGCGCTGTTTCAAAGAAAAGTTTTCTCACTTTGAGCTTGGCCCGGCTATGCTAGGTGTGGGCTCGGTGCTTCTACGAAGTGGCTTGGACTAGAAGGGGCAGAAAGCGGTTCTGCGTGTGACTCCGCGGCCCCAACTCTTATCGCGCCGCGGGGTGGGGGAGGAGAGGGGCTTCTCACCCGCTTCCTCTGGCGCTTACCGCCCCCGGTGCGCCTTCCAGGAGACCTACAAACTGCCGCACCGGCTCATCGAGAAAAAGAGACGTGACCGGATTAACGAGTGCATCGCCCAGTTGAAGGATCTCCTACCCGAACATCTCAAACTTACAGTAAGTGAGAAGCTGGCCCCTCTCCAAGCCAGCTCTTCTGCCCAGAGGGAGGGCGGGGGTCATTCGCCGCCTGCAGGCTCCACGGAGAACTGCAGGCCAGATGGGTGGCTCGGAGCTTGCCGGTGGCTCTGTTTTAGGGTACCTTTCCCCATCCTTGGGATTTTTCTGGCAGCTTCATGCAAATGAACTGAGAACCGCTTGGACTTCTCCAAGTTGGCTCCAGCCCAACCAGCCTTCGTTTTCGAGAGTTTAAGCCCTTCCTTTCTGGTGATTTTCAGGGTTCTTTAGTTTTGCTGACTTGGGTAAACCAGGCGACACGCAGATTTTATTTACCCCCTTCTCTCCGCCCTCCCACCTTTTTAAAAATAAAGAGGACTTGTTTGGGTGCGTGATTTTTATGTCATGTCCTTTCTTGGCAGCAGCCACCAGCTTACTGGCTTGGCAGCCTTTGGTTGGGGAAAGGAAAAAAAAATAGTATTTGAGGAGGAAGTAAAAAGCCTGGATGAGCTGAAAGTTATGAAAGGGTGTCAGGAAAGAAGCTAGGGGAAGCCTCTTGGCTGCCAGACACAGTAGAAGTCCCTCCTCGGGTTGACACCACTGCAGAGAAATGTTATCTCCGGATTCCCCTGAGTTCAGGTCAGCAGTGGCTGCTGGAGAAATTTATCTGTCAGCTTTCTCCCCATGTAGCTGCCTCTTCCCAAACGCCTCCAAAGATAAGTGACACTTATTTTTTTATTCTTTAATCAGAAGTGTGTGCATGTGTGTATACAAACACACACATTTTAAAAACCTCATCTCCAAATTAAAAACGAAATGTAGTTAGGAAAGTCTCTTTCTTTTTTTTTTCCTCTAGCGACATTTCCCATTGCTAATAAGTGTCCCAGAGGTGGGACTTCTCTGACCTCACTGCTGACTAAGGCTCTTTTTATTCCAGACTTTGGGTCATTTGGAAAAAGCAGTGGTTCTGGAACTTACCTTGAAGCATGTGAAAGCACTAACAAACCTAATTGACCAGCAGCAGCAGAAAATCATTGCCCTGCAGAGCGGTTTACAAGCTGGTGAGTGCCCGAGTCTGGTTATCATCACCTGAGAGTTGTAGCACAAATAGCCTGTGGGCTCAACATCTGGTATAAGAAACATTCCCACGACAAATTGCTTGTGCACATTCGTTGGGGGAGATGTCATTTTATCTTTCCTAAAAGGTCAGACTTTTCATTCGGAATGCTGCTGCATGCCACCTGGCATGAATACGTATTAGTCAAGTGGTAAAATATTTCTGTGGCATTTCGGTTTAAGGGTTTCTGGGTTCTAGGACATTTTCCCCCCTCCTGTGTAAAATGCCAGAACACCTATAATTTCTATCGTGGGTGTTTTACAGTTGGTCTTCTTAGTCCTCTTTCATTGGAGAATAAATCATGGGTATGCCCCAGTGTTTTCCTGTTTCTCTACTTCCTTATCACTCCGTGTGTGGTATGGTCCTGGCAGGATGACAGCAGGAGCTCTTCCTGCATTTCATGTGGTTCCCTGAATAGCCACTAGGTATCTTGGTGAGTTGCACAATCTAATGAAACCAGTGAAGTTTCATCATTAGTTTCTACCGACTTCCAGAGAATTACAGTCACCTTATAACCTTCTAGTCTCACCCCTTCCAAATAATACTGTACAGACCGGGGAGAAATTCTACCCACTCCGTCATTCCATTCTCCTTGCCCTTCTTTTCCAAGACTAGGAAGATGAGAATCACAAAAACCTAGCAGGTGCTTCTGCTAGTTTCCTCATTGAAAATAGGAAGATGATCCTACCTGATTACTTGGGGCTTGTGGATAGAATATGTGGAAAAGGCTTAGAAATAGCTTTGAAATTTAAAGATTCCAGCGTAACTGCAACTTTTTAAATCGAAAATAAGCTTACTTAGGTGACATCGTTCTTTTATTCTTTATCTCATTCTACAGTCTTTGTCCAGTCTTGCTCTGGTAAGACTGATGTTCTACAAATTGACTCTAGTTATAAACATACGAGGTTGTTCCTTGCTGTGTCATGTGTAATGAAAACTCAGGAACAAGCTATCAATTCAACAAGAGGGGAAATGGTCCATCTCTATTCATGATGTTCTGTTTCTATGATGGGATATTATGCTACCATTACAACTCATATTTTACCTCTGAGTGGTAGGATAATGGGTTATTTTTGTTCTGTTATTTATACCTTTCAGTATAATCCAGATTTTTTCTGATCATATTACTTTTGGAGCCAGGAACACAAATCAGCGAGGGCTAATAACAAAAAGGAAAGCTCGAAGTCGTTGAGGTGTAGGTATCCAGGTGAACCACGGGACCTTCTGAAATGTCTTCCTTTGGATCTGTATCGTTCCAGGTGAGCTGTCGGGGAGAAATGTTGAAGCAGGTCAAGAGATGTTCTGCTCGGGTTTCCAGACGTGTGCCCGGGAGGTGCTTCAGTACCTGGCCAAGCATGAGAACACTCGGGACCTGAAATCTTCACAGCTAGTCACCCACCTTCACCGTGTGGTCTCAGAGCTGCTGCAGGGGGGCGCCTCCAGGAAGCCGGCAGACCCAGCTCCCAAAGCCATGGACTTCAAGGAGAAGCCCAGCTCCCTGGCCAAAGGCTCCGAAGGCCCTGGGAAAAACTGTGTGCCGGTCATCCAGCGGACTTTTGCTCACTCAAGTGGGGAGCAGAGTGGCAGTGACACGGACACCGACAGTGGCTACGGAGGAGAATCCGAGAAGGGTGACTTGCGTGGTGAGCAACAGTACTTCAAAAGCGGTCATGGACGCAGGTTCACCGTGGGAGAAAGGATCGGTGTTATTAAGCAAGAGTCTGAAGAACCCCCAACAAAAAAGAGCAGAATGCAGCTCTCAGATGACGAAGGCCATTTCACTGGCAGTGACCTGATCAGCTCCCCGTTCCTGGGCCCCCACCCACACCAGCCTCCCTTCTGTCTGCCCTTCTACCTGATCCCGCCGTCAGCAACGGCCTACTTGCCCATGCTGGAGAAGTGCTGGTATCCCACGTCCGTGCCCGTGCTATACCCGGGCCTCAACGCCTCTGCGGCAGCCCTCACCAGCTTCATGAACCCAGACAAGATCTCAGCCCCCTTGCTCATGCCCCAGAGACTCCCCTCCCCCCTGCCTTCCCATCCGGCCATCGACTCCTCTGCCCTGCTCCAAGCTTTGAAGCAGATCCCCCCTTTAAACTTAGAAACCAAAGACTAGGGGACCCTGCTGCTCTGCTTT
The DNA here is from genome assembly GCA_028646535.1 of Procyon lotor. NCBI lineage: Eukaryota > Metazoa > Chordata > Mammalia > Carnivora > Procyonidae > Procyon > Procyon lotor. The sequence continues at coordinate 37,801,909 of CM053603.1, forward strand.
CCTTCCTCCCTTCTCCCCCGCCCCCTCCAAAAAAAAAAAGTGTGTGACTGCAGTAAGATTGTTCTAGCGTGTATGCTGAGATAATCTGAGGCACAGAGAGAAGATTCGGGGTGCGTGTGTGCACTCGTGTGTGCGCGTGCATCGGGTGTCGGTATAGAACACGAAAGCTCCTTTTGGCGCAGGGAAGAAATGAAGGATTGCCTGACATCGGGAGATTTCGGGGGGATCGTAGCAGATCTCTGGGCTTTCCCCCACCCAGAGAATAGCCCCCTCAGAGACAGACAGATCAGCTGGATTTCTCAAAAGCTTCAAAGTCTCGGTCTGTGAGTCAGTCTTCATTTTGGGAGCCGGGTCTGTGGCTTTGAGAACAAGGTACTTTCAAAAGAGGGCTTTCCAGTCGCCGTTCCCAGCCAGCTCTTACGACCCCACCCTTCTCCCTTTTATTGTTGCCGTGACTCACCAAATGGGGAGAGGGCAGCCACACTGAGCTTTCTGCTAAGTGGTGAGGTAGCAGACACTGGCATAGCACGGTAGTGGTTTGGGGAGATTTCTACAGGTCTGCTCCCCACCCCCTGCCTCTGATGAAGAAAGAGAATGTAGTTCCCTACTCAGGCTTTCGTAGTGATTAGCTTAATAAGGAACTGAAAAGGGCCCCCTGGTAAAGCTGAGCTGCCAGGGAATGAGGGAGGAGTCCCTGGGGCCTCTGGTACCTGTTTCTAAGTCTCACCTAGAAAACAATCTTGCTGTCCCGGGAACCAAAGCAGGGTCCGAGAGATGCAGGTGCCTAAGTTCCAGTCACCCCCCAAAATGCATAAAGCCAAGTAACAAATTGCTACCTTCAACAAGCAGAGCTAGACTCGGTTTGCAGTTCTATCCTAAAATTCCTTTTAACCAAGCTTAGCTTAAAGGCCTAACCAGCTCTTGGCACAGCAAGATCCTTTCTGCAGGCTAATGCCCCTCACCCGACGGCATAGGGAGTGTCCTTATTGCTAAAAAGGATTCTGTCTCCTTCAAAGAAGTTTTATTTTTGGTCCAGAGTACTTGTTTCCTGACTTGTCCAGCTAGCCCTGCACCAGCTTTTCGAAATGCACTATGCTTGATCGCCGATCGTGTTTTAACTTTTTCTTTTCCTGTTTTTATTTTGGTATAAAGTCATTGCCTTTATTTGTAAAACTGTTATAAATATATATTATATAAATATATTAAAAAGGAAATGTTTCAGATGTTTATTTGTATAATTACTTGATCTACAAAGTGAGAAAAATGAATGTATTCCTGTTTTTGAAGAGAAGAATAATTTTTTTCTCTAGGGAGAGGTACAGTGTTTATATTTTGGAGCCTTCCTGAAGGTGTGAAATTGTAAATATTTTTATCTATGAGTCAATGTTAAGTAGTTGTTTTAAAATACTTAATAAAATAATCCTTTTCCTGTGGAAGAGAAAGATGGTCTTTTGCATTTTTTTAAAAAGATACCCCAGTCATGTGATAGGGCTGTCTTCCTGCCCTCCCCTCTTGGCTGTAGGCAACAACTAGTTAATCTCGGCTTCATTTATTCAGCTTTTTATGTACCTCGTATTCAGTCAGACAGTATAAACTTGGTCAATTTTGTAGGTAAACATTTGCTTAATTTTTTTTTTTTAACTAATGGTTGCTAAAGGTTCATGGTCATGCTGTGCCTCCTTCCAGAGTTATGCAAAAAGTACATTGTCCCCCCACCCCCTGCCCTGGCCTGCTTTTGTCATGGTCCTTAGAACTTGACAGAAAATGAAATTATGGGATTGTTAGGCTGTAGGGTCTGGAGAGCTTGCTGGAGCGGTAGGCACATGGAGAAAAGATTTAATGGATTATTATGCAATAATAATTGCTTCTGGGGATAGCACCTCTGCCAAGCCAGTCTAACTTTTTTGAGTCTAGCAAAGTCTAATGGATTTGCCATATCCTGTCTTATTGCTGCTGAAGGCAACATTCCATAATTTTCTACATCCTTCCTGGACTTCCTCTTGTTGGGTGTGTTTGTGCGTGAATGAATATTGGTGTTCCTTAGTCAAGTGCTCTTATGAAAAAAAAAAATTCCATGGGAAAAGAAGTGGGAAATGACCCGGTCGAGTATTTTTGCCTCTCCCCTTCTCCCCATCAGGGATGTCCTGATGGCCAGTGCCTGGCTTGGCATGCTTCAGATCCCCAAGTATCTGGAGTCTTCCAGAACCCTCCGGTCATCTGGAGCCTAAGCAGGGAACCTGCCCCCATGGAGTTCTCGGCACCAATGGCACCACCTGCCCATCATGACTTTGCTTCAAACGTCACCTTCCCTGTCCTGACGAAGCAGCAGGTGAGATGAGAGTGAGCATTGCTGGGCCGAGGGAAATGCAGAACACATGCTCTGAAAGACCCAGAGATCCCCCGGCAGCACGGAGTCACCCACCGAGCCCTGCACCAGGAGTCTGGAGATGAACTGATGGCCTCTCATCTCCCTTCCACGCCTGGTCTTGACTAAGTAAAATAAGTATTCTGAGCCCTTGTCACAAGTCCTAGAGCAAGCAGATGGCAAATTCTGGAAGTCCCTCCTTCTCCCAGCTCTTTAGGGCATCCAGGTCTCCTGCCTGGTAAGTCCTTGCAATGCCTCCGTGAATGGCTAGGCTCTCCTGGCTAGACTTTTTTGGTAAAAACCTAAACAAGTCAAGTTTCTCCTGGGAATGGAAATGGGGTTGAAATCAGGGCAAGAGGCCTTTTGCGCATATGCCCCTCTCTCTTTCCTAGGCCGGGAACTCGAGGAGTAGCCCAGGAGACTGAAGGAAGTAGTGCAACCCGAACTAAAAAAACATCTGAGGGTCCAGACACTTACCAGTCGACCCAGAGTCCCCCTCCGGGAGTCTGCCGGGTCCCACACCCCCAAACGGAGCCGCTGTCCCGCTGCCCCCTCTGCCCTTGCCTTTCCTTCTAGCCCGTTTGCTGCAGGGTCCAAGTGGCTCCCAGGGAGACGCGAGGAGGAGCTTGCCCCGCAGCCCTTCGCCCATTAGGGACAAAGGGGACCTCTGTTTAAAAGGGGTGTGAGGGGGTGAAGTGCTGGCTCTGAGGCCCGGGAGAGGTGGCAAGAGGCAGGGGAGCCGAGGCTGGGGATCTGGCCGCCTTCAGACAGGGCGTGACCCTCCGGGCCTGCCGGGATGGTCTCACCCAGCGCTGACCTGCCTCGCCTGTTGACACAACGTCACGTTTCCGACTGCAGCCCTTTCATGTGCGGCCCGCGGCTAAATGCGGCTGCCGGTTCCTGGAAGCAGACGTGCCTGGCACCGCGTCAGCAGAAACCTGATCCCCGGGAAGCTTGGCACGGCCACGGGATCGCTCGGCCCCCAGAATAGGGCCTGGCAGCGGGCGCCGGGCAGGCCCCCCCCCCCCCCCCCCCGCCCCCTTGCGCCCAGCAGGAAGGAATCCAAGCGCTCTCCCGCAGGGGTGGGGTAGGGAGCCGGATTTAGGCAGGGCATTGGGACAAGGGCCTAATTAACTACAAGCTAGCTTCCCACGGGTCATCGCTCGTTAATGAAGCCTAACAATCTAGAAGCACCATTATGGGTAGTAGTATAACTCGCATTTTGTAGAGCAATAAAAGCCGGCTCAGAGAGGGGAGGTAATTTGCCCAAAGTCACACAGCTTCCGAGTTTCTAAACCATCATTGGGATGGTGAATATGTTGCACTGTGGCTCTCCTTAATGGGATCCAGGGTGAAGGCTTTCAGAGTTTGGTTGTTAATAATAACAATAATAATAATAGTAATAATAATAATAGCAACAGAACTACTGCTGTTAACAGCAAACCCATTCCTAGCCCTTAAAATTTGCCAGGCACTCTCCAAAGCACTCACATACAATTTAATTCTCGCAGCAACTCCATGAGATAGATAAAATTATTAATCCCCTTATATGGTTTTAAAAAACATAGGCACAGAGAGGTTAAGTAACTTGCATAAGGTCACACAGCTCTAGTGGTGAAATGAATTCAAACCTAGGCAAATTGGCTCCAGTGTCTATGTGCTTAGCTACAAAATCACATTGCCCTTCTACCTAAATGATTGTAATAATAAAAGTAAAAGTAGTAATAATTACAACTGTTACTACCATATTTTAAGTACTTTCCCTGTGCCACACACTAGCTATATTAAGCACTTTGTGTGAATTATCTCTATTTCGTCTAGCAACTGTGATAGATAAGAGATATTAATATGCCCATTTCACAGATGACACAACTGGAGCTCAGAGAGAGGAAATGCCTCATCTGAGGTGACACATCATTTAAAGACAGCGTCATGCCCTTTCTCTGGTATGAAACTGCTTCTAAACTAAGCTTCTGTTGGGCTTGGACATGCATAAGCTCATTTAATCCTCAAAATAGCCCTATGGAGTAGGTACTCTGCTCTCCAGTGGGCAGAGGAGATAACTGACACTCAGAGTAAAGTTGTTTGCCTACCTCTTTGCTGCCTTACAAATGCCCACACACACCATCCTGGAGCAAAAAATGGGCCCCTTTCTCTAGTTAGAGAAATAACCCCATACGCATTTGGGGTCACGTGGGGGGGGGGCTTAGAGACTGTGCTGAGAACCAGGATCTGGGTTTGAGGAAATTCTATGTCATATTTTCCGAGGTGGGACTAGGGGTGTTCACATCTCTCCTCACGTTAGGAGAGAGACAGGTAGAGAGGCCTGGGGGAGGAGTTGCTTGTACCACTCAGGTCAAGGCAACTCTGCTGGAGAGAGGGAGGCAGACACCGAGTTCCGTGCTCTCTCACTGGAAGGGAACCTGGGCAGGTTCAGAGACCAGGCCTCTGTAGCTGCTGTCTCTCAGCTTCCTTCAGTCCTCCCGAACCCTGACCCATGTCTCCACCCCTTGGCTGGTGAGGAGTAAGCAAGAGGCCGCTTTGCTTTGGGGAATGGGCCTCGTATCTCAGGTGGGAGCTTGCCTCGCCGCTGGGTTTCTCCTCAGGCCTCTAGAGCCCCCTGCAAGACTCAAGGAGACAGAATGTGTTGCGTTCCCAAGTGCTCTCATATAATGACTATGAGTTAACAGGATCGGTGTGTTCTCCTGAGACCCAGAATTCCCAGAGGTGCCACGTGGCGTGGAGGGCGGGGAGGCTCTGGGCTTCTCACTGCCTCTTCGGCTGGAGCAGCTTCCTTTTTCCTTTTTCCTCTGTCTTATGTCTTGTAATGATTTGTTTGAACAAGAGTTCTACTGCTAAAAACATCCCACACATGTTTGGAAGGCACCAAACTATAGCCCCTTCCTCTGGCATGGCCTTCACATCCCCTGCCTCTTTCTCTAGGATCCCGAGGGAGGCTGAGGCCACTCAAAGCCACCTCCGCCCCCCCCCCCAACCCAGCACCACCACCACCACCCCCTGTTTATCCCAAGCCATCTGTTTGGCCCGACTACCACAACGGAACATGAGCCGGGCGAAGCCTCTCCCATTGGCTATGGAAGGCACTGACATGCTTGTCTCACGGCTGGGCCATCCAGTCTTGTGATGTGGCTGGATTTGGGCCCAGAAGGCTTCTTCTGCTATAGATGGGACCCTCCCTTCCCAGAGGAATCTTAGTAAAGATACGGAGGTGGGACAAGAGGGAATGAATCACCAGGCTGCTAGGTAGTGGGGTCAGCCTCTGGCTAAGACCAAAGTGATGGGGACAGCCAGCCTCTAGTCCTCCTAAGTCCCAGCCCTGCTTTCTGCATCTCCCACTCATCTTTCAGAAGGAGAAAGGGAAGAAACGTGCTTATTTATTTGTTTGAAGGGCAACCGCTTTTTTTGAAATCGCATTATGAATGGCATATGGAGACAGGGAGTATACAAGGGTCTCTGAGGAATTCAAGTGGGGAGGGGGGAGGAGGAGGGAAAAGTACTCTCTTTCCAGAAAAGAAAAAAAAAAGAAAGTGTTTCTTAAAGTTTTAAATACAATATCTAATATTTTTATATCTTTTTCTTACTATGGAGAACTTAAAACATATATAAAAGTAGACAGAAACAACAAAAAGAAAAATGACCCAATTTAAAAATAGGCAGAGGACTCGAATAGACATTCCTCTAACGAAGATATACAAATGGCCAAGAAGCACATGAAAAGATGCTCAACATCATTAGTCATCAGGGAAATGCAAATCAAAACCACAGTGAGATATCACTTCACACCCACTGGGTTGGCTGTAATGAAGAAAAAACAAAACGGAAAATAACAAGTGTTGTCGAGGATGTGGAGAAATTGGAACCTTCATAAATTGCCAGTGGGAATGTGGAATGATCCAGCTGCTTGGGAACACTGAAGTGGCTCCTCAAAAAGGTAAATATGGAGTCACCATAGAACCCTGCAGTCCCCGCACCTAGGTGTATACCCCAAAGACCTGAAAGCAAGTATTGCAGTAAGTACACAGGCATGCATATTCACAACAGCCAAGAGGTGGAAATAGCTCGAGTGTTCATCAGTGGATGAATGGATACACGAAATGTGCCGTGTGTATGTACATACACACACGTGTATATATTAGACTAAAAAGCATTGAAGGGCTGATATGTTTTATGATATGGATGAGCCTCGAAAACATTACTCTGTGAAAGAAGCTCACACAAAAAGTCGCATGTTGGATGATTCCATTTATATGAAATCTTGAGAATAGACAAATGCACACTGACAGAACATAGATTGGTGGTCTTCAGGGGCTGGAGGAAGGAAGAAATGGTGGGAAAGTACTCAGTGGGTACAGTGGTTTCAGTTTGAAGTGATGGAACTATTTTGGAACTAGATAGAAGTGGTAGTCGCCTAAGTTTATGAACCTACTCAGTGCCACTGAATTGTTCACTTAAAAATGGTTAATTCTGGGGCGCCTGGGTGGCTCAGTTGGTCAAGCATCTGCCTTCGGCTCAAGTCACGATCCCAGGGTCCTGGGATTGAGCCCCACATGGGGCTCCCTGCTTAGCAGGGACCCTGCTTCTCCCTCTCCTTCTGCGGTCCACCTCCCTCCCCTGCCGCCCCCTGCTCTCTGGCTCTCTCTCTGTCAAATAAATATATAAAATATTTTAAAAAAATAAAACAAAATGGTTAATTTTGGGGTTCCTGGGTGGCTTGGTCAGTTAAGCGTCCCACTCTCCACCTTGGCTCAGGTCTTCTTTCTTTGCTTTTCTTTTTAAAATTTATTTGAAAGAGAGAGAGCACAGAGGTAGAGTGGGAGGGAGAGGCAGATGCCTTGCTGAGCTGAGAGCCCAATGTAGGGCTCAATCCCAGCACCCTGACATCATGACCTGAGCCCACGGCAGACATTTAACAACCAACCGAGCCACCCAGGTACCCTCACTTCAGGTCTTGATCTCAGGGTTGTGAGTTCAAGCCCTGTGTTGCCTTAAAAAAAGAAAAAAAAAGATTAATTTTCTGTGAATCTCACTGATATAAATTTTTTTAAAAGATTTCATTTATTTATTTGAGATGCAGAAGGAGAAGCAGACTCCCTACCAAGCAGGGAGCGTGATGTGGGCATCAATCCCAGGACCCTGGGATCATGACCTGCACCAAAGGCAGATGCTTAACCAACTGAGCCACACAGGCGCCCCATGTAAATTATTTTTTAGAAAATACCCAGCATAGCATAATGAACCCTCTTTATACCAATCACTTGGGTTTAACAATCATCAACTCATGCTCAGTTTCATCTGTAATACATGTACTGATCTGCTTTCCCTGCTCATATATTATTTAGAAGCAAATCTGGACATCATATAATTTCATTTATAAATATTTTAATATATGTCTCTAAAAGGTAAGCATTCTTTAAAAATTACAATAGCATTATCACACCTAAAACAATTTAACAATACCGAAAGACAATTTTTGTTTTTTTTTTATAAAATTCATTTAAAAAGTAGTATTTCTAACTGTACAGTCATCAAAAGTACAGTTACCAAAAATGCACACATTTCACTTGCAGTCTCCTGAAAGGCAATTTTTAAAGACTGATTTTCTGAGTACCAGTACAGAATGGTTTCAAAATCTAAAAGTATGAGAAACGATCAGTAAAAAAAATTTTTCTTCTCTCCTGATTCGTCCTCTTTTATCTAGTCCCTCTCCTCACCAAAGTCACCTACAAACAGGCTGCTAGGCACAGATTTATTTTAGAGCTTATTTATATTTGTGTGTGCAAATAGAAACATGCACTACCATTTGTAGTCTTTTCTCATACAAAAATAACACGCTATCTACACCATTCTGCCCTTATTTTTCATTTACTACATCTTGGCAGCTATCCCCATGAATACCTAGAAAGGCTTTTAATTCTTTTTCATGACTATGTAGTATATTATTGTATATACTATGATTTATTTGACCAGTTCCTTATGATGGACATTTGGGTTATTTCTGATCTTTGGCAATTATCAATGGGGCTGCGATGACTAATTTTATACATGCATTGTGTTGCATGTGTACAATACTTTTGGGGTAAACTCCCAGAATCCCATGGGATTGCTGTCCATAGCACGAGCATCTGTCATTATGATGGATATGACCAAAGCTGTCTTCCATGGGGTTGTGACAGTTCATATTCCTTTAGCGACCCAGCAGTGTTGCCCGTCTGGGAAGTAGTTTGCAAGAGAAGTCAGAAGCCTGGGAACATGAACATCTTTAGACCAAGAGATTCTACTTCTAGGAGTTATCCTAAGGGAGTTATGAATCCAGTTTTCAAAGATTTAGCTACAAGGATGAACATTTCTGTGTCATAGTTAAAAAAAAAAAATCACCATCATCAGAAAAATGACCTACAGGAGCCTGGTGGAGTATCTGAGGAATTTATGGTATGTATAAGTGCTGGAATACTATATAGTCATGAAAAAGTGTGTGGGGAAAGTATCATTATTATTTATTTTTTGTTAAGGGGGGAAAAGTAGGTCACAAAACAGTATCTTCAGAATGATCCCATTCTTTAAATGAAGAATTGCATCTATACTTTTAAATATTCTCTTTCTCTTCACCATTTTCCACTCCTGTAAAATGAGGCAATAATAATCCGCTCACTGAGTTGCTGTACAGATTAAATTAGTTAAAATGTCTAAGATGCTCAGAAAGGTATCTGGCACAGAGGATGTTCTGTGTCGGGGTTAGTGAAAGTCAGGGAGAATCACCATCATTCTTATCATTATTAATTGTATTATCATTGCATAAGAGAAAGGTCTGGCAGACAAAATAACAAAATTTTAACCATCTTAGCAGGCCTTAGAGTTATTATTACTTTGAGGATTTTTGCTTTTTTATTTTCTTTTTTTTTTAAATAATGAACATGTGTCATTTCTGTAATATATATCATGAAGTGCAAAAAAAAAAAGGACAAGAATGGATGGAATTCTTCTGATGTAGTCTTGGAAATCTGCACTCAGCAGAACCCCAGAATGATGTGGAAAGAAAAGGAAGGAGGTTTTTTTTTTTTGGTTTGTCAGCTCAGGCTTGGGCAGGGCCCGCTCTACACAGTAGGAAGAAGGCAACTCCCTCTGACAGTCAATGGAAGGGAAGCGAACAGGCTCTCCCAGCTCACATATACAAGATTTGAAGGGGACTTTAACAAGTAGAGCAATGACAAAAGATACAAACACACACAGTGGCCTGTCAAAGTCTTAAGATAGGGGTCCAACTCCTTGGCTGCTGTGTCCCTAGCAGCTATCCTGAAGGACAGGAAAAATTCAGCCAATGTTTCCTGCATGAACAAGTGAACCCAGGCTTCACTGTGTTACTTTGGCAACCTTTCACCTTTCTGAGGCTCAGTCCCCTCTACCACCAAATGGGAATATTAGCGATCTTGTAGAAACCACTGTGAAGATGAAAAGAAAAGTTTGTACATAGACTAAAGAGCACCTGGCTCAAATCGGGCACACAGCAGGTGCCCAAGCATTTGAGGAATAAATGAATGAGAAGAACAAAGGGCACTAGGAGGAGCTTATTCACATTAAAGAACAAATGATTGATGACCTTCTTCCCTGAGAGAAGCTTTGTAGGGGAAAAAAGGGAGAAGCTGGGGGACATCTAGCCTATACCCCAGACCTTGTGCTAAGTACTATACTAGGCACGACGAATGCACTACCTTGTGTAATTTCCATTTTGCACGTACAGAAATTGAGACCCTGTGAGATCAAATGACTTACCCAAGGTCACATGGCAGGCAGATGGCACAGCCAGGATTTAAGCCAACATATGACTCAAAAGTCCTTGCCAAAGAACCTTGGATGACAACGTGGACGATGTCCTGAGGAGGGAAGAGGTTGTGGGGCACCCACGGAGACAAGCAGTACTTTAAGCGTGTTGCCGAATTACCCAAAAGGCAGGTGCATGAAGAGCCCTGGGAAAGCAGCCCTGGCTCCCTTCCACGGCTTCCGATACTGGAAAATCATTTCTTTTTGATATTTCCGAAGAAACTATTGAGATAATCTCGTGAAGCTGATCAAGACCTTATTGGGTTTTTCTACATTTATTTTGTTTAGTGTTATGTTCAGTTTGAATTTCCTATGGGGAGGGAGCACGTGACATTTGTGCCTCAGGACAGTAGGTCTTAATTCCCCCCTGGAGTCTTAGGACCTCTTCAGACTTTCCCCCACATGCACTAGGCCACCCTCCCAGAGTTTGGGGTGGTGGTGAGGAGGGCCCCCTACTCTCCTTCCCTAGGGGCTCCTGAGGCCACGTTCGAGTGTTTCCCAGGGCAGTGGCCTGGGCTCCCCTGACCCGTAGCTTCCCATGGACCAGCCCTTCAGACAAGGCACTCACTGTCCAGGCATGTTCCAAGCCACCGGCTCGAGTCTGAGCCAGCCCAGGCCTGTTGCAATGAGTCAGCCTTTCACTGGGGAAAAACGTGGTGACTGGCCGACAAGTCACTTTTTCCAGCTTGGCCCTGGTCCTGGGCTGGGTTTTGGGAGGGCTTCTTTTTTCCCTTTGGGATTCTACTGCTTAGGGCATACTCCTGGGGGATCCTGGGAAGCCTGGGGGCTGGAATTCTTATGCTAGGGGTAGGTCAAGTTGCTTTAATCCAGCAGAATGAAGGTGTCCCTCCCCTACACAGAGAATGGGGAGGCCACAAAGATTGTCTCTGCATCTCCTACACAGGTGAGCCCAGAATGGCCGCTGGGGAAGGGGTGTACGCAAAGATGTCCACCTGGCACCCTTTGCAGGCCATGGAGACACAGTGCCCCCCGGGACCCGGAGCTTGGGACATACTTGGCCCCTTACCAACTAGAATGCTTTCCTGAAGATGCTGCTGCCCAGGGCCCCTACAATCGTAAAGCCAGCACCGTTACCTTCCATGAACCTGCCCCTGCCCCAGCTCAGTGCCAGGGGTTGGGTTTCAGAGCTGTACACTTTACCGTCCCTTCTGACTCCCCTCCAGCTTCTCTGAGGTTTGCACAGCTCCGCTGACACGGATTCTCCCAGTGTAATTGGGGGAGGGAGAGGCATGACCATTAGTCAAAGGTGGGAAGGGTGTGTGCTAGTGGGGTTTGGGGCCTTAGTGGCGCGTGGAGCGAATTCTTTCTCTCCAGGAGGAAAGACTACCCCCTCTGCCTCTCTGCCTCTGAGGCTCCGGCTTACGCCTCCTCGTTTTTGTGATCCGCAAAGACTAACCTCTCTCAGCAGACCATTCATTCAGGCCGCAGATATTTACTGATACCCTTTACTGTTAGCCCAGATTCTGGGCTTTGGGGTGCAGCGGTGTACAGAGCAGTCGTGCCCCCGTCTGTTCTGTGGAGTGTCTGAGGGGAGGACACGGGTACTCACCAGATAATTACATAAGCAGATGCCAACAATCCACGACAGGAAAAAGAGTATGCAAGAGGATCCATCGGGGCCTGGTGTCAGAGAAGGCTCACCGGAGATAGAACAGATAAGGAGGGGTAGTCTGGTGAGAGTGGGGAAGAGGGGAAGAACAGTGCTTGTAATGGGTTGAACTGTGTCCCCCACCAGCAAAAAATAAAAATAAAAAAAGATGTTGGAGTTCTAACACCCTGATATCTCAGAATGTGACCTTATTTGAAAATAGCATCTTTACAGAGGTAAGCAAGTTAACCTTGCTTGTTGAGGTCATCACGGTGGGCTTTCATCCAATAAGGTGTCCTTACACAAAGGGGCAATGCGGACACCGAGACAGACGTGATAGAGGGAGGAAGCCATGTGAGGACAAAGGCAAAGATCAGAGCGATGCATCTCTTAGCCAAGGAACACCAACGGTGGCCAGCAAGTCCCCAGAGGCTATAGGAGAAACCAGGAGCAGATTCTCCCTTGAAGCCCTCAGAAGGATCCACTCCTGCTGACAACACCTTGATTCCAGACTTTCTGGCCCCCACAACCTGAGAACATAAATTTCTGCTGTTGAAGCCACCTCATCTGCGGTCCTCTGTTACAGGAGCCCCAGCAAACCAACACAGCGTTCCACGCAGAGGAAGCCACAAGTGCAAAAGCCTTGAAGGTGAGGGGGCTGAGGCCAATTTCAGAAAACAAGCCACCGTGGTTGGAATGCAGAGTCACAAATCCCTTTATCTCTAATGAGAGGAAAGTGGGTCAGTGAGGGCGCCTCGGGCAACTATAAAAAAAATAATAAAAATAATAACCATCTTGAAGATGGGTAGAATGTATGAGATAAGCCCAGGGAGGCAGAAGTGACTGGGCTGGGTGGAGGTTTCCTTGTGGGGTTGAGGACTGGAGCCATAACCCTAAGAGAGAGAGAAATCTATCAGAAATCAGAGGGCAGGAGACCTGGAGTCTAGTTGGAGTCTAGTTGGAGCTGTGTGACGTTGGGCAACTTGCTGTCTCTGTGTCTTAGCTCTTCAAGCTCTTTCCTTATCTGGGACATTCCATGACCATGTGACTAGCAGTGTGCTTGATGTTGACACCCTATGGGTGACAGGCAGGGTGAGAGGGAAGAGAGAAGAATGAAAATAGTATCCAATATCATTTTTGTTCTTAGGGAGCTTATAGTCTACTTGAGGAAATGACATTCGTTCAGGCCAGTACACAATAAAAGTGTTTCCCGTGGTAAGATATTCTCAGGGGCTGAAGTGGAGGTTTCCCTAATTGGTTGGTGGGGGGTCCTGATGCCTGGGTAAAGGCCCCCTGGTGGTTACTTCTGTAACTGCATCTCTCCCACCCCTCCGTAGTCAATTGATCCAGGGAATAAACACATGACCCAAGCTGGACCGAACAGAGTCTTTCCCTGGGAATTTGGCTCTAGGGAAGAAAATTCAGTTTCTCTCTAAGGAAATAAGATGCTTTGGTGGCCATGTTTTCTGCCACATAGAAGGGGCCAGTTTGAGGGAATGACGCTGACAGGCAAAGACAAGATGGGAGACACAGAAAGACAGAGAGACAGAGAGACATAGACAGAGCCAGATAAGCCCTTCTGTGGTCCCAAGGGTTGGCTGTACTTCTGCTTTTCCTGTGCTTACATGAGTTACTCCCAGATTCATCATCCCCCATTTCTCCTTTTGTCCTCAGCTGTTAGAGACTAAGAACAGCATGTATCTTATTTATGGAGAGCTTACTATATGCCAGGCACTCTTCTAACGCTTTGTGGGTATTCATTTAGCCGACTGTCACCCAACCTTATGAGGTTGGTACTATTATGCCCATTTTAGAGGTGAGAGGGCTGAGGCTGAGAGAGTAAGTGGGTAAGCTACCACTTACTTACCTGGAAGTGGGTAGGCTAGCAACTGTCAGAGCAACCTCTAACCCTCTGGCACCCAGGTGTACTCCTAACCATTGGACCATACTGCCTATTTCTGAATGAATGAGTGAAAGCACTCCAGCTAGTTACAGACACACAGAGACACCTGTGTTTTAGGGGAGCTTGCTGTGGAGAAGAGCAGATGGGGGAGGAAAGCCACCGAGAGTAGTGAGGCCTGAGAAACTTAAGCTCCAGAAAGGTCCCCGAAAGAGTGAGGTATGAATGAGCCTCAAACGTGGGTTGGACTTTTGACTGTCACAAGGAAATAGGGACACTTAGGTCCGGAATCTCCTTCTTTTTTGGAAGATTTTTTTTTAAAATTTATTTATTTTAAAGAGAGAGAGCGCAAGTGAGGGGACAGAGAGGGACAAGCAAACTGCACCAAGTGCAGTGCCCAACGTGGGACTCATCTCAGGACCCCAAGATCCTGACCTGAACCGAAAGCCAGAGTCAGGTACTCAACCAACTGAGCCACCCAGGTGCCCTGGAATCCCCTTCTTCTTAAATCAACAGAACAACTGCTTTCATGAATTGAGAGCATTCTCTGTGGCTTGCATCCTTCCTACCTTATCTTCGGAATCATCTCATCCTCCAGTGTCAGAAGCTTGTCTAATCACCCTTTGGGACGGCTCCCCTCACCTAGCAGTCTAGAGCAAGGTCAGCCTCATTGGCTGTTCTTTTCAAAGTCATGCAATCTTCCTTGATAATGACCAGCATTTTTAAAGCAAAAATTAACAAATATTTATGACACCCACGGGCTTCACAAGCTGAGGAAGCTCAGAACTCTGACCTGTGAGTCGGACTAGCTCCATCAGTAAGGGTGGATGAGCCCCAGTGGGAATGGCAGAGCACAGGGCGATCACTTCATCTGCTGGCTGCCTTTGCTGGGAGACTAGATTTCACTCCTATCTCCTCTGGTGATCTCTCGAGCACCCTCTTCGCCCTGGTGTGGGAACGCGCTGCTTATTAGTTTGAGGTCAGGCCAACTGGACAAGAAAAGGCATATCCCAGTTTCAAAGGGCTGCAGCAGACCGGGGCCCGGGGCAGAGGCTGATGCCCCCCCCACCCCCACTCCCCGGGGTGAATCTGGCTGCATCAGGATTGAGCCGACGAGAAGCAGGACGGGGTGCTGTTCCGCAGGCTGGAGGGGTTTCTAAGTTGCCAACAGATCTGACGGAAATTCATCTTCCAGGCAGCCTCATCTTTCAGGAAAACAACCTCTTTTGGGGGAGTCTCAGGGAAAAAAGATAAAAGTCCTTTTGGAGAAAAATGGCCCTTAAAAAAATGCACCCTCACTCTGAGACACATGAACTCTTACATAACTTTGGAGCATTTTCTTTGTTCCTGGTACTATGCTAAGCACCCTATATACACAAGACCTCTTTTAATCCTCAGGACCCCTCAAGCGGAGAAGATGACTCCCCTCATCACATGTCCTGGGAAAAACTGACGGTCAGATTTTTTTGGAGGTCATCTAGCTAATAAGTGACAGAGTCAGGGGTCAAACTCAGGTCTGACCTCAAATTCCTTGCTCTTAGCCATAGGGCTGTGTCGGGACCAATTACATGCACATTCACGGAAACCTAAATGTTTCCCTCTTGTCCCTTCACCGAATGTGTTGTAGCTCTTAAGGACCTACTGTGTGACGGGTACTGTTTTCGATGCTGGGGATAGAGCAGTACTTAAATAAAACAGACATAAACCCCCGTGGCCATGGAGCAAAAAACGTATCAACAAAATTGAAAAGCAGCATTAAGTCAGGGATCATCGTGTCCACTTTGGTAGATGAAGTAACTGAGACAGGTGTTCATCATGGTCTACGTAACCCCCAAATCCATTCCTTCGTGTTTGCTGTCCAATATTCTTTGACGGCCTACTCGGGGTCGGGCGCTGTGCTAGGCCCTGGGGCCCCCGGGGTCACCGAAACGGATGTGGTCCCTGCTGTTATGGCATCTACATTCTTGTCAGATTGCTCACTGTCTTCCTAACCTGTAGCTGCTGCTCCGGGGACAGAAGCTCTACTAGTTTCTGCCTCGAGGCTGTTTCTCAGAAAAACCTGAAGCCAAAGGGGCAAGGACAGCCACGTGTGAGCCAACCAAGTGAGTACAGGGGCTGGGGACCGTAGATGCCCCTTTGTTCTCCCTCTCTTGGCGGTGACCCCTGACCCAAGGCTCGTTGGAAGGAACTCTAGGGCCGAAGTCAGAGCCCTGGGTCTTTACCAGCTCCTGGCTTTGAGCCAGTCATCTAAGCTCTCCAAGGCCCATCCCTCATCTATAAAGTGGAAAGAAGCCTTTGACCTATTGACAGATTTACAAGATGGTGATGAAGTCAAATGAAATAATGGCTCCATGAGCTTTTTTTTTTTTTTTTTTTTTTTAAAGATTCAATTTCCTTGAGGGGCACCGGGCTGGCTCAGTCAGTTAAGCATCTGCCTTCCAGGCTCCTGGGATGGAGCCCTACGTTGGGCTCTCTGCTCAGCTAGGAGTCTCTCCTTCTCCCTCTCCCTTTGTGCTCTCCCTTTTTCTCTCTCAAATAAATAAAATATTTTTTTTAAATAAAATATTTTTAATAAAATCCTTTAAAAAGGATTTTAATAAAATCCTTTAAAAATATTTTATTTATTTGAGAGAGACCACAAGCAGGGGGGAGGATGGGTGGTAGGGGCCGAGGGAGAAGGAGTAGAGAGCCTGACCTGGGGCTCGATCCCAGGACCCTGGGATCATGACCTGAACTGAAGGCTGCCGCTTCACCAACTGAGCCACCCAGGCGCCCAACCATGAGCATTTTGGGATTTTTCTTCTGGATCCTACATTCTGCACTAGTGTCTTGCACTTCTT
>CM053603.1:37818558-37828866 GCA_028646535.1 Procyon lotor
TCTCCCAGGTCTAGAGACTTTCTCTTTAGAGAAAAACTGATTCTGGATAGAATTGAATAATAGGGGCCAGATCTACTCTCGCACCTGAAATAATTAAAAAGTGCCTTAACCATGTCCTGACAAAACTCGATAATATTTATAAGAGTGAAAAAATATCCAGCACCCAACAAGGTAAAATTCCCACCGACTGTCATCCATTCAAAAGAATTTACCTGTGGAGCATAAGGAATACCATGGAGGACATTAGCAGAAGGAAAGGAAAAGTGAATTGGGAGAAATCGGAGGGGGAGACGAACCAGGAGAGACTGTGGACTCTGAGCAACAAACTGAGGGTTTTGGAGGGGAGAGGGTGGCGGGTTGGGTGAGCCTGGTGGTGGGTACTGAGGAGGGCACGTATTACATGGAGCCCTGGGTGTGGTGCATGAACAATGAATCTTGGAACACTGAAAAAATAAAATAAAATTAAAAAAAAAAAGAATTTCTGGTGGCAATATCTTGGACAAGAGTATAAGCCCCCTGAGGGCAGGGATTTTTGTCTGTTTTATTCCACAGGTCCTAGAAAAGTGTCTGACACTTCGTAGGTCCACAGTAAGTCCTTGCGGAATAATGAGTGAATGATGGGACATCAGGCATCAGTGAGCACAAAGCCAGGTCTGGGCAGGGGTCTCCTCCAGAGTCTAAGAAACCACCCGTGGCTCACAGCCTGCCCGAGGAAACAGTCCTCAAATCAGCCCACATGTGGGAGATAAGACCCTCTGAACAGTGACAGTCTTTGGGGGGAGGGAACCTCTGCCCCAGGAGCCCCGTCCTCACGTCATCGTGTCGTCGGGAGGAAAAGGAAAGCTTTTACTCAGTGATAACCATCGCTGTGAACTCCTCCCCACAGCTCCCCTCCCTGCGAGCCCCCGCCTGTTTACTGGAAGACACGACCCTGTGTTCTACATCCTGAGCTCTGAGAGATTTCATCACTGGCTCAAGGCAAGACAGAGCAGCTGGGTGTCAAGGTGACAAATCGTGTCGGATCTGGGATGGTTGGGGTGCTTTGGCGGGGGGTATGTTGAAGGAATCCACTCATTCATGTGTTAATCCTTTCATTCTGCACAGAGGGATTTGGGTCATGCCTCATGTGTGCTTGAGGGCTCCAGAGACAAAAATGAAAATGGTGGTGATGAAAATAATCATAAAAGTCATATTTTCTAAATGATTACTTCAGAAGACAACATGCTGGTGTGGCCAAAATGTGGCTCTAAGCCAGTCTACTTGGATACCTAATTTCAACCCTGCGTCTCATCATCCCTGTGACTCTGGGCAAGCTACCTACCCTCTCTGAGACTCCATCTCCTTGTCTCTAAAATGGGGTTGTTATAAATGAGTTAATATATTTAAAGCTCCTTGAACAGTATTGGCTATTTCTTTGCCTGGCATACTGTTAGACACTTCCCAGGCTTATGCTGGGGTAGCCGGTGTGGTTGTGGTGGTGGGGCAGGGCAGGCAGCGGGGAGGGTTGGTGCTGCAGTCATGAGCTGTGAGCTGGACGCTAGGCACCCCTCTTTCTCACTGTGTGACCTTGGGCAGGTCCTTACCTTCTCTGAACCTCCCTTCTCTCAGCTGGCAGGTGATGCAGAGTAAACTCCTCGAGGGTGGAGAATTCTGTTTGTTCACTCCTATCTCCCCAGGGCCTTAAACCGTGCCTAGCTTAATAAATACCTCTTGAATATTTGGATGAATGGATCATCAATCAGGCTCAGCGGCATCATCTGTAGGGCCCAGGGTAAAATGAAAAGGTGGGGCCCCTTGTTAAAAAATTAAGACTTTAAGGTGGTGATGGCTAAGTATAAAACCAAGCACGGGGCCCTTCGGAGTGCAGGGTGGCCCTGTGTGACTGCACAGGCCACTTGCCCACGAAGCTGGCTCTGACACTAGCTCTCCCGTGTTGTTGATACGAGGACAAAGTGAGTTAATGCCCATAAAGCAATGAGCATATGCTTGACCCAGAGCAGGGTCTCAGTGTATGCAATATCCCTCCTATCCTAATTTGTGTCCACCCACATCCCTATGAGAGCACACGGGTGTTAGCCCACTTCACAGGGCAGGGAAGCAGGGCTTGGAGAGGTGAGGAGGGCACTTGCCCCTGTCCCACTGGGGAGGAGGGGAGGACTTGAACCCAGGTCAGGCCCATGCTGACTCTACTGTGAGGGAATGGTGAGTGAAGGCAGGAGAAGACACAGAAGTCTGTGGAGAGCCAGGAGGATGGAACCTTGGGTCAGAATGTCTTCCTTAGGCCTGATCGTCTGATCACCCTGGTTTGCTCCTGTTGTCCAACGGGGAACCCACAGGCCCGAGAGGCTCTGCGATTGGAGGGGGTCGTGGCCAGCAGGGACCCGGGGGAGTCAGGACTGAGGCCCGGGCCAAAGGGGGCAGAGCCTGGGCTGGCCGTGGAGGCCTGAATTTATGGATGAAAATCCAGCCTGTGCTACTGACAGCCCCTCACAAAACTGTCCCTTTCCCATGGTCAAGAAGGCTGCTGTGACCCCACCTGCTGCCCCACCCCGCCTCCTCCCATGCTTCTCCTTGCTCACCTCAGTCCCTCTTTGGACCTCCTTTTCTAGGTTCTTTCCCACCCCAGGGCCTTGGCTCTCACTGTTAGTCCTGCTGAGAATGGCCTTTCCCAAGTTCCTTCCCATCCATCCCACCAAGCTCATATGGTACCTCTGAAAAAAAGCCTTCCCTTACCATTTTTGCTAGAACACCACCGTGCTCACAATCTCTGTTTCCTTGCTTTGCTTGCTTCCTATCCCCATGTATAATTGCTCTCCTTGCTGATTTGCTTATTTGTTCACCCTTCACTAGAACATACACAAATAAACTTGGTAACAGGAACTATGCTCAGGGCTCTATTCCTCTCATCTAGGACAGTGGCCACCAAATGGGAGGGATCGATGCATATTTGTCGAGTCCACGGACAAATGAATAGCTGTATGACAGTGGGAAAATGACTTGTGCTCTTTGAGCCCTGGTTATCCCATCTATAAAACAGGATTAATACCTATTTCTTGGGGGGACATGTGGAATAAAACAAGACGGCCAGTTATCGAGGGCTCCCTGTGTGTCAGGCACTGTACTAGGTACACAAAGCCCGGCATCTAGAAAGTGTCTGATTACGACGACTATTACTTGCATTACTACCTTTGCTACTACTATCAGACCACAGGTCGGGCTCCCTGAATTGACAAGCTGCACCCTGGATCCTGAGACATCCCCCAAGAGGTTCTATGGAGTCTCAAGGTAGGGAGACAATGCCGGGAGCTGGAAACAGAGGTGACACTTTGGGAAGGAAAACTAGTCTGAAATTCTCCAGGGTTCCTTCTTTTTGGATTTCTCTTTTCTCTCCTGACTATCCCATCCCACTCCACCCCTGCTCAGCCCCGCCCTTCCCAACCACACACCAAGAATAACCTCACACCCTGCGTGCCTCCGTGTCACAGTTTCCTGCCTTTATGGTCACGGGCTGCTCGGGCTCTGAGGGATTTTCCAGCTCAGGGCAACGCTAGTGGGACCCGAGGCAATGTGACATAAGAGGAGGTCTGATACAGGCTCAGAACCAGGAAAACCCCCAGCAGGCACCGACAGAGAACCGGAGCGGGGCCCCTCTGAGGGTGCCTGTGGCGGAGGCCCCCCGGGAAGGGGAACCAGGCCTTCTCTCTGCCTTCACCCTCTGCCCTCAGAGCAGGCCGCCAGAGGCTTGCTGGTAGTGGAGGCTGTCCTGGCTCATGGCCAAGGGTCTCCAGACTGACCAGGCCCAGAACCAGAAATTGCACTTCATGTCTGAAAAATTCACGGGCAGACTGGATCCAGATGGATTCCCGTTTAGAGACCCACCCATTCCTTGAGGAAGTCCTGTTTTCTCTACCTTCTCTTCCCCTGCAGATGGTTTCCAAGGACTGTCGGGTGTCCTGCACTAACCCCTAGCAGCCTCAAGGATAACCATCACCCTCAGATACCATCTTGAGAGAGCTATTTCCCCCCTTGGTCTTTCTCTTCTAATCTCCACTCCTGATATTGATCTACTTCTTCCAAACCTGTCAAGGGACCTGGTTTCCAGTCCTGCTCTGGCTCTGACTCACTCAGTGACTTCGAGCAATTTCCAGCCCTGCTCTGGGCCTCAGTGACCCATTTGTAAAATGAGGCCCTACGTGGTCCATTTCAGCTCTGACCTTCTAGGGTTCCAAGTTTAGAGATTCAACCACGAAAATATTTCCTGGAAGGTATGCTGCTCCCTACCCCATCTCCATGCCCTTAGGATTTGACAGATTCACACACAGTATGACCTGCTCCCTGCCCATCTTCTTGGCTATGTGACCATGGCTGCAGTCACTGTCAACTGGAAGACCAAAAAGGCAAAATATCTAACACAGTGCTTCCTAACACCTAGCAGGTATGCACTAAAAGGAAGCCATTCCAAATTGAGTAGAAAAGAACAAGAGGACAGAAAGTCTAAAGGGAAAAATGTGACCAAAGAATAATCCATTCAGCAAACATTTGGAGCATGTAGTATGTGCACTGGGGTTACAAAAATGAATATAGAACTCAAGAACTCAGAATTCAAGGTACTGAAAGTGGAGGAGGCAGATTTGTCAACAGATGTTCTATAGCACTCTGATTTCTCTATTTCCCAGAATCCAAGTCCATCGTGTACAGTTGTACACGTTGTTCACTGCACAAGCGTACAGGCTCAGAGTTAATGGGTGCTGAAATTCAAGCCAGGTTCCATTTCCTAAGTATGCATCTAGAGGGCTGTCTCTTCCTTGATGGGTGCTTTCTCCTACTTCTCACAAATGTGCCACATGAGCTAGCTGGCCCAGGCCCAGCAGCATCCACATTTGCCTGCTCTGAGCCATTCAAGCCCCTATAACCAGGGAGATCATTTCAGGTTTAAAAGAACAGTGTTACCCCCCCACCACCACCACACACACACTACCTCATGAGTACCTCATCATCCTCAGCTTGGCCTTCAAGCTCCTTTTCTGTCTGCCACTAGCTCCTTCTCATCCAGCTCTACGATCCCCTCCCTACTCATACTCTTTATGACTACAGAGTCCATACTTATTCCTTCACTTCCTTCCTCTAAGCCAGAAGGCCTTTGCACATGCTGTTTCTTCTGTCAGGAATAACCTCTTTTCCCTGTTTGACCAGCGAATGCCTCAAATCTCCAGATCCCAGTTTAGATACTATTTTCTCCAAGAAGCCCATTTTGAATCCTCTGCATGCCCCCACCCCATCAGACCTCATTTGCCCTCACAGCTGCCACACTTCTGTAAAGTACTTGTCAGACTCATAATTCAATGATTAATAGTATCAATAGTTGATGATTGCCTTTCTCCCCTAGGAAGTTAGAAGCCCTTGGAGCATGGCTACCAAGTCTGCTCCATGTTGTATATGTTATCTATGCCCCTTATTATCTGTCTGCTTGCTATGTGCTAGAACCCCAGTGCATATAGTTGGTTCTCAATTATTGAGTAAGTGCCCAATGACAACTTAATAGAATGAAGTCCAATAGAGAGGTGAGTTCTACTTGCCTGAGGAAGGAGCAGATGCAAACAAGGAAGGTTGCAAACAGGAGGTATCCTTGTTTCGGGAAGTCTAGGGGGACATGTGGCGCTCCCAGGGCACCCCAGGGGAAGGCAAGGGCAGAGGGCACTAGGCTTCCGGGGGCCTGTGGAGAGGGGCCGCTCCAGATAACTTGGCCATCGTGTGGAGGTCAGAGATCTCGTCTTCCTCAATTTTCTGGGTGCCCCCAGACAGGTACAGCCCCTGTGCCTTTGCTGCCATGTTGATAAGACTCCCCAGATGTCCCGATCGGGTGAACAGGAACCCTGTATGGTTCCAAACCCCATCATAAAACCGCAGTGCGGCTTCAGGAACCCTAGCTCACATTGCCACTTGGCTGGTGGTTTCGGAGCAGGCTGCTCTCTTGGATGCAGAGAGGGCCCCTGTGGTCCAGGGAGAGCAGAACCGGAGGCCATAACAAATACCTTCGCGAGGCACCCTTAAAGTGCTTTCAACTGCGGGTGTGTGTGTGTGTGTGTGTGCTCGTGACAACCCTCCCCCCCCACACACACACCAGGACACGGCCTTTCTTGGGGCCCCTTCGCTTCTCCTGAGTTAATTACTCTTTACGTGCTAAATGTAAATTACACTGTTAAATGATCAGGGACATTTTCAAACACGTTTGCAATGGGAGAGAACCACATAAAGAACCTCCCACCCAAGACCCAGCTTCAAGAAATGCCCATTCCGGCACCGTTTTGCTTTATTTATATTTCCCCCCAAACTGGATTCGTTTAAATCAAATTCCAGACAACGCATCATGTTATCTGGAAATGCTTCCCGGTCAGTCCCTTTTAAAATGCAAATAATCCACATTCTCGACAAGGGGGGAAATGTTTTCAATTAAGAGAGGAAGAAAATGACACATATCCCAATCACCTGGTGTTAATTTAACTGGGGTGGCTCCCGGCAGAAGGAGTCACTCACGTTGGGTTTGAACCTCTGCTTTGCCACCTGCAGTCACGTGACCCGGGCCAGGTGCCCCTGCAGGCCTCAACTTCCGTGGATATAAAATGCCCCGAGAAAGCGTGTGTGTCTCACCTGGGCTTGTTGTGAGGAAGAAAGTCGTGCTTACCGTTGGCTCGTGCTCAGTCCAGATGGAGCATTCCGCCTGGCCTAAGACCTGTGACGTGCTTGGCACCAGAACACTGCACAAGGCACAGCTGCTTCACCCACAGAACGGGAGCAGCATCTCTCAGGAAGGGAGGTGGCCCAGTGTGGGAGGGAACACTTCTGCATGCCTGGGAGATTTGGGATCTCAGATCCCGGGCCGTCTTAAATTGCTTCCAGAGGCTGACCTCCGGGCTGGGTTATTAACTAATCCTCACCATTTGGTCAGGGTGACTTTTGCCTTCGGATTCCACACCCTCTGGAGGGAAAGGAAGAGGAAGGCCCGAAAGGAAGATGTGGTCTATACACGTCCACTTTGCAGATGGGAAAACTGAGGCCCTCCAAGAGGAGCCGCCAGCATCCCAGAGCGGGCTAATGGCAGAGCGAGGACCGGAGAAGCCAGGTTCCAGCCTCGGGCTTGCACCTATAAAACGGATAGGCTGAAAGCCCGGGAAATGTCAACTCTCATGAGATCCTGAAGGTACAACAGGCAGAAGGCCCACCCCTGGGAGCCGATGAGAGAGCAGCTGAGACGTTCATGCATTTGGGGTGAGGGCAGCTTCTAAGAATCGGGGCCATGTGTTTTTTCCCAAGAGACTTTTGAAAGCAAAGCTAGCAGGGACCCTTCTCTTCGAGACAGGAGGTCATAGCCGAGGTATCTGGCCAGATGCAAACAACTTCCCTCTCTGTTCTTGTGAAAGCTGATAAAAAGGCTTCCTTCCGCATTCTCAGGATTGGCTTTTCACCCCTAGCCACTGGCCAACTCAGCCACCAGTCCCCTTCGTGTCACACTATCCTCCCACTGCCCCCACCCTCTTGCCGCCCTCCACTTGACCTTGTCCTAGACTGTCCTTTTGGCAGGATTTGGGGGCTGCTCGGCTCTCTTCACCTCAGCTGGTTCCTTCTCTTCTTTCTGACGCTGGTGGGTTTGTGTTTCACTTCTCCACAGGGGCGAGGGGTGGAGGCCGGCTTGGTGATACGCCGCCTTATTTCTGGCAGCTGTGGTGGGCCTCGGGGGCAGAAGACGTCTAGTTCTGGTTCTGCTGGCAGACACGCCTCTCCACCTGGCCAGCTCTGGTTTCCTCTTTTGCACCCTGGGGACAGTCTAGTCTGCCTCGCAGGGTTTGGCGGTGGAAACCGGTGCTAATGACTACCACAAATTGAGCACATACTATGTGCCAGGGACAGCAAGGGATTGACCTCATGGAAGCCTCCGGACCGCTCTGTTGTACAGGTAGACTTGCCCAGCCTCACCCAGGGAGTGAGGGGTGGAGGCAGGATTTGAAGCCAAGTTTTCCATCTCTAGAGCTTGAGCTCTTCCCTGCATCACCACACTGTCTTCCTAAAAAGTAAGATCTGTACGATCCACCTCGAACTACTAGCCACAGAAGCTACAGATTTTACAAAGTGTAAAATATCTCCTCCATATTTGAGCACCATGCCCGCCATATTTGAGTGACAACTGCAGACAGGGTCTCCCCACCACCATATCTCACTAAGTAGAAAGTCTATACTTTTACTGGCTCTATCCCATTGTATTGATGAGGGCAGCGGCAGCGCAGAGTGGTTAAGGGACTGAGCAGGGTCATATAGCTAGTGGGGGGGGCGGGGCAGCAGGGACATTTGAAGGCATCCTGATTCGTTCGTTCCATTATTGAGCTCCGACTGTATACCAGCCTGCACGTCCAGTGTGGTTTTGAAGTGGGGTCCGCAGCGGGGTTCCTGCCCTCTCAGGGCTTATACTTGAAGAGGTGGGTGAGTAATCTGGTGACAGATCGTGGCAGCTAGGCTGATACCACTGGGCAAGGCTCTTTCCCTTGCACTGTCCACTTTGAAATCACAAACACACAGCAGACAGCTCACCATTAATTGCCAGAATGGATGGAGCCCCCCAAGCAACAGAGCTCTGGAGCTAGACCCTGTGGCCACAGGTCATCAGGAGTGAGCTCTGCCGTGCCCGGCTGCCTTGCTCTCTGCAGAGAACACCCAGCAGCTGCCAGGCCTGCAGGCCAGAGGCCCCCTGGGGCTGGCTGGGTGGGGCCTTGACTCTCCGCCCCACCAACCGTGCTCGTCTGAACACTGTCTGAACACTTCCCTTCCCGCTCGCCAGAACACCCATTTGGAAACCAAGGTGAAAAGAGGGTGGAGCCCAGTCTGGGATTTGAGCCGGGGCATCTACATCTGTGTGGTCTTTCTCTGTCCCCGTCTCCTCCTTCCTCAGTAAATGCACGTTCATTCAAGCAAAGCCAACCAGGCCCAGGTGGCTGTCCCAGCTGAAGCTGCTAAAGGGTCCCCTTGACTTTTTAAAAACCCCTGTCACCCCCTTCTCCCTTCCTTACCCCTCTCTCAACCTCCCTGTCTCTGGCCGCCCACTGACTCCCATTTAAGTTCTCTTCTCCCTTTCCAGTCTGCTGTTAGTTGCCCTTCATTCTTGCCACATGTTGCGGGCGAGGAGGCCTGGCTTCTCCCACCCCATACCTTTTCTCCTTGTGTGTTTGTTAAGAAAAAGTTGCCTTTTCCCCCGTCTTCAAAATAATATTCCAAGACTGTCTTCTCCCTTCGAAAGACAATCGTGTCATATACTTCAATCCCAGTCATTGGCGGGATGGCTTCTGTGACACATGTCCTTTGGTCATCCTGCTCTTGCCCAATAGAAAGGCACACTCGCTTGTCGGGGGGAGGGGTGGGGGGTTGTCCTTTTCTGACTAGGACAGAGGCACAGGCTGGGAGTGAGGAGGGAGTGGCGTGTCCACTGGAGCCTGAGACTCCCTGCTCCAGGCCCTCGGACCTCTGTCTGCAGGCGCGTCCTCGGTCCTCAGCAAAGTGCACAGAAGGCACGGCGCCCGGCTCGTCGGATTCCTGCAAGCCACGACCAACGCGGAGTTACTGAAAACATATTCCTCCACCACAAAAGTGTTTGTTTAGTCATGGTTGGTAAGAATGCATGAGAGCGAGAGCAGGAGGAGCAGGAGGAAGAGAGAAAGGGAGAGCAGAGACATGGCAGGAGAGGGGAGAGGATGAGAAAGTCCAGCCAGAGAGGGAGCGTGAGAAATACGGACAGAAACGTCATTCGGGAACCGGCACAGGAGACAGCAGCGACAGAGGCAAAAACGAGAAGGAGAAAAGACACAGAGGGAGAGAATGGGAGAGCCAAGGGAACCGAAGATTCAGAAAAGGGGCAGGACAAAAGGAGGGAGAGCCTCGGGGGAGAAAGGAGAAACGAACAGGAAAAAAAACCCACAAAGAACCACTGATTTTTAGAGCTGAGAGGGGCCTTGAGAATTGCTTCTTGATTTGGCCAACAGAGTCTTCTAGACCCAGACTGCCTTGGTTGCCCACTTCCCAGCTGTGCAGAGGAGAAAGGTTACTAATTCATCATGCCTCAGCGTCCTTAACTGCAAAATGCAGACAGTAGTCTCTACCTAAGGGTGCTTGGGAGGACTGCTTGAGTTAACACCTTTAACCAATGGTCAAGAAGGTCAGTTCTGGTGGTTACCATTTATGGAGCATTAATGTGGCAGGAAGTGTGTGGTGTGGGACCCACAGATGCCCCAGACCCCTGCGCTATTGTTGGGGGCGGGTGGGAGTGGC
>CM053603.1:37829366-37839811 GCA_028646535.1 Procyon lotor
GGTGGCCTTCTTCATGCCATAATTCATACTTCTTTTTTATTCAGATTAACCTTTTGCAATTCCATCATAGTACATCACTTTTACTGTGACATTATACCACTGTTTAAGATTTCTTGTACTGATCCTTCGATTAATTATCTGATAGTATTTATTTTCTCTGGGTCAATACAAGTATTTACCATTTTAACTGTTCTTGTGTAGTTTTGACATTTCTATACACCTAGGAAACCTCGCCACAATCCGGAGAATCAAGAGAATGGTTGCGTATGCCTCAATAATCTCCCTCCTGCCCCTTCCTGCCACTGGCAACTGCTGATTCTATCTATCAGCCTGCATCTATCTATCTATCTATCTATCTATCTATCTATCTATCAGTTTATGTCTCAAGTCAATGGAATCACACACTGTACATTTTCATCTAGCTTCTTTCACTCACATAATTGTTGTGAGACTCCTCCCTGCTATTGCGTGTAACATGCTTTGTTCCTTTTCATTCCTGAATAAAGTCCTCCGCTGTTTTAAAACCTGCTTTTTTCATTTAATATATCAAGACAGCTGGCTCTCGGTCAAATATCAGAATTCAGATATCAGCTGTGCCTTTAACAAATGGACAAGCTTGGGCAGAGACCTCAATGTGTTACCCGGTTTCCCCCAACCTCAATGACCACGTCTGTTAAAATCGGATCTTCGCAGTACCACCTCGGTAGGCATGGGGAATGTTAGCTGAGAGGATGTGCCTAGCAATTGCTCAATAAAGTCATCAGGAGTAGCATTGCTACTACTACTGTTAGGTTTCACATCTGGTACTTTTTTTGGGGGGGGGGAAGGTTGTTTGTTTTTGTTTTTTTAAACCTTGAGCTTCAATTTTTTAAATTAACTTATTTATTTATTTATTTATTTATTTATTTATTTATTTATTTATTTTTAGTTTTCTTAAGTAATCTCTATACCCAATGTGGGGCTTGAACTCATGACTCCAAGATCAAGAGTCCTGTGCTCTACCAGGCACTGAGCCAGCCAGGCATCCCTAAGGCACATTTTAAGAGAACATCAGACGTAGCCATGGGATGATGATGTGACCCCAAAGCTAGAAAGCAGGGAGCAGAGACCAAGTTCCCTTCCTGGTGAAAAGCAGGAGCTCCAGGGGGACAGAGCCGGTTCCTTCACCTCTCTGCTCCCCAGATTCTCTTCCGTAAGCCTGGTGGCATCCCAAATGGGGTTCGTGATGCGAAAGAACTTAAAGGTTCTCCATGGGTGAGAAAAACGGGAAGCTGGGTTAACTGCAATCAATTTAGTCACGCAGACTGTCATGCCTTATCACTCCGACCCCAGAGCCCCACGTCTTCTCTGATTGCTTGCTCAAATAACAGATTAAATCATCTCTAGCATGCAATAACTATGTTATGTTCAAACAGAAGTGTCTCCAAAAGAAAAATACTGTGTAATTTCATTCATATGTGGAATCTAAAAAGCAAAACAAATGAGGAAACAAAACACAACACAAACAGACTCATAGATACAAAGAATAAAGTGTTGGTTACCAGAGGGGATGGGGGTCACAGAACAGGAGAAATAGGAGAAGGCAATTAAGAGATATAAACTTCTAGTTATAAAACAAGTCGCTGGGATGTAATGTATAGCATGGAGAATAGAGTCCTTAATATTGTAATAACTTTATATGGTGACAGATGGTCATATCCCCATATCACGGGGATCATTTCATCACGTATGAAAATATCAAATAATTACGATGCACACCCAAAACTACTAGGATATCTTGTGTTGGTTATGCTTCAATTAAAAACACACATGAATGGGGCACTGGGTGGCTCAGTCTGCCTTTGTTAGGTGTCTGCCTTCGACTCAGGTCACAATCGCAGGTCCTCGGATCGAGCCCCTCATCGGGCTCCCTGCTCCGCGGGAAGCCTGCTTCTCCCTCTCCCTCTCCCCTGGCTTGTGTTCCCTCTCTCGCTGTCTCTCTCTCTGTCAAATAAATAAATAAAATCCTAAAACACCCCCCCCCACACACACACACAAATTAAAAAAAAAAAGAGAGAATTTTCTCCAAGGCTTACCTGCAAAGGCTTACAGAACACTTACTCGTGTCCCGGCCACAGTGTTATAAATAAAGCCTGCAAAAATTTATCTGCCCTATGCCATCCTTTCAGTGCTCCATTCTATCATCTTCCAGGGCTGGGTGGCCAAAGAGAGCCATGTCTGCTACTAGAAATACACCTAAAAACCACCGGCTTTGGAGTGAGGTGAGGGCTGAGTTCAAATTCCAGTCTTACCAAATATTGGTTCTCAAACTTGAGCCGGGCACTTTAAATCCTTTGGGCTCATCTTTTAAGATAAAAGTCCTGCCCAAATTCATGGGTGTGTTTTGAGGGCTCAAGGAGAAAGAGAAGGTGTGTACAGCCCTGTGCGGTGCCTGGCACAGGGAGAATGCCCCACATGGCAAGTAAGGGGGGGGGTGCCATAAACCTGTGTGTGTGTGTGTCAGTGAGCACTTTCTCTAAGCCTTCTGTCTCTCTGTCCCTCCTTAAATCACACCTTGTACCGCAGTCTGCCTATTTTAGGCATCTCACCAGCTGGACATGAGGTCCCACGAGGAACAGTCAGAAGGAACTAAGGCTGCATCAGCCAGGAACTAAGTGGGACATGAAAATTGTTTTTCAGGAAGGGCTGCCACGAAAAAGGTGTATTAATTAGCCTGTTTCAGCCCAAAGGACTCGGACCCGTGGGTGAGTGTTAGCAGGAGGTGATGAGGAACCATGTCGCTATCAGAGAAGTCTGCAAAAGGAAGTGGACCGCCTGAGGCTTCCTCAGCTGCCTGCTGTGGACGTGTTCAGGGGAGGCTTGAGGATCACGTGTCAAAGATGCGCTCAAGGTGATTCCCGATGGAGGAAGTTGGACCAGATGGTTGTTTTCAGCTGGAGGCAGGGCAGGTGGGCAGAATCAGGAGATGGTAGGCAGGCCTGAGGGTCCCCCACATTCTTGCAGCTACCCGAGCACTTCCTCTGTCATCGGTTTTGTATATTTGGGTTCCTGAAGATGGAAAAGATTCTGCTACTGAAAACCAGAGGGTTTTTTTGTTTGTTTTTTGGGGTTTTTTTTTTTTTTTCAATCTGCTGTCCTGGATGACCTTTTGAGGTCTCTTTAAACCCATCTAAATTGATGATTCAGAATTGCCTGTGACCCTGGAAAATAGACAACTTGTCAGAACTCTTTGGGTTGCAAGTGTCGAAACTCTCAACTTCGCTCAAGTGAGATGGAGATTTAGTGACTTGAGAAACTTGCAGCGCTGTTGAGGTAGTTCACAGAATTGATAAAAAAAAAGAAAAGAAAGAAGGAAAAGAAAGCTGTAACGACCATGAACTCAGGGGCTGGACTCAACGACGCCATGCTGCCCAAACTCCCTCTCTGTTCATCTGACTCTTGGATCTGCTTTTCTAATTTCTCCCTGGGCATTGGCCTCTGGTGAACATGGCTGCCAGGATCCTCAGCTGTGAGGAAGGGACAACGTTGTGCCCACAGCATCTGTATATGGTTCCCAGGCCATGATTATCATTGGCCATCTGGGAATCAATAACCCAGCCCTTGATGGGGTTGGAGCACTATGGTTGCCCAGGCCTGGGTTACTCCCCGTAGCCAGGGCAGGGGTGAGCCTTAACGGACTAAGGAAGGCTCTCTGAGAAAACAAAGCATAGTGATGCCTTTCCTCTTGGAAGACAGTAAGAGAACACGTACAGAGAACTTCAGGAAAACTTGTTGACTCCCTCTTAGAGAAGAGAGCTCCAATTAGAAGAGTTCCTATTTATTGGGTATTGATTTTAAGTCAAACACATTACATGCACTATCGTTTAAAAGGGTCACAAGGGTGATCTGATTTATTTTCATTTTACAGATGAGAAACTGAGGCCCAGGGAGTTACTGGGGATTTGCCCAGGCCGTCCATGTGGGCCTGCACTTCAAGCTCTCCTTCACTTTGACAATGCAGAAGATGCAGACGTTCTCTGAGGGTTTGGACATACTCAGAACGAGGTTCCTCCAACACAGGCTAAGACCAGGGCTCACTATCTGGGCTGATGAGAAAGAATACTGGACAGAGAGACAGAGACTTGAATTCAAGGCCCGGCTCCGCCTCCGCTACTGATTAGCTGCAGGTCAAAAGAATCTTCTAGAAATGCAGATCTCTCTGGGTCATTGTGGCGTTCGTTCCGAATGCTGCAGTGCCCTCAGGAGAATGGCCATGTGTCTCACGAAGGCCAGCAACTTCCAGCACGCCTGCCTTCCTCCACATCTGCTCTGCACCCTTGTCCCAGCTTTCAGGCTTTTTTGCCCACACAGACCCTTGTGTTCGGAACTATATGCTCCCTCCCCTCATTCTGAGCCAGCACCTGCTTTTTTCTTCATGGTTGCAGCTTTCACACATCGGCTTTAGGTGAAGGCCTCCCTGATTGCCAATAGGTCACACTCCTCTAGCAAACTCCCTGGAGTCCCACTTCCTTTTCCTCCAGAGCACCTCTCTCCATGAAAGGGAACAATCCCACTTCAGTGGCCACTGGACTGTAAGTTCCTTGGGGAACAGAGGCCATTGCTGCCCCTCTCCTCTGTACCCGCAAACCCAGCCTGCTGCTCGGGGCAGCGGGAGAGCCCAGAAAGGGTCTACTGAAGGGCTCAATGAAGGTCTGAGCATCCACCCGGGCCTCCTCTTCCCAATCGTGAATGTCAGCTTGTGTAGGTGTCAAAATTTGTGACTTTAAGAGCACCTGGGTAAGGGGGAGCTCATGTCAGTGGGTGGAATTTGGTTAAAACCCAGAGGGTGTTGCATTTTATTTGAAGCCTGTAGAAGAAAAGGCTAGCGGGGGGCCATCTGGTCTGGTAACAGGTGGACTCCAAAATGAAGAGGAGAAGTTCACTGAAAAAAGCAGCCTTGCCTGTAAAAAACTCACACTCCTTCCCAGAAGAAGGCTGTCACTTGGTTCCTCTCTCCGGCTCTGACATATGCTTCAATCCCTCGCTCCTAAATATGGTTGATATTCAGAGTTTGCTGCCATGTGAGGAGAGCCTCTGTGAGGACGGGAAACAGCTCCTCCAGCAGCAATTATCAGAAAGGAGAGCTTAGCGCTGCCTTCGGGGGCCGAGCCTTTGCACAGTGTCTCCCTGGTTCAGGTCTAGACCCTGGGGGTCAAAGCAAGGTAGCCAGATCTCCGGCTCTGCTGCTGAGGGACAGAGTCTTCAAGGCTTTGGCTGTAACCAAGAGCCTCGGTCTGCCGAATGGGAGCGTGTGTCTTGGCTTGTGTGCTGGACAGACTCTGGAGCCAAGCTGGATTCAAATCCTGTTCTGTCCCCCCCCACCATAGCTATGTGACCTTGGGCCTCAGTTGCCGCATCTGTAAAATGGGGATAGTAACAGTATCTCCTTAGTATTGTGGTGAGGATTAAATGAGTTACTTTGCGCGGAGTTCTTAGGGTTCCTGACCCATACCGAGCATCACAGAAAAGTCTAGCATTCCATTTAGAAAAATCTTCTCAATGCCTACTCCGGCCTCAGGCCACCAGACTAATATTTCTCACAGAGCGGTCTGCAGGCCATCTGGATCAGAATCACTTGGGCCAGAGGTGATATTCAAAATATTTAACACCAGGAAAGGCAAGGACCTCAGAAGTGATGGCTCTCACGATCAGAGAGGCCCATCCCATGTCAGGCTTTAACCCTGTAATCTCTGAACCATGGCAGGTCTGGGAAAGATCAGGGTTAACTGGAGTGGCAGGGATTGCTCCGATGTCGTAAATGACTGTTGTGCTTTCCCCCAGATGTCGGACTTTCAGTGCTGAAACTGGAACATTCCCAGGCAAACCTGGGCCAGTTGGTCACCTACACTCAGGGCATCTGGGAGCAAGGTATGTTTATCAACTGGTTTGGAAATAACGTCAGTACTTTAACATCCAATGGGGCCATGCCAGTGCCTACTGGCTGAAAGTCAGTCCTGCCTGGGACCTCATGTGAATACTGATTCCGAGACTCTACCCTCGGAATCGGAATCGCCAAAGCTAGGAAATCTGCACCTTCAACGTGCACTCCCGGTGATTCTGATGCTTACTCACATCTGATTTGATTCATTAGATTGTCAGTTTCTGGAAGACAAGGACTGTGTGTGTCTTGCTGTGTGTCCAGGGCCAGCTAAGGGCGGGTGCTCAGTCAATATTTGTTCAAAGAACGGATACAGGTCATAGCGTGGCAGGAGGTTTCGAGTATGATGATTAAGGGCTTGGGCTCTGTGCTTGGACTGTACTCAAATCCTACTTCTTTTATTTATTAGTTGGGTGATCTTGGGGGAGTCAATTGACCTCTCAAAGATTCAGTTTCCTCATCCAGGAAAGGAGACGATAAGCATACTGCTTTATATAGATGTGTGTTAACTAAAGTAACATACATAAGGCAATTAGCCATGGTGCTTAGAGTGGAGTAAATGCTTGATAGAAAGTAGCTATCACCACTGCTGTGGTTGCCGTTGTTAATAATTCAGTTTCCTTTTTTTGAAAATTAAAATTAAATTAATCAACATAATGTATTATTGGTTTCAGAGTAGAGGTCAGTGATTCAGCAGTCTCACCCAATGCCCAGTGCTCATTACATCATGTGCCCTTCTTAATGTCCATCACCCAGTCACCCCGTCCCCCACTCCTCCCTCCAGCAACCCTCAGTTTATTTCCTATGATTACGAGTCTCTATGGTTTGTCTCTTTCTCTGATTTCGTTTTTTTTCTTTTTTTCTATTTCTTTTTAAAGATTTTATTTATTTATTTGACAGAGAGAGAGAGATCACAAGTAGGCAGAGAGGCAGGGAGAGAGGAAGCAGGCTCCTTGCTGAGTAGAGAGCCCGATGTGGGGCTCGATCCCAGGACTCTGAGATCATGACCTGAGCCGAAGGCAGAGGCTTCAACCCACTGAGCCACCCAGGTGCCCCATCTTTTTTTAAAGATTTTATTTATTTTTTTGACAGAGAGAGACAGCAAGAGAGGGAACACAAGCAGGGGAGTAGGAGAGGGAGAAGCAGGCTTCCCACAGAGCAGGGAGCCTGAGGCGGTGCACGATCCCAGGATCCTGGGATTGTGACCTGAGCTGAAGGCAGATGCTTAACAACTGAGCTACCCAGGCGCCCTTGATTTCATTTTGTTTTATTTTTTCCTCTCTTCCCCTGTGATCCTGTTTTGTTTCTTAAATTCCACATATGAGTGAGATCGCGATCATTGTTTTTCCCTCATTGACTTACTTCGCTTAGCATAATGCCCTCTGGTTCCATCCTAATTCAGTTTCCTTTAATTCAGCAAACACTTGCTGAACTGTGTGCCAGGCACACTGGTAGGCATTGGGGTTTCCACGATGAATAAGAAATGCCTCGCACTCTAGAAACACATCTGAGAACGATGAGAGTATAAAGCGCTAGGTACATCAGTGGCATGGCCTTTCTCTGTTTATCTTGTAGGTGTCCTGAGAGGCCCTTCCAGGTGATAAAGCAGCAGGCCCAGAATTGGGAAATGGGACAGGGGACATCTGAGGATTGGGAATCCCTGGCAGAAGAATAGAAGAAGCACTTTGTTTAAAGATGTGGCCGTGTGAAAGGTCATGCCTTATCAGGAGAGGGCCAGCAGATCAGGGTGGCTAGAAGATAGAGCTCATGGTTTAGGGACAGTGAGTGGCAGGCTATGAAGTGGTGTGTATTTTTTTGTATTTGAATAATAAAGGACTATTTCCTTCAACAGAGCACTGCCATGTACTAGCTGCGTGATCTGGGACAAGTTCCTTAACTTCCTAGTGTCTCAGTTTCTAAAACTAGAAAATCACGATAATGAAAGTCACTGCTCCATGGAATTAATGTGAGGATACAGGAAATAATGGTCCACAGACAGCTCTGAGCCTAATGCTTAGCATGGATGAGGCGCTCAATCAATAATAGTTATTATTACCTGTGCAGAGAAAAAAAGTCTGGGTCGGTGTACCCCAAAATAGTAATAGTAACTCTTTGTATGGTTGAATTATACATAATTTTTGTTTATTTTCTTTGTGTCTATATTTTCTAAATTGCTACAGTAAACATAAATTACTCACGTAAAAAGGGGAATGAATCTTGATGGCTTCCCTGGGAAGTGCATAGTAAATACTTTTAGAATAACTGAATATACACTCATATTCCCAGTTTATATGATTTAGGAGATTTAGTCACAGGAAAGCATAGTTCTTTAATTTGCCAAGGATTACCACACTTAAAGTTTTAAAAATAAATGGTTCCCTAAATTCTTTCAGTATAGTTTCATAAATCACTTACAAAGAACTGAAACTTTCCAATTTTTAAGTCTTTTTCCATTAAAGATTAAATTAAAAAATAAGGCTTTGCATTGATAACAGCTGTATTAGGGAGGGGGTGAGAGATAGGCAAAATAGGTGAAGGGGGTTAAGAAATACAATCTTTAAGTTATAAGATAATTAAGTACAGCATAGGTAAGACAGTCAATAATAAAGTAATAATTTGTATGGTGACAGATGGTAAATACATTCCTTGCAGTGAGCAATTTATAATATATGTCATTGTCAAATCACTATGTTGTACACTTGAAACTAATATAATATTACATATCAGCTATACTAAATTAAAAATTTAATTTTAATTTAATTTTAAGCAAAATAGAAAAAGATTTATTTTGGCTTTTATGAATAAGTGTCTCCAGGTGTTTGGCTTTTTGAGGGGTCCAGATGATCTCGTTATGCTTCTCTCTCTTTTTTTTAAGATTATTTATTTATTTATTTGAAAGAGAGAGAGAGCGCACCAGTGAGAAGAGGGGCAGAGGGAGAGGGATAAGCAGACTCCCCACTGAGCGGGGAGCCCAGATGCAGGACTCCATCCCAGGACCCTGAGATCATGACCTGAGCAAAAATCAAGAGTCAGACACTTAACCCACTGAGCTACTCAGGCATTCCTATGCTCCTCTTTTTTTAATGTAATAAAAGAGACAACTGCTGGTGACCCCAAGGGTTCATTCTGAAAGCCAACTTTTCCAGTGGCTCTTGCAAAAACCCCAGGGAAGCCTCTAACTGGTCAAGCCTGGGTCATGTGGCCATTCTTGAGAAGAGGTTGGAGACAATGGACTGAGAGTTGTCCACAGAATAGGTTGGAAAATGGAACCCAAGGAAAATACTCTCCAGAAGACCAAAAAACAAATGGTCACTATCCATGTACAGCCAGGCCCCTTATTCCTAGAGGATTCCTAGCAGAAGGTTCTATGTGAGTTTTCTTGACTTCGCTAGAAGAACAATGCCACATAAATGCAAGAAATTATTATTTTGCTGACAGATCTAGACTGCCATCCAGATTCTACTGTTCCTGGATTAGGAAGAGAAAAGTCGTAAAAATAACTATTGAAATATTGCCTCCTGATTGCACATTAACTTGTGTGTCATACCCAATATCTAGGTTTTAGTCTTTATTTCACTACTTAGAGACATCTTTAGGCCTCAGGGAGTTCTTTGGTAAAATTAGAGCGTTGGCTTTGATGATTTATAGCTTTTTTTTTTTTTGAGGGTGCTGTGATCCCAGATACCACTACATCAAAACAAATTCTGCCTAAATTTCAAAATAGCATTTACACCAGGCCATGTTTTTCCAAAGGATAATGACCTTCAATGGATAATTTCACCAAATGGGGTCTTAAAAAGCAAAGAGCATCATTTACTGATTACTCACTGTTCCAAACACAGTCCTAAACACTTTATATATATGATTTCATTTGGCCTTCACAGCAATTCTGAGGGGTAATACAGTAGGCAAAGGAATGATCCCCCCAACTTTGTCCACATCCTCCTCCTTAGAACCTGTGAATATGTTAAGTTATATGGCAAAGAGGTGTTAAGGTTGCAGATGGAATTAAGGTTGCTAATCAGCTGGCATTGAAATGGGAGTTTATCCTGGGTAATCCCACTGGAGTCACAAGGGTCCTTATATGTGACAGAGGGAGACGGGAGAGTCAGAGGAGATGTAATGACAAGAGCAGAGGCCCAGGATGATGCAGCTGCTGGATTTAATGATGACAAGGTGTCATGCACCAAGGAACACAGGTGGCCTCTCCAGGTAAGAAAACAGATTCTCCCTTAGAGCTCCCAGAAGGAACAGAGCCCTGCAGACACCTTGATCTGTGAGACTAATTTTGGACTTCCAACCTCCACAACCGGAAGGTAATGAATTTGTGTTGTTTAAGCCACTGAACTTTTAGTAATTGGTTGCAGCAGCCAGAGGAAACCAATGCAGACAGACACTATGAACCTACCATACCGAGGAGGACACAGTCAGACAGTTTCAGCGCCTTGTCTGAAGTTACCCAGCCAGAACATGACAGAGCCAGATTGGAGCTTGACGGTACTTGGCTTTAAAGGTGGTGCCCTGGGGG
>CM053603.1:37839911-37857092 GCA_028646535.1 Procyon lotor
TTAATTTAATTTTAAAAGCCCATGCTCTTACCCATAGCACTGTATTTTTTGATTGCCATGTATATGATACAATGTTGGACTGCAGAGGTCCCAAAGAAGCACAAGAACATAGTGCCTGGCCTTGGGGAATTTATGAACTTGTAGAGGCTCACGCAGCCCTACAGCACTAATAATTACCTTTTACTGGAATGACTGAGTGCCAGGCACCTTACATATATAATTTTTGAATTATTACCATTATTGTGGAAAGACGTTACCATCTCTTATGGGCCGACTTGTGTCCACCCACTCCCAGCCCTTGAACTTGTAGGGTGAAGTCCCAACCTCTAGTAACCCAGAATATGACTGTGTATGGAGACAGAGCCTTTAAACAGGTGATTAAGGTAAAATGAGGTCGTATGGGTGGGCTGTCATCCAAATGACTGATGGTCTTATAAGGAGAGGAGATTATACAGATAGACAAACTCAGAGGGGAGACCGAATCACCCACAGAGAGAAGGTGGCCAACTGCAAGCCAAAAAGAGAGGCCTCCCAACAAGCCAACCCTGCTCGGACATTGGTCTTGAACTACCAGCCTTCAGGACTCTGAGAAAATAAAGTTGCATTGTTTAAGCCACCCGGATGGTAACAGTTTGTTATGGCAGCCCTAGCAAACTGATACATTATTTTTAAGTGGAGGGACTTACTCTTAGCCAAACTTTATACACTGTGACTGAGAAAAGTTGTCTGCTTTGTGTTTGAGTGACTAATTCTTTTTACTTTCCTTTTTTTTTTTTAATTAATTAATTTATTTTTGTGAGAGAGAGCACGAGCAGCGGGGAGAGGCAGGGGTCGAAGCAGGCTCCCCGCTGAGCAGGCGGCCTGATGTGGGACTCAGTCCCAGGACCCTGGGATCATGACCTGAGCCGAAGGCAGACGCTTAACCAACTGAGCCACCCAGGTGCCCTTGGATGGATAATTCCAGGTGAGGACAAAGGAATTTAGGGGCAAGCTCTCTAGTCGACTGGCGTCCACCCACTTAAGTAGGCCTTGGATCTCCACACTCCATGAGCCCAGTGGGACCTCTCTGAAACTTTCCTTTTTTTTATCTCCATCTTCCAGGCTCCCTACATCCATTCAGGTCATGACTCCCATGCCTCCCCACAGAGCCTAGCCCTTTGTCTCATTTAATCTCTAGTGTGGCTTCTCTATCTAGTTCCATTGAGGGATGAGGCATGATTCTTAAAGGCAATGTGGGTAGGGGATAAGAATTCTGTACAACAGTCTGGTCTTAGAATGAATTATTTAGAAACGAATTAGACTTTTCACAGCACAAAGGTTGACCTTTGATTGGTAAACCTCTGTATCTCCTATCATCTTCTCTGTCAGAGTCTCTGCTCTTTTATTTGAATGTATCAGTTTGTATCTATTAGGAAAGCCTAGATTGGGCAGCAGCAAAAAATAACCCCCAAATCTCATTGTTTAACACAATCAGGTCTATTTCTTGCTAATGTTATGTGTGTAATGTTCACTGCAGGAGCCTCTGTTCATTATAGTCACTGGGGAGCCCAAATTGGTAGAGGCTCCATCTTTATTTCACTGATGGCCCAGGTAGGGCAAGTGCGTGGAAAATCATATTGGCACATACAAGCCTTTGCCTGGAAATGAGATACAGCACTTCCACTAACATTTCGTTGACCAAAGCAAACCAAATATGTATACCTTATGTCAAAGGAGGTGGGGAAGTGCAATCCTATCATGTGCCTAGAAAGTGAGAATGCAAATAATTGCAAACAGCCCTGATAACCACGATGGAGGGCACCTTTGACCTGCAATAACCATCCACAGGTGGCTAAAACAATGAGGACATTTATTACTTTATATAACAAGGAGCCTAAATATCAAGGAGTTGCTGGCTAAATTCATTCACTGGCCAGATATCATCATCCAACACCCATGTTCCTTTTGTTTTCTGCTCTGCTGTTCTCAGTTTGTTGACTTAATCTTGCAAGATGACTCTCCTCGGGGTCTAACGATGGCTGCCTTTGGGACACCTGGATGGTTCAGTCGGTTAAGCAGCTGCCTTCCGCCCAGGGTCCTGGGATCGAGTCCTGCACCGGGCTCCTTGCTCAGTGGGTAGCCTGCTTCTCCATCTGCCTGCTGCTGCTCCCCTTGCTTGTGCTTGCTCTCTCTCTGACAGATAGATTAAAAAAATCTTTAAAAAAATAAAGATAGCTGCCTTCTTTCAGTTACTGCATATAGATGACAATGCTCAGAGATAGAAAGGGACACATACCTGTTTCTTATCCCTTTTTTAAAACAACAAAAACCTTCCCAGAGGCTCCTGAGCAGATTTTCCCCACTTCCTTGGCCAGAACTATATCATGAGCTCTTGTCTAAACCACCCACCTGCCAGGAGGATCAGGACTGCCAGGACTGGCTCAAATGAATTTGTTTCCCAAGACTGCCTAGGCGGCCAGTCCTCCTGTCCCCCCAAACAAAGAACATGGCCACTTAAAGGAGAGCAAACCAAACTAGGATCTTGTCTCTGAGATAAAAGGAGTACAGAATCACAGCTGAGTAGAAAACAATGTCTGCTGCCCCAGGATCCAAGAAGGGAGAGCTGAGTGTGAAGAGGTAAGAGAGAAAACCATTCTGAATCTTCACGTTAAACTTATGAGGCAGGTTTTCTGGTCCTGTTTCACAGATAAGAAATGTGGCATTAAGTATCCATCAGACTCCAAAGTCCAAACTTGGCCTGTCTGCTTATCCATCAAGCGCAGTTACAGAGTGGAATGTCAGAATAAATTTTTTTTAAAAGTCCTTTGAGGAAAGCAGAAGAAGTCCATTAACCATCAGTCCTGGTACAATTAGGATTTCCATGATCCAATTGGCTACTCACTGAATTCCTTATTGACGTCAACCAAAGATCCCTTTTTAACTAGGAAGAGTGCCCACTTTGTGGCAAGAAAAAAGAGCAGGTGTGCTAATCTGCAACTATATCCGGGACTAAATTTACCTAGAAAAGGAGTGTGGCCAAGCTAGCTGTCTTTGAAGCAACTATCCATTATTGTAGGCAAAATGTCTTACGACTCTCACACCACCGGAATTTTTTTTAGCCTCACCTCCATAAGAAACAGCGGCATCAGTTTAAAACTCAACCCTTCCCTCAGCCTTTGCTGATAGCCTCACTGATTAATGTCCTAAGAAGCCAAACTTCAGAATCCAGTTGGTGGGGTGGAAATATGGGGCAAGAAGGTCTTAGGAGGGCTTTCAGGGTAGGGCAGAGAAGTGTCCACTGACATGCAGTACTTTCTTCCATGTTGGACCTCATAGCCTGCTCTCAGTTGCTGCCCAATTTCTGCCTGGGCAATTCACTTCAAACCTCTGGGCAGATCGTAAAGAAGCCCAGGGTCTGGTTCTGCCTACACCTAAGAGGTGGCATTACCTTTTTTGGAGACCTTCTTAAAGTGCCAAGCCCTGAGTTAAGGATATTGCTGATACCATCACACATAATTCTTACTCCAACCCTTGGAAGTAGACGGCTCTCCCATGGATGAAGCTCAAGGAAGCTAAGCCACCAATCCAAAGTCATAAGGAGGTGGTTGAATGGGATTTTATCTCGGGTCTGATTGCAGACTGAATGACCTTCACTGCTCTATCCTACTTCCTCTGTTCACTTGAAATACTTGAGTATTTTTTAAACCCCCATGAGAAGTCTATCTAGTGGATATGGACATGACTGTCTTATATTAGCTCAGAGAAATTAAAAAAGCTTGCCTTAAGTTTTCCAGCTAATAAGTAGAGGGGCCAGGATTTGAACCCAGGTCTGAATGGCCCCCACCCAGAGTCCCCCCATGCATGAATTGCCTCTCACTGTACATGAGCTGCTGATCCTAGCATCTCTCCTTCCTGAGTGAGCTACCACCTAGATAACCAGATTCTTTATAATTGAGAATTGCCATAGTTTAAAAAAAATCATGAAAGAAAGGATTATGTTTGCCTCTATAAGCTGGTTTTGAGCTTATATATAAAAATATATATATATATATATTTTCCCCCTCTCTCTCTTTGAAGTCACTCCAGGTCTTCTAAAGGAGTCTTCTGCTATTAGACATGCCCCATCCACATTCCCCAGGTCTCTTCAGGTCAGCATATTTAAAAAAAGAAAGATCTGAACTTGTCATTCACCTCTCACTCTGTATGAATCATAACAGGACTGTACGTGGGAAAACAGCCTAGTTCTAGGAACTGGTAATAGAAGCTGGGACTTGTCACCTTCATGGGTGCATCTCAAATCCCGCTTGGGTGCTTCTGGGGCCCATGTGATGGTACACCCTTGGCCCAGGGGGAACCGTGCAATTGGGTCGTGGCCACCTCGACTGACAGATGGCCCGGTCACACACACACACCTGCCTCTACAACCAGGCTCCCAGCAGAGGCCAAAGAGTAGATAGAGAGGAGTCTTCAGAGAGATGGCCTCTCCCTCCCTTTAGGATGATATTTTTAAATCAGGGCTAATAATATAATGACAACAATAACAGCAGCAGGGAACATACATGGAGCACTTCGCTACGATTTTTCTCGCTGGTATTGTTGCTACTGCTCGTCCATTAACCAACTGATTTAACCGTCAAAGTACTCTATAAGTAGCATTTATAAGTAGTGATTATTCTTGCAACAACATGTGGCACTTAAGAGATCAGGAGTTAGGACACCTGAGTT
This sequence comes from Procyon lotor, assembly GCA_028646535.1. Classification (NCBI taxonomy): domain Eukaryota; kingdom Metazoa; phylum Chordata; class Mammalia; order Carnivora; family Procyonidae; genus Procyon; species Procyon lotor. Next base: position 37,844,616 of record CM053603.1, read on the forward strand.
CAGCACCTACTGTCCCCTCTTGCCGGTCACGTGGGTCTGGGAAGTTACTTCAACTTGCCTCAGTTATCCTCATCTGTGAAATGGAGGCAAGAAAAGTTAACAGTTCCCTTGGAGCTGTTGGGACAATTGGATAGGATCATATAGGTGAAGCGCTCGAAAGCTTAGTTGCTGGTTCAGAACGGGGTCTCCGTGACTAGAGGTAATAATTAGCGATTAGTGCCATGTCTGTGCCTTCCATGAGAGCTGGACTTCCAGGACCAAGTATTCTTGGCCTGCACCCTGTGAGCGCCTACAGGGATCTGAGCTTCCCACCAGTGAGGATCAGGAGGAAAAACAAACATTGAAAAAATTTCTAGAAATAAACTGAAGTCTTGCCCATGAGCCAGAAACTGGTGCTCAGGTGTCTGGCTTGGCGGGTTGTTAGCTTGACCGGTTGGTTCGTGTGGTGGTGAGGGGGTAGTGGAGGAGGTAGGGGGGTGGAGAGAAATCTATTTTTCAGCTTTCGTTTCTGCCCAGGATTTCATACCAAATATAGTTTCTTGCCAGCAAGATCAAAGGGATGCCGCACCTGACATCACTCATGGCCTCTTGCTGGACAGCAGGGAGGAGAGGGAAATAAATTCGAGTATTTGTGACCACAGTCATTTGCGTCTGAGAGGAGAGGATGACATAAATCTTTACTGTGAGCTAGGCCTTGAAATAGGGTGAGAAGTTGCTGCAAAATGAATATTCAATCAGGAATGTTGGTGGCCTGCTTTGCTTAAGAGTGGAATTAGTCTAGGGATCTGATTATCTTTTAGGACAAACGCAGTAACCCGACTCTGAGTTTTAGGGTTCCCTCCCTCTTCCCAGCCAATTTCTTTTCCACTGACATCTACTGAGGCCGAACCCTGTACCAGGCACTGGGCTGCCTCGCAGGGGCTACGGGGTAAGGGACTCCATGTGGCATCTACCCTCACTAGTGTCCAGTCTAGTGGGAGAGATAGACATCGAGCCAAATCCTACACCAACGCTAACTGTAATTGCATGAGATGCAAAGAGGCAAAAGGCCAGAACTGATAAGGGTGAGACTAAGTGGGAGAGCCCCGCACCTAGTCTGGGAGTTCAGGGACAGCCTTTCTGAGAAAGTGATGCTTGAACCAAGACCTGAAGGGTGAGCAGCAATTAGCCAGGCAAAGAGAGGGTGGTGGGGATGTGGGTGGGGAAGCTTCGCATTTTCGAGAAACAAGGAAATGGCCCGTGTGGCTGGCGTCCAGAACACAAAGGGAAGAGTGACGTGATACGGAGCTGGTAAGGGAAAGGAGCCAGGGCTGGCCTACTTTCCTCTTACTTTGTATGGCTCCCGTTTAGTTTGGCTATGTCCAGTTCCTAGAGGGGAGAAGGCAGGCCCACCCTTCCTGTTGTGGGGCCACAGGTCTGCGGGCCGGCAGAGTACTCCCCGGGGTCTGGCCGAGGCCTCCTCCTAGCACACCATGGTGCCCAGTGGCTGTCCGGCCCCTCGCTTCTCTTCCCACCATGGTGGTCCGTGTGGCTTTCTCCTATTTGTACGATGGCCCCCAGACTCTGACACCAGTGCCTTCCTTGCTCAGAGCTTTAAGGAGCCTCGATTCAGCTACTAGGCTGATCTGGTTTCCTCTTGTGAACGGTACTGCCTGCGATCCTGTGCCCCAGTAGAGAAACCAAGTCCCTGCTTCCTACCCCGGCGCCACTATCTGGTTCCTTTTCTCTCTATCAAACTTGGTGGCGAGAATGGAACCCTTTACAAGACCTTCCAAGTCAGTTCATACAGCTTTGGTGATCTGTGCCTGCTTAGCATCAAGTCCTCCCGGGGGGAAGGGGAAAAACCAAGACAGTCCTACTCTTCAGCAGCTCGTGGGCCTGCAGGCACTATGCTAAGCACCTCACCTATGATCTCATCTCATGCCCAGAACAACCCCATGTGATAGAGACTATATTAGTGCCCATTTTATAGATGAGGAAACTGAGTCAAAGGGAAATAATACAAATGGCTCAAAGTCACACTTATCATTGGAGGGGCTGGGATTTGAACATGTGTAATCCTAAGGCCCAAATTCTTAACCAATACCCTCTATTGTCTCTACTCATCTCTCTCTCTCAAATTTCTTTCTTTTTTTTTTTTTTTTTAAAGATTTTATTTATTAATTCGACAGAGAGGAGAGAGATCACAAGCAGGCAGAGCGGCAGTCGGGGGGTGGGGAGGGGAAGCAGGCTCCCCGCTGAGCAGAGAGCCTGATGTGGGGCTCGATCCCAGGACCCTGAGATCATGACCTGAGCCAAAGGCAGAGGCCTCAACCCACTGAGCCACCCAAGTGCCCCTCTCTCTCAAATTTCTAGAAGTGTCCTTACACTGTGATTCTTCAACAACTGGGGCCTTGTCTTGTGGCTAGAATCCTGCCATACACCCCCATGTTTTCCTGTGGCTACAGCTCACCTTCCTGTTCTCGAACACTCTATTGTGTCTTATGGGGCCTCTCTGTCCATGTGTCATCTGTTGGCCTAGTTTCCTGCTGTCACTATGTGGTTCCCCAGTACTGTGTGCTCTTTGGAGCTGGAGTTTCACCAACTGCCTGAGGTTAAGCCTATCATTCAAAAGGGCAGAATTGTTCTTTTCTGAAGCTAATGTCATTTCTTCTGCTGCTACCCCTTGGATTCCTGGCTGGGAATCCAAGAGTACAGAGAGGCATTGCAATAACCCCCCCAAATGTCTGAGAGACCTAAAGTTCTCCTAAGAGCTATGACTTTAAGGGAGTGCTCCTCAAAGGGAATAGTACCACCCTCGGGGGATGTTTCCTTGTGAGGGCACTTTTGGTTTTTATAGGGATTGCAGGGGCGTGGAGGTGGAGATGGGAAAGTCTCATGTCCTACTGGTTTGGAGGGCCACTGTGAGGCAGGCCTGTGGGGCAAGAGTTGTCCTGTGTCCCCTGAGGATTTGAAATGTCCCACCACAGTGCACCTGGGGGACTCAGTCTGGTAAGCATTGGCCTTTGACTCAGGTCATGATCCCAGGGTCCTGGGATTGAGATGAGCCCTGAGCCCTGGGCCCTGAGTCAGGCTTCCTGCTCAATGGGGAATCTGCTTCTCCCTTCCCTGTGCCCCTCCATCCCACTCATGTGCTCTCTCTCTCAAATGAATAATAAACTCTTAGAAAGAAAGAAAGAACGAAAGAAAGAAAGAAAGAAAGAAAGAAAGAAAGAAAGAAAGAAAGAAAGAAAGAAAGAAAGATCCTATCATACATTTACAACAGGTGAGAACTTATTTTTCATTACCTTACCATAGATCCTCACTCTTTTTCTCCCATATAAACATAAATACTGCTATCGTTTTAATAGCCACCAAGCTTCCCAGAATACTATTGCATAATGAAAGCAAGCCTCTATCACTTTACTAAGAGTTGTCTGCCATTTTGGAAAATGACGTCATTAATAGCAGTACCATGCTTGGGATCTGAATCATTAGTGCCACACAATTGCATCAGGCTTTACTTACAGCTGTATCATTTACGGAAATTTTATGTATGCTTTTTTAGCCCTTGTTTGGAAATAGCACATATAAAGCAAAATGGTCAACAACTTTCTGTTGAGCATTATCTCACTCTTATGAAATCCTGATGTATTCATTAAAGGTAGGGGCAAATACCTGACTTCTCACTGTCTTCTTGAATCATCTGAGCACTTTCATATTGAAATGCATATTGTACTGTAAATCCTATCTTCTGTTTCTTCCTTACATGGCGTTTAGAGCAGTGTACTGATTTTTAGAAATGTTTTGTAGGTATTGTACTCTCTATGAATTTCAGTTCAGTGTAGTAAAGACAATGTAAAGGCAACAAAAATGTTTTAAGAAAGGAGTTGTGATAGAACTAAAAACTCCAGGGGCACCTGGGTGGCTCTGTGGGTTAAAGCCTCTGCCTTCGGCTCAGGTCGTGATCTCAGGGTCCTGGGATCAAGCCCCACATAGGGCTCTCTGCTAAGCGGGGATCCTACTTTCTCCTCTCTCTGCCTGCCTCCTCTCTGCCTACTTGTGGTCTCTCTCTTTGTCAAATAAATAAATAAAATATTAAAAAAAAAAAGAACTAAAAACTCCAGTTTTAAGGAAATGACAATGACTTCTTCTTCTTCTTCTTCTTTTTTTTTTTTTTGGTGCCAGAATTTATATACCAGATAAATGATAGTCCCATCCAAGCCTTTTTGGCAACCATTGGCTATTTTTTCTCCAAAGGCTTTTGGTATTCTCTTGGAACAATCTTCAGAGCAGAGGCAGGATTTTATTTGTCCTGCCCCTCCTAGAGAATTTTCTATGGTTTTGCTTGTTGAAAAAGATTTTTGTTTTTTGAAAAGAGCAAACAGTTTTCAGAACAATTGTTGAGACCAAGGTCAGTGATCAAGCTGGCTGATGATATTCTTGGGCGCAGACTGGGAGGTTTGGGGGCAGGGATTTTGTTTTATCCATCTCTGACCTTCCATGGCTCTTGGTACAGGGCATACAGTGGATGCTCAGTATGGGGTTGAACCAGATTTTGTCAAATACATGATGTAAGCTTGGGGTAAGAGAATTGAATCAATGCTTGTGTGTTGTACTGAATTTAAATGATATAGAAGTGTGTAGTAGAACAAAGTAAAACCTCCTCTCGGTGTCAGTGAAAACATCTTAAGCTGGTATGGCATGGGAACAGACCAGTAAGAGTGAACATTGGCTGTGACCAGCGGGTAAGCCCACATTGGTGCATTCCACTTGAAAATTAGCCCTGCTCCTCCTTCTCCCTGCCCTTGGAAATCCCACTTCCCAGAGATAACTATTAGGAGTAATGGCGGGTTTTAAAATTTCTCCTCTCCTTGTAGCAAACGCTACTAACAATTTAGTGAATCTCCCTCCAGACTTAAAATATATCATTGGAAGGTGTATGTGTGTGTGATGGGGCTATGTTCATGGAGAGTGAGAGATATTTTCACATATGTCTTTAATCTGAAGAAATGGATTTTATCTATACTGTTCTAAAATGTGGTCTTTTCCATTTCTGTACCACAGCCCATTTTGAACCATGTCGTGGTCAAATGTTTGAATAGCTTTGTTCTGAAGGAAATTCAGAGCAAGAATGCCAAAGGGGTTTTGAAGATAGGAAGAGGGCAACTTTAATGGAAAACTTGCTTTCATGTGTTTGAGTTCTTATGCATGCATTTTTTTCTTCTCTTTTGGAACTGGAATTTTGGAGTTGGTTTGATTTGAGTTCAAATTGCAGTGGTGAAGAAGAGCTTATGGTGTGGTGTGGGAGACCAACACCAAATCAGGCGTCCATGTCTTTTACAATGGGGGTGCATGTTCTGAAGGATAGAAATAGTGTGATGGCTTAGAGACCGGAAGGAAAAGGCCACTTTAGATAGAGTCATCAGGGAAGGCCTCTCTGTGCTGAGAACCCCTGAATCAAGACCAGAGATCATGCAAAGGACATGAGGTAGGAATGGGCTGGGGGTACTTGAGGAGCCCTTGAGGAGCCCCACAAGGAACGACAGATCAGCAACCAACCAGGAGAATCCTAGGACCGGACCTGATAGGGTCTTATAAGCCTACCAGAACTCCTGGAGTTTGCATTTTGTTCTGAAGGGAGTGACTTGGAACACCTAAGGCTCAGTCAGTTAAGTGTCTGCCTTCAGTTCAGGTCATAATTCCAGGGTCCTGGGATCGAGTCCCACATCCAGCTCCTTCCTCAGCAGGGAGCCTGCTTCTCCTTCTGCCTGCCGCTCCCCCTTGCTTGAACTCCTCTCTCTCTGTGTCTGACAAATAAATAAGTAAAATCTTAAAAAAAAAAAAAAAAAAAGAAAGAAAGAAAAAGAAAAAGAAAAAAGAAATTCTAAGAATTTCCTTTAAAAGATAAATAAATAAATAAATAAATAAATAAATAAATAAATAAATGGAATGAGTTGTTCTGATTTGTTTTTAGAGAAGGACAAAGGTCAAAGCAGAGAGACCAGTTAAAAGCCATTGCAGCCGCCCAGGCAAAAGAGAGTGACAGCTTGGATGAGGGAGGTGCCATGGAGATGGGGGGAAGTAAATGGACTTGAGATGTCTTTCACCAAGATTTGCTGACAGAGTGATGTGGTGTGTGCGCGCGCGCGCATGCGTGTGTGTGTGTGTGTGTGTGTGTGCGCGTGCATGCGAGAAAGGGATCACGAAAGGGCCAACGCCTAGGGTTTGGGCCTGAATAACTGTGTGGGTGATGGTGCCATTTATAGAAATAGGGAAGCAGGCGAAGAACAAGTTTGGGAGGCAGAGGGTCAGGGAAATGAGAATTTCCTTTCAGTCAAATTCATTTTGAAATGTCTCTTTGAAGCTCGAGTGTGGTATCAAGTCCACAGATAAATACAGAGGTTCCGAGAGGGGTCTGTCTGGAGGTATACATTTCAGAGTTATCCACATCCAGACAGATTTAAAGCCACCGGAGCTGACATTCAAAGGTAGCTGCCTGTATTTTCTAGTTTGTAAACATCTCTATTGCCAAGTTTCTGAGTGATAAGAAAAAGAATGTAAAGAGAGGGAGCAGGGAGGGGAGAAAGAGAAAGTGTGCACAATTCCAATGTTGTCTATAAACTATGTCTTGCAGCAAAATAAGTGTATGGTCACACACGTGCACGCGCGTGCGCGCACACACACACACACCCCACCCCACAGCTGCAAACTGCAAGCTGCATACACGGGTCACGTGGAAGATACACTCACTCCCAGTTCCAACCCCAAACAGACCCTGCCTCCTCCTCAGCTCCTGCTAAGTCCTGGACAGGCAACTTTCACCACATTTCCATCACCTACCTGTGCCTGAAAGGCAAAGACATGGGGGCTCCTCCATCCAAGGCAGAGGAGCCCTGGATCCAACCGCAGACACTCCTGGTCTGCTGGCTATTGGGAGAGCAGGACCAGGATCAGCATCTGGACAAGGCTCATAGGCTGCCACCAAAGAGGATTCAAGAGTCTCCACTGCTTCAGACAGCCAAGGAAAATGACCTGTGATGCCTGAAGAAACTTCTACTGGAATGAACCTGCAACTCTATACAGGAAGAGCGCTGGGGGAGATGGCACTGCACACAGCAGTCCTTTGGGAGAGTCTCGAGGCAGTCACAGTGCTGACTGAGGCTGCCCCGGAGCCGGTCAAGGAGCCCACCATGGGTGAGGCGTCTGTAGGTCGGACTACTGGGCACACAGCCATCGTGAACCAGAATGTGCCCTCGGTGTGAGCCCTGCTTGCCTGCAGGGTAGTGTCTCTGCAAAAGCTGCAGGCCCAGCTTTCCACCAAAGCCCCCTCAAGCTTATCTACTTTGGGGAGCACCCTTTGTCCTTGGCTGCCAGTGTGGGCAGTGAGGAGACCGTGAGGCCCCTCGTGGGACGTGAAGCCGGCATCTGGGCTCAGGACCCCCAGGGGAGCACCAAGTTGCTCATCTTCATCCTCTATCCTGACAAAACTTTTGCCTGCCAGATGTACACCCTGCTGCTGTCCTCCGATGGTGCAGTGACCACCTGCAGTCCCGGGACCTCGTGCATGCCCAATCAGCAGGGTCTCACCCCCTTCAAACTGGCTGGAGTGGAGGGCAATACTGCAATGTTCTGGCATCTGATGCAGAAAACGAAGCACATCCGGTGGAATTATGGGCTACTGACCTCTACTCTCTGTGATCTCACAGAGATCAACTCCTAGGGAGAGGACGTGTCCTTTCTAGAGGTCATGTCTCCCCCGAGAAGTGGGGGGCTCACCAGATCCGGGAACAGACCCCAGTGAAACAGCTAGTGAGCTTCAAGTGGAAGGAATATGGGCAGTGGCGCTTCTATGTTCTGGGTGCCTTGTATTCGCCCTATATGATCTGCTATGTCTACCGCCCCCTCAAGTTCCAGATTGGCAATTGCACAGATTCCTGAGATAACATCAATTTCCAGCAGAAACCACCACAGGAGGCCTATGTGACTTGCCAGGATAAAATCTGGCTGGTGAGGGATTTGGTGACCATCCTTGGAACTGTGGTCATCCTGCTCCTAGAGATCCTAGGTATCCTCAGTGTTGGTGACTCTTGCTATTTGGGACAGTCCTCTGGGGGCTGTGCCATGTCATTGTCATCACCTGTGCCTGCTGGTGAACATGAGGATGTGGCTCTCTAACATGAGGGGACAGATGGTACCCACGTCCATCGCCCTGTTGCTGGGCTGGTGCAGTGGTACGTACTTTGCTAAAGAATTCCAGATGCTCTGTCCTTTCACCATCATGATCCAGAAAGATGATTTTTGGTTTTATTTTGCTTTTTCTTTTCTCTTATTTATTTTCATTTTTTTTTAAGATTTTATTTATTTATTTGACAGAGAGATCACAAGTAGACAGAGAGGCAGGCAGAGAGAGAGGAGGAAGCAGGCTCCCTGCTGAGCCCAGAGCCCGATGCGGGGCTCGAACCCAGGACCCTGAGATCATGACCTGAGCCAAAGGCAGTGGCTTAGCCAACTGAGCCACCCAGGCGCCCCTCTTTTCTCTTATTTCTTAAAGTAATCTCTACACCCAAGCTGGGGCTTTGACTCATAACCCAGAGGTCAAGAGTTGCATGTTCTGCCACTGAACCAGCCAGGTATTCCTAAAAGATGATATTTGGAGACCTGAAGCCTTTTTGCCAGCTGATGGTCTTGTTATTCTGTGATTTGCCTCAGCATTTATGTCCTTTTCCAGACAGAGGACCCAGCCAATCTGGGACAATTCCACCACCACCACATGGCACCGTTCAACTCCGTTCAGCTTTTCTTCACCATCATTGATGAGCCTGCCAACTGTGAGGTGAACTTGCCCTTCACGTTTGGCATCATCTACTTTGTCTTCGCCATCATCGCCACACTGCTTATGTTCCACCTGTTTATCACCATGAAGGATGACACACACGGGCAGGTGGCCCATGAGCAGGACAAGCTCTGAAAGGCTGAGGTCTGGCCACCATGGAGATGCTGGAGAGGAAGCTTCTTCGCTTCCTGTGGTCTTGCTCTGGGATCTGTGGATGCCAATATGGGCTGGGGCACCAGTGGTTCCCATAAAACAAGGACCACCATGATCGAAATCCTCTGTGGGTGCTTCACTATGTGAAAGCTTTCAAGAGCTCCAATAAGGAGCATGAACAAGAGCAACTTTCTGAAAAACAGTCTTCTGTTTCTGAGATTGAAAGTGGGATCACAGCCAGAGCCTCCCTGGGCCTTTCAACTGCTCCCTGTCCCAGATCACATCTTATAGCAATAGCAATTACCAGGGCTGGGAGATCCTTTGTCACAATACCCTGGGACATGTGAATCTCAGACTGGATCTTCGAGAGGGAAATGGAGAGGAAAATATCACTTATGATGAGGACCCCTGTTACTGCGGACCTGACAAACAGGTAGGCCTGGGTGGAGAGCAGTATTAAATTTCATGCCTATTCATCATGGGAGAGGGTAGACAGAATAAGATTTTATTTGTTTGAGAGACAGAGTGTGCACACAAGCTGGGGGGGAGGAGCAAGGAGAGAGGGAGAAGCAGACTCCCCTCTGAACAGGGCGCCCAATGGAGCAGTGGGGCTCCATCCCAGGATCCTGCTCTCATGACCTGAGTCGAAGGCAGATGATTAACTGACTGAGCCCCCCAGGGGCCCCCAGAATAATTCTTAAAGGCCATGTGTCACTGTTCACATGAGCTTTTCTGGAGATGCGTGATGGACATCTGTGGTTGCGCATATCTTCTGGGTTTCTGAAGAAACCACATCTTGGGAAGAGAAGGTATCTTTGCAAAGTTGGACTTGGCTATCGAAGGTATGAGGTAGGGATGCTAGACTAATGTCTAGACCATCTTTCTTTCTGCCTCATGCAGGCACTGGAAAGTAGGAAGCCTTCCTGGTTCAACAGAGCTTAACGTGGGCAGAGCCAGGCATGGCATTGAGGTTGTGGCCCTTCCCTTTTTTCTATACTCCTGGAGGATTTTCTCTCCACCTAGCAACCAAGCCCCACCTAGAAAACTGCAAGAAGAGAGATTCTTTGGGGTGCCTGGGTGGCTCATTCGGTTAAGTGTTTGCCTTCAGCTCAGGTCATGATCCCAGGGTCCTGGGATCAAGTCCTGCATCAGGCTCTCTGCTCAGTGGGGTGTCTGCTTCTTCCTTTCTCTCTCTGTTCACACACACACACACACACACACACACTCCCTCTCTCGCAAATAAATAAAATATTAAAAAAGAAAGGTTCTTTACCCTTGTTTTATTGACTTATTTATGTATGTATTTATAAGGTTTTATTTATTTCTTGAGAGAGAGAGATAGTGAAACAGAGCATGAGCTGGGGGAGATGGAAAAGCAGACTCCCCGCTGAACAAGGAGCCCAATTCGGGGCTCGATCCCAGGACCCTGAGATCATGACCTGAGCTGAAGGCAGATGCTTAACCACCTGAGGCACCCCATCCTTGTTTTATTTTATTTTTTAAATTTTATTGTGGGTAGATACACATAATATAAAATTTACCAGTTTGACCATTTCTAGGTCAAACTCAGTGGCATTAAGTACATTTACATGCTACTATTCGTTTACAAGCCTTCTTCATCTTTCCAAACTGAAACTCTTATACCCATTAAACATTAACTCTTCACCATTCCTTCCCCACAGCTCCTGACAACTGATATTCTACTTTCTATGAATTTGACTACTCTAGGTACCTCACGTGCATGGAATCATATAATATTAATCCTCTTGTGTCTGGTTTATTTCACTTAGCATGTTTTCAAAATTCATCCATATTGTAGCAGGTACCAGAACTGTATTCCTTTTAAAGGCCAAATAATCTTTCTTTCTTTCTTTCTTTCTCTCTCTTCCTTCCTTTCTTCCTTCCTTCCTTTCTTTCTTTCTTTCTTTCTTTCTTTCTTTCTTTCTTTCTTTCTTTCTTTCTTTCCTTCTTTCTTTCTTTCCTTCTTTCTTTGAGAGAGAGTGGGAGAGCATGGGCACACATATACCCATACCCCCACATGAGGGGGGGCAGAGGGAGAGGGAGAGAGAGAATATCAAGCAGACTCCTCTCTCAGCGCAGAATCCTATGCGGGTCTCCATCTCACAAGTCTGAGATCATGACCTGAGTCAAAATCGAGTTGGATGCTCACCCGACTAGGCCACCCAGGTGCCCCCAAATAATATTTCATTTTACAAATATATCACATTTTATTTATCCATTCATCCATGGATTGACATTTGGGTTGTGTCTACTTTTTGGCTATTGTAATATCACTATGAACATTGCTGTACAATTATCTCTCCGAGTCCCTGCTTTCAATTCCTTTGTGTATATCCCTCCATGTGGAATCTGGATCCTATGGCAATTCTTGTTTAAGTTTTCGAGGAACTGCCACACTGTTTTCCACAGTGGCTGTGCTATTTTCCATTTCCTCAAACAGGGCACAGGGTTCCAATTTCTTCACTTCCTTACAACACTTGTTATTTTTCTGCTTGTTGTTTTTCTTTTCTTCTTTTTCTTTCTCTCTTTCTATAGCCATCCTAAGGAGCATGAAGTAGTACCTCACTGTGGTTTTGATTTGTATTTCCCCAAAGGCTAATGACAATGAACGTCTTTTCATATGCTTGTTGGCCATTTGTTTATGTGTTTTGGGGGAAATATCTATACAAGCCCTTTGTCAAAACAAACAAGTTTTTGGCTTTTGCAAGCACCTCTTCTAGCTGTGCCTTGAGGTGGTCCAAGTTACGAGACGTGGGACACGCACACCACCTGCTGGCCATTTCTTAGAATTTCCCAACACACTCTTCAGGGCAGACAACAGTTTTTAGTTCAAGGGATTACCAAAGAAATCAGGGTTAATGTCGCTGCCCCTAGGGAGCTAATGGTCTCCCTTCTGGGAAGCTCATAGATGCAGTGGGTAATAGTAGGTAATTTCTAATAGTGGGAAGAACCTGGACTTGGAGCAGAGAGAGCTGGATTTGAATTTTGCCTCTGGTTAAGCAAATGGCGGACCTCTTTGCCTCTAAACCGTAGGGCAGTGTGCCCAGTAAAACTTTTGTGATGATGAAAGTGTTCTAGATCTGTGCTGTGCAATGGGGTAGCCACTAGCCACCTATGGCTGTTAAGCCCTTAAAATGTGGCTGTTTTAAATAAAGAACCGACTTTTAAAACTTTAATTACTATATGGGGCACCTGGGTGGCTCAGTCAGTAGTTAGGCGTCTGGTTCTTGATTTTGGCCCAAGTCATGATCTCAGGGTTGTGAGATCGAGCTCCACATCAGGCTCCATACTGAGTAGGGGAGTTTGCTTGAGATTCTGTCCCTCTCTTTCCCTCTGTACTCCCTACTTCCGGGGACCCTGCTCTCTCTCTCAAATAAATAAATAAATCTTTAAAAAAGAAACTTTAGTTACTCTAAATATAAGTTTCAATAACCATCTGTGGCTACCGACTACCATATTGGACAATGCAATTCTAATTTTTTTTTTTT
>CM053603.1:37857592-37958487 GCA_028646535.1 Procyon lotor
TTATTTATTTATTTATTTATTTATTTATTTATTTATTTAAATGAGAGAGAAAGAGATCTCAAGCAGGGGGAGCAGCAGAGGGAGAAGCAGACTCCCCATTGAGCAGGGAGCCAGACTTGGGGCTCCATCCCAGGACCCTGGGATCATGACTGGAGCCGAAGGCAGACACTTAACTGACTGAGCCACCCAGGCGCCCCTGGTATCCTTTTAAGATGAGGAACTTTGGACACACATAGACACAGAAGAAAGACCAGATGATGACAGAGGGAGAAGACAGCAATTTGCAAACCCAGGAGGCAGACCTCAGAAGAAATTAACGCTCCTGACACTTTGATTTCAGACTTCTAGCCTGCAAAACTGTGAGAAAAGACGCTTCTGTGGTTTGAGACACCTGGTTTGTGATACTTTGTTACAGGAGCCTCAGCGAGCCCCTATACCTACTTCTCCTGAGCCTCAGTTATTGACTTTTTAAAAAGATTTTACTTGTTTGGGTAGGGGGCAGAGGGAGAGGGGGAGGGAAAGAATCCCCACTCGATCCCCTGAGCCGAAATCAGGAGTTGGGCGCATAACCAGCTGAGCCACAAAAGCACCCCCTCAGTTACTGATTTTTTTCAGTAAATATTTTTGCGCCTACTGTGTTACAGGCTCTGAGGACACAAAGATGAATGATGCAAAGTCCTTACACTCATGGAGCCTATATCCTAGTGTAGCACACAAATAAGATAATTCCCATCAGCCGTGCAAAGGCCCCAGGGTAGCACGGAGCTCAGAGGGCGGGGAGAAGGGAACGGAGACCTGCGCTGGTGAAGTGGGTTGGTGAGAGAGAAAGGATATGGGGTAAAGAGGCGAGACAAGCAGAGTGGATCCAGGTCAGCAACTATGAGTTTTCGTGTGTGACTGATTTATGGAAAGCCAGCCCTAGAACTCAGTCCTTCTGACTTCCTGGCCACTGTTGTCATAAACCCCATCACGATTCTTACTGAGTGGATCCACACACGTGGTGGGCTCTGTGATGCACCACTCAGTGCCTCCCTCAGGAAAGAAGGGCTCTTTCCCCAGGAGCCGGGAATGGGGCTGGAAGACAGCCTTCTGTCATCATCCCACACCAGGGACTGCCTCAGCAGAGGAAAACAGCCTTGCCTTGTCGTGTTTCCTTCCTAGGTTGTGCTTCCTTCTGGACTGGCCGCAACTCGGTACAACTCAGAAGGACCAGTGCATCTTCAGAGCTGCCCGTGACCTTTGCTGAGAGCGCCTTGCAGGTCAGTTCTCCCTCCGTCCACTCCTACTTCTGTCCTTCCCTTTCAGGAGGGTTGTCTCCACAAGCACTATCTAATAACCGCCCCGCTGCTGATCTCTGTCTCAAAATCCACCCCCTGAGAGTGCCTCCTGTGACAGTGGCCCTACTGAAAATCAGGCATGGATGAACTAGCACGTGGAGAAGACCTTCGAGGCTGCCAAATTGGAGGGTGGATGTGCATCGGGCAACTGAGAAGCAATGACAGGTGGAATATGACTTCTGGAGGGCACCGTGACTCCACGTGGAGTGCTCCCCATACTTGCACAACCCTTTCTGAGTGGTCCCTTAGGCTTGGGCTACCACCCTGCAGCTGGAGATGCTCCAGGTGACTGAACCAGCGACAGGTGCCTGACTCAAAGGCAGTCCTCCATAGGTCCACCAGCGGCAGACAAGGTGGTCTTTTGCAAGTGCTCTAACAGATGGCATCCGTCTCCCTCTCCAGACTCTCCTGGAATGGGATCTTCTTCACCTTCCCTTTCCAGTGACACTGACTTCCTACAGCTTCTCCTTCCTTAAGATATTTCCCATGCTATTTTCTGTCCCTGAAGCAGGCTACATTCCTACCCCAGCACCCCCCACGCCTCTACCCCACTTTTCCAGATGACGACGCATCCTTTTTATCTCCTTAAAGTCACTGCATTGAGGAACTAATCCCTTAACACCCTCTGACTTGATCCTCTCGGTAGCTTCCTTCATGATGCTAATACTGTAAATCAGGCTTAACAGATGGCTGTGTTACACCTATACTCTGTGATGGAAGTCTGTGCGCTGCATGAGGCTATTAGCTACACACGCGTGCACTCTAGTCCTGTTTTGCTCCCCTCTGTGCTCCCAGCTCCTAGCCGGGTCCCAGGGAGCCCCCAGGAGTATTTGCTGAATAACTAACAGGGCTCATCTTCTTGAATGGTGGCTGAATAAGCCCAATCAGTTCCCGCTTCTTTACAAGTTTATATTAGAAAAATACGCAGAGAAAAAAAAAAAAGGAAAGAAAGAAAAATACGCAGAGAGTCAGAGTTGGTGAGGATTAGGATGGAGCAGCGATTCTCAAAGTATGGTCCAGGGACCCCTGGAGGGTCCTTGAAACGCTTTCAGAAAGTTCACAAAATCAAAACTGTTTTCTTCCTAATTCTGAGGTAATTATTTTGCCTTTTATCACTGCCATTCTCTTGTGAGTGTGGAAAATATGAAAAGTTCATTTTTATAGTTTCAGATTCCATATTGTCAACTTATCTTTAAGAAAGTACCCCTTGTGGGGCACCTGGGTGGCTCAGTCGGTTAAAGCCTCTGCCTTTGGTTCAGGTCATGATCTCAGGGTCCTGGGATCGAGTCCCACATTGGGCTCTCTGCTCAGCAGGGAGCCTGCTTCCCCCTTTCTCTCTGCCTGCCTCTCTGCCTACTTGTGATCTCTCTCCTCTCTGTCAAATAAATAAATCAAATCTTTAAAAAAAAAAAAAAAAAGAAAGTACCCCTTGTCAGGGTGCCTGGGTGGCTCAGTCGGTTAAGCATTCAACTCCTGGTTTTGACTCAGGTCCTGATCTCATGGGCTCTGAGCTAGAGCCCCCCACATCAGGCTCTGTGCTCAGAGCGAGCCTTCTTGGATATTTGGATATTCTCTCCCTCTGCCCCTTCTCTCTCTCTCCCTTTCTCTAATAAATAAGTAATTTTGAGGAGGCGCACCTGGGTGGCTCAGTCGGCTAAACATCTGTCTCTCTCTTTGGCTCAGGTCACGATTTCTGGGTCCTGGGATCGAGCCCCACATCAGCTCTCTGCTCAAGGGGGAACCTGCTTCTCTCTCTACCTCAGCCCTTCCACCCATCCCCCCACCCCCACTCGTGCTCACTCTCCCTCATGCTGTCTCTTTCTCTCAAATAAATAGGTAAAATTGTTAAAAATAAATAAATACTAAAAAAAAAAAAAAGTAACCCTTATCAAGTTTGGGGGTGATAGCAAAAGGGAATATCCACAACTCCCTGAAAAGTTTATTAAAATATCCCTCTCTGGGGCACCTGGGTGGCTCAGATGGTTAAGCTTCTGCCTTTGGCTCAGGTCATGATCCCAGGGTCCTGGGATCAAGTCCCACATCAGGCTCCCTGCTCAGTGGGGAGCCTGCTTCTCTCTGCCTCTCTCTCTCTCTCTCTCTCTCTCTCTCTCTCTCTCTCTGTGTCTCTCATGAATAAATAAATAAAATCTTTAAAAATAAAATAAAATATCCCTCTCTTTTCCAATGATACATAGCTCTGTGAGGTGTGTTTTCTTTACACACTTGAACCAAAACAACATATGGCAATATATTAATGTAGAAGCATGTTTGAGAATTCAGCCATCTCCTAGTAAGCTGGACATTGCACAAGAACTGAAAAAATGTAAAGCAGTCCACATTTCTCAGAAAAGATATTGTTTTGGAAAATAGTTATTTTTCATAAAAATATGTTATTTCTATTAACATACGATGGGTTTGTTATTAGTTTTATTAAGTAGCAATTTTTCAAATTTCCCAAGTTTAATTTCTAGCATGATAAATATCAATATAAATAATTGACATAAGTGAAAGTTATTTGGGGTCATTAATAAACTTCAAAAGTGCAAAGGGGTCTTGAAACTCCAAAATTTGAGACTTAATTAGGGTCGAGTATTTCTCAGAATTCTTTTGGATGCAAGAGAGATACTCAACTTGAATACCCATAAGCCAAAACTTGTCTCTCTTCATCCCCTTTTCCTTCTCCTCTTCATGTCGTCTTCCTGCTCAGCAGGCTTTCCTCAGGAGGGGGTGACAATGACCATCACTGGCTCCCATCATGTTTCCACACCAAGGTCAATCACCATGACTCTGGTCATGGTCTTCAGTTCATCCCTGTGATGGTGAGCTGTGTGTGGTCAGTCTCGAATGAACCATGTGGACTGAGAAAGATACCTCATCAGAGGAAACTTGGAAAGTTTTTACCATGAGAAAGGAAAATGGGGGTGGGATGACAGATCAGCAAATAATATTTGTCAGTTTGGGAAGATATGAGGAGAAGTCTGAGGTGATCAGAAGAGTAAGTTCTATCTGAGGAGAATTAACAATGAACAGACTTTAAGGAGTTTATGATCCTGAATAAATACATACCCACTCTTTTCTCCTCCCTCAAATCTTTTATCTCCACTAGCATCTGCAACAGTTGTTGGAAGGAATATTCTAGAAAAAGAAGACAATAGAGGTGAGAGGATCAAGGAAAGCTGGACTCAGATACATGTCCGAACAGAATAGGTAAAGGGAGGTGTTCCTGGCTTCCTGGTCCTGTCCTTGGTGATGATGGAGTAGTTGCGCTCCATGTTGATTGAACATACACACCTCCAGTATTTGGGGGTCTTTCTTGCTGCACTCCAATGCAAACTGAGTCACCTCTCATGCCCTCACCTCTGAACCTGGCTCTCTTGGGTCCTGATCCCTCCAGACTATGCTCCACATAAAGGTGCACTAAGGACAATAAAAGAGGTCATTCTGGGAGTTTAGAAGGAAGACTTGGGGCTGAGAGTCCTTTAGTACCCTTCAAATAAAAGCATGGATCAAGTTGCCTGTTACTGCTCCAAAGAAGAAAACTGCTCACGGAGAACTAGCCCTCCACAAAGACCACCCTCTCCCTCTGTCTCTGCATGGACAGGATTTCATTGTGGATTTGTACATGTGAAAGCAAATTAGACTTGTTCTGTGTGGATCCAAACAGGGAAAAGGACCAGGGGTGGAAAAGAGAAGTGAATAGATTTTTGTTTCAGCGTAAAGGAAAATGTTCAACAGAGTGTCCAGGGCTGGAATGGGCTGCCTCAGGTGTGTATTTTTCAGGGGGGAAGGATTACTTATGTGCTAATTCATGACCTCATTTTCTTCAAGGTCATCAGTCTTGTAGGCCCTAAAACCAGAATGTAAGATAAGCACAAAATAAATTATTATTTACTCTGAGGAGTTCTTCCTCTTTCCCTCCGTCTCTTTCTCCCTCACTTCCTCCCTCCCCCCCACTTCCTTCCTTCCTTCCTTGAGGGTCAGTATTTTGGTGTCAATACAGGATTCTAGAAAATACATTGTTCTGAAATTCTCTTGGTTCTCCCTCACCTTGTGGAGACCCTTCCCCCACGCCCCAGTCCCACCAGAGCTAATCTGTCCAAATTTCAATACTTATGAATTACAACAGCAATACAAAAACAGGAGAAAAAGAAAACCAGATGGAGAAGTTAACCTAAACCAGCCCTGTCACTTGCTACGGACGCCTGAGGTGCTGAACAGGAGCTTCTGTTTCTGTTCTTTCCTTTCTTTCCTCCTTTTTCTTCAGGGAGTGGGTCTGAAGCAGCAGGTGGGTCCAGGTTCCTGACGTCTGCTTCAATGGCCTGGACCTAGGGATGTTGGAATTGGACAGAGACACAGTCTGAATTATCATTCTCCCCATCATCACTCCCAGGGGCAACAGGAACCAGGCTGTTCTAGTAGTTTGGGGCCAAACATCTGCTTTTGCTTTTTCCCACACTTGGCATCTAGGCAAAGGAAGGGACGAGAGAGTCTTCTTTCAGACTCCTGATGCCAAAAGAGGACTGCCCTGAGGCCATGGGGGACATGGGGTCAGCAGAACGTCTGAGCTCTAGACTTTTGCTCAAAGGACAAAGGGAGAGGGCCCCAGGGCTCAGAGCAGAGCTAAAGAAGCAAGTATGGGAATTGAAGACAGGAAACTTGATTCTTTCAGGAAGTGTGGATTTCTGATGACTCACCCTGTCCTTTGTTCTCCTCTGTGTTGCTCCTGTGCACTTGGCAGAATTCCTCCCAAGCCTGCTGGTACTGGTGCTTTCTCTTCTCAATGTCACCCGAGAATATCGCTGGGGTTTCCATAGAAAAGACCTCATTTCCTGAGGCTCCGTTGGAGAACAGCCCTGTGCTTAGAGACCCCCATTTCCTCACATCCCACATGACCTTATCTATACATCTTGGAAATAGCAGCTCCCATATCCTCTGCACCGAAGGACCCTGGGCATTGTTAAGATATATTAGTACCCAGAGACCTTGATGGCTATTGCCTCTGAGTTCCTGGTGCCTGAGTCTGCTAGGATCAGTGATTCCAATTCAAAACCCACAACCAGTTTTCTAAGGTCCTAATATCTAATTTGAGAAGCCACCTATATCCCTAAGTCCCACCGGCCCTCTGGGAAATGACTGATTACAACAAAAACTTGCAAATCAATCTCTTTAATATTACCACCAACATAGGTAGGATGATCACTTGTAAGATGATGCCAATAAGAATAGAAGCCTTCATTTCTTGAATACTTAGTGTCTTATAAAAAGAGCTCTTTCGGGATGCCTCGGTGGCTCAGTTGGTTAAGCAGCTGCCTTCGGCTCAGGTCATGATCCCAGTGTCCTGGGATCAAGTCCCACATCGGGCTCCTTGTTCATCGGGGAGCCTGCTTCTCCCTCTGCCTCTGCCTGCTTGTACTTTATCTATTTCTCTCTCTGACAAATAAATAAATAAAATCTTTAAAAAAAAAAAAAAGAGCTCTTTTACTTCTCTCAACAACTTTATGCCTTGAGTACTATTATTATGCCCATTTTACAGATTAGGTAACCAGGGCCCTGAGAAAGGTAACTGAACATCCTAAGAGCACGTAATGTAGCATTAAAAATGGAATTCAAGCCCTAGTCCACCTGATCCCAATGTCCATCATCTTGACATTGTACATACCCCTTCTGGATATTCCTACTCATCTCCCTATGAGTTCTAAAGAGAATTAAAGCAGAGAGATGGACGTTGGCCTCTGTATTAGTTAGGGAAATGCTAGCTGCTATAATGAGCAAATCCCCAATTTCAGTGGTTTAATCTGTGAAAATGTCTGTGTTACTCATTGAACAGTATGATAAAAGTGTCCCTGGTGGCCTTCCTCCATGTGTTGCTTCAGAGACCCAGGTTTATCTTATCTCATGATTCTGACATTTCTTAGAGAAATGACCTGAGCCGACCAGAGGTTGACCTGAGCTGACCAGAGGAACGAGGTGTGGTGCTGGCTTGCTCTTCATCAGCTGTGAAATACCAGAATACTTGCTATCCAGAAGGAAGGGGAAAGAGAAGAAATGGCACACCCTCTTCTTAACTGCCTTGCCCAAAAGTGACACCCATCACTTCTGCTCACATTCTATTGGCCAATACTAGTCACATGGCCTTCCCCAGATGAAAGGGCTTTGGGAAACGTATTGACTCCCTGAGTAACCACTTCTTAGGGGCAGCCCTACACCGTGGAAGAGGGAGCATAAAATGTTTGGTCAAAAGTTAGTTATTTCTAATGGAATACTATGCAGCCCTCAAGAGAAACGAAATCTTGCCATTTGCAATGACATGGATGGAACTGGAGGGTATTATGCTAAGCGAAATAAGTCAATCAGAGAAAGACAATCATCACATGATCTCTCTGATATGAAGAACTTGAGAGGCAGAGCAGGGGGTTGTGGGGGAGTTGGGGGAGAGAAATGAAACAGGATGGGATGGGGAAGGAGACAAATCATAAAAGACTCCTAAACTCACGAAACGAACTGAGGGTTGCTGGGAGGTGGGGGGGTAGGGATAGGGTGGCTGGGTTGTGGATATTGGGGAGGGTATGTGCTATGGTGAGTGCTGTGAAATGTGTAAGCCCGACGATTCACAGACATGGACCCTGGGGCAAATAATAAAAAATAATAAATAAATAAATAAATTAATTAATTAATTAATTAATTTTAAAAAAAGTTAGTTATTTCTGCCCCAACCTCGATGACCATAAGTTCCTTCTATCCCAATGGTCTATGGTTTCATGACTTAATTGTTCTATGATGCATGGAAATTTGATGAAGACTTAAAAGTCTTTTTTTTTTTTAAGATTTTATTTATTTATTTGACAGAGAGGAGAGAGATCACAAGTAGGCAGAGAGGCAGGCAGAGAGAGAGGGGGAAGCAGGCTCCCTGCTGAGCAGAGAGCCCGATACGGGGCTTGATCCTAAGACCCTGAGATCATGACCTGAGCCAAAGACAGAGGCTTTAACCCGCTGAGCCACCCTGGTGGCCCAAGACTTAAAAGTCTTATCAATATGACGGTATTTGTGTGGGAAGTGATCAAGACAGAAAATATCTGTGTAAATATGCTCTGTGGCCTGATGTTTTCAGCATCTGAAAATGAGTACCTGGATGGTTTTCCCAGGCTCCAGGCAATGTGCTGCATTACAGGAGGGCAAAATGGACTCTGGAGGCAGCAGCCTCGGTTAGGCTCTATGACTCATTGGAGAGAGGGACTCAAAGATGTGGTTTTTACATAATGTTTAGAAATAAGCATCTGAGAAGTGTGGAAACATGCCGTCCTGATTTACTCAGCTCTGTTGTTAAGTGCTGGCATTACCACCATCTGCCAAATGTAGAAGTTGTTTAAAAATGAGTCACCTGGCACCAAAAACCATTTCTGCACAGAACGTCCCCCCTCCCCCCCATCTCTTGGTATCAACAAAAAGTCTCTTCTGCTTCTAAGTTCTAAGAAGTCTGAGAGCACGGGTTCCCCCAAGTGGCATTTGGTTATTGATTCTCCAATGCAAAGATATCAATTTCCTTGAACATTGTTGTACGCTTGTTTCAAAGGATGCTGAATTATGTCACATGGACAAACACAATATTATTTCTAAGTTAAATGAGTACTAGCTGAATTAGACTCTTTTGAGTCTCATTCAATACTTATTGATAGCTTGAAATTTAGCCGATGAGAAATGCTATGGTTGAAACATAGTACAGTTTGCCTCACTGATCCAAAAACATGCCAAATCTCCCCTCAATAAAGTATCCAGAGTGCCTTTATCCATTTCTGAGTGATCATTTATTTTCTAGATAAATCACGGTGAATCGGGGTACTTGGGTGGCTCAGTGGTTAAGCCTTTGCCTTCAGTTCAGGTTGTGATCTCAGGGTCCTGGGATCGAGCCCCGCATCGGGCTCTCTGCTCAGCAGAGAGCCTGCTTCCCCCTCTCTCTGCCTGCCTCTCTGCCTACTTGCGATCTCTCTCTCTCTGTCAAATAAATAAAATCTTAAAAAAAAAAAATCACGGTGAACCTTTGATATTCTGTAACTTAAATACTGAAATATAAGGTTTACTATTATTTTATTAAGATTTTATTTATTTATATGACAGATAGAGAGAGATCAGGGAGGCAGGTGGGGTGGGGGGAAGCAGGCTCTCTGCTGAGCAGAGAGCTCGATCCTAGGACCCTGAGATCATGACCTGAGCTGAAGGCAGAGGCTTTAACCCAATGAGCCACCCAGGCGCCCCAAGGTTTACTACTAGAAATATATCTTATATTAGATGATATAGCAATGGAAGAGGGGAAAATTGGTTTGTATATAAACAAATATATTCACATCAAAATAAGGTAGAATGCTCATAACTATTCCAGACCTGGTTTTTGCAACCGATCACGGGGTCATAGCTAATATTTTTCTTTTTTTTTTTTTAAGATTTTATTTATTTGACAGAGAGAAACACAGCGAGAGAGGGAACACGAGCAGAAGGAGTGGTAGCAGGAGAAGCTGGCTTCCCGCCGAGCAGGGAGCCCGAAGTGAGGCTCAATCCCAGGCCTCTGGGATCATGACCTGAGCCGAATGCAGACACTTAACGACTGAGCCACCCAGGCGCCCCCATAGCTAATATTTCTAACTGCTGGCCTCCACCCATTTCATATTCTCTCTGCCTTTAGCAAGCGTGTTGGTTGTGGCCCCGTGACAGACCCCAAAGCTTCATGCCTCACCCTTGCGGTATAACCCCCAAATCTGTCAGTCTTATTCAGAGCCCAGAACATCAGAAGACTGAGGAAGAGGCTGAGGCAGCCCACAGCCCATGGGACAGTGTTTGAAGTGTCTGCTTCAATCAGGGAGATGTTTGGAACGGCTCCCCAGGGGCCGCCATAGGTGATTCACAGCAGAGAATCTTAGGCTCCAAGGGCAAAGCTGCGTCATCTTCTGAAGATAACCATTTTCCCGCTAAGAGACTGTTTGGGCTTGTTACTGGTCCTCAGGAGAGACTGAATATTTCACCGTGATGTGCAAAGTTACCTTGGGACCTGAGCCGACCAGAGGAACGAGGTCTGGTGCTGGCTTGCTCTTCATCAGCTGTGAAATACCAGAACACTTGTTAACCTCTCAGGGCTCCGCCGATTTTATCACAAGGATTTTTGGAAAAGTTATCGGGCGACCCGAGTTATGACCTTAACGGGGGCTGCCAACCAGCTGGGTGCCTTGAGCATCCACGTTCCTCATCAGTAGAGTAAGGGCACGACACTCCCTGAGAAGGAGCAAGCCAACCTGGTAGAGGGCAGGATTCAACCAACTGGGGTTGTACACCAGTAGATTTGCTCAATAGGGGTTTCTCTAAAAGAATTGTTAAGCCCAGTTATGCCAGTTGCTCTCTTGCATGATTTCTTAGTATCCTTGATATTCCAACGTGTGTGTGGTGGGCAAGTGAGTAGAATATCTGTTAGAGGAGGATATGGATTGTTTCCCAAACTTCCATAGATATTTTTACAAATAATGTAAATGTAAATATAAAGCCTTAAAAAAAATCTTTTTTGTTGCAGGCACCTAATATCACCTAAAATAGGCTTCCCTGCGATATAGGGTAGAAAATTCTATTATTGAGGGCACCTGGGTGGCTCAGTCAGTTAGGTGTCTGATGCTTGATTTCAGCTCAGGTCATGATCTCAGGGTTGTGAGATCCAACCCCGCATCAGATTCTGCGCTCTCACTCGTCAGGGTCAGGGAGCCTGCTTGTCCCTCTCCCTCTGCTCCTCCTCCCACTCCACTCTTGCATACTCTCCCTCTCTTGCTCTCTCTTGCTCTCAAATAAATAAATAAAATCTTTTTTAAAAAAGGGTAATTTCATTATTGAGTAATCTATAAAAATGTTAAGTGACTGTTGAAATTGTTAAGTCCAATGTCTGGCTTTAGGGTTTTTCCATGGAATATTGAGGCTTTTAAAAAATTGATAGGAGGGGCGCTTGGGTGGCTCAGCGGGTTAAGCCTCTGCCTTCGGCTTGGGTCATGATCTCAAGGTCCTGGGATCGAGCCCCACATCAGGCTCTCTGCTCAGCAGGGAGCCTGCTTCTCCCTCTCCCTCTGCCTGCCTCTCTTGTCTACTTGTGATCTCTCTCTCTCTGTCAAATAAATAAAATAAAAATATTTTTTTAAAAAAGAAAAAATTAAAAAAAAAATTTTGAGTACATGCTCCCAATATAGATATATATTCATATATATGTATATACATTCATTTATTTGTGAATTATACACAGACTATTCCACCTACATTATACTTTATAAAACCTAATATCTACCTAAAATGTAATTTTAAAATAATAAAATAAATATAAGCATATTTCAAATTAAATATTTTAGTTTATTATTTAGGCTAAAAAGCTTTCTTCTCTGTGTCTGATAGGGAATTCATCCAGTAAGAGAAGATTCAGCTTTGCTATTTTCTTATTGTCATATCTTTGCATTCTTGGTTTGTCCATAATCAGTAGCTTTGCTGCAGGAATCCTTTAAAAGCATTTACTCATTATGTGGAAGTTAATTTTATTAAAGTTGAAAGACAAAATCTGTAAATCCCCATAAGCAGGAACACAGTAAAATACTCCAGAAGCAGATCCAAATAAGTTTGGATACCCCTAGAAATAGAGCCTGGTACAAAGCCTTGCTTGCAGCAAGTTCATTTAGGAATGGGGTCCCAGGGAACAGTGATACAGGATGGGGAGGAGAAAAAAGAGGGAAAACCAGTACAAGAATCTTTTACGAAGTTGCTCCTCCCATTTTGCTAAATAAGGGAGGTCGTACTTCATATCACCAGACCTTTTGGGAAGCCTTAGAGAGTTCAGTTCAGAGCTGTGTGCCTATGAGACAAAAGAGAAGCAGACATTTAGCCATTGGCTCCAGTTGTGCACTGGTCAAGAGGGGCTTTGTGGGCATAAACAGCCGTGCTTTTCTGGACTGTGGCGAGGAGTTTCCCAAGGAACAACAGAGAAAGATCCATAATGCAGGCAATCCAGTGCTGGTTTGATCCTGGTTCCACAGCAGCGATGGACCTCAATTCTTACATCTCGGCGGCCCAGGGGATCTGGAAGTGGTGCATAGCAAGTGTCCATACAGCAGATGAAGCCCCAAAAGAGCGCCTTTCCAATCTCTCAGCTCTGTGGAACTGTCTCAGAGTGCCTCTCAGACCATGTTTCCACACAGTCATTTGGATACTGAGTGGAGAGAAGCTTGACTGGTTGATTGATTCCCTCTTCCTCCCTCCTTCCCTGTCTACCTTCATTCCCTTTCCCCTCTATATATAAATAGGGAGTTAGAATGATTTATTGACTCACCTCACTGACTATTCTTCTGTGCAATACCCATGTGATGAATTCACACTTTGAAGATCAGGCGATCAAGACAACCAAGAAAAAGATAAGAGAGGGAGTACATTGTTACTGTTGGGAAAAAAAATTCAAGCTGTGTAATCTTGAGCCAAAAACACTAATTTAGGTTCAAGTGCCTTTTAATAAAAAACAAAGTTCAAGATTTGGAATGATTTATGCCCTTGCAAAAGTGATGGGAAATTGGCAGTACAGAATTTGAACATTTATCACATACACAAGATAAAAACTGCTATTCCAAAAATATTTATAGATGTGAAACAATCCATCTCCTGTAAGTTTAGGCATCAAGCCAGACCATCATAGAGCAGTTCTCTTGGATTATCTTGGTCCCTGAAAGAGCCCATTTATTAAATTATGCTTTAGCATTATGCTCATGGCTTGCATTGAAGGAAACCATAAAAAAAGCTGAAAGTAAGTCACAGTTATATTTTCTTTTGAGTTGTTGTTGGAGATATCTCCATTACCTTAGCGAGCACCCCCTGTAAGAGGAGTCCTGAAGAAAGTTCTAGCATGCATCACTGTCAGTAATTCTGACTTTCTCCTCAAAGTTGCTGTGTATGTGTATGCATATGTAGTGTGTGTGTCAGTTAAAATACAATTTAGGGTTATGTTCATTGGGTAAAATTGGTCATGAAAATAATCATATTTTCCTTTTTCTTTGGCTACCTGGAAGTTTAGTACTTAATTTGCTGCCTACCTTTAATAATTGTACAGCAGCGGAGAACATGTACTAACACTTCATTAGCTTTACCTTGTGATTGGACTCTGATTTTTCCCTAGTTTATTCTTAAGCACGAAATAAAATCTTGCACAGTTGTGTGTATTTTTCTAAGAAGTAGCCTCAAATTAGGGGCCCCTGGGTGGTTCAGCCGTTTAAGAAACTGGCTCTTGGTTTCAGCTCAGGTCATGATCTCAGGGTTATGGGATCAAGCCCCCTGTAGGGGTCTCTCCCTCTAAAATAAATAAATAGACCTTTAAAGAGAGAGAGAGAAGAGGAAGAAGAAGAAGAAGAAGAAGAAGAAGAAGGAGAAGGAGAAGGAGAAGGAGAAGGAGAAGGAGAAGGAGAAGGAGAAGGAGAAGGAGAAGGAGAAGAAGAAGAAGAAGAAGAAGAAGAAGAAGAAGAAGAAGAAGGAGAAGAGGAACAAGAAGGAGAAAGCCTCAAGTCTGTTTCAGAATTAGGCTGTGTGTAATTTTAAAAATAAAAATACTATTTCAGTATCCTGAAATCCACAGGAGTAACATAAATCATTCCAAGTGATGGACTTTTTTAAATTTAAAATCACTGGAAAATCTAAAGAATATTGACATTTATATCCCACAGTATTTTTGCTTAAGTCTCTCAAACGACTTCTTTTTTAAGTCTTGAAGCCAATAATAACTATTCCTTGATTCCCTTCCCAGTTCAAAACAATTAGGAATTAAGGGGCGCCTGGGTGGCTCAGTGGGTTAAAGCCTCTGCCTTTGGCTCAGGTCATGGTCTCGGGGTCCTGGGATCCAGCCCCGCTTTGAACCCCGCATTGGGCTCTCTGCTCAGCGGGGAGCCTGCTTCCCCCCCCCCCTCTGCCTGCCTCTCTGCCTACTTGTGATCCCTCTCTCTGTCAAATAAATAAAAATAAAATCTTTAAAAAAAAACAATTAGGAATTAAGACACAGGAGATGGACAAATAGAGGCATTTTAAAAAAGATTTTGTTTATTTATTTGAGAGAGAGAGAGAGAGAGTGAGCAAGAGAGAGAACAGAGCAGGGGGAGCAGCAGAGGCAGAAGGAGAAGCAGGCCCCCCACTGAGCCAGGAACCCAACAAAGGGCTGGATCCCAAGACCCTGGGATCATAACCTGAGCTGAAGGCAGATGCTTAAATGATTGAGCCACCCAGATGTCCCATAAATGGAGATTAAAATGTCATTTTTATTACTGATAAAGGTGACAGCAGACCACGACTTCAGAATGGTGTCCTAAAGGTCTTGCTAACACTCTGCTGGAATTAACAAATTTTCCCACCCAAACTTTGATATGAATGGGTTCCAGAACTTCTCACTAGGGCAGAACATGCCGGACATCCTACCACCCAGGGAAGAACAGGCCCAAATTCAAACTCTCTTCAGGCTAGCAAATCCTCAAGAGAATAGACCCCGGCAGGACCTGAGGCACCCTGCTCAGTCCTCCTCCCAATACCACCAATAAGGGAAATCACTCCTTCCCTGAGGCTGGGATGGAGTGGGACAGAAAGGAAGGAATGTCACCTTTGTGAGGTGTTTCTTAACGGTTGCCTCTGGTATGTTGGGCGGGACAGTTGTTGGTTGAACTGTCCTATACATTGTAAGATCCTTAATATCCTTGAATTATGGGTTACTTACTTAATAACCACAATAATGCCCATGCACCCACTTGGACATCCAAGTGCACCTTCGTATCCCTCGGGGTTGACAACTTTGAGAAGAAGCTCCTCTGTAGAAATAGGAGGGCTGTGTGTGTGTGCTTGGAGAGGGGAAAGGGGGCGAGAGGAAGAGGGCTGAAGTGGAAGTTCCTTGCTAACGTTAATGCCTTTGTTGTTATTAATTTTCTTTTTTTAAAGATTGTATTTATTTAATTGTCAGAGAGGGAGCACAAGCAGGGGGAGTGGCAGGCAGAGGGAGAAACAGAGTCCCTGCTGAGCAAGGAGCCTAATATGGGAGTTGATCCCAGGACTCAGAGATCATGACCTGAGCTGAAGGCAGATGCTTAACTGACTTAGGCACCCAGGCATGCATCTTTTTTTTTTTTTTTAAATAAAGATTTTATTTATTTCTTATTTGAGAGAGAGAGAGCACAGGCAGGGGGAGCAGCAGAGGGAGGGGGAGAAGCAGGCTCCCCACTGAGCAAGGAGCCTGACATGGGGCTCTATCTCAGGACTAGGGGATCATGACCTGAGCCAAAGGCAGCTGCTTAACCTACTGAGCCACCCAAGTGCCCCTATTATTAACTTTCTATTAGCTGTCAATCTTTAAAATAACTTCTTACAATGATAATGATTCGAGCTGGCCTCATTCTATTCCCTAAATGGCATCCAGGACAAGGAATGTCAGGAGTAGTAATGTAAGGCAGTCAGCCAGCCTTCATATTTGCCTATAATCCCTTTTAAGCCCTCCAAGTGGTAGTTCTTATACGTGATAGTAGGATAGACACATGGGAAACTTGGTGGTTTGAATACTGATGAGGTTCGGGAAAGCTAAAACCAAGGGAGAGGGAAGGCATGGAACACACCAAGGAGAGACTTACAAGGCAGGTGCAGGAAGGTGCAGCCTCTCCCATCAGCTGCTCCAAACAAATATGAAAGTAAATACCTGCCCCATCATGTTCCTGATTTTAGCTGCCCACAAGGAACTAAAGAGTTAACATTTCCAACTGATATTCCTGTCCTGAATCCATCACTCATTCCTAAAGATGACCATTTACCAAATCTTAATTTGGGTAGAAATCTCATGAGAATTGTCTGAGTTCTCAGGAGATTTGGACTGAGATCTCACAAGATTTCTCTGACATCTCACAATATTTGGAATGAGTTCTCATAATATTTGGGTAAAAATCTCATGAGAAGTGCCTGAGTTCTCATGAGATTTGGACAGAGATCCCATGAGAGTTGGACAAAGGTCTCAGAGATTTAGACTGAGCTCTCATGGGATTTGGGAAGAAATTTCGTTACGTGTGCCTGACATCTCAGGAGTTTTTGGACTGAGATATCATGAGATTTTGACAGATATCATGGGATTTGACTTAGAGATATGTCAGGATATTTGGAATGATTTCTCATGTGATTTGTGTAGAAATCTCATGGGAAGTGCTTGAGTTCTCATGAGATTTGTTCTGAGATCTCATTAGATTTGCACTGAGATCTCAAGATTTGGAATAGTTTCACAAAATTTGGACTGAGATCCCACAAGATTTGGTCTGAGATATCACGAGAATTCCCTGACATCTCACAATATTTGGAATGAGTCCTCACAATATTTGGGTAAAAATCTTGTGAGAAGTGCCTGAATTGTCACAAGATTTGGACTGAGATCTCATGAGATTTGGAATAAGTTCTCACGAGATTTGAGTAGAAATCTCGTTAGAAGTGCCTGAGTTCTCACAAGACTTGGACTGAGATCTCATGAGATTTGGACCATGATCTCTAGAGATTTGGATTGAGATCGTGTGACTTCCCTGAGTTCTCACCATGTTTGAAATGAATTCTCATGAGATTTGGCTGCAAGCTGCACTGGCACGTCTCCCAGCAGCTCTCACAATGTAGCTCAACACTGCCTCCAGTGACAGAATTCTACACTGCCATGCCATCAAGCAGCTTTCGTAATTCAGCTTTCCACCACTGGAGGCAGTGCTGAGCTCCAGTGCAACAGACGGTGAAAGATGGGGCAGTTCAGCTTGCTGCCAATGGAGGCAGTACTGAGCTGCAGAGGGTGAGACGCTGGAAGATGTGCCGCTGGAGCTTCCCCACAATGGATGCAGTGGACAGATACAGTGCAAGGCGTGGGAAGAAGAGGCAGTGCAGATTTCCACCACTGATGGCAGTGGTGAGTTGCATTCTGAGTGATGCAGTCTGAGTGATGAGCCTTCTGGTGGAAGACGTGCCAGTACGGCTTGAGACCAGTGGAGGCAGTTCTGAGCTGCATTGCGAGAAGCTGGAAGGCCCAGCAGTGCAGGTTCACACCACTGGAGGGAGTGTTGAGCAGCAGTGGGAGAGTCACTGGAAGGCATGGCAATGCTGCTTGCTACCACTGGAGGCAGTGACGAGCTGCAGTGGGAAAGACGCTGGCAGACCAGTCAGAGCAGCCTGTCTGCACTGAGGGCAGTAGTGAGGTGCTGGGTGAGAGACCCTGGGAGGCACCACACTGCAGTCTGTTTCTATAGGAGGCAGTGGTGAGCCGTATAGTCTCTGTTTCTCCAGGCTCAAGAGTGGTGGTAACAATCTCTAGAGCCGTCCACCAACTCAGTGTTGTGCCTTGTGTCCCTGGGCTTGGTGGTAATGGGCTGTCAGGATGGTGCAGGAGGGGCCTCCTGGTTGGGGTCTGGGGCCTGGAGGAAACCGGACCCGACCCGTGTTGCATTTTGAACTGATGAGTTGAGTGTTTTTTGGAAGAGTAACTTCGCTTCTCCAAAAATAACAATGACATTGGTCGACTTTAGAATGACGCTAATTACTACTTAAGAAACAAGCATGTGTCCCCCTTTGCCCAAGAACAGAAGCAGGTGTGCAGGCCTTAAGTGGGAGGTGCCTTCTTTTTTTTTTTTTTTTAAAGATTTTATTTATTTGACAGTGAGAAACACAGCGAGAGAGGGAACACAAGCAGAGGGAATGGTAGCGGGAGAAGCAGGCTTCCTGCCAAGCAGGGAGCCCGATGCGGGGCTCGATCCCAGGACCCTGGGAGCATGACCTGAGCCGAAGGCAGACTCTTAACAACTGAGCCACCCAGGCGCCCCGGGAGGTGCCTTCTTATCCCCACCTGACAACACTTCTCCACTCTGGCTCCACGAGACCCGAGGTATTAAAGTCAGAATCAGTCATGCAGCTTGTCACAGGACATCAGCACTCAGAGAAAGCAGCAGGTACATTGAGCACAATATCATATCTATGTCAGGACTGGAGGTAAAACTTCTCTTTAACCCCAAACCTCCTGGGCTTTTCTCTTGTCTCCAGTGGAGCCACAAATTGATTCAATGTTTTTACTAGTGATCAGTGTGTTTAGATTTTTTTTTTTTCATTCACAGTTCAGTCTTTCTAGGTTTTTGTTAGGAACTCACCCATTTCTTCTAGGTTGTCCAATGCATTGGCCTCTACTTGCTCCTAGTACTCTCTTACAATCCTCGATATTTTTGTGGTATTCATTGTAATAGCTCATCTTTCTTTTTTTTTTTTAAGTTTTTCACATTTTAAAATTTAAATTCAATTAGCCAAGGTATAGTTTTAGATGTAATGGTCAATGATTCATTACTTGTATATAATACCCAGGGCTCATCACCACATGTCCCCTCTTTAATACCCATGACCCAGTTATCCTGCTACCCAACCTACCTCTCCTCCAGTTTGTTTCCTATGATTAAGAGTCTCTCAGAGTTTGTTTCTCTCTCTGATTTCCTCCCATTCAGTATTCCCTCCCTTCCCCTTGTCTTCCTCCACACTCTTCCTTGTTTTCCAAATATGAGTGAAACCATATGATTATTGTCATTCTCCGCTTGACTTATTTCATTTAGCATAACCCCCTCTAGTTCCATCCTGTTGATGCAAATGGTGGGCATTCAACTCTTCTGATGACTGAGTACTATTCTATGGTATGTATTTACCACATCCTTATCCATTCCTCTATTGAAGGACATCTCAGCTCCTGCCACAGTTTGGCTCTTGTGGACATTGCTGCTATGAACATTGGGGAGCATGTACCCCTTCTTTTCACTGCATCTGTATCGTTGGGGTAAATACCTAAGAGTGCAATTGCTGGGTCATATGGCAGCTCTATTTTTAACTCTTTGAGGAACCTCCATGCTGTTTTCCATAGTGACTGCACCAGCTTGCATTCCCACCAACAGTGTAAGAGGGTTGCCCTTTCTCAGCATTGTCACCAACACTTGTCATTTCCTGTCTTATTAATTTCAGCCATTCTAACTGCTGGAAAGTGATATCTCATTGTGGTTTCAAATTCCCTGATGACAAGTGATATGGAGCATTTTTTCATGGTCTGTTGGCCATTTGGATGTCTTCTTTGGAGAAGTGTTTCTTCCTGTCTTCTGCCCATTTCTTGAGTGGATTCTTTGTTTTTTGGGTGTTGAGTTTGAGAAGTTCTTCGTAGATCTTGGATACCAGACCTTTATCTGTAATGCCATTTACAAATACCTTCTCCCATTCTGTAGGTTGCCTTTTAGTTTTGTTAATTGTTTCCTTTGCTGTGCAGAAGCTTCTTATCTAGATGAAGTCCCAGTAGTTCATATTTGCTTTTGTTTCTGCAGCCTTTAGAGATGTCTTGCAAGAAGTTGCAGTGTCCAAGGTCAAAGAGGTTGCTGCCTGTGTTCTCCTCTAGGATCTTGATGTCAGACAGGAATCAATTATCTTTTTTTCCCGATGCATTTGAGTCCTCTCTCTTTCTTGGTGAGTCTAGCTAAAAGTTCATCAGTTTTGTTTATCTTTCAAAAAAAGGCAGCTTGTATTTTCATTGATCTTTTGTCTTTTTTGTCTCCATTGGATTTATTTCCACAATCCTTTTTGTTATTTCCTTATTTCTATTATGGGGCTTTTTTTTTTCCTTCCCACTTCTTTCCTGTGTAAAATTAGATTGGTTATTGGAGAGTATATGTATGTATGATATCTCAGGATGTTTGGAATGAGTTCCAATGAGATTTGTTTAGTAATCTGGTGGGAAGTAGTTGAGTTCTCACAAGTCTTGGACTTATGTCTCAGGAGATTTTGATTGAGGTCTCATGAGATTTGGAGTAAGATCTCAAGAGTTTTGGACAGAGACCTCTCCAGATTTGCACTGAGGTCTCATGAGATTGGGAATAAGTTCTCACGAGATTTGGATAGAAATCTTGTGAGAAGTGCCTGAGTTCTCACGTGACTTGGACTGAGATCTCAGGAGATTTGGAATTAGTTCTTATGAGGTTTGGGTAGAAATCTCATGAGAAGTGTCTGAGTAATCACAAGATTTGGACTGAGATCTCACAAGTTTTGACTGAGTTCTCATGAGATTTGGACAGAGATCTCGTGAGATTTGGATTGAGCTCTCACAAGATTTGGGAAGAAATCTTCTTAGATGTGCGTGACATCTCAGGAGTTTTTGGACTGAGATATCATTTAGACAGAAATTTCATGGGATTTGACTTAGATCTCATGATATTTGGAATGATTTCTCACAAAATTTGTGTAGAAATCTTGTGGGATATGCTAAAGTTCTCATGAGATTTGGTCTGAGATATCATGAGATTTGCACCAAAATCTCTGGAGACCTAGACAGAGATCTCATGGGATTTGACAGAAAGCTCATGAGATTTGGACTGAGATCTCATGAGATTTGGACATAGATCACAAGATTTCCCTGGGATGTCACAGTATTTGAAATGAGTTCTCATGATACTTGGAAATCCTACAAGTAGTTAATATTTATTTCAAATAGTAAACTCTCATCCTGTTTTATCAACTGGAGATGGAATCTGTTGCCTTCACACTATGAGTTATGAAGAACTCAGTGGGGCCTCTCTGATGCCTATATATCCACCACTCTTTCTTCCCCTTAAGTAGTATTTTTAATTCTTATAGTGGTGATATTTATGACCTAAAATAATGTATTTCAATCTTGGTTTATTTTTGAAATTTAGACACTTACCTCTTGATACTTCCCAGTGAACAAAGTAGAAATTAGCCCATTAACATTTTCGTCCAGTTTTTACCTCCACCATGCTCTCCAATTCTCACCTTTTTAATTTTTTTACTGACAAGATTATCATTCTTTTATTATTCCTCTAAAATGATAAACTGAAGAAAACGACTACAGTCTTACCGTAAGTAATTACCATTTATCACAGAATAAATTCGTCTGATCAGACCCATAGAGAAGGAAATGTAATCCTGTGCCCTTCAACTTCAGCTACTTGGCAGGTGTCCTGAGCATCAGTGCTCAGGGCTATTTCTCTTCATTGCTTTTTGGGTCTCTCTTCTTCTGGGACTTACTTAAGCACCACTGCTTCTTTTTATCTTAACCTAGCTTCTTTCCCAAATTTCTTTCTCACTGTGCTTGCGTGTCTCATTTTCATTTATTTTGTTGTACTGTATTTTGGTTTATTTTATTGCATAGTAACCATCAAGGTGTCCTATAAGCATATGAGTACTTTAATCTCTTCAGCAGGTCACCTGGGCATAAACTATAGATGATTCACATTCTTCTTCTGCTGGCTGAACTTCACCCCTTGATTTCCCATCGGAGATTATATGCTGGAATGTAAGTATGTTAGAATGTCCTCACTATAGGAATAATCTAAAATTCACAATTGCTAACTTAAAGATACTAAAACATGTCATTTACAACTTTGGTAGCTAGTGGTTAAGGAATTACTTGAAACAGAATCCACCCTGCCGTCCTGTGCTATTGACTGAGAACTCCAGCTCTCAGACCCTTGCTCATGGTCTTTTCATCTCCATCTCAACTGACAACACCGAAGATTCCTGAGACTCATCTTCCAGTGGCAAACTCAGCTCTCCCATCTCTCTCCCTTTTTACATCCAGTCATTAAAACTAATGAATTTTTTTCTCCTGATTTTTTTTTCTTTTAACTGTTCTTTATGGAGGTATAGTTACATACAGGAAAATGCACAAATCTTAAGTGTATAGCTTGTTAACTTTTTACATATGTACACAACACCAAGATCAAGACATACAACATTCTCAGGGTACTTTGGTGGCTGAATTGGTTAAGTGTCTGACTCTCTCAGCTCACGTCTTGATCTCAGCGTTATGAGTTCAAGCCCCACATTGGGCTCCACCCTGGGCATGGAGTCAACTTTATACACACACACACACACACACACGCACACACACACACACACACACACACACACACACACACCATTCTTATTGCTCTAGGAAACTCCCTTGTGCTCCTTTCTAGTCAATTATGCTCGCTTCTCTTCCCAGTACACTGTTTTGACTTCATTCACCATAGTTTATTTTTGCCTGTTCCATTTAAATGGAGCCAGACCATTAGTGTACTCTATTGTCTGGCTTCTTTTGCTCAACATAATGTTTTAAAGATTTATCCATGTTGCTGTGAGTATCAGTTTTTCATTCTTTTCTACAAATGAATTTTATTTCATGAGTATGCCAATTTTTTTTCTGTTCTTCTGTTGAGTTTTTATTTATTTATTTTTAATTTTTTTCCTAGATTTTAACTATTAGGAATAAAGCTACTATAAACACTTGTGTACAAATCTTTTGGTGTACTTGTGCTTTTATTTCTTTTGTGTATGTCCCTAAGAGTGCTATTTGTTAGGTTATAAGGTAAGTGCATGTTGGACTTTAGAAAAAGATGTCATATAGCTTTTCTGTTATGGCGTACCATTTCATACCCTCATTAGCAGTGTATGAGAGTTCCAACTGATCCAAATCTTCACCAACACTTGAAAGTTTTAGTCTTTTTCATTGTAACCATTGTGGTATGTGTACAGTAGTATCTTATTGTAGATGAATACTTCTTTTATAATTATACTTTTAAATTGGGAGCACAAGCATCTTAGCATATATGGATATACCTTCATGTTATCTGACTCATGCAGGCTTGTATGAAAATCTAAGGTTGAAAACCTCATTTATATTTAGAAAACATTAGTGACTTCTAGAATCCACATTTGCTTTAGGGAAGTTTAATGCCAGTGTGGTTCTTTGCTTTGTAGGCAACCTATTTAACCTTTCTGGTCCAAAGACTACGGATGTTTCTTGAAGAGTTTTTTCTTTTTATGTTGTCCTCCGAATTCTGAAAGTTCAACAGTATTTTTCTATTGATGAGCCTGTGTTTATTTATCCAGTTTAGCACTCAGAGATCTTTTGGATTCCCAAAGGGTCACACCTTTCTTCATGTTGAGGACATTCTATTTGGGGAGATGATTTCCTCCTCTCTGTTGTCTCTGCTTTCTGTTTCTGATCCTCTTACTACACACAAGTTGGGACCCAGTGGACTTACCTTGTACGTTACCCTTCTTTTTTTTCACAGTCTCCTACATTAACATTACTTACCAGACTGTAACTTCTTTTTTTAGAGCAAGAGAGCAGGGGTCAGGGCAGAGGGAGAGGGAGAAAGATAATGTTAAGCAGGCTTAACATCCAGTTAACACCCAGTGTGGAGCCCAACGAAGGGCTCCATCTCATAACCCTGAGATCATGACCTGAGCTGAAATCAAGAGTCATGCTCAGCCAACTGAGCAACCCAGTTGCCCCGTGGATATAAGCTTTTAACTTCTTTGGGTAAATCCTAATTTTAACTTTAAGAAAGTATTTTTTATCTCTTTGTTTTTGCTCTACATCATAGGAGATTTATTCCAGCTTATCTTTTAGATTAGTGTCTCGGCCCTCACCTCATCTGTTCTAGTATTTACTCAGTCCATTCAATATTTAATTTTGGCTATTTTGGTCAGATTCTTTCTTTTTTTAGTCCCATTCTTTTCTTCTGCTTATTTCTTTTCCATATCAACCTAAATTATTTATGGATATAAAATATTCTCAAGTAATTTGGATGATACTAATTAGTTCTTATTAAAAAATTGAATCTGTGTTCCCTGTGTTCTTTTTTTTCAGGTCAAATGTATATCCATTTTGATCCTTCTCTTTACTATTTTTGGTTTTCCTTAATTACCTGGTCCACCTGGTCTAAATATAATTTGTGACAGTTTGTGCTATTCAGAGATGGCCACATAAATATATCCCATCTCATGTACTCTTTTTAGCACATGATGCTGACACTGTTCCATCAGGAGGTGGGATCTAGGGGGGTGGCTGGTGGCTTAGTCAATTAAGCATCTGCCTTTGGTTCAGGTCATGATCCCAGAGTCCTGGGATCCAGTCCAGTTTTGGGCTCCCTGCTCTGTGGGGAGTCTGCTTCTCCCTCTGCTCCTCTCATCTGCTCATGCACAAGCTCTCTCTCTCACTCTCTCTCTCTCTTTCTTTCTCTTGTGTATGCATGGAAAAAGAAATAAAATCTTTTTTTTTTTTTAAATTCCATCTTGAGGAGCACCTGGGTGGCTCAGTCTTTAAGCATCTGCCTTCATCTCAGGTCATGATCCCAGAGTTCTGGGATCAAGCCCTGCATTGGGCTACCTGTTCAGTGGGGAGCCTGCTTCTCCCTCTCCTTCTGCCTCCCCTACCCCCAGCTTGTGCTCTCGCTCTCTTGCGCTCTCTCTGTCTCGAGCTCTCCCTGTTTGTCTTCATTTACAAATAAATAAAATCTTAAAAAAGAAACAACAGGTGGGATTCCCTTTGCTTGAGTTGAGGCAGGCCGGTCTACAGTGGAAGTGATGCTATATGGCTTCCAAAACTAAGTCATAAAGGCAATACATTTTCTGTCTGGCTCTCTCTCAGGACATGCCACCTTTGGAGCCCTGAGCTACTGTGTAATAAGCCTCGCTGTCCTGAAGCCACCACACCGAAGAGACCATCTAGAGATGGAGATGACCAGTAAGACCTTGGGGGTCCAGTCCCCACATTCAAACTGCTCTAGTGCTGAGAGGAGCAGGCACAAGCTGTCCCTGCTGAATTCTGCCTAAATAAATAGTCGTATTTTAAGTTTTTGGTAGTTTGTAACAAGCAGTAGATAACCAGAACACTGTTCTTAATCCCACTCATGGCCTTCAAACTACATTTTCCTGCAGACTTCCACTCTCAAGTTTCTCTCTTTCTCCTTGCGAAGGACTGCTCTTTA
Source organism: Procyon lotor (assembly GCA_028646535.1). Taxonomy (NCBI): domain Eukaryota; kingdom Metazoa; phylum Chordata; class Mammalia; order Carnivora; family Procyonidae; genus Procyon; species Procyon lotor. Next base: position 37,882,743 of record CM053603.1, read on the forward strand.
TTCAAGTGCTTTCCCTCTACTCTTTTCTTCATTCATCAAATTTCATTTCCCTTCTATCTTTTAGACTTGCCCCTAAATTTTAGTTCTGTTCCTGGCTCCCTTATTTTGCTTTCTTTCATGGTTATAGTTTCAGGGATATAAAAAAATATTTTTTTTAATCTTTTCAATAGGCCTTGGAAGACCAAATCTTATGCTCATTTGACTAGAAATCTTGAAAAAGTAACACACACACACACAAATTTTCAAAATGGAATAAAAAAAATCTGTTGTGGAAGAAGGGGGATGAAGTAATTTAATGAAGATAATTTTTTGGTCAATCTCAAGTAATGAATTTTGAAGTTCTGGACTGAGAACTGAGGGAAGTGAACAATTAACAGGATGGAATGCAATGTTCAGGTTTGAAAAAACCTCCTTTATTTTGTTAAGAACACTTAACATGAGGGGCGCCTGGGTGACTCAGTTGGTTAAGCATCTGCCTTCGGCTCAGGTCATGACCCCAGAGTCCTGGGATCAGCCCCTCATCAGGCTCCTTGCTCAGCAGGGAGCCTGCCTCTCCCTCTCTCTCTGCCTGCCTCTCTGCCTACTTGTGATCTCTCTCTGTCAAATAAATAAATAAAATCTTTAAAAAAATAAAAAACACTTAACATAAGATCTCTTCTCTTAACAAATTTTAAGTCAACAATGCATTATTGTTGACTATTGATATAATGTTGTACTATAGATCTTTAGAGTTTATTCATCTTACTTAACTGAAATTTTATGACTATTGATAAATAACTCCCCATTTCCCTGTCCCCATTCCCTGGGAACACCATTCCAGTCTCTGATTTTCTGAATTAGACTGTTTTAGATACCTCATACCTCATACATTTTAGATACCTCATACAAGTGGGATCATGTAGTACTTGTCTGTCTGTGACTGGTTATTTCACTTAGTATAATATCCTCCAGTTCATCCATATTGTCACATATGGCAGAATTTCCTTCTCTTTAATGGTTAAAGAGGGGGTGCCTGGCTGGCTCGTTTGGAAGAGCATGTGACTCTTGATCTCAGGGTCATGAGTTCGAGTCCCATGTTGGATGTAGAGATTACTGACATACATACATACATACATACATACATAAAAATAAAAGTTGAATAGCATCTGATTGCATGTTTATGCCGTATGTTCCCAGTCAATGGGAGAATACACAGAGAAGTCAAGAAGCCTCCATGAACTTTCAAAAGACTGCCTTGTTCTTAGCTCCTTCTGAGGAAAATATCCCAATGAGAGACTTTCTTCCAAGTGCTGTCATGTTGAAAAATCAACGCACATGTCTCATTGGATCAGAGATGGTGCTAAAACTGTCTGAAAATACGAAACTCAACCCTCTGAGGCTGTATGGGGCATGAAAACGTTCAGAAGAAGCATTCCACTAAGTGTGGTGGAGGGTTGACCAATTATGACCTCTTTCATGAGAAATATATGTCCTAAATGAACAAACATAAGGATGGGTACTTGACTCAGGCTATCTCCTGAGCCTCAAGTTCCCCATGGACATCAGTCAAAGCAGCATGAGGTAGAGAGATTATATGGCTGGGGAAATGTACCATGCTACTTATAGTTCCATTGTATCCTTGCACTAGCTTCCAACTTCAAAGTAAATCTCTGGGCATATTTAGCACAGATTACTTAAAAGGAAACAGACTAATAGAGTGAAACATAAGAACCAAAGTTGGAGTTTGTCATTTACTTCTCTGTCCAGCATTAGGGCTTTGGAAAGAGCAACACATCTCTCATTGCTTTGCAAAAAAACAAAGCGATTTGTAAGTGGAGCTGAAGTCCTTGTTAATGACCAACTGGTATTTGTTTCTGTCTGCCATCTGCATCAGATCTACTACTCAATATCTAATTAACTAGAAACTCTGGGGATGTAGGAGAGAAATTCTTGAAAATCTACATTTTAAGTATCCTCAAGGGCCCCTCTGTGCACTGAAGTTTGAGAACCCCTGTAATACAGGTAGCTTTCTTTGGATGGGGTGTGTGTGTGTGTGTGTGTGTGTGTGTGTGTGTGTGTTTGCATGTGTGTAGGGCATATATGCACAACCTCTGTGTCAAGGGTTTTTGTGGTGTGGCCAATGATATGGCCTAGAAAGGAGAGTAGAATCAGCAAATCCTTGCAGAGCCCACACAGAAGAAACCCTTTGGAGAAGGGATTACCTTTTTTTTTTTTTTTTTTTTTAAGATTTTACTTATTTATCTGACAGAAAGAGATCACAAGTAGGCAGAGAGGCAGGCAGAGAGAGGGGGAAAGCAGGCTCCCCGCCGAGCAGAGAGCACGATGTGGGGCTCAATCCCAAGACCCTGAGATCAGGACCTGAGCTGAAGGCAGAGGCTTTAACTCACTGAGCCACCCAGGTGCCCCAAAGGGATTACCTTTTGAGGAGAATGAAAGAATTGAGTTCAAATATTGTATAGTGAAGGGCTCCTTGGGTCAACATAGGCAACAAAGGAGAACAGGCATGATCTACCTTTCTTCCAAGGACATGTGTAGGGCATGAAACTGGGCAGGGAAGAACCCACTCCCACAGTAAGTAGCCGCACTTAACAGACAAGCAGTAAGCAGGCTATTACACTATAAGCACAGGTATGGTTATTTGAGAAGTCAATACATTGAAATACTTTTGTAATGGTTGCTCAATAGCCATTGCCTCAATCCCCACCCCCCTCAATTGTTCCTTTTACCTTACCACTCTCAAACAGCTCCCTCCAGTGTCCATGGTTCAATGATCAAAAGCTAATGCCGGAAAAAAAAAAGAAAAGCTAATTCCAGGCATGGTGGGAATACTGGCACCCTGCACTGGCACTATAGCTGGCTTGTCTTTGGATTGTTTGGTGCCCCTGTTCTACAGATGGTTTAATATTTTAGGTCACATCTGTAGTGGGTGACTTGTTTCTGACAGTAATATCAAAATTTGGAACAGTAGCAACCTGGGTAAACACTGGACTGAGAATTCAGGATGCTTCTTATTGGAATTCCAGCAGACCCCTTTCTTAAACTTTGAGGTCCCTTCTGGAATCCTGACATGCCAAGGTAGAGAGGACACCCCAAGAGACAGATACCAGACTCCCTTTTAATCTTGATATACAAGGCCATGAGCCGGTCCTAATTCAATTTCAAATATAAAGACATAAAATCGCTACTAACCCAGGGATCATGAGGCAATTCATATTGGTTAAATAAGCATAAGGAATTACTTTTTTATTTAATTACTATATATGCTGCAGATGGATTATTGTGTTAATGAAAATAGATCATCAAGAACTGCGATTTTCCTAGCCATTTGAAATTCAGACCATGAGAATAGACACTCCAAGGTTTTCTTTCCTTTCTTTTTTTTTCTGTTTTGTTTAGTGATGTCTCATTGCCTAGAATAGTGCCTGGAACATAGCAGGTGCTCAAAAAATATTTGTTGCATGAAACTACAATTTCAAAGGATTCGATTTGTCGTTTTATCTCAGCAGAGGCAAGAAGTTAGCAGGAGGTAACAAATATATTTCCTACATGGAAGCAGCAGCATCCAGAATACCTACCCCTTGCAACAGTGGGAACCTCCATTGGAACTTAAAAATCAGTGATTGCAATTTGGCCTTGATCGTGACACCTGATCAAAGCCAACTGCAATTTCCTATTTCATGAAGGAACAGTACACTACAGATAGGACAAAAACATAAGCATGTCCGCATTATTCTAGATGGTATTTGAGCTCTGGGAGGGAGGCTTCAATTAAAGGCTCACTTGGTGATGGGCTCTGGGCAGAGCTCACCTAGACCCAGGAACTCAACTCAAGTGGCCAGAGGGATTTATAGATGAGGAGAGACACTTCAGTCTTGATCTCCTGTTGTCAGAGTTTTTTCTCAGCATTTTACTTGTTTTGCATTTTTTATTTGCTTCTCTGAGCCTCATTAGACAGTTCCTTAAACATTCATTCCCATATGTTAATTTTTTCCCTCTTTTTCTTTCTGAGCCCACAACTACAAAACTCTCAAAGCAAAAAACTCAGAACTGGCAGGTCAGTTAAATTCAGTAGATTTTAGTTGCATTAGGAAGATCACGTTAAATAAAAACAAACAAAAAACACCTCCTTTAATGGATGTCTGCCTGAACATTAGCTAGCAATGTGAGTTAGTATATTTAGAGTAGTAATTTCTTGTGCCAACCAGGTATTATACATAGATACATAAGTTAACTTTTGGGTTGGTAATAACAGGGAAACTGAGATTTAGAGAGACTATCTTGCTCAGTGAAAGGAGGTAGTCATAAATCCTGATATAAAAATGTCTATGAGGTGTGCCTGAGTTGCTCAGTCAGTTGAGCCTCTGCCTTCGGCTTGGGTTGTGATCTCAGGGTCCTGAGATTGAGCCCCGCATTGGGTTTCCTGCTCAGTGGGAAGCCTGCTTCTCCCTCTCACTCTCCTGCTTGTGTTCCCTCTCTCACTGTATCTCTCTCTGTCAAATAAATAAATCTTAAAAAAAAAAAGTGTCTATGAGGGCACCTGGGTGGCTCAGTTGGTTAAGCGTCTGCTTTTAGCTCAAGTCATGATCCCAAGGTCCTGGGATCGAGTCCCACATCTGGCTCCTTGCTCAGTGGGTAAACTACTTCTCCCTCTCCCTCTGACTGTTACTTCCCCTGCTGGTGCTCTCTCTCTCTCGCTCTCTCTGACAAATAAATAAATAAAACCTTAAAAAAAAGGGTCTATATGTTCAGTGCAAAAAGGCAAGATTCAAAAAGTATGTTATACTTAATCTCATTAATAGAAAATACACATAATAAACCCATATATATGCACTCACATAATAGATGTTTGTAAACACGTGCTAAAAATATTCAGAAAGTTGCACAATCTTGGGTAAGTTACCTATCTTCTCAAACCCTTGGTTCTTATATTTGTAAAGCAAGCGTACTAAGAGCATCTCTGACATAAAAAGGATGCGAAGATTAAATCAAACAGTCTATATGAAGCATGTAGCTTGTGCCTGACACAGAAATGAGTCCTTGATCCATTTTTTGCTATCATTATTATATTATCGATACTACTACTATTACTAAAGAAAACTACTATTATTACTACTATTGATACTATTAACTAAAGAAAACTAAACAAACTGTCAAGAGCAATTATCTCTAGAAAGTGAAGCTTCGTGGTGAGGGAGAGAATTGTGATTGATTTTCTACTTCACATCACACACATCTTAGCTGTTGGAAGTATTTTACACCCATCAGACGCTACTGCTAATACAAATTATGTAAATTATTTTCATAGAAAATACCTCTCATGTAAAATTCATTTTCCCAACTGCCTTTATCTCCCCCTACAAGCAACCAGTAAAATAACAATGAACTCTTAAAAAAAAAAAAAAACAAAAAACCAAAAACCTTAAACGTCTCTTTAAATGCTTCTGTTCCATAGCATATTTTGGGCCCCAGAGCAGTGTGCGGAACCCCATATTATGAAAAAAGTTTTCTTTGGATGCCCTGATTCAGTCCTCCCCCAGAACATTGGCAGAGCAGACCACGCCTGGTCAACGCCTGGGGTATTTTGGACGGACGCGTCTATTCTGTAAAGCTGGCAGGCCGCCTTTGAACTTGGTTTGGCAGCGGATGAAAACCTTCCCCAGCCTCCTAGAGGATCCCACTGCGCGTCAGAACGCAGCTCCTGCCTCTCGCAGCCAGGAGTCCCTGCAGTGCTCCCTGCAGCCGCCAGCTGGAGCTAAAAGGCTGCGGCGCCGGCGCGGAGACCGTGGGAAGCCTCCCCGGGGGGCGCATCCCTTCCGCCCCACTGGCCGCGGGCGCACGGGGCCTTTCTGAAGCTGGGCCGAAGTGCCTCTGTATCTCGTTGTTCTACCCCCGTCTCTTTATTCCATTATCAAAGGTCGATTTGGGAGTTCAGTAAAACCAAATTGAAACACTGTGGAGGGAGGGAGATCACGCTGTTGAGAGGACCGGAAACTGGCTGTTACTTCACTCATTGGGAAACACAGACCTCCCTAAGCAGATGTCAGACTCGGAGCTAGACGCTGGGGTGCCAAGGCGAGCAAGATAACCCCAGTCTCGGTCTGGTCAATAATAATAGGGTACAGGATGGTTGCGATGAAACCATTTCGTTCTGCTTTTGACTGAAGCGCCCAAATAGTAGATGTCACATCTCAACGTGAAGCGTGAGGTCGCCTTGCGCTGCTTGCACAAGGGATGGCTTTGAGATGCCCAGCCCTTCACCCCGGGGAGAGTGGAAAAGGGGCCCAGACGGGGAAATTAAAGGAAAGGACAGTGTTTGGAGACAGCTGTTGGTGAGTTGAGCCCTTCCTCCAACCTCACCTCCACTGAGGGGGTCTGTGGGGGTACCTAATTGTCAGCTTAAAGCTGGGGAAAGGGGCTTTAAATGAACCCCTCAGAGAGGCTGGGGGATGCAGTGGACTCCTGCTTGTGTAATCTAAAACAGGTGGCATGGGGTTGGCTAGCTATTCGACCAAAAGATACTACCACACGAGGGACAGTCTTGTGCCCATGGTTTGTGAGGCGATTTGTTGAGTGTTTCCAGGGGACCAGATGTGGATCATCTGTGGAGGGAACTGGGATGGGACTGCCTTCAGTTTCATCTTTAGAGGCTTCCTGGTAGTATGAGGAGAGCTCAGCCGACCATAGACTCCTGGATCCTCCGATTCTAAAGGAAAGAATCCTCAAGCCACCTGCTGGAATAGAGAGGCATCGGCCCCAGTCCAGTGAATTGCTGAGATATTGCCAGTAGGCCATGAGAGTAAGAGTCAGCATGAAATATCTGCCACACCCAGAAATTGCCAGCATCTACCCGCAACGACGGTTGAGTCACCACTCTTTGGCTCACATACCCCACTCTCCACCTCTAGGGTGTGATACTTCGTGAGTGGGGAGACCATGTGGCTCAGTTTGACCAGGACAGTTTTGATTTACACCTGAGGCCCTGCTATAATTCTCAATGGCACCCTCTTTCACTTTCCAAAGGGTCTCCTTCTGGATAATAATCACATTTTCAACCTACTTACGGAACAATAGTGCTTAGGCAGGTGTTATGGATTGAATTGTGTCTGTTATATTTCCCGCCCCTCACCACACACACAAAATGATAGGTTAAAGCTCTAATCTCCCATGCCGCAGAATGTAACCATATTTGGAAATAAGATGTTTACAGAAGTAATCAAATTAAGATGCAGTCATTAGGGTGGGGTCCTTATAAAAAGGGGGAATTTGGACATAGAGACAGACACATACACAGGGAGAATGAAGCCATGTGAAGATGAAGGCAAAGATGGGGTAGTGCATCTACAAGTCAAGCAACACCAAACATGGCTAGCAAATGCCCCAGAAGCTGGGGGAGGGGCCTGGGGCAGAGCCTGTCTCACAGCCCTCAGAAGGAACCCACCTGTCGACACTTCTGGCCTCCAGGCTGTGAAACTATACATTGCTTCACAGCCATGCAGTCTGTGGTCCTTGGTTATAGCAATTCTAGGAAGCAAATACACCAGGAAATAGAAGTAGCCAATCTTGCCCCATGTCCCTTCTGAAAGGTCCAGTCTGCAGCTGGCATAAACTGAAAATTTTTTTTCAACTTCTTAAGACTTGATATATTGGATTATGCGCAGTGATTTAAAGGGACAGCAGCATGTTTTTTGTTATGTAAGAGTGACAGGGGCAGGGGAAGACCGGGCACAGGGAACAATGGCATACCAAGGGGACACTCGCTGCTGCGGTGAAGGGGTACATTGTCTATAAAAAAGGTAAACACAATAATAAACAGCAAAAGTTTATCTGCTTTTTATTATCCATGTGCTGGCAAAATTGAGCAATGTCAGTGATAAAACACTCTTTCTTTGGGGAGGTGGGGGACCCCTCCTACCTCCTTGTATGCGGTTGCCCTAGCGTGGATTTAAAAGACAAGACAGTGAGAAACAGGGAAAACAAAACAAAATAAAACAATTGTTGAATCCAGTGGTTTTCAACTGAAGGCAATTTTGCCCCTCCAGGATATCTGGTATCTTGGCTATCTCTTGGATATCCTCCATATCTCCAGGTAGAGACTTTTTTAATTGTCACAACTGGGGGCCAGTGTGCACTACTGGCCCCTAGTGGATGGAGGCCAGGGATGACGCAGGATCCTACAGAGCACCGGATGGCTGCCCCAAACACAGAATTAGTGGATCCCAAATGCCGGTAGTTCTAGAGGCTGAGAAACCCTGGCCTTAACACTACATATGAAGTGTTCCTAAAGTATATATAATATACTGGTGTATAATACCCAGTACACTTAACCCTGTATATGAAGTGTTCCTAAAGTGTCTGTGAGAACAGCCCAGCAAGGACTCCCAGGGCATGCTGTTATAGAATGGGATCTCTTAGAAGGAGGGGATTATGTCAGTCATTTTCTGGGTAGCATGCCTGGCACAGAAACACCAGGGGGGAATTTCCACATTAGGCACTGGAATCTTGAATGTGAGAAGCAAGAATAGGGGTGCCCCAGCCCCTGCAAAAGGAGCAAGCTATTGTGAACTGTTACACCAATATTTTTTAGATTGGCAAATTTATGAATCGACTTTATAATTTCTAGAAGCATGTTTCTTTTTAATTTTTTAAATTTTTTTATATATTCTTTTTGTTTCCCCCAAATACTTTTATTTTATTTTTTTCAGTGTTACAAGATTAATTGTTCATGCACCACACCCAGTGCTCCATGCAATATGTGCCCTCCTCAATACCCACCACCAGGCTCACCCAACCCCCCACCCTCTCCCCTCCAAAACCCTCAGTTTGTTGCTCAGAGTCCACAGTCTCTCATGGTTCATCACCCCCTCCAATTTACCCCCATTCACCCGTCCTTTAAAGATTTGTTTGATAGAGAGAGAGAGCGAGCAATGAGAAAGAACAGAGGGAGAGAGAAACTCAAACTGACTCCTAGCTGAGTGCTGAGCCCGACAGGGAGCTCCATCTTTCAACTCTGGGATCAACCTAAGCCAAATCCAAGAATTGGACACTTACCCAACTGTGCCACGCAGGCACCCCTGAAAGCACATGCTTCTTCATCGTACAGCCTTAACAGATGGCACGAGACACATTCACTAACAGAGTCAAATTTATCTTTAGTGTCTGTGTACTATGCTTAGTAATTCGTGTTTGATTTGGAAATGATCTAGATATTCAATGAATGTACATCATTCAACTTAGCGAAACTCAAAGGTTTCAAGTTACCAGAATGTAGAGGCCACTTTTAGGCAACAGGCTTGAGCGCTGAAAACTGGAGTAAGGAAGGTAAAAGGACCCACGATGGACACTGAGCTGAATGCAGGCTCAGTAAGTGACCTACCTCAAAATAGCCATAGACCCTAACTGACCAATTACAACCAGGCACCTTAGGTGGCTCTGAGATGCCTAAGATTACCCAAAAAAGGGAAAATTCAATAGGTTCCCCAACCAGTTCACTCTGCCCTGTGACTGTGGCCTCTCACCACCACCGGGTAAAAGTCTCTCCTTTGCTGTCCTGCCCACCTTGCTCCCTTACGGTGTATTCAACAAAGTTCCATCTCCTTTGTTCTGCTTTGAGTGAATTCTTTCACTGCCCATGCCATCAGCGTCCACCCAGCTGAGATGCCCCACATTTGGTGGCCCCTCATTTGATCAGGACACCCCACACAAAGAGATTTTTGGAAGTTATGTTTAAAGACATCTACCATACCCATAATTACCGCACCTAAAAACTCTTATCACACTGACATCTATTTTTTTCAAGTTTATAACCAGCTTTTATCATTTAATGTCATGTTGCATTTCCCCCACCATTAAGTACCCTCAGTATTTTTTTTACAAAGTTAATTTTAATTTAGTGATATTCCTACCTCAACTACCCCCACATGCTCGCACATACACATGCAAATCATAGATGGATCCAATGGGGAAGGAGGGATATTGTTCCTCTGGAAAAAAAATTCATTTTAATAATAAAATAAACATCTTGAAACTCAGGTTTTTAAAATAAATTGAGGGACCCCTGCATGGCTCAGTTGGTTAAGCATCTGCCTTCAGCTCAGATCATGATCCCAGGGTCCTGGGATTGAGTCCTGCATCAGGGTCCCTGTTCATCAGGGAGCCTGCTTCTCCCTCTGCCTGCTGCTCCCCCTGCTTGGGCTCTCTCTCTCTCTCTCTCTCTCTCTCTCTGACAAATAAGTAAAATCTTAAAAAAAAAAAGAAAGAAAATTGAAACATATTAATAATCAAGAGACTATTAACATAAGCATAAAATTATTAATACAACTTCATTGTTGTTACTACTATAATATACTATAAGAGAACATGAATACCAGGAAAAACTTTGTTGTAACATGGTTGTTTTTCTCATGTTGTTTATATTTAGTCTTAAAGGTACTAGTGCTTTTTTTTTTTAAACATTTTTAACTTAAATTCAATTAATTAACATACAATGTATTATCGGTTTCAGAGGTATAGGCTTGTGATTCATCAGCCTTATATAATACCCAGTACTCGTTACATCACATGCCCTCTTTAATGTCCATCACCCAATTATCTCATCCCTCCCTCTCCCTCCCTTCCAACAACCCTCAGTTTGTGTCCTATGATTAAGAGTCTCTTATGGTCTGTCTCCCTCTCTGGTTTTGTCTTGTTTTATTTTTTCCTCTCTTGCCCTATGATCCTCTATCAGTGAGATCATATGATAATCTTCTTTCTCTGATTGACTTATTTCATTTAGCATAATATCCTCTAGTTCCATCCATGTCATTGCAAATGGCAAGATTTCATTCTTTTTATGGCTTTCTAATATTACATTATATATATATATATATCACATCTTCTTTATCCGTTCACCTGTCAATAGACAGTTTGGCTATTGTGGACGTTACTGCCATAAACATTGGGGTGCAGGTGCCCCTTCAGATCACTACATTTGTATCTTTAGGGTAAATACCTAGTAGTGCAATTGCTGGGTCGTAGGGTAGCTTTATTTTCAACTTTTTGAGGAACCTCCGTACTGTTTTCCAGAGTGGCTGCACCAACTTGCATTCCTACCAACAGTGTAAGAGGTTTCCCCTTTCTCTGCATTGTCGCCAACATCTGTCATTTCCTGACTTGTTAATTTTAGCCATTCTGACTGGTATGAGGTGGTATCTCAGCATGGTTTTGCTTTGTATTTCCCTGATGCCGAATGATATTGAATACTTTTTCATGTGTCTGTTGGCCATTTGTAGGTCTTTGGAGACGTGTCTGTTCAAGTCTTCTGCCCATTTCTTGATTGGATTACTTGTAATTTGGTGTTGAGTTTGAGAAGTTCTTTATCAATTTTGGATACTAAACCTTTATCTGATATGTCATTTGCAAATATCTTCTCCCATTCTGTTAGTTGTCTTTCAGTTTTTTCACTGTTTCCTTTGCTGTGTAAAAGCATTTAATCTTGAGGAAGTCCCAATGGTTCCTTTTTGCCTTTGTTTCCCTTGCCTTTGGAGACATGTCTAGCAAGAAGTTGCTGTGGTCCAGGTCAAAGACGTTGCTGCTTGTGTTCTCCTCTAGGATTTTGATGGATTCCTGTCTCACATTTAGGTGGTTGATCCATTTTTAGTCTATTTTTGTGTATGGGTGAGAAATGATGCAGTTTAATTCTTCTGCATGTGGCTGTCCAACTTTCTCAACACTATTTGTTGAAGAGATTGTCTTTTTCCCATTGGATATTCTTTCCTGCTTTATCAAAGATTAGTTCGCCATAGAGTTAAGGGTTCATTTCTGGGTTCTCTGTTTGGTTCCATTGATCTATGTGTCTGTTTTTGTGCCAATACCACACTGTCTTGATGGTTACAGCTTTGTAATAGAGCTTGAACACTGACATCTATCTAAATCATTTGCTCCCAACAATTTAAGTTTAGACTACTCACAAAAACTTCATGAGATGTTAGACAAAGTAAGCCATCATCTCAAGCTAAATTTCTTGCTGACAAATTTTGCGAGAGAGATAACATGAACTTATTTGACCTGTGAAAAATGGTAATGGGAAAGTCATTAAAATGAAGTCATGAAGTTTGGGCAAGGGAAGTTCTCACAACCCACCACTCAGTAGTCAATTGCAGATCCAACAGGAAGAGATGGACTTGACCTTGCACATGGATACTAGAGGAAGAGAGGCTTTTCTCATCCCTCTGGGCAACAGCTCTGCCAGTGAGAAACCACCACACTGTGAACTCCTAGTTTACTCCAATCATCTCTTAGTTCATAACAGTTTTCCTAACTTACCCCTTTTTTCCTCAAAAAGCATGCCTCTCCTTGGTTCCCTGAACTTGCCTGTGGTTTTCCTGCAGCTTGTTTTTCCCATACTGCAATTCTTCTTTTCCCCAGGTAAACCCGCCTTTTGCTGGTAAAATAACTGATAGTGTCTATTTTTAAGGTTAACAGATTTTTAGTAAGCCTACATAGAATAAAAGTACTTTATTTACTGCTAACTCTAAAGACACACCTGTTTTGGGGTGGCTGGCATTTTTAATTTTTCTTTTTTTTAAAGTTATTTATTTTTATTTATGAGAAAGAGAGAGAGAGAGAGCACAAGCAGGGGGAGCGGAAGGCAGAGGGAGAAGCAGGCTCCCCACTGAGCAAGGAGCTCGATGCTAATAGATCCCAGGGCCCTAGGATCATGACCTGAGCAGAAGGCAGAAGCTTACCGGACTGAGTCACCTAGGTGTTCCTAAATAGGTAAATATTAAAAAAACAGACATACCTGTTTCAATTAAATGAACAAAACAGAACTGGCTTTAATATTGAATATTTTCCCAGATCACATGAATCTGAGATTCATTAGGGTTAGTTTCTATCATATTTTTGACAATTCAATTTATATAAGCACTTAATTTTCTTTAAGCCAACTAAATAGAGCTCTTTTACAAATTAATTTCAGCAATACCATCTGGAGGTAGAAAATACCATATATCTATAACACATATATACGTAGACACCCTCAAACAATTGTAAACAGAGGCCTTTTGGCTTCCGTTTCAAGGTTACTGTCCTGAATTAAGTACAATAATACAAAACTCACTAGTTAAAAAAAAGTTGGATCTAAGTTGTTTTTCAGGTAGATAGGATTAGATTAAGTTTATCTGCTCGTATGATTAAAGCTTTTTGTATTAATATTTGTGGAAAAACACAAGATTTGTTCTGAACAAGTCAAATTCCAAATGACCTTTCCCCCTTTTGTTTTTTTTTTCTTTTGGTAAGAATTACCTTGCAGAAGTTTGGGTATCAAAGAGATGGTCTAGATAAGAGTTCTGGATAAGCTCCCGAGGAGAACATTTACAGCAGAGACACAGAGAAAAAAGTTCCTACACACCTTTTGAGATAAATAGGAGATTTGGGGGATTGGTTAAAAAGGACTGAAAGACTTTGAGTTGTTTCTAGAGCTGCTATATCTCCTCCTGTAAAGAATAGATTTGTTTAAAAAAAAAAAAGGACGTCTGTCTTTAATTCCTCTAAGATTAAGTTGGCACCTAAATGATATCAAGGACTAATATACCCCACTCACTGATGTTAGAATGTTTTCCTTGCCTGTTGCATGCATTTAGCTTAGGGGAGAAGGCCTTAAAAAAATCCCTATCAGGTTCCGTTATCAGCTTTCAATTTGGCCACATTTCCGATCATACAATTATTAAATCCCTCCAAATATCTTCTCAGTTTTCAGCAGGCACAGTCAGTATTTCTGGCAGCGTTGCACAGCCATTAATTTTAGTTTGTTTCCCCTTGGCTATTTAAGGAAATAAGGTATCAGACCAGAAAAATCCCTCAAAGTCCCATCAACTTTGGGACGTGCCCTCCTTCCAGCATAGACATGTGGGTTTTGAAGTGGATGTTAAAGAATTTGCATAGGACCTTTGAGGCAATTTCTTTTCCGGTGCCCCAGTTGATTACAGCTGGGATATTGATCCTTGGACCAGCATTTTGATGACGGACCTCTAGGAGGATGCAATGGGGGAGGACCAGGTGTTACTCTAAGTGCTTGTGATGTGGGAAACAATAGCGGAAGAAAAATTATTAAATTTCCTTACTATCTACAGTCCATTAACAAGTCTTTGAAACACGCAGAGTGACATTTCTCTAGGGACCCAACTGCTTCGATGTTAAACTTTGCTAAGGGTAAAAGGCAATCCTAGCCCAACCTCTAGGATCCCACGTAAGTCTACTTTAACATATAAAAAGTCTTTTGGGGGCACCCGTGTGGCTCAGTCATTAAGCGGCTGCCTTGGGGTCAGGTCATGATCCTGGTGTCCTGGGATCAAGCCCTGCATCGGGCTCCCTGCTCTGTGGGAAGCCTACTTCTCTGTCTCCCACTCCCCCTGCTTGTATTCCCTCTCTCCCTAGCTCTCTCTCTCTGTCAAATAAATAAAATCTTTAAAAAAAAAAAAGTCTTTTGGAATCTTCCTTTATCTCTACCCATGAGATACATGTTGGCAATCATCCTCCCAAGCATGTGACCCACTGATATACATCTGGAGGGTGTCATGACTCAGGTTTTATGAGACAGTAATAAATGATCTTTTCCCAACAGTAACTAGCCCCCTCCAGGTCCTGGAAACCTTGCTTCCAGAATTCCTTAGAGACTTATGCTATTCCTAACCCCCTCCCAACTTGAAAGTATATAAGGGCCACTCCTCATGACCCCAGTGCAGTTCTTTCTACATAAGGGTCCTGTCCCTGTGCTTTAATAAAATCACATTTTTTTGTGACCAAATTTTTTTGAGACCCAAGATGTCTCAGGAATTCTTTGTTGGCTCTCAGCTTTAAACTCTAAAGTCTTCCCTATATCACCTTGGAGGTGGCGTGGCTCTGAAGCAAATAGCCAGCAGACCTTTGTTTACATTGTTGTTCCAAAGTCCTTTCAAAGTATTCCACTGTGGCCCTGAGTTGACTCAGGCTGGCAGCCTCCCATCTCTTTTCTGCCTTTTTACCAATCCACTAATCTCAGGAGATAATCCATTTACGAGTAGGGCAGCTAGAGCAGGTTGGGTGACCTTTCTGTGGTACGGAACCCAGAATGCCATCAGAGGAGAGCTTCCAAACAGGTCTTTCTTCTGTCTGCATGTGTGGATATTGGACCAATCAATGCAGTCAGGGAAGATTCTCTGGATGGCTTCTAAAAGATCAGTTGCTCTTTTGCCAGCTTTTGTGGGTCCACGAGGGAAACCTATTAAAGGTCAAGGATCTCAAATATCATCCTTGGGGGTTTGCCATTTTTGCTTCCTGCATCCATTTTTGGGCTTTACCAGGTCCTACAACATGTACAAGCACTGATAAAGAACTGGCAGCCTGGAAGCATCAGTCCTGATAATGACTCGAAATTTCTTCCGGAAACTTCTGGGATCCTCCATTTAGGTTCAGAAAATTTTGCCTATAGCTCTCAGTTTCACCTTTGACCAAGGAGTGAAAGGTGCCTAAGGAGGACCTTCTGCAACCTCAAGTGGTTTTATTTTAAAGGGTAATTATTTAATAGTCTCTTTAGTGTGGAAAAGCAATTGAGAGGGAGGATCAGGGGACTGGGAGCACTCTGATAAAGGATAGAGGGAGTAGGAAGGGTCACATGAGTCTCAGTCTTCTGTCTCAGGGATATCTTGTGTCTTTAATTTTTCATTAGCCTTTTGTAATCCTTCTTTCAATGAAACAATTTTGAAATCTTGAAGCCCTTTGGAAGCTTCTGCATACCAGTTAAAAAAAGGTATTCCATTTGGTTTAATTCAGGAACTCTTCCTTTCAGGGGCACTTCTTAGTCTTGTCCAGTTGGCATGTTTCCCCATAAATGGCCATTGTAATTCCAAGTTTTTAAATAAGATTTTGCCACTTTCGTAGGTATCTATAGCTTTCTGGGACTGTCATTTTTAGACATAAAATGAGGAGGTAAGCTGGAAGTAGTGCGCTTCACTATTTTATTTATTTATTTATTTAAGAGAGAGCGTGTGCATGAGCAGGGAGAGGGGCAGAGGGGGAGAGAGAAGAGGAGAGAAGCAGACTCCCCACTGAGCAGGGAAGCCCAATGCACAGCTGGATCCCAGGACCCCGTGATTCAGTCTGAGCTGAAGGCAGATGCTCAACTGACTGAACCACCCAGGTGCCCTGTGCTTAACTCTTTAGATTTAAAAAATCTCATTTCTTTTAGCTAAGACTTTGTGTCTCTGGAAGCCAGATTAATGCTTAAAAGGGATGTGCTTTTGGGTCGGGGATTGTGTGGTGTTTCAGTGTACCTCACTGCACAGAAATTTTCTGGAGGTTGGCAAGTGACCTAGTATGAATCTTACCCATTTCATGACCAACTCATCCTAACACTATTTGGGTTATGTGGCCAGCATTTGTGACCACCAATTTTGTGGCCCTTTTGGCTTCTGAGATTCCCATTAGCAATAGCCTATACTCATTGGACCCAGCTTAAGTCAGACTCAGTCTGATCCCAAACCCAATCTGACTCTGGTAGCCATGTTGGACCCAGTCCATCTTCAGCTAGTAACCACCAAGTTCTCCACGTGGAATCTGAGGGCTGGGAAAAGAACGAAACCAGCAGACTTCAAAGAATGAAGACTGTAGTTTGACTTAAACAGCAGCAACAAAAACAAATGGGGAACCACAGCTGCCACCAGCAGTATCCAATGTGAAATCTGGGAACCTGGGGACAAAAGCAAGGGCTGAGATTTCCAACCAAATAGGGAATAGTGGAAAACCAATGAGACAAAGAGCAGGGCTGAGAACCGAGAAAACTTACCCTGAGAAACAGTGAGACAGAGAACTGCGGTGTTCCACCAGTACTATGCCTGTGTTTCTCTGTTTCCAAATGCCGTCAGAAGTCCACTTTATATCCTACTGCTGTCTTCAAATGTGTTAAAACCAAAACTAAGTAAATTTAAAGATCTATTTGGCTTTATTCAAGAACTTATGAATCTGGAAGCTTTCCCATCTAGCAAGTAGAAAGGATCTTTGAGGAGCTATGCAAAATGGAAGACTTTTATAAGCAGAAACAGGAGCAGGACAAGGAAGTTACTAGTAAAAGCAAAGGAAAGATTGTTCCAGGTAAGGTCACCTTCCTAAGGCCCAGGGTCTACGTCACTAGTGCGGATCAGAAAATTCCAGATTAACCAGTTAAAGGTCTCATTCCTGCAGTTAAGTCTTGGTTTGCCAAAATGAGGGCAAGGGATTCCATTTTATGCCTGTTGTCACCCCCCCCGCCTTTTAAACAATCTTAATTACCCTATGGATTTAAGTTAATAAAGTTTCAATATTGGTTCATCAATTGCTAACCACTGTAACAAATTTTACAAATGTAACAAATTAATTGGTGAAGGTATTAAGGGGGAAGAGGGCTATAGGAACTCCTCATACTATTTGCTCAATTCTCTGTAAGCCTAAAACTCTCCCCTGCCAAAAGTAAAAGTTGTTAAAAAAAAAAAATTATTTCCTCTTTCATGTAGAATCCCTTCCTGAACATTTCAATTAGGCTGCTATGAAGTCATAAGGTTTTAGAGGTTAGAAGTTCTTAAGTTATATCTTATCCCAAACCTTCACTTCATACATAAGGAAGCTGAAGTCCAGAAAGGAGAGGCGACTTGTTTGAGATCACACAGTTATTTATGTTTAAAGCCAAAATAAGAACTTTTATTCAACATAAGCCTTTTCCTTCCTAGCAGAGAGCTCTTTGCACCACCCCACACTGCATTAAGTATGTTTTTTACCTATGGACTTCTCATATAATTGGATTTTCTTTTTTTTTTAATTTTTAAAAAAGATTTTATTTATTTATTTGACAAAGAGAGAGATCACAAGTAAGCAGAGAGGCAGGCGGGGGTGGGAGGGAAGCAGGCTCCCTGCAGAGCAGAGAGCCCGATGCGGGGCTCAATCCCAGGACCCTGGGATCGTAACCTGAGCCTAAGGCAGAGGCTTTAAAACACTGAGCCACCCAGGCGTCCCTAATTGGATTTTCTTAACCTGGGGTTGACTAGCTCAGTTTTAGAATAATGCAGGATGTTCCTTTTGTAGAAGTGAGGGTAGACTACTCCAAGATGGACCACTTTGGCATGGTGATTATTCTTAGCTGAAGACAACTGGGATCCCACAGGCTCAAGAGAAACTTTTGCCCCTCCTTTACCTACCTAGAAGAAACTAAATTGGGGGTCTTGCCCAGAATAAGGATTATTAGCAGAGATAAATTTTATCTGAGTGACCCATCTGTGTCACAGGGATAACATCTAATTGCCAAACTTCTGGGGTGCCTGACTGGCTTAGTAGGTAGAGCCTGTGACTGTTGGTCTCAGAGTTGCGAATTAGAGCCCCAAGTTGGGTGGAGAGATTACTTTAAAAAATGAATTTTATTTTATTTTATTTTATTTTATTTTTTTAATGAATTAAAAAAAAAGATTTTATTTATTTATTTGACAGAGGGAGAGAGAGGATAAATAAGCAGAGAGGCAGCAGAGAGAGGGAAGCAGGCTCCCTGCAGAGCAGAGAGCCCAATGCGGGGCTCAATCCCAGGACCCTGAGATCATGACCTGAGCCCAACGCAGAGGCTTTAACCCACTGAGCCACTCAGGCGCCCCAAAAATGAAGTCTTTTAAAAAAAAAAATTACCAAACATCTGATCTTTGTATCATGCTATGAAGTGCATAGTCCTTTCCTTTGAAGTCCCAGACCCTAACCCCCTTCTCCTTAGTTCAGGGTGACATATACATCTCACTTTGCCTGACTGTCTTTGGAATTTCCATGTCTGTGTGGATTCCCAGTATGTATGCTATTCAACTTTATTTTTCTCCCCAAATATGTCTCATGTCAATTTATTTCTGAGTCCAGCTAGGAGGACTTGTGAGAGAACAGGAATTCTTCCTTTCTGATGCCCCTAAAGAGAACTCCCCGTTTCTTGCTTCCCTTTACCCGAGGTCAACAGTCTCCTTTTAAAAGGCAGAGCTGAACTTCTGCCCCTTGCAGATTCGGGGGGCTATCTATATGACCTAGAATGACATCCAGGGGTAATGAAAAATCCTGGCTCCTTGACTGACTTGGCCAATATGCAGAAATGTCCTGTGGAGGAGGCCCAGCTGCCATCATTTTAAGATGCTCTGAGGCTGATACTCAGGCCAGTGGGGACATATGGAATGTGTCATACCCATTTTATTCTTTGCCCAAAACTATTATCCTGTTAGACAAGTGTGAAGCTAACATAACAGATACCTAAGAGACTAGACTTCAGAATCCCCGTAGTGACTGCCTCATTTGCTCAAAATGACTTTATTGATTTAAGTAGAAATGTTTCCCTGTCCTTAAGGAGATTACAATTTAAAATCTTGTCCCTAACTGTGATATTACATCATCTGTGCCTCAGTTTTCTGATAGCTAAAATTAGATTGGTCTTCAAGGATGCATCCAGCTCTGTTGGCATAGGATTTTGTGTTTCTTATTACAACAGCCATAAGGCAAACATATCGGTCCATCTTATCTCTTACCTCTCACCGTCCACACTCATAGGACGCTGGGATTCCTGACCTTTATACATGACTTTTGAATGTGTTTGAGCACATGATCCTGCATTCCTATTCTTTTAACTTAATCTGAGACAAAGTTCAAAGGCAAGAGTGGATTTAGTACATGGGATTTAGTACAATACTAGACCAAGTTCCCCAGAAAATGCCTCTTCATTTAAAACAACCGATAAGGGTGGTATCGTTATTCCTGTTTTACAGATGAGAAACCTAGCCCCTGAATTGTTAACAAAATGTCCCTAGGTACTATTCCTAAATGCTAGAAATAATAACTAGCATTTAGTGAATGTTAATAAATAGAGGCACAGAGAGGTTAAGCAGCTTGAACAGTTCACACAGCTGATAGGTAGAGGAGCTGACAATCACAATCAGCCTTTCTAACTACTAGGCTAAATATAGTAAGTACATCTTCCTGCCTTTTACTACCTTACTTAGTCTTAGTATTATTTTAATCCTCATTCTAATGCTATGATTTAGATATTATCAAAGGTGTGCCGGTAAATGTCTAATAACTGGTTTTGTTAGGAAGGGTGGAATCCTGATTTGCAGTGTTTCCTAATTTCCATGGTGCAAATATTCTTACTAGGGCTAATTTCAAGCTACCACTATAACATGAATTAACTCAGAACTGGGAAGACATGCTCAGTAACTTTCTACTATGATATTTCCCTTTATGGATATAATACATGTAAATAGCTTCAAGAAACAGATAATAGTAAACCATAGTAAAATACTAGGAAACATTTTTTTGAGTATTTATTGCCTTTATTTTTTAATAAAATGTACTTAACTGTAAGTGAACAGAAGAAGCTATAATGTCTATATGTTTCTATTTTTGTATATAAGAGAAAACTAACACACATATATGTATAAGTGTTTATTTGATAAAAAGAGTAAACTGTTAAAATGGGTTACTTCAAAGATGAGGGGAATGAGGATGCCAGGATAAATTAACTTTTTCTTGTCATATCTCTGTATTAGATATTTTACAACCATAATATTGTGCTTATATGATAAAAAAAAAAAAATCCAGTTTTTTTTTTTTATGGGAAACTAGAATTAGAAGATAAGAATGACTTTTGCATTGAATGGTCTTAGAGGTGGAGAGAATTATAATAATTGTAAAGGCTGAAAAATGTTCAATTTCTCATTTTAAAATTAGTGTTTATTGGTTCATTGTCCTTCCCACCAGAATGAATGCTCTGTGATGCCAGCACTCAAGTACCTACTGCAAAGTCATTGTTCCAGCCACCATCATGGCTCCCTTAAACTAAGACAACAGCTTCCTAACCATCTCACTGCTTCTTTCTCTCTGCATTAGCTTGCTAGGGCTACTGTAAGACCGAACTGCAAACTGGATAGCTAAAAACCACAGCTTGTCTCACAGTTCTGGAGGCTAGAAGTCCAACACCAAGATGGTGGCCCAGATGGTTCTTTCCAAACCTGTAAGAGAGACTCTGTCCTGTGCCTCTCCCCTTGTGATGTGGTTTTGGAGTATAGGTGAGGTTTGGTGGGGTGAGGTCCAGAGCCGACCATCAAGAAAGAATTGAGATGTCTTTGGTGCAAAATGTTGGTTTTATTTATTTTTTTAAAAGATTTTATTCATTTATTTGACAGAGATCACAAGCAGGCAGAGAGGCAGGCAGAGAGGAGGAAGCAGGCTTCCTGCTGAGCAGAGAGCCCGATGTGGGGCTCGATCCCAGGACCCGGAGATCATGGCCTTGAGCTGAAGGCAGAGGCTTTAACCCCCTGGGTGACCCAGGCGCTCCAAAACATTGGTTTTATTAAAGCACAAGACAGAATCCCTCAGCAGAAAGAGGGGCTGCCCTGGGGTCTTGAGAAGTGGCTGGTTATATACTTGGGAGTTGGGGGAAGTAGGGAAAGGGGAGGTTACAAAAGTACTTTCATATGCTAAAGAGGACCAACCTACCAGATACCTACAAGATACCGGGAAGTCTGGCCATTATCAAGGTAAGGTTATTTTCCCCTCTAGCAAGGTTTTAGCATTTAGTTGGGAGATTCCTGGTGTCCCACCCAGGAGTGGGTGGGTAGGGGGAGGTTGCAGGGAGTGTCGGTTTGTGCTTTGTCTTGGGCTAGCCTTCTGCTCCGTCATCACTAGCTCCTGGTGGCTTGCTGGCCAGTCCTTGGTATTCCCTGGCTTGCAGCTGCAGCACTTTAGTGTCTGCCTCTGTCGTCACATGGTCTTTTCCTCTTCTATGACTGTGTATCTTCTGCTCTTCTTATAAGGACACCAGTTGTTTTGGATTAAAAGCCCACTCTACTCCAGTATGACCATCTTCACAGATTATGTCTGCAATGGCCCTGTTTCCAAACAAGGTCACATTCTGAGGTATTGGGGGTTCGGATTCCAACATATCTTCTGGAGGGACACAATTCAACCCATAATGCCTTTCCATAGCCAATTCTCCATGGAGCTACCAAAGTTCTCTTAAAAATTTTTTTAAAGAAAATATTTTATTTGAGAGAGAGACACAGAGAGCACAAGAGCACAAGCAGGGGGAGGAGCAGAGGGAAAGGGAGAAGCAGACAATGCTGAGCAGGGAGCTCGACGTGTGGCTCAATCCCAGATCCAGAAGCTGAAGGCAGACGGTTAACTGCCTGAGCCACCCAGGTGCCCGTAGAGTTCACTTTTAAGAATATAAATTGGTTCACTAACCAAGAATAAAATCTGAACTAGGGACACCATGTCCTGTTTTCTCTGGTCCATGCCTCTTCCTCCATCCACATCTCTTTCTACCCCTGCCTTATTAATAAGCTAGCCATGCTGCTTGTCTTTCTGATCCCAGAGCATTCCATAATCCTTCCCCCTTCAGGGTCTTTGCTGTTCCTTCTGCCTCAAATGTGGTCCCATCAGATCTGTGCCTGGCTCTCTTTCTCACTTCCTCCAAGTCTTCCCATCCAGGGCTGCCTCCTCTGAGAGGTCTACTCCGATCCTAACTAGAACACGGCTACTCTTGTGTTCTCTTGTTCAGTTTTCTTTATAATGCTCAGTACTACATGGCATTATATCTTATATTTATTTGTTTATTATATTACCTGTCTCCTCACTAGAATGTAAGTTCCACGAGGGCAAGAACTTTAGTATTAAAGCCTTGCAGATATTTAAATTTATTTTTTAATTAAGATAAACTTTTGAACAGGCAACTCATTTCCATGATTGAAAGTCAGTATGATACAAAAAGATACCTAGAGATGTCTCATTCCCACTCCTGTCTCTGGCCATCCAGTTTCTTCTAGCCCATAAGAAACCGTTTTCATTGATCTAGGATTTCTTTTTGCAGATACAATACATACTTGTATATATGTACGTACTTAGCATTTACAGTCCTTGAAAACATTTCATGGAAATCATTCCATATCAGTTCATAGAGAATTTCCTCATTTGTTTTTATAGCTGCATAGTATCCCTTTTGGGGCCACACTGATTTTTTAATCAGTTCCCGCTTGATAAACATTTTTGGCTTCCCCGCTTTTGCTATTACTAAAAATGTAGGAAGGGTTTTAATCCATGCTCAATCTCCCAGAGTCTTGAAGGCTTTCTGCCTAGAATCGACTGTCAATAAACAATGGTAGAAAGAATCATGAGCTAACCAGCGTTAAGGACGGAGGGAGGGGGTTAGTAGGGAGCCCAAGGGCAGCTCCCCGGTACGCGGTGCTGCAGGGAGGCTCCAGCAGGTGGCGCTGCAGGCGGCAGACGCGCCTGGCCGGACAGGCCACGTCGCTCTTGCCGTGGGTGCCGATGGTGGCGCGCGGACGAGCGTGTGGGGTAGGGCGAGTCATATGACCCGCTCGGCTTCCTGGCTTCGGCCGCCGCCGCCCGCCTGTGTCTGCTAGTGGTCCGCCGCGGCCCCGAGGAGCCGTTGAGGGGTCGGGGCTGAGGCCCGCTCGTGTGTGAGCCGTCGTCGCTGCTGTTCTCCCGGCCGCCCGGCCGTCCTCCTTCCCGGCCGCCATCATGCTGGCGCTCATCTCCCGCCTGCTGGACTGGTTTCGCTCGCTCTTCTGGAAGGAGGAGATGGAGCTGACGCTGGTGGGGCTGCAGTACTCGGGCAAGACCACCTTCGTCAATGTCATCGCGGTGAGTGCCGTCCGCTCACCCGCCCGGGGCGCCGCAGCCCGCGAGTCCCGCCCGGTGCTTGCCCGAAGGCCCGGGCCGGGGCTGCCCTCAGCGCGGTGGGGCTAATGCGAGTGGGACGAAGGGAGGAGGCAAGCCGTTCCTGTCACCTCCGCGGGGCCCGAGGTTTGGAGTTCCCGCGTGTTGGTGCCCGAGGGGTAGCGCAGAGATCGGCAGTCAAAGGGTTAATTCTATTTAGTCACCTACGAAAGGCTAGGTCCTCAGCGCAGCCGGGGCTTGGAAAGGATAAAATTGGTCTTGTCGTGTTTTTAAGGATTGGGTTTCCTTCAGGTTTGCTCTGTGGGGGCACCCGCAGGCTTAACTCCAGCCTGTCACTTCCCCGAAAGGGTCGGATTTGGCGAGCTGTCTTGTCGGTCCCGTGAGAAAGCGTGAGACTCCGGAGCGTCCCTTAAGTAGCCACTGGGGACGGAGAGCCCCATCGTAAGGAAAGCAGGAGACCCGTGTGGGCTCCTTCCCGAATTCCCGAACATGTGGGCAGCATGTTCCCTGTAATTTAGTTACTAGGTTTCAGTCCTTCCCCTGTGGGGGGCGGGGAATCAAGTTTCTTGCTGCTGGGCTCGCTGGTAGAAACTGGGGAGAAACCCTTCCAGCCAGTCCAGTTCACTGTAGTCCGCAGAATTTATTTAGCCAGGCAGTTAGGGGTTTCTGCTTTTTCAGAGCCAGTAGTCGGAAAAGATGGATCTGTAGTCACTCAACTTCCTTGGAAAAGGAGGGATTGATCCTCGATGAGGGTGTTTCTTACTTGAAAGGGAGGGAGGGGAAGAGACTGGGCAGGAACGTAGTTTATTCCAGGCCCAGGAAATGGCTGTTTAACAGGGAAATTGTCCTGGGAACCTGTATACAATGTGGTGTTTATTCAGCAGTGATTGAGTGGAAGGATGATTATTAAATTTTGCTTGGGTGGTTAGTTGGGGAAGGAATAAGAGAGAAAAAGATTCTCTTCAATTTTGATTTAGAGGCCAGGAATTGATGTGAATCACTTTTAGATGATAGGTGTTTGTACTTGTCAGGGATAAGCTTTAGAACTATTCTAAAGAGGAGTGCCTGGGTGGCTCAGTGGGTTAAAGCCTCTGCCTTCGGCTCAGATCCTGATCTCAGGGTCCTGGGATCGAGCCCCGCATTGGGCTCTCTGCTCAGCAGGGAGCCTGCTTCCCCCTCTCTGCCTACTTGTGATCTCTCTTTCTGTCAAATAAGTAAATAAAATCTTTAAAAAAGAAACTATTCTAAAGAGAGATGGTAGCAGTTCTTCAGTCTCTTAGGTGATGGTTGAAATCCTTATTTAATAGACTAGTTGCCCAACTGGTTTGGTTACAGGAATGATTCAAACACAGCTCCCTTGTGGGAGAAAATATGTATGACTCTTAGTCCTGCAATAATGGAGCAGCAGAGTGAGTAAGACTTGAAAAAGATTAGCAGAGATCCAGACTTCCTTTGAGGAACATTGCATGTATGTATAAATATACGCAGTTTGCATATAAATATAGTATAAAAGAAAATTTACCTACTTGTTTGGCTCCTTTTGTAATATGTTTTTGTTTTTGGCTTGAGTTTACTATCTTTGCAACAGGTAGAGTGGAAAGTGTATAGCATAGCGCTGAAATTAATAAAAAAATTTTTGACTAAGTACTCATACTAGAGCTTTTATTTGTTTTAAATATTTATTTGAGAACATGGGAGAGAGAGAGCACAAGCAGAGGGTAGAGGTAGAGGTAAGAGGAGAGGGAGAAGCAGACTCCCCAGTGAGCAGGGAGCCAGATGCGGGGTTCAACCCCAAGACTCTTGGATCATGACTTGAGCCGAAGGCAGAAGCTTAACTGTCTGAGCCACCAAGGTGCCCTCTTGCCCGTACTAGAGTTTTTTATATACTATGGAAAGGATGAGATCTCAGTTAACTAGGGGCGCCTGGGTGGCTCAGTGGTTAAGCGTCGGCCTTCGGCTCAGGTGATGATCCCAGGGTCCTGGGATCGAGCTCTGCATCAGGCTCCCTGCTTGGCAGGAAGCCTGCTTCTCCCACTTCCACTCCCTCTGCTTGTGTTCCCTCTCTCGCCGTGTTTCTCTCTGTTAAATAAATAAAATCTTAAAAAAAAAAAAAAAAAAAGATCTGTTAACCAAATTTTCTGGTTTTCCCTTGAGATCAGAATTGGGAGTCTCCTTACAACCCTATCCTTTTGACAAGCCTGAATTAATATACAGTGTAGATGTAGATGTATTACTACAGAGTAGTTATGCTTGGGAAATCTGAAAAAGTTCAGTAAATCTTTGAAGAGCTTCTAAAGACATAAGCATGAAAATCATGCTTATTGTTTTTTTCCTAGATGGTGTAGCTTAATGTGAACAAGAACTTTGAAGTCAAGGAACTCTGGGTGTGCATTCTGGCTCTGCCACTTAGCAGCTTTGTATCTTCTTTCAGTCCTTGCTTTCTCATCTATTAAATAGAGATAATAATAGGTTTGTTAAAGCGTTGTTCTGGGGAGTAAATGAAATGACGGATATTAAGTGACTGGCACGATGCTCCCCATAGAAGGGCTAGGTAAGTGGTAGCTGTTATTTGTAGTGGATACACTTTAATGCAGACAGTGTTTTGAAAAATATTCAGAAGGTAATTAGCTGGGATCATTTCCTTCCTTGAATCTGATTTATCTAAATGTGGGTTCCAGTAGTGGATTTATGGATTGTAGCAAATAATCACGTCATGCACACCCCCCCATTTAAAAAATTGTATTAGATTATTTTAACAGTAGAACTTCTAGAAGGAACCCTTTTGACTTCAAAGTGAACTAACTAGTGGTTCCTTTTTTTTTTTTAACAGTTCATTTTGAATTATGCTGTGGGTAGGTATGGCTTAGAAAAGAATCTGGACTGTTGTTGGTTGCATCCTTTGAGATGCTGAGAAGAAAGAGACCTCCGTAAATTTCAAACCTTTTTTAAACAAAATCTCAGACTTTAACTTAATCTGTGATTATTAAGAATAGGTTGAGGGCGAGGAAAAGGTTAGTAATTTTATAGATTTTTAGATAAAAATATTTCCAAAATAGTAAATTTTAGCCATATATTTGAAAAAATTAACTATTTGTATTTTGTATAGAACATTCAATTTGTAGACTCAAACACAGATGGTTTGAGTACTTTGTGTCACTTTAGAAAGTAACTTGCTAGATATAAAAAGCTTCAGGTGATTGCCAATTTTCTTTGGTAAAAATTAACTTTTTGCATAAAATGTGGCTTTATCTTCTGCCTTAAAAGTTAAGAAAAATTTCAGAAATGTCATTTAACTTAAAAGGTTTGTGAGGCTGAATTTGTACAGTTTGGCTCATTCCGAAATTAGGCATTTTATTTAAAGAGAGGTTCATTCCTAAAATTCATATTCTTATAGTTTTGAAAATTGATACTTCATTTTATCTAATATTTTTACATAGACACCCTCAACATACAGAGTGTTCTTTATTTTGAACATTAAAAAAGAAACCTCTCTAGTCTTTAATTTTGTCATTAGCATTAGGGAATGAAATATTGCCCATTGCGAAGTATTATGGCAGTTATTGCATAATAAATCATGTGTTCTATATGTGTAATGTATGTTGAGTAATCTTTATTTTTAACAGAGACTCTTAAATGGGTTACAGGAATTACTAAGAAATGTTTAATAGGATTTACCAAAGTATTATAGGCTAACTTTTATAGATAGTGTGTTGAGAAAGGAGAAGTATAAAAGTTTGTTTACTTTTTTGTGAAGTATTGATACTATATTGGTTAATCCAAGGAAACGTTTATTACCCCTGAGAATTAGGAAAAGGAAGTATTTGGAATGGTTGTAGAAATTTGAACCTAGAATCTTTTTTTTTTTTAAGATTATTTATTTTAGGGAAAGGGAGGGAGAGAGTACAAGCTCTTTAGCTAGCCTGTATGCTCGGGGGAGGGGCAAAGGAATATAATTTTTAAAGCAGACTCACTGCTGAGCATGGAGCTCCACTGGGGCACAGTCCCAGGACCCTGAGATTATGACCTGAGCCAAAACCAAGAGTCACGGGCGCCTGAGTGACTCAGTGGGTTAAAGCCTCTGCCTTCGGCTCAGGTCATGATCTCAGGGTCCTGGGATTGAGCCCCATGTGGGGCTCTCTGCTTGGCAGGGAGCTTGCTTCCTTCTCTCTGTCTACCTCTCTGCCTACTCATGATCTCTCTCTCTGTGTCAAATAAATAAATAAAATCTTTAAAAAAAAAAAAAAAAGCCAAGAGTCAGATGCTCAACCCATTGAGCCACCTAGGCTCCCCAGAATCAGTTTTTCAGAGTTTGTAGAAACTTTAATTGGTCTAATTTTACTCTGTTTTAATAGTTGTAGCTAGAGGATCCAGAAAAGTAAGTGAAATTCCTAAGGCAGCTAACTAGTAGCAGAGATAAAATAAGAACCTAGGGGCTAGTTCACTTTCTCCTTTTCTGGTTTACCTCAGTGAAATGCAGCTGAGATTAGAATCATAGAACTGTAGATTAGGGTATTTTAATCCTTTAAAAAACTTTTTAAAAATATTTATTCATAAATATACTCTTTGTTATGAATCTGGATAACATTTTAAACCCAGGCATCTTAAGCATGTTGATTAACATTTGAGGACTATTTTGTGTGTCTGTTTCTGTGTGTGTGTGTGTGTGTGTGTGTGTGTGTGTGTGTGTATGTTTATATGTTTGAGGACATGAATTGGGGGAGGGAATGATTATATAAAGTATAAAGATGTATATATAAATTATAATATGTTTGGACATTTGAGTAACTGGCTAACAGGCATTGTTGAGTTATTGAGTTATGTTTATTTTCTTTAAAAAGCAGAAATAATCCTGGGTTTGATCAGAATGTTTATTACTGTATTACTCTGGAGTAAGAATGGGGAAAGTAGTTTTTTGGTTTTTTTTTTTTTTTTAAGATTTATTTATTTGACAGAGAGAGAGCAAGAGATCACAAGTAGGCAGAGAGGCAGGCCGAGAGGGAGGGGGAAGCAGGCTCCCTGCCGAGCAGAGAGCCCTATGTGGGGCTTGATCCCAGGACCTTGAGATCCTGACCTGAGCCAAAGGCAGAGGCTTTAACCCACTGAGCCACCCAGCCCCCCCCCCCAAATTATTTTTTCCAGGCAGACCTAGAATATCAAAAACCAGATGTTCTCATTAAGAAGTTTAGTGCAATAATCAATTTGAAATTACTGACTTAGAATATATCTCACAACTTAAAGTGCTTTTTAACCTCAGAGATAAAGTGGATGATCACTGAACATGGATACAAAATGCATTGCTCCTATAAAAACTAGTTACTTAAATAGTATTTTTAGATTTTTTCTGATTATCAAAATAAGACAAGGTCATTAGTAGGAATTTGAAAAGAATAGTATAAAGTAGAAGAAACTTTTTAAGATTTTATTTATTTATTTGACCGAGAAAGACAGATCAAGAGAGGGAACACAAGCAGGAGGAGTGAGAGAGGGAGAAGCAGGCTTCCTGCTGAGCAGGTAGCCAGATGTGGGGCTCATCTCAGGACCCTGGGATCATGCCCTGAGCCAAAGACAGACGCTTAATGACTGAGCTGCCCAGGCGCCCTGAAAGTAGAGGAAACCTTGTTATCTTCACTGTCCAAGATTACCTATTGTCAGCATTTCAAAGTGTTTCCTTTTTGTCTTATTTTTTTTTAAACATTTTATTTATATATTTTGAGAGAGAGCAGGGTTGGAGGTGGGGGTGAGGGGAAGAGACTGAGGCCAAGGGAGAAGCACACTCCCTGCTGAGCAGGGAGCCCAACTGGAGACTCAGTCCCAGGATCCTGACATCATGACCTGAGCCAAAGGCAGACACTTAACCAACTGAGCTACCCAGGCGCTGCCCGTATTTATTTATTTTGTTTTTTTTTCTTTTTCTTTTAAATGGATATATCCAAACACCTTTTTAAAAGTTTTGAGATGATATCTAGTTTGTTTTAATTATGGCGTATTCATTTTTCTGTGTGTAAAACCATTTTAATGCCTTTATAATTTAGTGTTATGGCATATCTTGAGGCTCTACCATTAATATATTTGATCAATTCCTCATTATTGAACATTTGAGTAATTTTGAGTTTTGTGTTCTTCATTTCCTAAGGACAAGTTCCAGAGTCACATCACTGGGTCAGAAGATAGGAACATATTTCATGTCAAATGGCCAAATGGCTTACTAGAAAGTAAAGTATGCACTCTTATCTGAGAATGTCCTCTGGACAGATTTCATGTATAAAGTTGAATGTCAGCTAAGCACTTGTCCCTTGTTATTTTTAGGGCAAAATGTATTTAGTTTTGTTGATAAATAAAGTAAACCAGCAGTATTTTTAGACTGTTCTATTAGGTAATTGCTCTTCTGTGTTTAATGTTTAAAGACATATCTATGTTTTTGCAACTATTAAGACTGAGACTATAGAAAACATAATGCCTTTTTCAATTCCCTCTTCTATTGGATTTTGTAGGCAAGTCATATAAATACAGCTCATCCCCTTTAGCTATCGGGATCTAATTTGTTTTAGACTTAATGGTGGATTGCATTAAGATTCATATTCCAGGAATCTGGCATATTTCCATGCAGTCCTTACCTAATCTTGTCCTTTTATAGTGTGATGCTACTTTTCTTTGGGGCAGGAGTGGTGTGTTAGAAAATAGTCTTTTCTAAATCAGAATCTAAGATTTGCCAGTATGGATGCCTGGATAGCTCAGTTGGTGAAACATCTGATTTTTGATTTCAACTCAGGTCATGATCTCAGGGTCATGAGATCCAGTCCTTATTGGGTCTGCACTGGGTTTCGAGCCTGCTTAAGATTGCCCCCCCCCCACCTCCTTCACCCCACCATCTATCTCTCTCATAAATTAAAAAAAAAAAAGGAAAAAAAGTTTGCCAGGTAGACCATTTTTTGAGGCTCTAGCATTATGAATTTTTTATTAATAACTTGAATATCATTTATAATTATAAAAGTTGATTTGTGTCTTTTGTGCTCATATAGGAAAAAAATATTAACCTATTTGCTGAATGGTCAAAATTAAATGATAATTTAAGGCATTTAGTTTTTCTAGGATGTGACAAACCAAAATTGGAATCGCTAATTGAATAATTTGAGTTAATTTCTTTCTTCAAAGTCAAAACCACACGGCTTACATTCCATTGTGCTTTTTTTTTTTTTAAAGGTTACATTGTTTCTTAAATTAGACATTGGGTCTTGTATTTGAATCCGATTTCATAGTTTGTCTAGTTTCATACAGTAGAGTAATATTTTATGTCCCAAAAGGAAATTTTTTTACATTAAAAAAAGATCACAGCTTTAGAGTTCATTTTAGATTTTTAAAAATTAATTAATTTGACAGAGAGATCACAAGTAGGCAGAAACGCAGGCAGAGAGAGAGGGGGCAGCAGGCTCTCCACTGAGCAGAGCCAGATGTGGGGCTTCATCCCAGGATCCTGAGATCATGACCTGAGCTAAAGGCAGAGGCTTTAATCCACTGAGGCACCCAGGCGCCCCTTTAGGGTTCATTTCAAAATCATCTCTAAGAATACTGTATTTTTAAAAAATTATAATACTGACAAAATAATTTTAGGTTTCAGGTATCTAAGTAGTGACATTTCTGCTTGAAAATTGAAGCTTTTCCTTCTAAGCTGGGTTAGAAAAACAATCATTATTTAAAAAAATAACTTGGATGATGATTGGCAAAATGATCCTAAAAATGTCTTTTTACAAATTTACTTGATAACAATTACTTTAGCTCTACCTAAGTAGTATTACTGTAAGAATAAATTTTGAGCCTAAATTTGTTGGCATATGAACATGGTATGAATGAGTTTATTTGGAATATGTTTGAGTGGCTGCATGAGGTAGAATGGCATAGAGGTTAGGAACTGAGAGCCAGACTATTGAGGTTCAAATCATGACTCCTCTTCTTTGACATGTTGTATTTTTGGCAAGTTATTTAACTCCTCAGTGTCTGTTTCCTTACATGTAAAATGATAATAATAGTAATTTCTGCCTCATAGAGGTTTTGTTTTGTTTTGTTTTTTTAAAGGTTTTATTTATTTGACAGAAAGAGATCACAAGCAGGCAGAGAGGTAGGCAGAGAGAGGGGGAAGCAGGCGCTTAGCAGAGAGCCTGATGATGGGCTTGATCCCAGGACCCTGAGATCATGACCTGAGCTGAAGGCAGAGGCTTAACCCACTGAGCCACCCAGGCGCCCTGCAACTAACATTTATGAAGCACTTCCATATTACTTGCCTTGCTTTGAACACTCTTCAAAATGTTTTACCAGTATTAACTCATAACAGCTCTGTGAGGTAGGTGCGCCTGGGTGGCTCAGTGGGTTAAAGCCTCTGCCTTTGGCTCAGATGGTGATCTCAGGGTCCTGGATCAAGCCCCTTGTCGGGCTCTCTGCTTGGCAGGGAGCCTCTCTCCACTCTCTCTGCCTGTCTCTCTGCCTACTTGTGATCTCTATCTCTCTGTCAAAATAAATAATCAATCAATCAATCAATCAATCTTTTAAAAAAATAAATGTTAGGGATGCCTGGGTGGCTCAGTTGGTTCAGTGGCTGCTTTTGGCTCAGATCATGATCCCAGGGTCCTGGGATCAAGTCCTGCATTGGGCTTCTTGCTTGGCAGGGGGCCTGCTTCTCCCTCTGCCTCTGCCTGCCACTCTGCCTGCTTGTGATCTCTCTCTCTCTCTCTCTCTGACCGATAAATAAATAAAATCTTTTAAAAAAATGTTAGTTGCTAGATTACAGTAATGTGCTCTCCTTTAGGGCAAGGATTTCTATTGTTTTTGTTCACGAATATATTCCAGTTTCCAGAAACAGTGCCTGACACATATTAGGTTCTCAAATATATTTTCGAATAGACTTAATCACAATATAAAATTAAGAAAAATGTCTTTATGAACCCACATATCTGTTTTCATTTTTCAGTATGCAAAGTGTAGCATAGTGTTAAGAATGAGAGTTAAGAATGCAACTTCATGGTAAAAAGTAGACTTTTTAAAGTGAATTTAAAAACTTAAAACATTTGTCTCTTAAAAAGAATACTTATGGGGGCGCCTGGGTGGCTCAGTGGGTTGAAGCCTCTGCCTTCGGCTCAGGTCATGATCTCAGGGTCCTGGGATGGAGCCCCACATCGGGCTTTCTGCTAGGCAGGGAGCCTGCTCCCCCCTCTCTCTCTGTCTGCCTCTTTGCCTACTGGTGATCTCTCTCTCTCTCTCTCAAATAAATAAAATCTTTAAAAAAAATACATATAATCCATATTGTTTAAAAAAAGAGTATAGATATGCAAACAAAAAGAAGTCATTTTTAATACCATTTGGATTTAATGACTATTAATATTAAGCTGTATATCCTTCCCATTTTCTCCCTGTTATTTTATATATACACAAATATATGCTTTTTTTTGTCAGTGAGATATAATTAATGTATGATATTAATTTTAGGTGTATAACATAACGATTGCATATTTGTATATATTGCAAAATGATCACATTAAGTCTAGTTAACATCCATCACCATGCATAGTTATAATTTTTTAAATCTTGTAATGAGAACTTTTATGATTTACTTCTTAGCAACTTTGAAATATACAGTACAGTATTATTAACTGTAGTCACCATGCTGGACATTACCTCTTATTTATTTTGTAATTGGAAGGTTGTATCTTTTGGCACCCTTTCCTGTTTCCTCCACCACCATCCCATACCTCCTATCACTGGCAGCCACTGATCTGTTCTTTCGAGTACTACTTTTTTTTTTTTTTTTTAAAGATTGTACATATAAGTGTTTTTCTCTTGCTGACTTATTTCACTTAGCATAATGTATGGTATATGCAACTGTGACAGGATCATGTTGTACCTTTTGAGTGATCTCATGTAGTCTGTTTGAAATACCTACTTTGATGGCTAAAAGACAACTCAAGTTCAGTCTGTTCAAGATGGAACTTTTATTTACTTTTTGAATTTTATTTATTTATTAAGATTTAATTCATTTGAGAGAGAGAGAGAGAGAGCATGAGCAGGGAGCCGGGAAGAGTAGTGGGAGAAGCAGACTCCCCATTGCGGATATAGGGCTCAATCCCAGGACCCTGGGATCATGACCCAAGCTGAAGGCAGACGGTTAACTGACTGAGCCGTCCAGGAGCCCCAAGATGGAACTTTTGTTCCCTTTCTTCCTCCATCCAGGGAACCAACCTTTATTCTTTTCTAAAAAATGTTAAATGAAATGGATGTTAATAGGCTTTAATTAATCTGCATATATATATTTTGGTTGCAGGCATTATTTTCCATTATTGAGTGATTGAAATGTTCGTGCCTAAAACTTTGTTTTTTGCAATTTTCTTTAGCGTGTCTGAACGTGGGCCAAACAATTCCACCAGTTTTAACTTTTATATACTCCTTTCATCGTGTCTGTTGCATGTATCTTCCCAAGTTAGGATTGATCATATCACCTCCATTGTAATTTTCACCATATTTGCTACCTTAAGAAATTAGCTTGTTTATTATCTTTCTTTTTTTATGAATGTAAGTTCCATAGGGGCAGAGCTTTGTCCATTTTTCAATATTGTATCCCAGTGCAAAGCACTATGCCCTGCATTTAATAAGCTCTGTAAATATTGAGTGAATGAGTGAATGTAACAACAAAGTGTGTTAATGTATGCTTAAAACTGTATGTAAGCTATTATGATAGATGATTCATAAATGTACCAGACAAGGTTATTTGTGGTAGAATATGTGCCTCATATTAGCCATGTATGTCTAGGATACAAATACTAAGTGCCCTAAGATTGGCACAAAATTCTACCCTCACTTGACTAAGACATTGTGGGTATTTTAGAAAAGCAGTTTAATGGGACCTTAGTGGGAATGGCCACTGAAGTGAACTTTTTTTTTTAAAGATTTTATTTGAGAGAGAGCGAGAGAGAAATCACAAAGGGAAAGTGAGAAGGAGAAGCCGACTCCCTGCTGAGCAGAGAGCCCTTTATGAGAATTGATCCCAGGACTCTGAGATCATGACCTGAGCCGAAGGCAGACGCTTAACCAACTGAGCCACCCAGGCACCCTGAAGTGAACTTTGAGAGTAGAGTGGTTTTCATTTATTCAGTGAGTATTTGATATAGTGTTCTAGATGGCATAGATATAATGAGGAATAAAACAGACATGGTTCCTTTCCTTGTGCAGCTTCCAGTATTATGAAAGAAAAGATGTTTAAGAAGGAACAGTGGGAGTAGCAAGGACACAATTGAGGGGCAAGAAATTTTGTTGCAGGGCCGCCTGGGTGGCTCAGTGGGTTAAAGCCTCTGCCTTCGGCGCAGGTCATGATCTCAGCGTCCTGGGATCGAGCCCCGCATCGGACTCTCAGCTCAGCAGGGAGCCTGCTTCTTCCCCCACTCTCTCTGCCTGCCTCTCTGCCTACTTGTGATCTGTCAAGTAAATAAATAAAATCTTAAAAAAAAAAAAGAAATTTTGTTGCGTTATGTGTAACTCGCATGAGGGAGAAAACAAGACTGGAAAAGTAGATGAGTATGCATTGGGAGCCATTGAAGATTTTTGTTTGAGGGAATGAAGTAAAACCTGTTTTCCAGTGGATGAATTTAGTAGCAATATAGAGATGAGTGAAAAGGAGCTTGGACATAAGGCTCTTATGAAGATCTGATTGGGAGATACAGAGTTAAGGAGTAAGGAAAGGATAGCTTTATTATAATGGAAGTAGAATGGGTGCAATTTAGTGGTTGAACCAGATGTGTAGGGCAAAGGGGGATTTGTTGTCAAAGACTTTTTTAAGGAGTTCAGTGAATGTTGGGAAATATGGTTGTGTGATCAAGTAGAGAATACGGGGTGGAGAAGGGAATGAGTTTAGAAGAGATAGCTGAGTTGAGTAGAAGAGATAGTATGAGTTAAGTATAAAATGTATATATGATTATGATATAAAGGGAATTTATATTTGGGAAGTGCATTCATGCTATTTAAACATGCTAGGACTAAAACTGAGAATTAAAATTTCATCAATTCAAATCTTTATCTTAATAGTAAGAAACTTAGGAAGTAGTTGAGAATCCAATTCTGGTTTCTCTTCAGAAGAATATTGTAGAATACTTTTTCCTGTGATTTATGTCAGTTATCCTACCTTGCTGATTACTTACTCTGCAAATGGTACAACGTTACAAAGTGTTCTCCACTCCTGGAGAACTGCAGTTGGGCTATCTTGATTTGTTTATGGTGCCTGTGTACGTGAGTCTGTGCCCAGATGGCATGCTGTCCTGAAGAGGTCCTCATCCACAGGCCCATCAAGCAGCTGAATGAAGGCTGTATATTCAAAGTTGCTCAAGTTCTTGTAGGTTTGGAAGCCTTCACTATTTAATTTGGAGATGAATATTTCTATCCTTGGAAAGTGTCTGGTATAGTTTTGTATCCTGTCTTTATACTGAAGAGAAAAGTTGGTATGTGTTAATTTGTTTTGCTTTTTTTTTTTTTTAAAGATTTTATTTATTTGATAGAGAGAAACACAGCGAGAGAGGGAACACAAGCAGAGGGAATGGCAGCGGGAGAAGCAGGCTTCCTGCAGAGCAGGGAGCCCGATGCGGGGCTCGATCCCAGGACCCTGGGATCTGACCTGGGCCGAAGGCAGACGCTTAACGACTGAGCCACCCAGGCGCCCCTTGTTTTGCTTTAAACATAAAGGATATCCGATCTCTTGGGATTTAAGTTGTGATTTTTCTTAGGTGCTGAGTAAGTAAACACATGGATAGTATTAGACTCAGGTTATTTTTCTCTCTTATTGGGTTATATTACTGATTATTTTACTGTGTGATTGAAAAGAAAGTGTGGTCCCCAATCCCCTTATCCCACTTAGGCTGTTTGCTATTTGTTAAGAGATTCATTTAGGAGCAGAGGGAGAGGGACAAGCAGACTCCATGCCAAGTGTGGAGCCTGACATGGGCCTTGATCTCACAACCCTCAGATTGTAACCCAAGCTGAAATCAAGAGTTGGATGCTTAACCAACTGAGCCATCCAGGTGCCTCTGTACTATGTCACACTTAAGGATAGTTATTACAGTGTTCCTATTCATCCTTTCCTACTATCTCCAACACACAGGGGGTATTCAGTGAAAATATTTTCATTTAATTTTTTTTAGTGGAACAGTTGACTATTTTATGAAGTGCATTCATACACAAAGCATTATATGATTCTTTTATTTTTAAAAATTTTTTAAAAGATTTTATTTATTTATTTGACAGAGAGAGAGATGACAAGCAGGCAGAGAGGCAGGCAGAGAGAGAGGGGAAAGCAGGCTCCCTGCTGAGCAGAGAGCCCGATGCAGGGCTTGATCCCAGGACCCTGAGATCATGACCTGAGCCGAAGGCAGAGGCTTAACCCACTGAGCCACCCAGGCGCCCCTATATGATTCTTTTAGCCCCCTTGTTAAGTAGGTATTCACTGGCTTATAAAAGGAAAAAAGAGGTTAAGTGACACAGTTTTGAGATAGGTCTGGAATGCAACTATAATTCAGACTGAATGTTATATTCTATTAAAAAGGTGAGCTATAATGAATCCTTGTTTACAGATAAATCCTTTAGGACCTTGTTTTGCCACTTGATACAGTACAGCTGTTCCAAGTCCTGTGACTGAGACTAGTTTGGAAATGGCATCACCTCTTGTGGTGTTCCTTAGCCGTTTTTAGCTTTCTTTAGCAATTTGTTGCCAAATACTTTACTGTTTTAATATTTCTCTATATTATTCTTCCTAGGAACATTTGTAAATTTTAGTGTATGTGTGTGTGTGGGTTTTTGTTTTTTGTTTTGGCAGACTTCGGAGTTGGGCTTATATTTGCCAGTGAAAATTAGCAAGGTGCTTGTGGGGAGAAGGAGAAATCAGGCTGTGAAAAAAAAGATAGATAGATAGATAGTGTTAATGATGGAAAATGAGACACTCAAGATACCAAGCCATTTTCCTTTGTCTATAGTACATTATCTCCTGGTGTTCCTTTTCCCTTAGATGGCACTGCTTTACATATCGCTTAGATCTGAGATCTGTGGAGTCTTGCCTTAACTCTTCTCTAAGGCAAAGTTAATTGCCCTCTGCTCTCTTTTTATAGCACTTTTTTAAAAATTGTATATATTTGGGTCTGTTATCATCTATCTGTCTGCACACTTTATTTTTATCCCCTATACAGAACTCTGGTACCTGACTCAGGAGGTGCTCATAATTATTAACTTACTAGAGTGTAGCAGTGTATTGCTTTAAGTATATTGGGTCAGACATGCCTAAATTTGAATTCTAGATCTGTCAGAGCTTTCTGACCTCCTAAAGTTTCAGTTTCTTCATTGGTGATTTGGAAATGAGATTAATTGTCCCATGGGCTCATGGTATGAGGTGAGATAAATCAGCATAGTGCCTGGCATAAATGTTCCATAGTTGATAATTACTGTGGTTGATGTAATATTTGGGGATTAGGGCAGGGGTGTGTTCCAGTTAGATGACAGATGAAATGGATCTCCTCTCAGCCCTCAAGTAAGTACTGAGTAGGGATTCAGTTTCAGAGGAGGATGAAAGGTTTCTGAGTTACAGGATGGAGGTATGCTTGCTACTAGGGACCAGTTTCTGATTCTTGGTGAGAGTTCTGTCATTGTGAGAGAGAGAAGCTGAAATTCTAGACTGTCCTTTGCTATAATCTGTTATATATGTGCTAGGATGTTTGGGGAAATATACTGAAAAATTTGCTGGTCTATTTGGTTTGTCTTCCTGTTGGTAAGTTTGGTTGTAGTTACTAGTTTTGGTTTGGTGGTGGAAGAGATTGTGATTGGTCTAAATTGGTATTTTATTATGTATGCTTAATATAGTATTGATTTATAACCTTTCCGTTGATGATTGAGTTGGTATTTTGTTGTTCCTGTGGTTGAGCAGGCTAACATAGACTTCAAGCTTCTTTTTATCAGCAGATAACTCTCCAATGCCTGAAGCATTATACTCAAGTAGAAAGTAACAATAGGGTTTTGAAATTGAGACCTAGGTTCAAATCCCAATTTTGCTGCTGTGTATGTGACCTTGTGATCTTAATATCAAGCTTCCTTTTCTGTAAAATGAGGCAGGTAAGGTGAGTGATATGTTGCTATTATCATTATTATTAATAGTGTAAGTCCGTGACATGTGGCTTAACTAGAAGTAATGATGTATTCTTGATGCAGGGACTACATTATAGCTGGAAAACATTCTTGTCATTCCAGCCTCTTGTACTTCTAATTCCTTGCCAGGCTCCCCACCTGGATGGTAGTAAGTGGGTTCGTAGAGAGCTGCTGAATAAATAATGATGCAAGCATTTAGAAGACACAACAATTTGGAACTTGAGCACTGTACAATGACTCGGTATTTCATGACTGCCTATCATTTAAGAGCTGTGTTCCAATATGAAGCAGTACTGGTAACACTGACTGGGCTAATGGAGTACCTTTACAATGTTTGGTGTTTCTTCAGGGACTCCAGAGAGCCAGAGCTTGAAAAACAACCAATGAAAGAGAAAATGTATTCAGACTATGCTGTACTGCCAAACTGATAAATGTAAACAGAGATGTCTCTGTTGATACATAAGTAAACTGATAGCTAAAAGACTTGATGTATTCTGGTTTAAAATGTTTTTAGGGAATTAGTAACTTTAATATTTTAAAAAAATAAGCCGTGTTACTGAAGGTTTTACAGTGGGGAAAAGCACAAAGCAATCCACATAATTTCATTAGTGGAGGAGATAAGGTTGCAAATATACTGGAGGCAGGAAAAGGTTACAAGTTGGAGATAAAGGACTAAAAAATTAAAATCCAGATTTTAGCGTATCCTAATATAGGTGCCAAAGTTAGTTTTCTCCAGAGTCTGATGTCAGAATTGTATTTATAAACATTTTCTTGCTTCCACTACTGCTATCTTGGATACCTGGGGTAGTCTTTTTTTAAAAGATAAGGGAGTATTGCTCTCTGTTTTATGATAGACCTGTGGAGCAGGGTTTCAGCAGCTTCATTTATCTTCTAGTTAGGAAAGAGATCTGATAAGAGGTCATGCATATGCTGTCATCTGGCATGATATGCTGTAATCCTTGGTTATTATATTTAGAGGCTTTTTCATTCTAATATTTAAAAGTTCTGACTAGCAGTAGAAGTTATGGGTTAAATTCTAAACTAGGAGACACTTTCTGGGTAATTTCTCAGTAATGTCTCTGACATTTGTTTAATTGCAGATCTAAATAGCCACTAATGGATGTTACAATTTCAGTGAGCAGTGAAGTTTATTGTCTCGGAAGTAGAATGAAGTAGACTGAGAAAATTATATAAAATGTTCGTCATCAGTTAGATTTCTTAATAGCCCAGAAAAACCTCTGTATAAATTCTTTTTAAAGAAATGGAGCTGAACGGGAAGCAAAAGTAGTTAATGGGTGATGTTGGACCTGGGAATTTTGAATGAGTCAATTCAATTCCTGCAGGGTGTCCTGTCTCAAAGAAATTAGGGCAATATGTGATAACAAAACTTGCAGGGCTCCCAGTGGCCTTCCTACTTGTATTCTTTCAGAGGTAGCAGTGGTCGTGGCATCTTCCCATACAAGATGTGATTAGCTTGTTTTCTTCATTTTGGGCACTAGTCACAGCAGTTTTAAAAATAATGTTCTCTAAGACTCATGGCTAAATTCCAACACAGACTAATCTTCTAATCTTGTCCTTAATTCTCTATCTAGTGAGTGTTGGAACAGGTTTCCAGACTGCTTAAAACTAATCTGAGGGTCCAGTAAGAAAAGACAGCCTGAGGGATGCAGCTGTGTGTGGAACTGTGGTTTGTTTTATTCTGAAAATTTTAGGTTAAAATAAATGGTTCCTGGGTTATGGGAGGATATTGGTGGGTTTACCACCAGTAAGTTCCTGATGGGGGCTGGGGGTTAGTATGCCCCCACTCCGCTCTCCTTCCACACACCAGCTTTTGGTGGAACAAAATTGATGATCTAGATCATTCAACAAATGATAAAACTCTCTTAGTTAAGGGTTATCATCCCCAAATCATAAACAAAACCGAGAGTTTACAGAACCTTGCATAGATGGGTGTGTATTTTCTAGTTATCCATACTCTTGCTACTTATTACTGTCCTATGTCATTATACCTGTTTTAGGAGTGTATCCACCTTTTTGAATATTGTAAACTACTTTTTGGTATGAGGATAATGAAGACTCATAAAATTAGTTGGGAAATATTCTTACCCCTTGTATTTTTGGGGAAGAGATTATGGAGAATTGGTGTTATTTTTTATTTAAATGTTTGGTAGGGGACACCTAGGTGGCTCAGTCAGTTAATCATCTGCCTTCTGCTCAGGATCAGGTTTTGCTTTGGGCACCTTGCTCATCAGGGATCCTGCTTCTTCTGTCTTTCACTTTCCCTGCAAATGTTTGGTAGAATTCACCAATGAAACCATCTGGGTCTGGAGATTTTTTTAAAGAGATATTAAAATCGTGGTGCCTGACTGGCTCACTTGGTGGAGTATGTGACTCTTAATCTCGGGGTCGTGAGTCTGAGCCCCACATTGACGGTAGAGATTACATAAAAAATTTAAAAAATCTCGGAATTTAAAATCACTAATTACATTTCTTTGATTGACAGAGGACTGTTCAGTTTTTTTCTTCCTGGTTAGTTTTTGTGGATTGAGACTTTCAAGGAATTGGTCTGTTTCAGTGGGTTTGTTGAATTTATGTGCATAGAGTTTATAGTATTTCCTACAATACTTCTAATATCTGTAGAGTTGAGGGGCACCTGGGTGGCTCAGTTGTTAAGCCTCTGCCTTCAGCTCGGGTCATGACCCCGGGGTCCTGGGATCAAGCCCTGCCTCCCTGCTCAGCAGGGAGCCTGCTCCCTCTGCTTCTGCATCTCCCCCTGCTTGTGTTCCCTTTATCTCTCTCAAATGAATAAATAAAATATGATATCCCTTCCTTAATTATTGATACTGGTAATTTTTGTTTCCCCTGTTTCTTTCTGTCCGTTTATCAGTTTTAGTTGTCTTTTTAGAGAATCAGCTCTTGGTTCTATTGATTTACTTCTGTGGGTTTTTTGTTCAGTATTAAGGATTACTACTCTTACTATTTGCTTGTTTTTGGATCTATTTTGCTCCCCCCTCACCCAGTTTCATTGATATAAAATTGAAATATGGCACTGTGTAGTTTAAGGTACATGACATAATGACTTGCCTTTCATATATTGTGAAATGATTATCACAGTAAGTCTAGTTAATGTCTATCATCTACAGATACCAAAAAAAATTCGTGATGGAACTCTTAAGATTTATTTATTTATTTAAGATTTTATTTATTTATTTGAGATAGAGACAGAGAAAGCATGAGAGGGAGAAGGTCAGAGGGAGAAGCAGACTCCCCATGGAGCTGGGAGCCCAATGCGGGACTAGATCCCAGGACTCCAGGATCATGACCTGAGCCGAAGGCAGTTGCTCAACCAACTGAGCCACCCAGGTGCCCAAAGTTTATTTTTTAAACAGCTTTCAAAATAGCATATAGCACTGTTAATTATAATAATGTTGTATATATTTGCTCTCTTCTAATTTTTTAAGTTTTTGAGAGTTTTCTTTTCTCTCTCTCTCTCTCTCTCTTTTTTTTTTAATTTGACAGCGAGAAACACAGCGAGAGAGAGAACACAAGCAGAGGGAATGGTAGCGGGAGAAGCAGGCTTCCTGCCGAGCAGGGAGCCCGATGCGGGGCTCGATCCCAGGACGCTGGGATCGTGACCTGAGCTGAAGGCAGCTGCTTAACGACTGAGCCACCCAGGCGCCCCGAGAATTTTCTTTTCTAATGTACACATTTGAGTGTCTTAGTTTCCTTCTAAGCATTACTTTAGCTACATCTCACATTTATGTGTTTTTCATTTAGTTTAAAATATTATCTAATTTTCCTTAAGACTTCTTTTCTGGCCCATAGATTATATATAACCAATTATTTGGTTATTTCCAGATACTATTGTATTATTTCTAGCTTAATTCCATTATAGTCAGAAAACATTTGTATGACTCGAATCTTTTTAAATTTCTTAAGCTTCGTTTTATTAAAAATTTTTTTTTAAGATTTTATTTATTTTTAAGATTTTATTTTTTTGACACAGAGAGATCACAAGTAGGCAGAGAGGCACACAGAGAGAGGGGGAAGCAGACTCCCTGCCAAGCGGATACAGGGCTCGATCCCAGAAACCTGAGACCACAACCAGAGCCAAAGGCAGAGGCTCAACCCACTGAGCCACCCAGGCACCCCTCTTAAACTACATTTTATGGTCAGGATATGGTTTATCTGAATGTTCCATGTTCACTTGAAGAAAATGTGTTCTCTTTTTGAGTGAAGCATTTTTTAAATTTCTATAAATGTCAGTTAGATCCACTTGTTAGTGATGTTATTAAGTTCTGTATCTTTGCTTGTTTTCTTGCTATTCTGTCAATGTGAGAGGAATGCTGAGTCTCTAACTATGGGTTTACTTCTCACTTCAATGAGTTTGTTGATGTGAACTCACTTCACATCAGTTTTAATTTTATGTATTTTGAAGCTCTGTTAGGTCCATACACATCGAGGATGTTATATGCTCTTGGTGAATTGGTTCTATCATTTTGTAGTGTACTTCTTTAGACTTGGCAGTTTTTTTTGCTCTCAAGTCTAGTTTGTTTGATATTAGTATAGCTACTCCAACCTTGTTTTGGTTAGTGGCAGTGGTGTTACTCTTTCCATCCTTTTACTTTTAACCTTTCTCTGTTGTTCTACTTAAAGCAGGTTTCTTGTAGACACCATATGGTTGGGTCTTTTTATTAAAAAAAATATTCTGGGGCGCCTGGGTGGCTCAGTCGTTGAGCATCTGCCTTCGGCCCAGGTCATGATCCCAGGGTCCTGGGATCGAGCCCCACATCAGGCTCCTTGCTCGGCGGGAAGCCTGCTTCTGCCCCTACCACCCCCTCTGCTTGTGTTCCCTCTCTCGCTGTGTTTCTCTCTGTCAAATAAATAAAATCTTTAAAAAAAAAAATATTCTGACAATCTGTCTTTTAATTGGTGTTTATATAAGCATTTACTTTTACTATAATTATTGACATGTTTGGATTTAGTTCTACCATTTATTTGTTTCTGTTTGTCTCCTTTGTTTTTTATTCCTTTGTTTCTTTTTTGCTTTCTTTTCAATTGGACTGTTTTTCACTAATTTATTGCAGTTTTGACTGTTCTCTTTGTATTGCTTCTTTAGTGGTTCTGAGGATTACAATATACATACTTTACTTAGAATTAATATGTTATCACTTTATGTGGAATGTAGAAACCTTACCAACGTATAGGTCCCTTTATCTTCTTCCCTATATGGTGCTATTGTCATATTATACCTACATACATTGAAAACAGTACCAGCTATTATAATTTTTGCTTTTATTTTTTTTTTAATTTTTTTTAAAGATTTTATTTATTTGACAGAGATCACAAGTAGG
This sequence comes from Procyon lotor, assembly GCA_028646535.1. Classification (NCBI taxonomy): domain Eukaryota; kingdom Metazoa; phylum Chordata; class Mammalia; order Carnivora; family Procyonidae; genus Procyon; species Procyon lotor. The sequence continues at coordinate 37,926,941 of CM053603.1, forward strand.
CAGAGAGGCAGGCCGAGAGGGGTGGGGTATCAGGCTCCCCGCTGAGCAGAGAGCCTGATGTGGGGCCCGATCCCAGGACCCTGAGATCATGACTCAAGCCTAAGGCAGAGGCTTTAACCCACAGAGCCACCTAGGCACCCTAATTTTTGCTTTTAACCATCAAACATTTTAAGTATTCAAGAGGAAGACAATAGTAACTTTACATTGACCCAAATGTTAACCATTTCTATGGCTCTCCCTTACTTCCTGAAGTTCTAGATTTCCCTGTTAGTTTCCCTCATGCCTGCAGAACTTCTTTTAGCCTTAAACTTGTAGAGTATATCTCTGCTAGTACAAATTATTTTAGTTTTCCTTCATCCACAGATGTCTTTATCATCTTCATTTTAAAGAATGTTTTGTTGGATATAGAATTCTAAGTTGACAAATCTAAGGTACCCCCCCCACCCCCCCGCACTTTTGTAAAGGCTTTTATTGTTTCTGATGAGAAATTCATGGTCATTGAAGTTGTTATTCTCATAGGTCATATGTTGTTTCTGGTTGCTTTCAAGATTTTTTTGTTTTTGATTTTAGCAGTTTAATAATGATGTACCCAGGTGTGGATTTCTTCGAGCTTAATCCTGCTTGGGTTTGTTGTTGTTCTTGAATCTAAGTTTGTTTTTAACCAAATTTTGGACATTTTGTTATTCTGTTTTTAAATTGAGGTATAATTCTCATTTAACAGTGTCAGGTGTACAATATAATGATTTGATATTTGTATACATTATGAAATAATCACAATAAATCCGTTTTTTTTTTCAAGATTTTATTTATTTATTTGAGAGAGAGAACATGAGAGGGAAGAAGGTCAGAGGAAGAAGCAGATTCCCCATGGAGCTGGGAGCGTGATGCGGGACTCGATTCTGGGACTTCAGGATTATGACCCAAGCCAAAAGCAGTTGCTCAACCAACTGTGCCACTCAAGTGCCCCACCACAATAAATCTAGTTAACATCTATCGTCTTAGTACATAGTTAACAAAAAATTTTTTTTCTTGTGATGAGGTTTACTAGATTAGCAGCTTTCACAGTTGGAATACAGTATTATTAGCTATAGTCACCATGCAACACATTATATCCAATAACTTACTTTAAAACTGAATTTGTACCTTTTGACTCCTTTTACCCATTTCTCTTTAACTACCCTCCCATCACCTGCCTCTGGGAACCATCAGTCTGTTTTCTTTATCCATGAGCTTGGTTTTTTGTTTTGTTCTGTTTTTAGATTTCACATGTGAAATCATTATTGTATTTATCTTTCTCTGACTTATTTCACTTAGTGTAATGCTATTGAGGTCTATCCATTTTGTCACAAATGGCAAGATATCATTATCTTTTAAAGATTTTTTTATATATTTGTCCAAGAGAGAGAGCATACACAAGTGGGGGAGTGGCAGGCAGAGGTCGAAGCAGGCTCAGTGCTTCTCCCTTGAGAAGGAGAAATGGAGCAAGAAACCCATACAGGGCTGGATCCTAGGACCGGATCATGACCTGAGCCAAAGGCAGAAGCTTAACTGACTGAGCCACCCAGGTGTCCTGATTTCATTATTGTTTATTGGTCAAATAATATATATATGAATATACATGTGAACCGATATGAGTATATATAGAGATCACATTTTTTTAAATTCATCCATTTTTGGTCACTTAGGTGTTTTCATATCTTGACTATTATAAATAATGCTACAGTGAAAGTGGAGTGCATGTATTTTTTTAGTATTTTCAGTTTCTTCAGGTAAATACCCAGAAGTGGAATTGCTGGATCATATAGTAGTTCTGTCCTTAATTCTGAAGAACTTCCATACTTTTTTCCATAGAGGCCAGCAGTACCAGTTTATATTCCAATCAACAAGAAAGGGTTCCCTTTTCTCCACATCTTTGCCAACACTTATTATTTCTTATCTTTTTAATAATAGCCATTCTAAAAAGTATGAGGTTTTGATTTGTACTTGGTTTTGCTTTACATTTCCTTGATGATTAGTGATGTTGAGCTTCTTTTCATGTTTCTCTTGGTCATCTGAATATCTTTGGAAAAATATCTTTTCAGGTCTTTTGCCATTTTTTTAAAGGTAGTTTATTTTTGTATAAGTTCTTCATATTTTGGGTATCAGCCCTTTATTGGATATATGATTTGCAAATATTTTCTTTCATTTTGATGTTGGTTTCCTCTTGTGCAGAAGCTTTTTATTTAGTTCCATGTACTCTCAATTTTTATTTTTGATTTTGGTGTCAAGATTCAAAAAAACATATTCAAGACATGTATCAAGGAGCTTACCACATATATATTTTCTTCTAGGAGGTTTATGGTTATGGGTCATAGTTGAAGTCTTTATTTTGAGTTAATTTTGTATATGGTGTAAGATAGTGGCAGCTTCCTCAACACCACTTATTGAAGAAATTGTCATTTCCCCATTGTACATTCTAGTGTCCTTTATCATAAATTAATCGACCACATTTCCATGGGTTTATTTCTGGGTTGCTATTCTGTTTCATTGATTGATGGGTCTGTTTTTATGCCAATACCGTACTGGTTTGACTATAGTTTGTACTAGAATTTGAAGGCAGGGAGTGTAAGGCCTTTTTTCTCAGGCTTGCTTTGACTTTTCTGGTATTTTGTGATTTCATTCTCTTTCTCTTATTCTGGGATTTCAATAACATGAATGTTAGATCTCTTTAAATTGTCTTACAGATCTTGAGGCTTGGCTCTTTCTTTTTCCTGTCTTTTTTTCAGGTTGGATAATTCTTGTTTCTTTATCTTCAAGTTCACTGACTTTTTCCTCTGTCATCTCCATTCTTTTGTTGAGCCCATCTAGTGAGGTTTGTTTTGTTATTGTATTTTTTTTTTTAAAGATTTTATTTATTTATTTGACAGAGAGATCCCAAGTAGGCAGAGAGGCCGGCAGAGAGAAGGGGGGAAGGAAGCAGGCTCCCTGCTCAGCAGAGAGCCCGATGTGGGTCTCGATCCCAGGACCCAGAGATTGTGATCTGAGCTGAAGGCAGAGGCTTTAATGCACTGAGCCACCCTGTTAATATATTTTTTAGTTCTAAGATTCTCATTTGGTTTTATTTTATAGCTTTTATTTACCTGCTGAAACTTCCTATTACATTCATTTCATCGTTGGAGCATGATTATGATGGTCTCTGTCTCATATTTTCAACATTGGGACCATCTTGATGTTGGCATCTATTCAGTGACTTTTCCTTTGGTCGTTGTTGAATTTTCTTGATTATTCATATGTTCAGTTATTTTGGACACTGAATATTACGAGTCTCTGGGTTTTGTTTACATCCTATGGAGAATGACTTGTTTTGTTTTAGTGTGCATTTGACTCTGTTAGGTTCAGGCCAAAAGATCCAGCCTGCCTTCTTCTGTGGGCTTTGTTTCTATGTCAGTCTGGTTTTCAAAACCTCAGTAATACCGTTTGGATCATTGTTGTCTATATACTGTGTAGGGTGTTAACCAGAAATCTGGCAAGTGGTCTACTTTGTAGCTTAGTTCTCAAGGCCTTTGATATAGGATCAGATCCACATTTCACAGGTTAGGGATGATCCTAGGATAGGAGTTCACATACAACTTTGTGGTGTCTAGTTCTCTAGATCTTTTCTTTGCAAATTTCCCCCTACTATAGCTCACAGCCCTTTCCCCACTTTGCTGATCCTCTGTCTACAAACCTGGGGCTGTTATTATCTCTCCTTTGCTGTGTCCTTCCCTCAACTGAATCTATCTCAGGGGCCAAGAGAATAGACAAAGAATAATCAACAGGGATTCTTCTCTCTATCCGTGGCCCTCCCACCCCCCACCAAGCATTTTTGTACCAGGGTTGCTATAGTTAGGATCCTGCCTGATCATAGCTGCCATAGATACTCATAGCTTTCAGGCTTGGTTTTGTCTGGAAGCTATGGCAGGAGAAAGGGGAAAAAACCCAGGGGACTTTTCCCACTCGCGGTCTTTTCCTCCTGGCATCACACTCCCAGCCCCTTGCACACGCAGGGGCACACACACACACACACACACACTGCTCAGACTCAAAGGTGCTTCTTTTGGAGCCTTTTCTATTCATGCCTAGTACACATTTCTGGCAATTGGGCTGCCTTTGTTTGATACAGCTTGGGAGTTTGGAAGGAAAGAAAACAACTAGGAAATAGCACCAGATTGATTGTGCTTTGAGTTCTGATTTCCTTTTCTAATCTACCCGCTTCCACTTCCTTTTTAGAGCCCTCAGCTGCTGCATGCATTCTTTCCAGGGTTTTTGGTTATAATTCAGTGGATAGGGTAGGATGTGCTTATCTAATCTTACCCAGAAAGAACCCTGTGCATTGCTTTTCAGCATTATATCACATTTAATGGACTCTCTGGAATGATGATGGTAGCAAATATTAAATGCTTTCCCTGTACCTGTTTCTAAAGCAGGCATTGTTGTAAATGTTGTAAGTGTTTTAAATGCTTTAATTTTTAAAATTGATTTAATTTTTAAACTCTGTGAGATAGAGACTGTTATCTCCATTTTATATTTGGGGAAAGTGAGGCATTGCAGAATTAAGGAATGTATGAGGGGGATGTACAGCTAGGCAAGTGGGAAGACCAGAGTTATAATCTAGTATAACTGTCTCTAGAGTCGCAGTCATAAGCACCAGACTAACACTACTTCTATTTCATCATGTTTTGACATCCATTATGTGAGAAGATGAATGGTAACTCCGCAGTTATTGAACTGTACTGAAATGATTATCAGAGTCATTTTACTTTTGTAGGATGGGCTTTATTAATTACATTAAAATTTTCTTCTGATTCTGGCTTTAAAAGATTTTGATAAAGGGTTGGCCTGTTACTTTGTTTTAAAGAGTTTCAAATTCAGTGTACTGTTTACAGGTTAAAATTTTGTTAGGTATGATGAATCCTTTCCCTAAAGCAGTTTCCCTTATGACTAAAGGACTTATGTTACACATAAAACATTGACTTATAGCATTTGGGTGGTTCTAGGAATCCTCCTGTTAATTTAGTAATAGAAGCCTGTTTTGGGATTTGAAGGAAACTTTTTGTAATTTCTTTTTGAACTAGCTAAACATGCACACAAGGCCAGGCACATGAGGTCTCCTCCTCATTCCAGTTCATAAATACCTAGTTTTTCCCAGAAAGAGGGAAAGAAACTTTTAAATATAGAAAATTACTTTCTTTATGAAGAAGTATTTAAGTTAGGGAGAAAAGTGAAAATAAAAAAAAGTAGTTGAAATGCCTAGAGACCAACCAGTAAAAGAGTATTAAAGCTTGAAAATGTGACAGTATCTTTATTTTTCCTGCTTTAGCTCATATGTGAAGATTAGTAGTAGTTTTTTTATATAAAGATACAGATGTTTATTAAAGATTTATGGTGGACCCTTGATGCTTATGGGAAATACATCCAGACATATTAGTGACATGACAGGTTAGCAAAACTATATTTGCTGAAGGTCTGTAGCACTGACTTCTTTTGGGGTCCATCTTCACATTACTGCAATTTTATGATTTTTGAGTATCTTTGTGAAAATGCATTGTGATGTGGTCTCTGAGCATAATTAGGGATGCTCACTAGCAAATTGTTTTACAGACAAGCAAGTTGAGTTTTCCTTCAGCAGTTCTTTGGATATAGATTTAGTAAAACCATTATTAAAGTACTGTTAATGAAAGATATATCGAACATAAGAAATAGTCATTAGAGACCTTTTGAAATGAATTTTCTTTAGGAATAGAGGTTAGCAGAGATGAGAATTTTCAGGCTCCCAATTGAAACTGTGGTTTTGAGAATATTTGAATCCTCAAGAGTTACCTTTGTAAAGGAGATTGCCTCAAAGTAGCCCTATTTGTATTAGCAAGAAGTAAGGATTAATTAGTTGTTTAAAATGAGCTGAATTGGAATGACAGGCATTTAATTAGTAATTAGAGAGTTCCCTTTGCCATTATGCTTTAAAAAAGTTCTTGGAGAATTTTTGTGTGTTTTATTTAGTTTTCATACCCTGGTGTCAAAGAAAACATGTCTTCCACTCAGTTTTAATGTTGCCACCCAAGAAGGGCTGTTTTAAAATCCATGTTGCTACTGTTCAGGATGTTACATATATCCTGACAATGTAAAAACCTGCCAATAGTTCACTTGAAAAATAAGCTATTCACCTGCAGTCCTCCCAAGGCAAACTTGATTGCTTGCCAAATTACCATAAATTTATAACATTAGGTAAAGGACAAAACAAAACAAACCAGATACTGGTGATTTTAACAGGAAAACCTGAAGCCTTGCCTTTCTGGACCCTTAGATTAAGGTGTGGTCCTTGGTGGAGAAATCCATCAAGAGCACCTCTGTGGGCAGAGAGGCAATGCTTGAGTGGTTTGTGAGGACCAGGACAGAAGTTAGGAGTTAAACCTTAGTGCTCATTTCGGCAGCACATATACTAAAATAGGAGTTAAACATTACATCTTATGGGTTGGAGTGGGTCTGTTTGCCTCAGAGATGAAAGGAGTGCCCTTGTTTGTTATTAAAGGCCTGCTATTTGGCAGCAAAGGGAAGGGAGTAGTAAGCACTTGAGGAAATAGAGGAAGTGAAGTAGCTATACACACTTAGGGGAGGCAGCTTTAAGGAGAGAGGAGATAGAACCTTTGCATTCTGAGTGAGAGTGTTGCTCAAAGTTGTATGTATCTATGAATTCAAAAGTGGCATAGCTGGGACTGAAATTTAGATTTCCTTATTGATATTCAAATAGCACAGCAGGTAGGTCATCTGCAGAAGCTGGCCTATTATCCTATGCAGATTTTAAATTATCTTTAGATGCTTAAACGTCACTACTTCACAAAAGTCTTCCTGGATACGCAATCATTCCGTATTATCTCCTTTGTTTTAAATGGCATACGTTGGGCGCCTGGGTGGCTCAGTCTTTAAGCGTCTGCCTTCTGCCCAGGTCAGATCCCTGGGATCGAGCCCCACATCAGGCTCTCTGCTCTGCAGGAAGCCTGCTTCTCCCGCTACCATTCCCTCTGCTTGTGTTCCCTCTCTCTCTGTGTTTCTCTCTGTCAAATAAATAAAATCTTTAAAAAGAAAAAAAAGAATTAAAAAAATTAAAAAAAATGGCGTATGTTTATTGTGGGATATTTTTATATTTGCTTCCTAGCTTCTTTTCATCTCTTCTTTGAATAAGTGAATGAATAAATAAACGATGAGTAAAAGTGGGGGCAAAGTAGCTTTGTGGGTTTATGACCATAGAGGAAAGGGTATACAGTATAGGTGTTCATGAATCAGTATAACACACATTCATTGTTGATGTATGCTGCCAGTGATTGGGTCATGTGTGAGACAGGCTTTTGTAATTGGCTTGCCTACGGCAGAACCTCTAGGCCAGAGTTCATAAATGCCAAGCCTGAGAGCTGTAACCATTTTTCCCTCATCTGTGTAGATAACACAGATGGAAGAGCACAGCCTCACTGAGCCCAGGTAGAAACCTCTGCCAGTTGATTTGAATTGCCAGAGCAGATGAAGAACATTGGCATCCAGACCACAGTCTACACAGGGGGCCTGTCTATGCTAGAACCTAAGAATGCTGTTACTTCTTTAGCTAGTGTTTCTTGAAGAGTTAAACTTTTTTTTTTGGAGATGGTGTTGTAAGTTGCATCATTTTTTTGAAGGATAATCTTGAACTTGTATAATTTTGTGGAAAGTTATTGATTTGCTTCAGAAAAATAATTTCTAAATTTAGTTTATTTAGAACAGTGGCCCATTTTGAGAATTTGGGCCATTGGAAGAAAAGAGGCTTTACCTGATTATGTCCCTGAGGAACCTGAAATTTAAGATTTTAGGATGGTTCTTAATTCTCTATGGTAAGTACTAAAGAGAATCCCTCCCTCCTCAAACAAACAAACCCACAAACCCGCTGGAATTTTGAGAGAAGTTCTTCTTTGCTTAATAACATTCAATTGCCCAAACAATTTTTTTTTTAAGATTTTATTTATTAGAGAGAGGGAGAACAATCAGGAGGAGCAGAAGGGGAGAGAGAGAGAAGCAGACTCCCTGTTGAGCAGGGAGCCTGATATGGGACTCCATCCCAGGACCTGGAGATCCTGACCTGAGCCAAAGGCAGTCGCCTAACCAACTGAGCCAAACAAATTTTTTAATGTGTGCTTTCAAACTGATGGTCTTTGGAAATGAGTTACGTCTGTAGTTGGAAGTAAGTCCAGATTTGCACATAACGCTGAGAACATTGTTGTTTTTTTGGAAATTATTAAAGAAATTGTCCACAGAGTTCTAAAATTGGGAGAAAATTGAACATTATATTCATGATTCTTGAAGTGCTACTATAGTGAAAATCTTTTCTAGCCCCTTAAAAAGAGAATGCCTCAGATATAATGTCTGTCTTCACAGTGGTAATTAAGTGGTTAGACAGAAAAGGAAAATATGTTTACTTCTAAAAACTAAGAGAAGCCTAGATGTAGAACACACTATCTCAATTCATTTCCCAGGTTGTAAATAAATATTGAAACATTGGAGTAGATTTTAAAATGTCACTTTTAAAGCCCAGAAGATTTTACTTTATACCAAAACTATGAAATATAAAACATGGATTTTTATATTAGAAGACATCTGTAAATGAGTGTCCTTTTAGAATATTAAAGGATAGAACAAGATTAGCAACGACTTGTTCCTGAACTTATGATTAAGTATATTCATGAGTTTTACTGTTGTAGTAAATAGGTAATAGTGGCATGGCTGATTTATCTTCTAATTCCAGTTGTCATTGCTGTAATATAGGAGGTGGTGATATTTGATTATCCCCATTTACAAATTGGCATTTTAAAAATGTATTGTTTGTCAGGAGTCCACAGTCTCTCATGTTTCGTCTCCCCCTTGTTTCTTGAGAAACAAACAGGGTTTTGGAGGGGATGGGGTGGGCGTTTGGGTGAGCCTGGTGCTGGGTATTGAGGGCACGTGGTTGCATGGAGCACTGGGTGTTGTGCACAAACAATGAATCTTGGAACACTGAAAAAATAAAATAAAAAAATTCCAGTTAGTTTACATACAATATAATATTAGTTTCAGTGTATAATACAGTGACTCATCTGTTTGCCAATATTTACTTTTTAAAGACTTTCTTTTTGACAGGAGAGAGATCATAAGTAGGCAGAGAGGCAAGCAGAGGGGGGGGGGGAAGCAGGCTTCCTGCTGAGCAGAGAGCCTGATGTGGGGCTCCATCCCAAGACCCTGAGATCATGACCTGAGCCAAAGGCAGAGGCTTTAGCTTTAACCCACTGAGCCACCCAGTCGCCTTTTTTTTTTTTAAAGATTGTTTTTTAATTTATTGTTTGACAGAGAGGAGATCACAAGTAGGCAGAGAGGCAGGCGAGGGGCAGGCAGATAGCCTACTTCTATCAGGTTTGCTACATGATGGGGATATGTCCACTTTTTTGGTCTTACCCATCCATGAACAATGTGCGGTAAGGGCCTATATAGAATGTATTTTGACCCATTTTAATTTTCAAGTCTGTCAACTCTGAACTGTGCTTTTAATGATACATAAAGTATTCCTACTGTCTAGAAATATTTTTTAGGAAACAAAACTGTATCTTGTCATTTAAAAAAGTATTGTTTGAAAATAATTTCAAATTTACAAAATGTAGGAATAAAAGCATTTCAAAGAACATTGTGCACTCTTTTTTTTTTTTTTTTTTAAGATTTTATTTATTTGACAGAGAGAAACACAGCGAGAGAGGGAACACAAGCAGAGGGAACGGTAGGTAGCGGGAGAAGCAGAGCAGAGAGCCCGATGCTGGGCTCGATCCCAGGCCCCTGGGATCTGACCTGGGCCTAAGGCAGACGCTTAACGGCTGAGCCACCCAGGCGCCCCAACATTGTGCACTCTTTATATCGAGATCAGACTATTAACATTTTACTTCATTTGCTTTATCATTTGTGTATTCTGTGTATCACTTTACATAGATAAGCTATATGTACCATGGCCCTTTATTTCCAGATCCTTAAGTGTATTTTTCAAGATTAGGAATGTTCTCTTAAATTATTATTTTAGTTACCAACTTTATGACATTAAAAAATGATTTTACCTACTGCTATTTAGTTAATTGGCCCAATAATGTTTATAGCATATTTACCCACCAGGGCAGAATTAGTCTTTGTCAGATACTGCCTTTAGTTGTTATCTCTCTAACCCTCTTTAGTCTGAAACATTTTCACAGCCTTCCTTTGTCTTTTATAACATTGACATTTGTCAAAAGTATTCCCTCTCCCATTTAATAGAATGTTTCTCATTTTGAGTTTGTCTGATGTTTCTTCAAGATTAGATTTAGTTTATGCATTGTCAGCTGAAATAGTAGTATATGGGGGATATTGTTTCCTTTTCATGGTATTACTTCTGTAGGCACATGATGTACAGCTGAGCCTCCTCTGTTGATTTTGATCACTCAGTCAAGATGTCTGATTTCTCAGTTGTGTCATTACTAGTTTTTTCTCATGTAACTAATGAGCGGTTTGTGGGGATATACTTTAAGCTTGCTCTTCACCAAGATTTCCCTGAGATCTACCTTTCATTTTAAGTACTTCACCAGCAAAAAAAGTAGGTTGTCTTTCTTTTTTCTTACTAATGTAAATTGAAATAAAAGAGTAATAGTATCACCAGTAATTCCACTTAGTAGTGAAAGACAAGAGACATAATGATGCTGTTAACTAGAAAAATTAGTATTTGTAATAATTTATGTTAAAGGTTTTTGGAAAGAAAAATGACTAACTTGTATATTTATTGGCCATATATTCTCACTTAGCAAATGTGTGAATTTTGGCAATTACACAGTTGAGTTGTAGTGTGTGTGGGTTAAAAAAAAAGAGACTCCTCTTTTTACCATGTAAAAAGTAGTCTCTTCTCGCCAAGAGAAGAAATTTATATGAGGCATTTGTCATACTCCTTACTGGACTGTCTTTCCAAAGTGGCTTGATAACCAGATCTTTTGAGAATACTCTGAGACATTTGTCAAAGCTGGTATTTTTCCATTTGTCTTTTCAAGTATGTTAGACTGGTTTGGATTGCTACTGTAGATGGTCAGATGAAGCAAAGAGAAGCTTATTTCCTCATGTGGGTAATAATACTTGCTTTCTGCATATTTGTGCATTTAAAAGAGGGACTGTAAAATCTAACCTAATTCATTTAGAATCCCTGCTTTAAAGCACTGCAATGTATCAGTATTTTACTGTATTCTTTCCAGCTCTACATGTGAGTTAGCACTAAAGGAAAATTTTCTGGGACAAGGTTTGCTTTTCATATACCAACGAATTTTGGGAAGAGAGAGCCACATTATTCTACTCTTTTAGGCATTTATCTCTTGCTTAACTATTTTTTAAGTGAGAGGACTGTGAATAAAACATAAAACCATAAATGTTAGAGCTGGAAGTGACTTTGGACATACTCCTCCGATTTCCTCCTCTTCTAGGTGATGAGGCAGCTTCATTCCAAAGGTAAAATGATTTGCATGTGGTTAGTAAGTAGCACAACTGGTAATAAGATTCTCAGACTGAGAGGATAGTCTTCTTTTTACCACCTATTTTGCTTCAGATTTATTTTGCTCAACTAAACAAATTCTAGGAATATTGCCTTGAGACTTTGGCTTATAGGGTATGTGTAGATGACTACAGTTCTACCCATTGTCACAAAATCAGTGCGTGCTAAGAACAATATTTGGTATTATTTAAGTGTTAAATTTGTTTAAGTAAACAGGATAATACACAGTAGTGTTTTTTCAAGCATCTATTTGCTTCCTAAATTGCTTGTCTCAGTTTAGTGGCATTTTGACAGTATAGAAATAAATCCTTGATTACCTAAAGAACAGTTACCAACTCAGTGATTTAATCATTCCTCACAAGCTTTGAAAAGTTGAGGATTAAGATTTGAGACTAGGTAAGAAATAGAAATACTTTCAAGTCTATAAAGTAGGTATACCACAAAATCAATCCATGCGTCACAGTTAAATATTTATTAATATAAACACCTACATATTAGCATATAATATAAATTATTATATATTATAAATATAATATTATAAATATATTATTTCTATTTCTGTACTCAAGATGTTTTTGGATTAAAAGCCCCAGGACTTGATTACCTAATTTTCAACCATTGCAGAGGAGTACCAGCAACTGAATTAGAGAAAGTTATAGTTAGCTTCTGCCATAAGTAAGAAGTATTGGTAAAGGAGATGAAGGAACATCTAAGAAAGTTGAGGGTCAGTACCCCAGGATACTGCAGGACCCCTACATTATTTTATCATGGAATATCACTATAATTGATGTTCACAATCACTAAATTTTATTGCCAGAAGGGCCCTTAAGGATTATCTTCATTTTCTTGTTTTGCAATTGATAAAGTAACCTTGAAATACTAAGAACACATTGAATTATGTTTCATAAATTGTGTTGAGAAGTTAGCTAAGTATGCATTGCATTTTATTATTTTTTAAACTTATTTTTATGATTTTATTTATTTGAGAGAGAGCAAGCCACCCAGGCGCCCAAGTATGTAATGCATTTTAGAAAGCTTCCTGTGCAAGCTAGTTTAAAAGTTTTGGCATTTAAAAAGTTTAGCAACCATTCTGCAAAATACCTATTTCCTAATGTTATCAAACAAATGAGGCATATCTCACATGGACCTCACTTCAGACATCAATTAAAACTTAACTATAATACGTATAATTACAGTGGAAATCTTTAAAAAAACAGAATCACAGGGCACCTGGGTGGCTCAGTCGTTAAGCGTCTGCCTTCGGCTCAGGTCATGATCCCAGGGTCCTGGGATCGAGCCCCGAATCGGGCTCCCTGCGCAGCAGGAAGCCTGCTTCTCCCGCTGCCATTCCCTCTGCTTGTGTTCCCTCTCTGCTGTGTTTCTCACTGTCAAATAAAATCTTTAAACACATACACACACACACACACAATCAGCCACCATTGAGCTATGTGACCTTGGAAATTTATTTCCTGTTCTGTAAAATGATAGTGATAATAACCTCTTCTTGTAGCATATTAGTTTTTAAATTGTGCTAAAGTACCCAAAACAGGGGTGCCTGGGTGGCTCAGTTGTTGGGTGTCTGCCTTCGGCTCAGGTCATGATCCCAGGACCCTGGGATCAAGCCCCGAATCAGGCTCCCTTCTCAGCAGGAGGCCTGCTTCTCCCGCTACCATTCCCTCTGCTTGTGTTCCCTCTCTCGCTGTGTTTCTCTCTGTCAAAAAAAAAAAAAAAAAGTACACAAAACAAAGAATTTAACATCTTACCTTTTTTAATTTTATTTATTTATTTTTACAGATTTTGTTCATTAATTTGACAGAGAGAGAGCACAAGTAGGCACAGGCAGGCATAGGAAGAGGGAGAGGCAAGCTCCCCGCAGAACAGGGAGCCCGACATGAGACTCGGTCCCAGGACCCTGGAATCACTTTTTGAAATTAATTTATTTTTATTTAAATTCAATTAACATACAATGTAATTTTGGTTTCAGGGTAGGGGTCAATGATTCATCAGTCTTAAATAATAATACCCAGTGCTCAGTACATCATGTGCCCTCCTTAATGTCTATCACCCGGTTACTCCATCCCCTCACCCTTCTCCTCTCTAGCAACTGTCAGTTTGTTTCCTATGCTTAAGAGTCTGTGATGGTTTGTCTCCCTCTCTGACTTCAACTTGTTTTATTTTTTCCTCTTTCCCCCATGATCTGCTGTTTTGCTTCTTAAATTCCACATATCAATTGTACATATCAGCGAGATCATATGATAATTGTCTTTTTCTGATTGACTTACTTCATTTAGCATAACACCCTTAGTTCCATCCACTTCCCTGCAAATGGCAAGATTTTGTTTTTTAATGGCTGAGTAGTATTCCACACATAATTGTTCTTAAGTGTACTAGTAGTTCAGTAGTATTAAGCACATCACCACCATACATCTATAGAATTTTTTTTTTAAAGATTTTATTCATTCATCTAGAAAGAGAATGAGTGAGCAGGAGGATGGGCAGAGGGAGAGGGAGAGAATCTCAGGCAGACTCTACACCAAGCAGAGGTCAGAGCCCAACACAGTGCTCCATTCCACAATCTTGAGATCATGACCTGAGCCAAGACCAAGAGTTGAAGACTTAACTTGATATCCATCCAGGCTCCCCTAGAACTTGTAATCATTTCAAACACGTTCCATATCCACTAAGTAGTTACTCCCTATTTCCCCCTTATCCCTAGCCTTTGGCAAACACCATTCCACTTTCTGTCTTATAAATTTAACTTTTAGGTTTCTCATGTGAGTAGAATTATATAGTATTTGTCTCGTATTTGACTTATTTATATTATTATAGTATAAGTCATCAAAAGGTTCATCTGTGTTTTAGCCTGAATAAGTTTTTTTGTTTATCCATTCATCTGCCAGTTGCCTTTGGATTTCTTCCACCTTTTGGCTATTATGGATAATACTGCTGTGAACATGGGTGTACAGATATCTCTTTGAGTCCTGTTTTCAGTGCTTTTGGGTTTATAATTGGATGTAGAATTGCTGGATCATGTGGTAATTCTATTTTTAATCTTTTCAGGAACTTCTATACTGTTTTCTTAGCAGCTGCACCATTTTATGTTCCTGCAGTAGTGCACTAGGGTTGCAATTTCCCCATATCCTCACTATAACTTGTTATTTTTGTTTTTTTTGTTGTTGTTTTGTTTTTGATGGGTATGAGGGTAGTATCTTTTGTAGTTTTGATCTGCATTTCCATAATGATTAGTGATGTTGAGCATCTTTTCATGTTCTTATTAGCTATTTGTATATTTCCTTTGGAGAAATGTCTCTTCAAGCCTTTTGCCCATTTAAACAAATTTATTGTTAGGTGCAGGGCACCTGGGTGGCTCAGTTGGTTAAGCAGCTGCCTTTGGCTCAGGTCATGATCCCAAGGTCCTTGGATTGAGCCCCACATCAGGCTCCCTGCTCATCGGGGATCCTGCTTCTGTCTCTGTCTCTCTTCTTTTAAGAGCAATATTAGGTTCACAACATAATCGAGGAGGGGAAGGAACAAAATTTACCAAATACCTCCTGGCCCTACATTCACAGCTTCCCCCATTATCAGCATCCCACACCAGAGTGGTATATTTGTTACAGCCGATTCACTTAACATTGACAAATCATAATCACCCAAAGTCCATGGTTTACATTATTTTTTCACTCTTTATGTTGTAAATTCTATAGGTTTGGACAAAAATATAATGATATATATCAATCATTATGGTATCATACAGAGTGTTTTTTATTGCCTAAAAATCCTCTGTGCTCTACCCATTCATTTCCTCTCTACGCCTTCAACTCCTATCAACCACTGATCTTCTTAACTGTTTCCATAGTTTTGCCTTTTTCAGACTATTGGTGGAGTCATGTTTTCAGTCATTTTGTTGGAATCACAGAGTACGTAGTCCTTTCAAATTGAGTCTTTCATTTAGAGATATTTTTAAGATTCCTTCATGTATTTTTGTGACTTGGTAGCTTCATTTCTTTCTAGTATTGAATAATAATTTCATTTCCTGGATATGATACCATATATTTTTTAAAAATTTTTATTAACATATAATGTATTATTTGCCCCAGGGTACATGTCTGAATCCTCAGGCTTACACATTTCACAGCACTTACCATAGCACTTACACACCCCAGTGTCCACAACCCAGCCACCCTTCCCTACCCCCCTGCCTCCCAGTCACCCTTAGTTCGTTTTGTAAGTCTAGGAGTCTTTTATGTTTTGTCTCCCTCCCCATCCCTTCCTGTTTCATTTCTTTCCCCCACCCCCCCCCACAAACCCCCACCTTGCCTCTCAAATTCTTCATATCAGAGAGATGATGTGATAATTGTCTTTCTCTGACTGACTTATTTTGTTTAGCATAATACCCTCCAGTTCCATCCATTTCATTGCAAATGGCAAGATTTCATTTCTCTTGATGGCTGTATAGTATTCCATTGTATATATATACCACTTCTTTATCCATTCATCTGTTGATGGACATCTAGGGTCTTTCCATAGTTTGGCTATTGTGGACATTGCTGCTATAAACATTCGGGTACATGTGCCCCTTTGGATCCCAACGTTTGTATCTTTAGGGTAAATAAATACCCAGTAGTGACACCGTCTTTTTATGCATTTACTTACTGAAGGTCGTTTTGGTTGCTTCCAAGTTTTAGCAGTTATGCATAAAGATGCGGTAAACAATGTGCAGGTTTTTGTGTGGACTTAAGTTTTCAACATCTTTGGATAAATAAGAAGGAACATGATTGCTGGATTGAATGGTAAAAGTGTATTTATTTGGTTTTGTAAGAAACCACCAGACTGTGTCCAATAGTGGCTATACCATTTTGCATTCCCACCAGTAATGAGTGAGAATTGTTGCTGTTCCACATCCTTATTTTTTTATTTAAAAAAATTTTTTTTAAAGATTTTATTTATTTATTTGACACAGAGAGAGAGATCACAAGTAGGCAGAGAGGCAGGCAGAGAGAGAGAGGAGGAAGCAGGCTCCCTGCCGAGCAGAGAGCTCTATGCGGGGCTCAATCCCAGGACCCTGGGATCATGACCTGAGCTGAAGGCAAAGGCTTTAATCCACTGAGCCACCTAGACGCCCCGCTGTTGTTCCACATCCTTATCAGCATTTGGTATTATCAGTGTACCAGATTTTGGTCACTCTAATAAGTGTACCAGTGATATCTCATTTTAATTTGCATTTTCCTAGTGGCATATAATGTGCAGGAACTTTTTGTGTGCTCATTTGCCATCTATGTATCTTCTTTGGTGAAGTATTGGTTGAGGTCTGTGGCTTATTTTTTAATTAATTAGGTTGGGTTTTTCATATTGCTGAAGTTTTAAGAGTTCTTTGTATATTTTGAATAATAGTCCTTTATTGGATGTAGCTTTTTACAAATATTTTCTCTTACTCTGTGCCTCCTTTCTAACTCTGTAATTCTTCTAAATCTTGTTCGCATAGCAGTTTTTAATTTTAATGAAGTCCACTTGTTGCTTTCATAAATAGTGCCTTCCGTGTTGCCTTTGATTCCTAATCAGGTTATATTTTTGTTGTATCATTACTAGTTTTGATATATGTAGTTTTGATGTCATGACTAGATTTTCACATAAATCATATGTGAAAGTTCTGAGAATGATAATGTTTAATATAAATTAAAGTAGTGATTGTGGTTAACATCTTTTTTCTGAAATCAGCCTGAACTCCACTGAATAGGGCGGGGTGGGGGACATAGAACTTTGGAGTTATGTAGAGGAAATTAATTTGTAAAATTGGAATTCATTGTGCTCAGGACTTGTAGACAGTTTTAGAATCATGTGTGGCTAACATAAGGTCACAGCAAACAATCAGCCAGTGTTAGGGCCTTGAAAATAGTCCTATTTGTTTAACCATTCCTTTGTTGAGAGATTTCATAATCCTGGGCTGTTTACCTAGTAAGAGAAATTAATATTTGGTAAATAAAATTTATAATTATGTAAATGTATAAAGTCAGTATTAGTTATGACTCATTACATGTACTTTGTAGTCAAAATTATAGGGGCACCTGGGTGGGTCAGTTGTTAAGCGTCTGCCTTCGGCTCAGGTCATGATCCCAAGGTGCTGGGATCAAGCCCCGCATCGGGCTCCTTGCTCTGCAGGAAGCCTGCTTCTCCCGCTACCATTCCCTCTGCTTGTGTTCCCTCTCTCGCTGTGTTTCTCGCTGTCAAATTAAAAAAAAAAAAAATCTTAAAAAAAAATTAAAAAAATAAAAAAAGTTATAAATATGAGGGGCACCTGGGTGGCTCAGTAGGTTGAAGATCAGGCTCTTGATTTCTGTTCAAGTCATGATCTCAGGGTGATAAGATTGAGCGCTGCACTGGATTCTGTACTCAGTGTGGAATCTTCTTGAGATTCTCTCCCTAGCCCCCCATTCCCCTCTCCCACACCTGCTTGCACTCTCTTTCTCTCTCTCAAATAAATAAATAAATAAAATCTTAAGAAAATAAGAAATGTGAAAGCTATTATGAGAGTTATGATACTTTATAGTGAAGGATATAAAAGATTTGAATGTTTAAATGGACAAACCTTGTGCCTAGATGGAGATACTTGATCCTGGTTAAATAAGTATCAAGAATTGATATAGGGGAGTCATCCTTTTCAAGTTAATACAGTTAATATACTCCTAGTCAATATTTTACCTGAAATATGAATTTCTAAAGTTTATTTGGAATGTGAGTGATGAACCAAGACAGTTTTGAAAACATTTCAAATTCTTGATCTTCTATATAGAATCAGAAAATGTACAAGCTGCAGTAATTCATTTAATCCTAATTTAGACTAAACAGACTAATGGAAAAGTATTGACTTAGATATAGAAGTGTCTTTTTATGGCATTTGGCATATCATTTCAAATTAGGATTGTGTGGATTTTTAAATGAGTTAGATATTGAGAAAAGGAACTTTCTCCAGATGGATGAACATTTTAAATTTTAAAAGGACTTTTAAATACTATTAGAAAATATTTTAATCTTATGAGAAGGTCATAAGCCAAAAAGAGAACAGAATTGATTACATAAAAGGAAAACCTATACAATGATAAAATATTTTATAAGCCTTGTTTAAAAGACAAACTTGGAAAAGCTAGTTAGCAGTGAGCTATAAATTGTCAAAATAATTTAAATGCTAAAAAAATAATTTAAATGCTAAAAATGGAAAACTCTGATGTTTCACTTCTGATTTCCTACTTTGTTAACACTTATGTGTAGGTGGGAAATGAATAAATTTTCATTTATAGTTGTAATATATAATATTTCTTTTTTAAACTTAAGGAAATATGTAAGAAGTTATAATCTTATTAAAATTATCTTTTTTTTTTAAAATGGAATAGTGTTTGTATGAATGAAGTAATGTATCTCTTTAAGAATTGTGGGAAAGGGACGCCTGGGTGGCTCAGTTGGTTGGGGCCTCTGCCTTCAGCTCAGGTTATAATCTCAGGGTCCTGGGATTGAGCCCCGCATTGGGCTCTCTTTGTTCACTTGGGAGCCTGCTTTCCCCCCTCTCTCTGCCTGCCTCTCTGCCTACTTGTGATCTCTCTCTCTCTGTGTCAAATAAGTAAAATAAATAAATACATAAATAAGTAAGTATGTATGTATGTATATAAAAAGAATTGTGGGTAAAAGGAATGTTTTCTTTCTTCTTTTTTTTTTTTTTAAAGGAGGGTGGGTAGGAGTTAGGGGAGAGGGAGAGAGAGAATCTTAAGTAGACTCCATACCCACTGAAGAGGGGCTTGATCTCACAACCCCGAGATCATCATCTGAGCTGAAATCAAGAGCTGGACATTTAAAACTGAGCCACCCAGGCACATATATAAAGAAGGTTTTCTTAAGACAGATTGTTAACTACCACTAAAAAATTAGTTATATACTGAAATGGTTATAGAACCATTGTTGATTCCTGAAGCTTATGCCGTGTTATATGTCTTAATAAATACTGATTAACTTCAAATGTTTTCTTTTGTTCAGTCAGGTCAGTTTAGTGAAGATATGATACCCACAGTGGGCTTTAACATGAGGAAAGTAACTAAAGGTAACGTCACAATAAAGGTATGTGATCTTCTTGCCATACTTGATTTAAATTGTTAGCATACATAGCTACAAATTTTTCTGTTACCTTGTGTTTTACATGCTTACTTGTACTTCTTAACTCATGAATGGGTATGTTCCAAAAGAATGTGAATCAGTTGTTTTTTTTCTTTCATAAATCAGATTGTGTAAGTTGAAATGTTATTAAGTGCCATAAAAAAACTTAACATATGGCTTGGCAGAATTATATTTGGGATGTAGATGTTCCTAGGAAATAAAAATCCCACGTTTGAGATCCTGTATTTGGAATGTGGTATTACATTATTTCATGGACAGTATTTTATTTTGAAAGATAACTTATTATTTATAATATTGGTAATTTAGTATTATATTTGTGGTGCATATATGGTAACTCAGTTTTCTCTTTCTTTGCTACTAAGCCCTAAAATCAAAACTGTATAATAAGAATGCTAACTAGTTAAACATAATTTTGTTTTGAGAATGAGTTTGACAGGTTTATTTAAATCATGGACTGTTTATCAGGGGCCATTTTTTTCAGTTTTTTTTGGTTGTGTTCTATCTATAGTTCATGGGAGTTTACTTCTAATTGAGCCCTTAAAAAAGTTGTTTGACCCAATTCCTGTGGCTCACAGAAGCTGCTTACTAAATTCTTTCTGGAGCTCATCTAATGAAGCTTCTCATTTTTTATGTATAGATTTCTTTATGCATATTATAGGTGTCTGTTTCTAAACTGGGAGCCTCTCGAAGATAAATATCATGACTTAAGACATTTTTGTAGCCCAGTGTCCAGAATAGTACCTACAGTGTAGGCATAATTGTGAAATTTTTGTGGGTAGTAGTAGCTTTCGTAAGGATATAATAATTTCGTAAATGATTAGACATTAATGCATACCCAGCCAAACAATTAAATCTTAATAGATTCTGAATGAACTGTTAACTTTCTCTTTTGGCATTCAGATCTGGACATGCTGAAAGTATTCTCTTATAGATATATTTCAGTAAAGAAATTAATTAGTTAACAAGCAAAGAAAGTATTGCACAAAATTTTCTTTAGTAGAACTTATTAGATCTAGTGCAAACATATTAAATACGAACTTCAAGTTTAAAAGTGGATTCAAGAGCCTCTAGATTAAGAACTTGTTTCAGCTCAAGTTTTTCAGGAGTAATTTGGCTTTAACATTGTGGAAATGGGCATATCTGCCTGTTGTTTCTCTCCTTCTGCTACTTTTTCTTTCAATGTATTACTTAAAATAGCTTTATTAAGAACTGTCTGTCTTTAAATTTAAAGATTTGGGACATAGGAGGACAACCCCGATTCCGGAGCATGTGGGAACGGTATTGCAGAGGAGTCAATGCCATTGTGTAAGCACTTCTTAAAAAAGTCAATTTAGATTCCCAGGAAAAAAGTTGTTTTTAATACTTGGAAAGACTTTTTTATTTCATGCAGTAATAATAGTCTTTACTAGTGTAATCCTATTAATATGAAACTCTTAACAAATTTAATCATAAATGAGAGTTTTAGTTATTTTTTTTGTTTATGGTACTAAGAGCTAAGGATTATAAATGTTTTACTGTCATATATTAGCATCTAAATATAAAAGTATTTGAGTACTGAGCTTTTCTTTATCTAGGTCTTTATTTTGATTATCAATTTCAGTGATATAAATTTTTTTAAAAAGTCTGTTTATTTTCTTATTTATTTAAGTAATCTCTACACCCTATATGGGGCCCAAACTCACTGCCCCAAGACCAAAATCACATGCTCTTCTGACTGAGCCGGCCAGGTGCCCCTTAGTAGGGTAAATGTGAAATTTAAAAATCTTTATCCCTAATTGTGACCATCAGAATTTGGAGACTAGAGATAATGAAGTTGCTTTTTTTTTTTTTTTAAGTTACATGATAGATGCTGCTGATCGTGAAAAGATAGAAGCCTCTCGAAATGAACTACATAATCTTCTAGATAAACCACAGTTACAAGGAATTCCAGTAAGTATGGAGTTCTTATTTTATATTCTATGATTATAAGATTGATTGTTTTTAAAATTAAAATGATTTATTATTATTATTATTTTTTAAAGATTTTTATTATTTGATGAAGAGAGAGATCGATCACAAGTAGGCAGAGAGGCAGGCAGGGAGAGAGGGCTAAGCAGGCTCCCCGCTGAGCAGAGAGCCAAATGTGGGTCAATCCCAGGACCCTGAGATCATGACCTGAGCTGAAGGGAGAGGCTTTAACCCACTGAGCCACTCAGACGCCCCTGTTTTGTTAAATGTCTTAAAATCTTAAAGGGGTTTTTTACTGAATACTAGCCATATACTGGGCACTGTGCTATTTATTAATTTCACAACCAACTATATTAAACTATATACAATAGGAGCAGTGCTCAGTCCTGGGGATACAGTGATGAACAGAAGTGAATAGAAGCATGTTCTCTGCCATCGTGGAGCTTATGGTTTAGTAGGAAAGGGAGATACCATGAAATGACTTGAACAGCTCTGGTAAGTGCTGTGAAGGACAGGTACCAGGGCCATGAGATTTAATAAACTAGAGAGGATATTTGATCTAGTTTGAAGGAAGAAAGGATTCTCTGAGGAAGTGATGCTTGAGCTGAATGGTGAGTGATATGTAGACATGTGAGGGATGGGATAATTGGAGGAAAAAGTTTTAGGGGCACCTGGGTGGCTCAGTCATTTAGTGTCTGCCTTTGGCTCAGGTCATGATCTCAGATCACGATCACCTGGGATCGAGCCCCGCATCAGGTTCACTGCTCAGTGGGGAATCAGCTTCTTCCTCTGCCCCTCCCCCCACTTATGCTCGTTCTCTCGCTCTCTGTCTCAAATAAATAAATAAAATCTTTAAAAAGAGTTTTAGACAAAAGCCTTTTGGTAGGAGGAAGCAAGGCGCTGAGAGGAGGCCAGAAGAGGCCTGAGAGGAAGCTCCAGCTTCCTAGAGCAAAAGCAAAGTGAGAGGGTGGGTAGAGTGTGGTGAGCCTTCTGGCAGCTAGGGTACTATAGGAGGCTGGGCTGGACTCTGTGGGAAACTTGTTAATTTTAAAACCTTTTTTCTGAAGTGTTTCTTTTTTCTTTTCTTTTTTTTTTTTTCAGATTTAATTTATTAGACAGCACTTGTGGGTGGAGGGAAGGAGAGGAGCAGAGGGGGAGGGAGAATTAGACTGCCCTGAGTGCAGAGCTGGGGCGGTCGGGGTGGGGAGGGTGGTGTCTAACCCCATGACCCTGAGCCAAAAATCAAGAATCAGTTGCTCAACTGCTTGACCGACCGACTGAGCCACTCAGACACTCACTGTTGTGTTTTATTTTTATTTCTTATTTTTCTAAACTTTTTTTTTTTTTAAGATTTTTATTTGACAGAGAGAAACACAGCGAGAGAGGGAACACAAGCAGAGGGAATAGTAGGGGGAGAAGCAGGCTTCCTGCCGAGCAGGGAGCCCGATGTGGGTCTCAATCCCAGGACCCTGCAATCATGACCTGAGCTGAAGGCAGACGCTTAACGACTGAGCCACCCAGGCGCCCCACTGTTTTAGTGTTTTAAATGTCAGATTTATTACTTAAGTCATTCTGATTTCAATTTAAGAAGGGGTTAAAGTGGCAAAGGGACTATATGGAAAGCAGTTTTAGGAAGCTGTTGAAGTTGTCTTGGCAAATTAAGTACCATGGATTAGGGTGGTAGACAAAATGGTGAAAAGGAAACAGATTTTAGGGATATTTAGGAACGTTGTCTACCCGACTTGGTAATGGATTGGAAGAGGAGATGTAAAGAATAATTCCTAGTTGTTTCTGGTTCATGAAGTTAGATTGAAGGTGGTGTCATTTGTTGAGCTGAAGAATGCTGGTAAAGGTCCATGTTTTAGCCTCGTGAGAAGTTCATGAACGTCAAATACTTGAGGTATATTATCTCAGGTAATCCTAACAATATAATGAGGTTTATGGTTATCCCTCCTTTATAACAGTTGTTCTTCAGGGTTACATGGCAACATTACCTGTTGTGCAACCAGGTATCGAATCTATATCTGACTTCAAAGGCTATTATTTTTTCTCTTGTGTTAAAACTTAATTCTGTATACCTACCGTAAGTAAAAATCAGTCTTATCTTAAGGTCACCATAAGTCTTCTTAGTTGCAAGCAATAGAAAACTGACTTAAGTAGAAAGGAATTCATTGAAAGGATATTGGGTAGCTCACAGAGTTTCTGAGAAGGCTACACATAAGCAGGTTCAGGAAATAGGCTGGAACAAGGAAGCTAATCAGCTGCCAGGATCACATCCAAACTCACATCACAGAGTAAGTCTGGTGACCACATGCAGTTTCTGAACACTAGACAAAATTGTTCTGATTGGAAGGTGATCTTGCTGATTCCCTTTCGCTATCAGAATGGGTTTTCTATCCGCTTTCTTGTATCACTGCCTCTGCATGGAAAGGTTTGGTTCATCCTAGATTATTCATCCATGCTCTAGCAGAGAGGAAAGCTGGGAGAAAAATTATCCATAGAAGCAAGTAGCTTTATTGGGAGGCAGGTTCATAAGGTAGGAGAAGAGTTCTTAAATGTAGTAAGAACTACATATGAGGCGTAAATGCGAGGCAACCCCCAAACTGCAGCTGATCACAAATGCCCATGATACTATTTTTAGAAATTCTGTTAGGTCTAGCCTGAGAACCTAGTGTGACTTAAATAAGAGTATGGAGAGGGGTGAAAGTCGGGGAAGAGGAGACAGGCTGTGGTTTAACATTGTCCTGTGAGCTCCCAGTGTCCCCAACTCTCTCTGCCTCTGTCCTTGTCTCTTTGTCCTTTGTGCGAAGTAAGAGTCTAGGTCCTTTAAGTAGAAATGGTCAAAGTGTATGGAGTAGGGTGGGAATAGGGGTGTATTAAGTGAAAGAAATAGGTATGGTAAGGTAGACATGGCATGTATTTTGTTGAGATGGGTCAAAGATTACATGTTCTTAGAGAATGCTAATTTAGATAATGGATATTCTCAAATATGTTACATGTACTCATATTCTTTGCCTTCTCTAAGGCAGAGAGGACTTACTGAGAAAGATAGAGTGGTGATTGGGAAGCCTGTCTATGCTTTCCGTTCTTTTCAAAGCACATCTAGCAACTAGATGTTACCATTTATTCCTGGAGTTTATGACTGCTACATTTATCCTAACTTCCAGACTTAACCATTGTCTTGGAATATTTAGACATGATATTCTGTAGGACGGATCAGGAATTTTAAGCATATTTATGTGTTTGTATGATTGATGGTAACAAAAAATGGTTCAATTGTTCCCACATTCTTGGTTGTTTTAAGGTCATATTCACATTATGTAGAAATTGCAGAATTCATACCATAGACTTAAAACATTTTTTTTTTTAAGATTTTATTTATTTATTTGACAGAGATCCCAAGTAGGCAAAGAGGCAGGCAGAGAGAGAGGGGGAAGCAGGCTCCCTGCTGAGCAGAGAGCCCCATGTGGGGCTCAATCCCAGAACCCTGAGATCATGACCTGACCTGAAGGCAGAGGCCTAACCCACAGAGCCACCTAGGCGCCCCACTTACAAGATTTTAGTAGAAGTTGGCAGCCATGTATTGAATTAGGGGCATTGATGCAGTAGAAGTTGAAATGAATGCTAATTTGAATGACTAAATAGGCCACCAGTTACACAAATATGTCTCAATATTATGACATGTGGTAGCATTCCAATTTTAATGTCTACAAATGTGACTATCATATGCTTCTGTGACCTTTTCTTACATAAAAGTTTATTGTTAATATCTTTTCTTTTTAAAGGTGCTAGTACTTGGAAACAAGAGAGATCTTCCTAATGCCTTGGATGAGAAACAGCTAATTGAAAAAATGTATGTTTTAAGAATGAATGATGGTGTTTAAAAAAAATTGGTTCTAAATTACACTGTTTTGCCTACGACTTTGTTCAGCATCATTATATTATTACTATTTTTAAAAGATTTTAAGTAATCTCTACACACAACATAGAGCTTGAACTTAAAACCCTGAGATCAAGAGTCATATGCTCTTCTGACTGAACCCGACAGGCCCTCCTGTTATTTAGTAGTGATTGTAGCCGTGTTTTTAGGTAAACATGGTAAATTTGGCCTACCAGAGAAGTGAATTTCTAAAATTTTCATAGTAGTAAAATAATTTCTTCAGTTTAAAAAGATAAGAAAATTGAACAAAGAATGATAGGTATGATAGTTATTTTAAGCATAGACTTACTGTCTTAATTCTGCTTCTTATAGGAACCTGTCTGCTATTCAGGATAGAGAAATTTGCTGCTATTCAATTTCTTGCAAAGAAAAGGATAATATAGGTAAGAAATGACTGTGGAAGAAATGGGTATCACTGGAAAGGATGTCTTAATGCTTCTTACTCTTTATTATCCCCATTTCTGTTTAAATGACTTCCTTTACAGAGGACTATTGTTTTTGCCTAAGGAAAAAGAATAGACATTATATCTTTTGACAGCAAATAGAACATCCTGAATGTGCTCTATGCTATTTAAAGAAGTAAATGAAATAGACATGAAGTTAAACATTATGTGATATCAATTTATTGTATTAATTTTGGCAGAGCTGATATCAAGCTGTGCCTTGTAACAAAATGTTTTTAAAATAAGACTTTACAAAAAATGGTCTGTCAGCACTAAAATAATCGCTCATTTATTGAACCAGTATATTACTGTAATGTTAGTACTCTATTGGAAGTATGAGCCAAAAGTACTCTTTATTTAATATGTGTATTAATTTCCTAGAACTGCCATAGCAGAGTACCACAAACCGGGTGGTTTAAAACAGCAAAAATTTATTTTCTAAAGTTCAGATGGTTAGGTGTCCAAAATCAAGGTGTCAGCAGGGACATGAAGGCTATTGGGGAATATCCTTCCTTGCCTTTTCATAGCTTGTGGTTGCTAACTGCCTTTGACATTCTTTGACATATTGATGCTTCCCTCCAGTTTCTGCCTCTGGCTTCACATAACCTTCTTCGGTGTGTGTTTGTGTGTGTATTTTTTCTTATAAAGATACATATCATTGGATTAAGGCCTACTTTCATTCAGTATGACCTCGTATCTCTAAAGATAATTTTCAAATGAATTTCAAATCACACCTATCACACACATCTAGATAGGTGTGAATTTTTAGGGGAAACACTATTCAATACAGTGTCCTTAAAGAGTTTAAGTATCTGGCTGAACTTTAGTTTTCTTAACTAATTTGTGAGAGGTTATTTAATAAAAGTGGATTGGAATGGGCGAGAAGGATCAAAAGGTGAAAAGGAAAGATGAATAGAAATGTTTGACAAGATGAAAGGCCATTCCACCTGTTAGCTATTTGAGCAAAAAGACTGTATAACAGTGCAATAAAATATCCTCACTGGTAAAGTGTACCTTCATGACAAAAAGCTACTCAGGCTAAGCCACACGGTTCTTGTCTGGCATGACAGGTTCAACCAAAGTGTGAGAGATGAGTTTAAGGGATGTACCTTGAAGCATCTGGGTAGGAGCCTAGAGATATTCATGGCACCTTTATTACCTCTTCCAGTTTGGTGGTCACTGGTGAGAAAAATCACTTTGTGGGTCTCTACAGAAAAATGAGGCTGTCTGTCTATCATTGCCGCATAATGGCTTACAAACAGAATGGGCTTTGGAGTCAGACAGCCTCAAGCCAGAACACTTGGTCCTAAGTTACTTTCTGACTGGCCTGGATAAAGCACTTAACCTCCCTGATCTCACAGTCTTTACTCATCTATAAAATGGTAATGGCAGCAATTTAAAAAATCTCTTGTGAGAGGGAATGTGAAAATGCATCGCAGCATTTGACAAATGGTGGATGTCATGTGGGTGTATTAGTTTTCTATTGCTGCTGTCAGAAGCCTGTCGTAGTTCTCACGGAGCTAGAAATCAAAGGCTAAAATGACGGGTTGTGTTCTTTTTGGAGACTCTAGGAGAGACTCCCATTTCCTTGTCTTTTCCAGCTTTTACATACTGCCTGCATTCTTGGCTCGTGGCTCCTTCCTCCATCTTCAAAGCCAAAAACGTGATGTCTCTGACCATTCTACCATAGTCACACCTCCAATTAAAAAAAAGAAAAAGCAATGAGGGGCGCCTGGGTGGCTCAGTGGGTTTAAAGCCTCTGGGATTGAGCCCTGCATCGGGCTCTCTGCTCAGCAGGGAGCCTGCTTCCTTCTCTCTCTGCCTGCCTCTCTGCCTACTTGTGATCTCTCTCTCTCAAATAAATAAATAAAATCTTTAAAACAACAACAACAAAAACCTTTTATTGGAGTAGAATGTAATAAATACATAGTGCCAACATATATGTTTAAAAGGTATTGTTATTTTTTTCCCTTTAGCCTTCATTCAGTATGTATTTGTTCTCATCATGGTTAATTTTTTTCCCTAAGTCATTTCCAGTCTATCAACTCTCTCCTCACCCCTCCTCAAACATGTTCTGATGAGCTCAGTGTTGATAGCTTTCTGGCTAGTTCTGGGCTTCCTTTATTTATTTTTAATTTTTATTATTTTTTTATGATTTTATTTTTAAGTAGCTGTACACCCATTTGGGGATTGAACTTAACAACCTGAGATCAGGAGTTACATGCCCTGCCCACGCAACCAGCCAGGCACCCCTGGCCTTCCTTTAAAGAGCACCCAAAAGCAATCAGCCTAATACTTCACTGATGGACACAAAAACTGTCCTCTATTAAATGGGTAGAATAAGTGACTTGCTATATTGTGAGCATTTAGTTAATTTGAAAACAGACTCTTCAAGCACTTAGGGTTAGAGTTTGTTAAAATCTTCCCCCTCTCTCCATGTTAGGAGGAATTCTTGTTAAGTTTTAAGTTGTGTTCCTAAGAGAGCATTTACTTATATACCACTGGTTCTCACTGACATATTTCCCCAGGATTCATTTGGCAATGCTTGGAGACATTTGGTTGTCATAACGAAGAGAGTGGGTAGAGACCAGTGTTGTTCTAAACATGCTACAGTCCCTACAGCTAAGAATTGTCCATCCTAAAATGTCAGTAGTGATGAGTTTGAAAAACTCTGTACTACATATGCTAACCATAATTTTAGGGGATTGTGCTGTCCTGTAAATCCATTTTACTCCCTTATACTCTCTCTAGTATTTTATAAAATAGGGGGGAAAGTTACTAAAAGGAGAAAAAAAAAGTCCTTTGTTTTACTCCCTTGACAAACCAGCCGGATACTTTCCTGAAAAAATCTTGTGAACTTATTTAGGAAGTGAATGAAAGAGTTGGTGAGAAGTTTTTTATTTGAGGTTGACCTCATAGTCTGTCGTAGAGCTCCCCAGTCACCAGTTTGTGATTGTAGAACTCCTGCTTCACTTAGTAGTATCAAGCCCAAGGAAATGGATCCACTCTAACTGAATTCAGAACAAGTAGTTTGTAAATCAGAATGCCTGTTTATTTGGATCAAGAAATACAACTAACGGCCAAGTAGGATCAGAACATCCTCCTTAGTTTCCCCTTTTACAACATAATTTCAGAACCAAATTTATGAATTTACTAAATTGTTCCAAAAGTATCTCTGTGCACACAGGTGGTATATTCTCTTTCCAGCTTTCCAGTATGGTATATGAAATACTTCAGTAATGTGTCCTTAACCCACACGTAGAACAGATTACTTCTGTAAACATGATCTTTGCAAAGATGACTTCTTCTTTTGACTATCTTCTTTCTTTCCTTCTTTTTTTTTTTTTAATTTTGTTTATTTGAGAGAGAGAGAGAGAGCATGAGAAAGCGGGAGGGTCAAAGGGAGAAGCAGACTCCCTGCTGATCAAGGAACCTCATGTGGGACTTGATTCTGGGACTCTGGGATCATGACCTGAGCCGAAGGTAGTTGCTTAACCAACTGAGCCACCTTAGCACCCTAAGTATCTTCTTTTCTGCTTTTTTAGCTGGTCTTAAGGATCCATTTTTTTTTAGAATCTAATTTCATCCAGTGTCCAACTTTTGTTTTTAAGTGAATTTCTTAAATATCTAAACCTAGGTATTTCACCTCAGATTTACTTTTCTCCCGATTCAATTCTAATGAATGTGGCTCTTAACTACACACTGCGGTCCTCCTTTTAAAGTGCACATGATCTGGTTCAACAATCAGGTTAAATCATTGTTTCCACAACTCTGAACAGTTTGCATTTGTTCGGATCTCAGCTCTAGACTATTCTTTACATGTGTGTGGCTTAGTTTCTGTAACGCATATTAGCTTGGAAACTGAATTTGCCCTCATCTTTCAAGTTTGAAGAATTGAGTGCTGCTTCTGATAGGTGCTCATATACCCTTTATATGGATGAAACATTTTTAAAGAGCTCATGGACAGTAATTCACCATTTTGACTTAGCTGCTGGCTGCCTTCTCTTGTCAGTCTAAGTGCTGTTTTTGACTAATCTCAGCTATGATAGCTTCAGCTGCCCCCTCTGTGGTGACATCTTACCAGTTCCCATCCCTTTCTGAGATCGATACAGCTAAAACTATCTGCTGGACATCTCCATGACTGTTAGCCTTCTGCTCCTCAAATCTGATGTGCTCCATTGCTAAATTATCTTTTTTTCTCAAGTCTGTTCTTACTTTAACTACTGTGTTTGTCAACAGTTCCAGGACAAACACAGCTCACTGAGGCCAGAAGATTCTTTCTCTGTTCCTATGTTGGTCAACTCCACATTTTTCTTCTTCCATCCCTACAGCGCTTTTTTGCTTCAGGCGGTTGCATTCCCTACTCCTGTTGTGATAGTCACTGTCCATACTGACAACTCCAAGTTGTCCTCTTTTGCCATTGATCATCCTAAAATAAACAAATATAATTTCCTTGCTTAAAATTCTCCAGTAATTTCCAGTTGACTTGAGAATAAAACCCAAACTCAGTCACATCTTGGAGTGGTATACAAGGTTATCTGGCTCCCTCTAGCCCATGGTTCTCAGTTGAGGACATTTTTGCTCCTCAGGGGACATTTGGCAATCCCTGGAGATATTATTGGTTGTCACAACTGTGGGTGTGTAGGGGGGTAGATAATGGCATTTAGAGGTAGAGGTCTGCCATGCGCTGGAAAGGTCTTTGTCCTGTTCCAGCAAAGACTTACTCAATCCAAAAGGTCAAAAAGGTGAAGTTGAGACCCCTGCTGTAGCCTTAGTGTTGAGTGGCAGCCCCTTCCCTTATACTATGCTTCATCCACATCTTATCACATATAATCCATACAGATCTCCACACTTTTCATGCCTTTGTTAATTCTTTTGCTTCTCTTGTTTCCTTTGCCTGGAATTCTGTGGGCCAGCCCGCCTCCCAGTTCCAAATGAGTTTATGTTTTCCAACTTTGATACTAAAAGCTCCTTGAGGGGGCAGAGGGGTTCTCCCATATCTTTGCATTCCTGGAACTTCATATACAGTACTTTTCTTAATAGGCAGTCAGTAAATTTTTGAATGAATAAAAGATGGCACAAGCTGTCCTGAGCATAATTTAACTTTTAAATCAGAGACTGCTGAGTCTCTCATAATTCCTTAGAATGTCCTCTTGAAGTTTAGGTAATGGAGAATAGTGTAGATGCAAAAAGCAGAAGAGGACAGGCCCAGCATGTACTTTGAATTAGCTGCATTTTAAATACTGTCTCTCATGTTTAGTGTCTTAACTTTGATATCTTACTGTCTTCAATTTTTTTTCCCTCCATCTTTAGATATCACACTTCAGTGGCTTATTCAACATTCAAAATCTAGAAGAAGCTGAAGCATCTCCTGAAGTCTTCCAGTACTTCCTGGTTATAATCCTAGAATTACTGTCCGTTCCTCTGAAGTACTTCCCAGAATATGGTCCTTCCTAAACCCAAGAAATTGCCTTTTTCAGAGTTTATTTCTCTTGTGCACTGCTGAAGA
>CM053603.1:37958987-38035131 GCA_028646535.1 Procyon lotor
TAGATATCACACTTCAGTGGCTTATTCAACATTCAAAATCTAGAAGAAGCTGAAGCATCTCCTGAAGTCTTCCAGTACTTCCTGGTTATAATCCTAGAATTACTGTCCGTTCCTCTGAAGTACTTCCCAGAATATGGTCCTTCCTAAACCCAAGAAATTGCCTTTTTCAGAGTTTATTTCTCTTGTGCACTGCTGAAGATGTGTATCCCTAATCCTTCATAAAGAATCAGCTAGAGTTGTCATGATACAGTCAGCACACACAGAAAAGCTTCTTACACATACTTGTCTTAAACAGTGTGTAGAGCTGTGGTTTTTTTTTTTTTTTTTTTTTAAACAAAAACAAAACACTTGACCATCTTAAATCAAGAAAATTGCATATTTCTGTTCTGGTCTTTCTGGGCCAGATTTTTATATTGGTTTTCAGTAAATGTCTATGATATTTTATTATAGAATCCATTAGCTTAATACTGATTCTGACTTGATACAGCATGAAGTTTCTAGTGCCACACACAGTATTTAGAAAACCTTTAGCTTGACTCATGTGGGATAGAATAAACATAATGTTTACATATCTCACAAATGCATGTGAAACGTATAATTATACCTTAGGAATTTAAAAAAATGGTCTGCAAGGAGTGAGCTGAGGCACCAGATCAGTGTTGTTACTGGTTTTTTACACTGGTGAGATCATATATGAATTTTAAAAACTTCTGCTTTCTGAGAATTCTTCATCACAGAAAGCAGTTGGGGCTATGGAAGGAACTAAGGCATGCTGTTGTGTATCTGTCCAGATCATTACTTCTCTATTTTTTCTTCTTTTTCTTTTTCTTTTTTTTTGGGGGGGGGAGGGGAGAGGCACTCAACACACTTTTTTAAAGGGTTGGGAATTGAAGATTTTCTCAAAGGCTTTCATGAATTTAGAGCATTCCAGCCAGTATAATAAAATGTGTTAAGAATGTCAGACTTTGTTCAAACACCTGTTTGTTCTTTCTATCTCTAGTCATTAAATCAGTGCTGCTGCATGACACTCTAACTCTCGACTTTTTATATCCAGTCATATAGACTTTTAGCACAATAGATACTTAGAAACGAATAAAAATTCTTATTTTTCTCTCTTATTGAGGTAAGGTTTGGCACTCTTTTGTCTGGTGCCATTAGACATCTTGATTATTGTGACAACTCTAGACCTGCCTGCTCTCTCTAATGTAATCATGCGCAACGTCTACAGGTTGTTTAATAATCAGTCACACAGAGAACGGAGGAACTGATGCTGTGTATTGTTTGCTTCTACTATATGGAGATGTATAAAAACTTAAAATGAACATGTTTTGTAGTTTAGTGATGTCCATATACATAAAGGGACACATTAATACTGGTTCACTTGTAAATTGTTACTCACATAAACCACTGTGGTAGATAAAACTTTATGCTATACCTGCTTATGTGTTGCCTCACACTGTGTGTGATTTTTGTTTCTTTTGTTAAGCAGCACTCATGTAGACAGTGCATTTCCATACATGTTGAGCACTCAAAAGTGCAGTCAACGGCTGTTTTAATGAATACCAGTTTTAATTTATAGACTGCCATGGCCTTAACAATATCCTGTACAAAATACTGCACTGTGTTGCACAGATACTACTTGTTTTCCTCCATTCACATTTTTATGAGTAGAATCTCAGCTTTTAAAATTCTTTTATTCTTTAAAGCATGTTGCATACTTCCCTGATGGGATGGATGGTTCTGTAAGTGAAGGGATACTTAAACTTGCTACTGTAGCTCAACACCATTAATGGTTACTGTGAACCATTACAAAGAATGTGGCAATTTGCTTGTGCCTAAGAGGAGGAATTGGAACTAGAGTGAGTGACTGTGTGGGGACTGCGTAGGTTGGTTAATTGACCTATAGCTAAAACTTAATAGGTTTGTGTGTCTTCTCATTGCTTTCAGCATTTCAAGACATCCAGACTCTACTACCAACATTTTCCTGTGCATTAACTTCTGCATGTGAAAACTTAACAGTTACTGAACTTTGTAAATATGTGATTTTTTTATTTAGGTGATGCATTTTTTTGTCTGTTTACTGCTCTTCTCAGCTTTATTCAATAAACTTGCATTTTGAGGGTTGTATTGACAATTTTAACTTAAAATGTGCATCATAATGGAAGGTGCTGACTTTTTTGGAAGGTGTTGGGAAGAAAGTTATGATGAGCAAGTTCCATAGACAGTGTGCTAGAAAGAAATCAGCTCATTTCTCAAAGAATTGAATCTGCGGGTTAGTTAAAATAGAAATAAACTTTTAAAATAGCCACAGGATGGATAATTGCGATTTTTGTGGGGGACAGGGTGGAGGAGATGCTATTAGTTGTAAACTGTCTTGATTACCAAATTTAGGACTTCTGGAAGTGGCAAGAGCTAGTTGGTTAGACATTTTATAATCTATTTGTTTCAAAAATTATAACAAAAATCTAATAAACTGAAATTGCAAGGGAGGCCTACTTACTTCAGATCCAGAATGAAAAGATGTTAAATATCAAAAGTGGTTTTCCCATAGAAGCACATTTTTAAAGTAAAGCCATTTGGCCTACTTCCCCAGTGTGTTATATCTTTTGCCTTAGAAAAGTGAGTATTCATCTCATCCAAGCTATTGTAGAAATGATCTTGGGCAGTTTTACTCAAGAAAAGTTCAGCGTGGTTCTTCCTCTGTATCCATACTGTTAGTTTGTACAGCCAAACCTTGTTGACCAGTTGGATGTGTGATTTAGCATTTCTGGATAGACGTCCCTAGGATATCCAGTTTCATTTCTTGTATGGAATTGGTGGAGGCGTTTAGTCAACAGTTAACTTGGTCCTCTTCTCATCACCCTCCTGCCAAAGGATTTTTGAAGGAGGAATGTGATGTGTGGGGAAGGGTGGGGAGGATATAAGGTTACTTACTGTATCGATTTTTTTTTTTTTTTTGGTATCCTCGATTTTAAACTTATAACTGCTTTAAAAAAATGGGACTTCTAAAATTGGTTCCTTTGATTCTGTCAAAGGAACAGAATTTTGTATGTGTTGGACTGTGGCACTTTTTTAGTATTTATTGTTCTGACTGAAAAACTAATTGCCTTGTGTAATTCTATCCATACTGGATCCAGTTACACTGAAATCCTGTTGATTTGGTAATTTCAGCCTCCTCATCTGGTAGGTTGAGAACTGGAATGGAAGTCTGAATTTATTGTAGCCAGCATTATAAAGTAACATCCACATGGCCAAATACTTTAAAAATGCCATTGTGGGGAAACCACCATGTTGAGTGTTGGAAACATTTTACTCTCTTACAAACTTTTAACTGTTGTGCCCTCAACGACGCATATGCCTGTGAAGATGCTTGAAAAGAAAAACAGTAAAGCAAACGCCAGCCTGGCCAACTTCCCTTGAGCTTATAGTTCTATAATGTGTGGCCACCTGCAGGTGTTTCCTGTTGATTAGTAAATAGTCCCCACACAATTTCTGTTTAAAACTGAGCTATTAATAAAAATGGGTGCTTTTGTAATTGCTGCTGCTTGACTGTTCTTAGGGAAACAGAAGCAAGTCATTGACATGCTAGATAGATTGCAGTGGGAAGTTTCTTAATCTAAGCAATGGCAGTAGTCATTCATTATTCTATTTCATTACAAGTTCTCTCTTCAGTAAGGTAATTTCTATTTTAAAACTTCAAGGCAGCTGGTAACTTAGGTAATGCCGATATCCTAGCAAGAATCAGAGGGGGAAAATAATTTAATTTCATTTTATTGGGGCTTGCAGGTCATGAATTTATAAGAGGAAAGGATGGGTAGGAAAATAATTTGTCAGTTTAAAATGCTAATGTAGGTTGGCTCTGACAGTAGTACCGGATTGACATTTGAGAAATGGGGTTCCTTTCTTTGTTATTAACTGATTGTGTGCTGAGTTGCAGAATTGCCTCTGGCTCTGTTAGTTTTCCTATCTAAAATGAAGATAGGATTTCTAGTATAATTTCTCCTAACAGACTACCACCGATCTAGCAGCCAAGAGATATGGATGATGGGAAAACAGCAGAGTAGATGAAAAGAGCCACTTGGCCTAGTGAATATGTTAACTTAGCATGTTTTTTCATCTTGGAAATAATCCCAAAGCACAGATATTTACATTTTATCACTTTAACACAGTTCAGAGCAGAAGATCACAGATATTTTACAGAATGATACAATTACTTAGATTTTATTTGAAGGAAATGGTATAAAACATACAGGCTTAGAATTTGAATGCCACTTAAAAATTTTAAAGTATTTCTCCCAGACTGCAGAAAAATGTTTATTCTGGTATACAATGTGGAAAATCACATACCTACTACCAATTTGGGGGCAAACTATTTTAGAGCTAATGTTTAACAGTTTATAACTGCCGTGTTACTGGGTTCTGCTAGAATTGATTTGGAGCTTGGAGAAAACTGCAACAGTTAGAAAATACTTCTTTTCATAGTACTATGGGGGGGGGGGGGGGGGAGAAGACGCCAGGGCGCCTGGGTGGCTCAGTCATTACCTGTCTGCCTTCAGCTCAGATCACGATTCTGGGGTTCTGGGATCAAGCCCCGCATCAGGCTCCGTGTTCAGCAGGAAGCCTGCTTCTCCCTCTCCCACTCCACCTGCTTGTGTTCTCTCTCTGCTTGTGTCTCTCTCTGCCAATTAAATAAATAAAATCTTTAAAAAGAAAAATACCCCAATAAAATCAATATAATTCCTTTTAAACATGGGAAATAGAACATTGATAGATTGCCAATTATGGTGCCTCCTCCAGCCAGCTTTTATATACAGCTTTGGCCTACCCTCAATTTTGTACAGTCTGTATCATAAAATGTACCGTCTTTTTTCTACATATTAAAAGTTCCACGTTTCTATCTACCAGTTACCCAGTATTTGAATTAAATAACTTTTTCTATTTCTATTATTTTCTAAGGAAAAAGAAATTAATATTTATCATAGCACTGACGGACTTAAAGCACAAGCTCTCTCACCCTTCAAAGAAGATTAAGAATTTTGATGATGACCACTTTCTCTGGAAACATCAGTAACCTAAAGGGTGGGGCATGGCATATGAATGGTGAATATCAATTCTTGATGGATAACCACTGGATAGTGGTTTAGTAGTTAGAACATGTGGGACAAGGAAGCTTAACCACTTTTCCCCCTAGGTTTCATTTATTTTTTGAATGATTTTTAATAGATAAGTCATATGATTCAAAAATTGAAAATACCCTAAGAAACATGATGGTCTTACCCATGACTGAGTAACCACTGTTCCACCACCACTCTGGTCTAAGGTAATCCTTATATCACATTTATTTTTCTAGTGTTTTCTTTATATAAAATACAAAAAGCAAATAGGAATGTGTGTGTGTGTGTAAATCACTTCCTTTTTAGAAAGCATACTGATTTGAACATGACTTTATCCAGTTACTCTGTCCTAGCAATCTTCCTATATCATATAGAGTTCCTCATTCTTCATAGCAGCATGGTTCCCATTTCATTGTTTATGTGTTTTTTTTACTGTTCCAGATTCCATAGTTTACCTAACTGGTCCCTTGTTGATAGGTACTTGGGTTCTTACAACCTTTTGCTTTTGTGACCAGTACTGCAGTGAATCATATATGTGTGCAGCAACTCACAGAAGGTTATTTGTATCAAAGTTTAAATGGGTTTGTACTTTGGCTGGAAGTGGTCAAACTGCCCTTCACAGAGGATATGCCAATTTTTATTTGTCGGTTTTGTCCCTTGTGTCTTGTCAGCAGAGTGTGTTGAAAGACTTGATTTCTGCCCATCAAATAAGTGGCAATGATAGTTATGTATAATACAATTTTAAACATGTGAAATTTAGCTTTTCTTACCCAGCTGAGGAGACAATATTACCTTAATTCTGGAGTTGGATCTCTACCAAATGTGATTATAGGTAATAGGTAATTTCCTCCTTGTCCCCCCTTTTTTCTTAAGTCACCCCTACCCCACCTTTTAGAAAGCAAGTATATATTGCTTCAGAAAGGAACAATACTCAGCTTTAAAAGTCATCATTACACCACTTGTTTTACATTATTGCTTTGGATAATAAATCCCTTCTAGTTTCTTGGAGCAGAGAAATCCTCCTTTTAAGAGACTATTTTAATTAACATAGGAATCTCTGGAAGTATCCTTATATCCTTTGAGGTCATTATAGAGCCAGAGCTGTTTTCTGGCTTTTCAGTTTTAGGAACCTAGTACACTGACTCAGACTGACAAGACTGATTCTGAAAACTGGAATGTCTGCCGATTTATTTACAATGGAGGATATCTTTAAAGGCACCAAAATAGACCTAAGTCACTTCCTTCACCTGTCAAAGTAAGAGGGAGATTGAATTTGGATCACCTGTAGGATATAATTTCAAATCACAAGAGATTTAGGACCATGAGGTATAGAAGCTGGAACAGGTTAAGTAGAATGGGAATTAGATGTGAGGTTCCAAAGCTCTTTCTGCTCATGTTAGACTGGTGAGTTTTAGTCCTTGTCTAGTCTCATACTTGGTTTCCTTAGACACATTTTTCTCCTCCTAAAATAGTGCTTTGAAATAGGATGAGGCTTTCTTGTTTATTATTTTTTTGACAGATGTGGGGGGGGGTGAGGAAAGCAGGATCTCTGCTGAGCAGGGAGCCCGATGTGGGGCTCGATCCAGGACCCTGAGATCATGACCTGAGCCAAAGGCAGAGGCTTTAACGCACTGAGCCACCCAGGCACCCCATGGGGGCTTTCTTGTTTAATTCATCCAACAGACTTCAGGTTCATATGTACCAGGTACTTTTACTAAATGAGTAGTAATAGGGCTTACTGTGGAACACTGATGTAGGTATACTATATGCATTCAATACTTTAGTTCTCTTGCTGTATGCTGAGAGTACTGTATCCTCTCAGAGACTGCTGAATCTCTGAGAGGATACCTCTTGAGGAGCACCTCAAGAGAATGCTGTATCCTCTTGAGTACTGCTCTTATTACCCTCATTTTACAGATAGGAAAACAGGTCCAGAAAAGTGTAACTTCCCACGGTCACTCAGAAACCAGAGCTATGATTGAACATCTGACAATCAGGCTTCTGAGTCTGCATTCTTAGTTGTCATCTCTTCTGCGTCCCCCAGAGTGAAGCCATTTTTACTATAGTACGTTTCATTCTTTTTTTTATCAGTACCCTGAAAATCTTAGGAGACAGCAGAAAAGCCTTTCATAGTCGATTTTTAAGGTTGAGGTTTTCTAATTAGATAGGGGTGTTGTCCCCATCTTAACAGCCACATTTACCTTGAGGGGAGTCCTAGGCTAATCTAAAAGGCTAGTACGAGATACTTCGTGTTCTTTTGGCTCAATTTAATTTGGGACAAAACACTTTCTGAACCTGGCCCCCAAATCTTTGGCTGTGCCTTGCAGGGCACTAATGTCAACAATGTTGTCAAGCCAGTGGTCGCTTGGGAAGAGTAGAAAAACCAGTCTTTGAGGGCCATTTGCTTTGAGGGCCAGCTAGTTTTGGTAAATTCCATTAAAGTTCAGGAGACCTGGGTGGTAGCTCTTTCTGCCTATAGTAAGTAGTTCAGAGAACTTGAACCTTCCAATTTGATTTCTTCCCTTAGGGCTTGTGGAATAGGCCTAACAATGTTTTCTGTGAAGATTAAATGAGAACACATTTTGAAAATCATAAGACATAACACTATTGGCAGCCAGCTACTGTCAGTTTTACCAGGAAAAGCATCTTTCAGAAGTTGGATGGTTTTCTCTTTCTTTTTATTAGAGCTTATCTCCAAATGTGAGGACAGGAGCTGTCATTAATGTGGACTGCACTTGACCATGGAGGAAGATCAAATTTAAAACTTAAAAAAAACCAAACTGTTTAGATTTGCAGTAAAATAGCTTATGAAGGGAACAACATATACTTTAATGTTCACATTCGGTTTTCAGTTTCTGGGAAGACAGACCTGAAAGTCCAGGATCAAGCCCTAAGATTGGATTTCTAGCAGGGTTCCCAGTTGCCTCTCATAGAGGAGTAAAAGAATCTCTGTAGGCAAAAGAACTTGGTTCAAACTGTCTTTGATGTTTGGGGAGGCCTATCTCTCAAGATCTGGGGGGAGGGATAAAGCTCAGCCAATAACCCCCCCCCCCCAAAAAACCGGCCTAGTAGGTGACAGTTAACTTGTGTTATAATAAAATGTTTCCTTGGGCTCCTTCTGAGTCCCCATTACATACACCTCCTCTGTGTTGCAAAAAGTCCCCTGAGAATGTGATGATTGTGCCACATGACAACTTTATCATCCTCTTAAACACTGCTTTGGTCACTCAGCCAATCTCTTGATTTGCGCCATCCATCAGTCTTTGCTTCCCACGCTTTTCAGCAACCTTGGTGTAACAGGCACATGGTCTAACTTTGAGGGAACACCTTAACAGGTATCTACAAATGTAGCAAACAAAACCAAACCCCGAAACTGTTGAATCGTTATACGAGAGCCATTGCTTTTCAGAGCTGATATTTGCAACCTTCTTAATTATAGGAAGTAGATACAGAATGGGTAAAAGTGATTTGACCAGGAGTCCTACAACCGAAAGGTTAGGTCTCTACTGTGGTGCACATAGGGACGAAGGCAATATAACCTAATTCAGCATTTCCTGAAATTGCCAGATGCCAAGAATCGCCCAAGACCACTTGGTACACACAGATTCCCAGGACCCTCCACTGTTACTTGCTAGGCCCAGTACAAGGTCCGGGAATATGTGTTTTACAGAGATTCTTAAAAATTAGGGTGTTCTGATGAGTAGAATTCAGGATACCTTTTTGGGCGGTCCGGAGCTACCAGGTAGTATCCCACCAGCCACCGTAAGCAATGGTCTTGTTAAAAACCCTGCCTTTGCAATGCAAAAGTAGTTCCTTTTACAAGGAAATGCTCCTTTTCCTCCTCTTCTTACGTCTTTTAACTGGCACCATCCCTAACCTAGAGCCGGAGTGGCTTTCTCTGGTCCCAGCTAGGA
Organism: Procyon lotor; assembly: GCA_028646535.1. Taxonomy (NCBI): domain Eukaryota; kingdom Metazoa; phylum Chordata; class Mammalia; order Carnivora; family Procyonidae; genus Procyon; species Procyon lotor. Next base: position 37,968,016 of record CM053603.1, read on the forward strand.
GGGAGACGCGCTCTACCCAAAGACAGCTGGTAGGGGGCCACGTCTACGTCCGCGTCCGACTGGTGCTCCCGTGCCGCGCTCTCATTGGCTGGAAGTTTCCTCGCCAGTAGCCCGAGCGGCCCCCACTCGCCACGCCAGCCCTCCGGACTCCGACCGCCCAAGGGGCGGGGCGAGGTGGTGGGGCGGGGCCTCGGGGGGCGGGGCGGGAGGATGGGGCGGGGCCTCGCGGCGCTGCGGAAGTCCGGGCAGCCTATGGCGCTGGAGGGAGTCCCCGGCCGCGCCCCACGAGGCCGGGCCGGGCCGGGCCAATCCCGGCGACTGGGCGGGCGAACGCGGGGCCTGGCCGCGCGGCCCGAGGGACTGGGGGTGGGGGACAATGGGCCGGTTCCTGGTGCGTCACGGGGGAGTTCCTTAAAGGGGAAGTGAGCGGGGCTACGGGGCGGGTGCGGGGTGCGGTGGTCCGCGGGGGAGGTCCCCCGCGCTTTAAAATAATGCCCGCGGCGCCCGCGCGACCATGCAATGGCGAGCGCTCGTCCTGGGGCTGGTGCTCCTCCGGCTTGGCCTCCATGGAGTGCTGTGGCTCGTCTTCGGGCTAGGGCCCAGCATGGGCTTCTACCAGCGTTTTCCGCTCAGCTTCGGCTTCCAGCGCCTGAGGGCCCCCGACGGCCCCCAGTCTCCTGCCTTGGGGCCCGCGGGCCGGCCCGGAACGCCTGGGGGGCCGTCGGGGCCGTCGTGGCTGCAGCCGCCGGACCCTGGGGCGGCGGCGGCGGCGGGACGGCGGCGGGCTCGGCGGCGGCCGGAGCCAGGAGTGTGCGGCCCGGCCCACTGGGGCTACGTGCTGGGCGGCCGGGGCCGCGGCCGGGACGAGTACGAGAAGCGCTACAGCGGCGCCTTCCCGCCGCAGCTGCGCGCCCAGATGCGCGACCTGGCGCGGGGCATGTTCGTCTTTGGCTACGACAACTACATGGCGCACGCCTTTCCCCAGGACGAGCTCAACCCCATCCACTGCCGCGGTCGAGGGCCTGACCGCGGGGACCCGTGAGTAGTAGGCGCTGGCCCGACGCCCCGGCCGCGCGCCCCAAGCGCTTCCTTCAGTCCTCCCTGTCAGGGTGCAGCCTTCTGACCTCCGGGTCCCCTAAGGGATGCCAAGGCGTTTAGGGGTCTGGGGCCACATCCGCCTGCCCAGTGCTTTGGGCCGACACTCCCTTGGGGCTTCCTCTGGGCTTGGGGGAGGGGGGCTGTGGATGGGCCGGTGGCTGTCCTCTCTGTTGATTCTCCCGGGATCTCTGAGTTGCAGGACAGCTGTCCAGCGCAGTCTCTTTTATAGGTGGGGAAACTGAGGCTCAGAGCCCGGAAGGGACTGTAGCAGTACCAAGGGGTAGCTTTGGGGGCTTTAGATTCTCATCTCCAACAACCCCTTCTCCAGATGAACATGTGTATAATAAAAATGAAATCCCTTGTAAACGCAGCTTTCAAAACAAGCCTTCATCTCCCTCCCACCCATCCCCATATAAAAATTCAGGAGTTGATTCCAGGAAAGGACTTCTCCAAAGCCAGCCAGTGATTGTGAGGTAGAGCCGGGCTACAACCTTTCTCCTTCATTTACAAGGGTCTGCTTCTTAGGCTGAGGAAACTTACAAGAAAGTGGTGGGGGAGAGAGAGAGAGAGAGAGCTATCTGGCCCAGATTTGGGGTCTTGATACTCCGGGTTTGATTCTTTGGCCACTAAATTGCCTGTCACCTTTAGCTGTACCATAAATTCCTCCACTCTGGTGGCTGGACTGTCCAGTAAGGTCAGCCAGTCCTCTCCTTCCACCAGCCTTTGGAGGCCAAGCTTCCAGGGTCACCACTGTTGACATCAGAGTCCAAGAGGACAGCACACCCAGCTGAGGACCTTCCAGCTGGAGGGAATGGGTGTGCTTTGCCACGGATCCTGTTAGACCGGATAGGTGACTACCTTCCTCTGGATGGTGGGAGTGGAGGGGATGGGCTGCCCATTGCCTTGGCCCCGTGTTCTATGGGTGCTTTTGGACTTTTAGGGGGATGTATCTTCCTTCACCTGGTAAAAGGAAGAGTCCAGTCCTTAAGTTCTGAAAAGGAAGCCCATATGCTAAAAGGGCTTGAAGAATTTTAAAAAATGGTTTGGTTATCTATGAAGTCATATCTTAGATGACAATTTGAGGAGCATCAGTTTTAGTGAAGCAAGGGGCACAGGCCAAGCTAGTTTCAAAGCACGGGGCCTTTTTAAAATTGTAGGAAACTGATGAGTTATTTTTCTTGCATTGCTGTATCAGGCTTTATGCATAGAAATACTTCCTCGGTTTTGTTTTGTTTTTTTAAAGATTTTATTTATTTATTTGACAGAGCGAGAGATCACAAGTAGGCAGAGAGGCAGGCAGAGAGAGAAGGGGAAGCAGGCTCCCCGCTGAACAGAGAGCCTGATGTGGGGCTCAATCCCAGGACCCCGAGACCATGACCCGAGCCGAAGGGCTGGGCCAATCTGCCAATGAGGCAGACGCCTCAACCCACTGAGCCACCCAGGCGCCCCAGTTTTTTTTTTTTAAGAAAAATTTTTATTAATTTTTGATAAAAATTACTGGGGCCTTTCTAGATATTAGGAAATTAATGAGTTAATTGTTAGTTCTTAACTGTACCAGACTTTGTACCTATGTATCTTCTTTGGATCTCATTTTTTGTTGTTTGTTGTTGGAGGAAAAAAAAGATTAAAATTTGAAAAAATAAAAAAGCCTAAAACCCTGCCAGACAGTTATTTTTAATTTATTTTTCCTGCCAGCTCCCGCCCATATGCCTACACATATTTTACATAGTTGAAATCAAAGTGTGTGTACATATTTTGGATCTTACTTGTGTTTTCCCCCTAATGCTCATGATATTACAAGGCGGGAGAGGATAGATACTTTGAGTAAGTGTCCTTCTCTCTCACAGACTTTTTCCTCAGATTTCCTTTTATGGTGTGGACCTAAGGAAAACAGTTTAATGAGGACTTGTGATAACACTTTCATTGGGAATATCATGGTCAGGAGAGTGAGTTGATAACATTTTAGTGCTTTTCTTAATGAACCGTAGAAACCCTTTGGAGAGTTGGAGCCCCTCTCCAGTAAGGTGACGTGGCAGTTGATTAACTTGCTGGTCCCTGTCGTAGTTCCGAGTGGCATAGGCTTTTGTTTCAAGATGAAGTGTGCTGAGCAGTGTCTTGGTTTGATTGTTCAGTGGCGGTGTAGGTAAACTGAGGTCAGATTACTTTGAGACAGCTGTATGGCTATTGGAAAGGTCAGAGTTTGAACTATTGAGGGGTGGCATTTGGGAGGGCTTGTGCCCAGAGGTTAATAAACCTTTTGGTTGATAAACCTTTGGTGTCTTTGAGAAGGTGAAAGAACTCTGAGGTTATGGTTGCCTTGAGTAGACCCTCATACTGGCTGCTTCCAAAAGCATGGAAAGGTTAATTTTTTTACTCTCCTTTCTTTAGCTTACCTCCTTTCTGACTAGTATTTTCGAGGAAAAGTTTAGAACCAGAGCTTTGTCATTCTGGCTCTGAAACAACAGGATACATTTACATCCTCAAAATAGATAACCTGTAATAAAAACTTTTCAGATTTTATTTTATTTAGTTTTTTAATATCTCTTTTTTGGGTAAAGATTTTATTTACCTAAGAGAGAGCAAGAGTGAGAGTGAGAGAGCACAGAGGGAGAAGGAGCTGAGCAGGGAGCCCGATGTGGGGTCCAGCCCATGACCCCAAGATCATGACCCGAGCTGAGGGCAGATGCTTAACCGACTGAGCCACCCAAGTGCCCCAAATTTTTCAGATTTAAAAAAATTAAATGTATTCTAATAATAGTTGTCAAGTTTATTCTAATGATGCATTTAAAATACAGAGTGACATAACCATTAGAATATTATGTAAGAAGTACAGAAACCAACCATGGATGTTCTACCCATTATGTCTCTTTTCTTTTTAGTCACATTTACTTGAGGCTTGTCTTGCCTGTCTTGTTTGACTGTAGGTAGGATGAGGAGTTAACATGAAGTAAATGAAACCTGAACACTGTAAAATAGCAAATCTTTTGGCCCCGCTACAGATTATTATGCAAAGTCAGTTACTCTCCTATCCCCCATTTGGGTTGGAGGATCCAAATTCAATAGTTGCTTCAAATAAATTTGGATATGCTATTTTTTGTAATCTTGTGAATGCTAACAGTAGTTCAGGCCTTGGGCCCATGATCCTTCTTTGCTTCTTCCCCAGCCATGTTGCTCTTCAAGAAAAAAAAGCAAATCTCTGAACAACCCCAACTGATACTGGCCCCCAAACCGACCCATTCCTAGGCACCCCTAGCATAAGATGGCCTCCTGTACATTCTTCTTTCTAACCTCCTCTCCCACTTCAGAGTCAGACCTAAGTCATTTTCTATGATGCCACTGAACTTTTGAAGACAATTTTTCTCGCTTTCCTTGGTTCTCCTTTCAGTTCCTTTCTTTGGGCTGCTGTTCCACATTTCAACGTCACTCGAGAATTGAGTGCTGTTGTGTATTCACCTTCCTTTCCCTTTGTCATGTCTCCCCAGATTATCAATCCCTTGACACAGAGTCTGTTTCTTATATTACCTCTGTGCCTACTTAGCACCAGGTAAATTTCCAAACAGCTGGTACAGGTTAAGTATATGTGGGAGACTTTTTTTTTTTTTAACCGTATGTTTGATTTTGTTAGTTACATAAGCCGAAGTTGCTCGTCAAAGGTTGTAGTTTTTTCCAGCTCTGTTTTGGAGTGATACGAACCCTACAAATTCACACTGGGGCGAATGTCATGAACAGTCACACATGGTAAAATTAAGTGGAGAGTTTAATCCTGGGTCATCATAGTTCCGCCAGCTTGTGATGTGGAGAGATGTGTACTTGTGGGCCTCGCCTTGTACTGGAAGAGTGAGTTCTTGGCTTGAGGCACTTAGCAGATAAGTCAGGCTGGCCATCGATCAAGAGTATCTATAAGGACAAGGCCACAGTCTTAAACCCGGATCGTGGGCTGGCATAAATGGAATAACAGTAATATGGTTTTATTTAGTTAGTCCAGGAGGGTTTTATGGAATCTACATTTCGCTACACATCCCTCTTTCTTTTCTTCTTTCTATTTTGGCACATTTTGAAAGAGTGTATAGCAATTACTTGGTAGAAAATAATTAAAAGTGTTTTAACTTACACCTTAGATTTTTCAGGGGATTTGTCTGGAGAGAAGGAACCCACCCAGTTATTCCAAATTTTTTTTTTTTTTACCGTGGCATTGCTTATAACTGTTCACCGTGAGTGACTGCTTGGGCACTGTATGAAGAGGTACTGTAAAATTACCTCTTTAGTTATTACCTTTTTAGTTATTACCTTTTTTTAGTTATTACCTTTTTAGTTATAGCCTAATGGGAAAAGTACTATAAAACATATGAAGGAGTATAGCAGTCAGAAGTCCTACTGCCTTCCGTGGGCCTATGCAGGTGGAGAGAGTGACCTTGGCCCAGGCAGGGTACAGTTCAAGACAGGGCATTTGGGGTGTTTTACGTATCGTCCAGCTTGGATGCTAAGTGGCAAGGGAGCCATTTTCTACTGAGGTGGGTCGTGGGAACCCACTCATTGTTTCTGAGCCGCAGAACAAAGCAGTTAAATATTTAAACCCAACAGAATATTCTGGAATTGGCAGAATCGAGCTCGAGGACCTCCCGGTCTACTCTGACCTTCTCCAGCTTTCGGCATTTCCTGTATCCTTTCTGGCTGGCACGGCCCTTGAAGTGCTTATTTTAACCCCCAGCTTTGGTCTTTAGAGGACCTTTTGTGATTACATAACTCTATTTAGAATCTGCAAATAAGAAGAAGCAGGTGCAGTTTTCAGCCACGCAGTGTGCTGGCCTCATCATGGCTTGTGAGTGGCGAGATAACCCTGGTTCCTACATGGCCCCTCTATACCTTGTTTGAAACAATGTATCCAGACCTTAGCTCTGAGTTCTTTGTCCTAGATTCAGTGGGGTAACAGCACACAACAAAGCAACAGGAAGGCTCAGATGGGCTGTGACTCGTCCTAGGCACATTGGAGGGTGTGCTTTCGGAGAACAGAGCAGGCCCCATTCAAGTGACTCAAGGACTAGCTGCCGTGGTCTGGGACTGTGCTGGAAGGTGCCATCATTTCAGTGAATCTGCTGTCAAAGATAAAGCTAGGGCTTTTCACTTTGGTCTTTAATGAAAGTAAACAGGTGTCCCGTTTCTCTCTTTACTTCCACCTTCTCAGGCTTTTGCCGTTTCCTTCCTGGCCTTGTGGGAATGAGACGGGGGAATAACTGAAGTCTCTGGAATTTGTCAAGCTGCACGGTTGCTCCATCCCTGCCCTTCCCGGACCTATAAGTTGTCCTCGTCATCGTTTTTATAAGGAGCTGTCCCAGTGACTGGGGCGCTTAACCCTCACTGCGGGCCTGAAGTCGGTGGCTTAAGATTGCTTCAGAAAGGGAAATTGGTGTTGACTGTGGGGGCAGGAGGTGTGGGCAAGACCGTGGGGGCAGCTCCAGTGCAGAGAAGTCCTGCCTTGGCTCAGCTCCTCAGAGTTGGTGGAGGTGATGGGGATTCTTTGATAGAGATGTGAATGAGAAAATGAGATCAAGGTGTTAATTTAGTCCCCCAACCAAAGCACAGCTGAATGATAATCAGGCCATCACAGAAGGTATCTGCTTCTTTTTGTGTATAACCTGCCGGAGCAGCTGATTTCTGTATCAAAGGGTCATGGGGGGGGGGGGGGGGGCAGGGCACCTGGGCGGCTCAGTCAGTTAAGCGTCTGCCTTGCGCTCAGGTCATGATCTCAGGGTCTTGGGATCGAGTCCTGCTTAGTGGGGAGCCTGCTTCTCCCTCTCACCCTTCCCCCTGCTTGTGCACTCTCTCTCTCTCTCAAACAAATAAATAAATAAAATCTTAAAAAAAAAAATAAGGGGTTCATGGGCAGGTCACATGACAAGGTCTTTCATTTTTCATTCCTAACGATTTTGAAATAAGATCTCTTTGAAACTGGCCAGGGAGGTGACTTGTGGTGGTAAAACTGTACTTCAGGGAGGGTACACCACTCTGGCTCACCATCTGCCAACTTCCTGTTGCGTGTTCTTTCCACAATAGCATCATCAGTGTGTCTCTGTTGTTGTGTGACTTGAGTCCACTTGCAGACGCTCTAGAAATGGTCACTTAGGAGATAGAAAGACCACTGCCATACTCACCCACCTATAAACGCCCCTGAATCAATGAGTCCAACAGTTTTAGTTTCTGATGGGTGTTTAGTTTTATTGTCCCTTTTCTCATGTAAAATAAAGCACCTTTCTTTAATTTTAATTGTATTTCTTTTTCAGTTCAAATCTGAACATCAATGATGTCCTGGGGAATTACTCATTGACTCTTGTGGATGCATTGGATACACTTGCAGTAAGTCTTTAGCCCAATTTTTTTTTCCATTAAGTAAGATATTTTGGAGGTGATTATCCCTAGTATCCCCCAGGGATGGGAATTCCAGGAAACCTGATACTTAAAATGTATTCATAGCTTTGATAGCCACTGTTTATTTTAATGACTTTTATGCTGAGGTTAATGGAGTGAAGATGTGATTCCCCTAAAAAAAAAAAAAAAAAAAAAGGAGAAGAAAGTATGATTTTGGGGGGGAGCCTCTTTTTCTCCCTGTTTCCCACTATTTTATTCCATAAAGGAATCAGTAGAGCATTCCATTCAAGTTGACAGGTACTGTAATTAAGATCTGAGAAGTAAAAGACAAGCTCCAAGTCAGTGGGCCCCTGAAATAGCATCTGACTACGTGCTCCCCAGGAGTGTGTCCTGAGCCCTGGTCCGGGGCCCCCATGCAGGACCTTCTCTAGAAACACTCCTTTCTGTGTGCCACTCCGTGTTTTGTCCACCCTGGGGCTGCCAACTTGGATGCCGCCTTTCCCCCAGCGTCCCGTGGTTTCCCTTGTGGAGGCCGGGGAGCTGGAGACCTCTGAACGGCTATGAAGAAGCACACCGCAAGCAGGACCCAGCATGGCGTGGTGTCTACCATCGTGTGTGCGTGCCCTGTGCACCGTCTGCCCCTCGCGCTGTGCTTCCAAGGCAGTGTATTTCAGTGTAGCCTGTTAAATCCTTCGTGAGGCTGACCGCACAACCCCTTTGCTCCACTTCATTGTCCAGCATGCCGTTACCATGAGAAAATTCTTCCTGTAGTCGAGCCCGAATCCTGTATTTAATAACGTATGCTTGTCTGTTTTAACTTCTCTGAGGAGAGTTTAAAGCTATCAGGGGTTGGAAGTGGGTAGTGCTCGCTAAGTCAGTATGACAGCTGCTGCGGAGCTTGCTGGCGGAAGACTCACGAGGCCTTGGAAGGAGCTTGAGCAACCTCCCTGTGCCCCCTTGGCCCAGGTCTTCGGGGCCTCTGGGCTTTCATTCAGCCAGCCTGTGGTTGCTCAGCGTTTGAGTGGCCCAGTTGCTCTTTCTGTGGTTCTTGCTGCCCCCCTTCAGTCATCCATCATCGGCGACCACAATGTGCCCAGACAAGTCTGCTCAGCCAAATTAGAGTTAACTTATTGAAGATACTGGAGGCTGACTCAGCCATATACATGTTGCTTAAAGAGTCTTCCAGAACTCATATACATTAATATGAAGGAGTACCTCTCATCCCTGACCTCTCATTTTTGGCCCTTATTGTGTCTTTTTATCCCTCCGCCATGCTCATTAAATACAGAGACCTCATCTCTATTATTCCCTGCACTCTCCACCTAATGGTGCCTGATATATAGTAGGAGTGCAAATACGTGTTCAGAAAATGAATTTCTACAAATTCAGCATTTCCTAACACTGTTTCCAAGGGCATATTCCCTAAAAGAAGAATTCCATTCCCAAAGGAACCTTGAGAAATTCTGTATGCCTCTCCCATTACTGGAGAGCTACAGTGTACACCAGCATTTTAAAGGCTCTGAGAAGGCCTGTAATAAAGAAACCGATTTAACTCTTCTGTTCAGTCCAGGTTTTCTTAAGCCTGAGTGAATGATTTCACAGCCTGCTTACTCTGTCTGTAGCTGTGTGACTACGGTGGTAAATTAGAATATGTAATTGAAAGTTGCTGGCTTCCTTGACCATCCTCCACTTGATCTGAGATCATATCAGCCTCTGCAGCTGCTAACAGATATTGTTGCTGGTGAGCATCTGTACGGAAACAAAGCCACTTTGTGGTTTTCATTGTAGAATATCCGGTCTTCAGCTTGCTAGCACGTCAGGCTTATTTTTCAGGTGTTACTTCAGTTGAGGTTTTCTTGTTCTCTTACTAACATTTTAAACAGGCTCTAACAGATGTGCTGTGCTAAGTTCAGAAGATAGCAGTCCCCTAACCATTGGCTACAATGTATAGCACTATTGCGTAATCTTTTAAAAAGAAAGAACTAAAGGCCAGGAAAGAAATGTCTGTAGTTGCTCTGTGTGTTAATGGCGTAATAACAATGAAGAGAGGGATAAAAAGATGGGCTAGACCAAGAAATACTGGGAAATAAGGCACACTTGGACGAAATAGTGTCTGCATGAAATTATTTGTTTTTCCTTTGTGTGTATCATTATGATGTCCTTAAAGTCCCTGGATTGTCCTAAATTTTTGAACAGAATGAAAGCATTTTGGTTTGGTTAATCTGTAAAATTTTGTTCCCAGTTTGCACTTCATATTGGAGAGAGCGGCTTAGTATGAGATCATATTCATGCACCCAAAATAGGAATCGTAATTTTAGATCAGTCTTTTAAAAGGACACAGAGCCGATTATTTGTATGTTTTGTTTGTTTTGAATGCCACTGGTTTTATGGTGCTATTTCTCAAAGTGTTTAGACATCTGGATAACCAGCAACAATTCGTTTTCCAGATGTTTTGGTTTCCTGGGAGCCAAGCACCCAAGCTGTCGATTTATTTGAGGAGCCTAGGGGAAGTTATATTTTTGTTTCTTCGGTTTTTGAATTTATTTTTACTCATTTCAAGAGTTTTAGGAACTCTAGTGCCTCACATGCTAAATCAGATCAGACTGATGTTTGAGAGAGTCTAGTGGGAAGGTGAGGGGTACTAATGATTCATGAGGAATATTTCCCAGTTTGATTATTTGGAGGTCGGAATCTTGAGTTGTGGGAAATGGGCTTGCCATCTGTTCTGGAATATGTTCTGAGAGATAACTGTGCTTTTCTACCTTTCGTGTTTCCGCTCCTCCCATGGGTGGCAAAACCGCATAGGCATTTAGATGAGTGGTCCCTCAGTGTCATCTCAAGCTGTTGTAATGGTTTGTGTTCCTCTTTTTGAAGATAATGGGAAATTCATCTGAGTTCCAGAAGGCAGTCAAATTAGTGATCGACACGGTTTCATTTGACAAAGATTCCACCGTCCAAGTCTTTGAGGCCACAATAAGGTAAGATAGTACACGAAATGGAGTGAAGCCTTCTTTTGTGTGTGTGTGAGCAGCAAAATTCCTATGAGGCTTTCCCAACTGCGAGAGGCGGGTAGAGAGTCCGTGGGGGACCTTATGGGTGCTGTGTCCATTTTTCCTCTCCCTTTTGGGCTTCATTAACAGTGGAACAACTGACATTTCGAAGTAATTACATTGGGGGCTGAAAAAAAGACTCACTTAAGCTTTAATTAAGGTGGGAGACAGGTGTCCTTTTAATGCAGATTTTCACTGTCACTTGGTGTCTGGTCTCATTTCCTTCCTGTGTCCTAGGAAAACCCCTACACATTTCTGAAGGAAATGAAAGTTTCCCATCTTACCTACCGCCCACAGAGGACCACGGCTTACCATTTGGGTGTATTTCCCCCTTGTGTGGCACTCTCTCTTCTCTCCCCGCCCGCCCCCACCCCGTGCCCCCCAAGGTATTGGGCATATGTTCCATACTCAGTTTTGTATCTTGCCTTTCTGGGTCGATATATTGTGACTGTTGTACTATTTAAACTTTTTGAAAACTGTTATTGCGTACCATCCCAGATGCATCATTTATTTAAAATTAAAGTTATGAGAACATTTGTACCGACAAACATCACAGTCAGTTTGAGGTCATTGGAGTAGTGCGTGGTTCCTGGCTCCTTAGGGACATGGATCTAGAGCCGGTGGCCTTCTGCCTCCGAGCAGGTCTTTTCCTCCTGCTCGCCTTCTCCTCCTCTTCCTCACCTTGCGTCCTCACCAGAATGAGGAGAATTTCTCAGCCGTTTGGCACCTCGAACTAGGAAAGCTCCTTAGTGTTCATTGTCTTGCCCTTTCCTGTTTCTGATATGGTTAAGTGTTTTCCCATGTGAGAGAAACCGGAGTCATTTATTAATACTGAAAGGTAATGTTTATTCTGAGAATGGCTAGTACCCTCCCTTCCAATGAGATGATTGAGACTGCTGGCCATTAGGTATTACTTTCTGTGAGATTATTCTTGGCGGCCTCAAGTGAATGGTTCTCTTTCCCCCTTTCAGTAATGCAGCTACTTAAGAACTGGTCATCTATCAGGGCTGGGAGGAACTTCAAGAAGCCATTAAGTTCAGTTGCTCTGATTCCAGGCGGCTCTGAGTTCACGGGATTTGAGGCTGCTGCTTTCAGTGTGATCTGGATTGTATGCCTTGGCAAACAACGTGATTGTACTGTTTTTGTGTTCTTCTTGTCATCCTGTCTTTTAGGGTCCTAGGAAGCCTCCTTTCTGCCCACAGAATAATAACTGACTCGAAGCAGCCCTTTGGTGACATGACAATTAAGGATTATGATAACGAACTATTGCACATGGCCCATGACCTGGCTGTGCGCCTCCTGCCGGCCTTTGAGAACACCAAGACAGGGATCCCCTATCCTCGGGTAGGTAGACTAGTCGGACATCTCTGCATCGTCCTGAATTACAGCTCTTTTTTGATTGATTTATTTGGGGGAGAGGGGGAAGTGATGTGAAAGAAGAAATTTGTGTCTTTGAGAGAATTTGTCCCTAAACGTGATGCATATGTTTTTTAATTCATTCAGCATTTACCGAGCACCTACTGCGTGCCAAGCATACGGTTGACATACTGGATTCTTCCCCTTAAGGAACTTACGTTCCTGTGCTCAGTATTCTGAAGTTCTTCCGCATGTGAGAGTTATATCCCCTGCTACTAAATAGCATGGGGCATTTGTCTTTATTTCTGACTCGAGTACGTTCCTCCAAAGACCCTCATGTGCGTACTGTAGGATCCTGGTGAATGTTCTTGGGAGTGCTTCACGTGGATCTTTCAAGTAAAAGCCTGCCCAGCCCAGGCAGTGAGCTGCTGATTTAAATGCAAGATCTGGAATGCGATTATATCTTTGTGGCACCGGATTTGCTGAGCTCAGAACTCCCTTGGGAATTGAGTCAGCCTTTTGGGTAACCAGCAGAGAATTGCCAGCCCACAGAGCCTCGGTGATGAAACAGGCTGTCACATTCTTCCTGTCTCCCTTGTCTGCCAGTCTGTGATTTGTTTGTTTGCTGAGCATGGGTGAGTTCCTAGTAGCTCACCTAAAATTGATGAGGGAACTCCACAGCTGGCCTTTGTTTCTAATGCCAGAGCCTGGTGCTGGAACGAGGTGGATTAGTGCATGGCCTTGTAACCATTCCCCTAAGACTTGCTCTTATTAATACAAGGCTGTGCTGTTCTGATTGTCTTGCGTCTTTTAAGCTTAACTCCCAAATCTATCTCAGGTGTGACACAGGAGGCGGTGAGCTGAGTCACACTGCAGTAAGTTTGGTTCAGTAGTTGAGTCTAGTGGCTGTGATTTGGCCTTCTAGCCATGAGGGTTCCTCACAAGGCCTGCCCCAAATCCTTTGTCTCTTCCTGTCCCCAGGTGAATCTAAAGACAGGCGTTCCTCCTGACAGCAATAATGAGACGTGCACTGCGGGCGCTGGTTCCCTTCTGGTGGAATTTGGGATTCTGAGCCGACTCCTGGGGGATTCTACATTTGAGTGGGTGGCCAGACGTGCTGTGAAAGCCCTTTGGAACCTTCGGAGCAATGATACGGGATTATTAGGTGTGGTGGCACCTTCTCAGGCCATTGGGATGGGGTACATCTGACCCCCTTTCCTTTCCTCTTTTCTGGGGCTCTCCCTGCTCTCCGCTCTTTCTGACTGTACCACTGAACCTGACAGTGGACACCTCAGAGAGAATGGCCCTGCGTGTCTGCCACGTCCACTTTCTCTGTGGGACTTTCTGCTTAGAGTGAGGCTGTAATGTTTGATGGGAAAGAATAATGCTTTTGCTGTTTGAGGGTTCCCTTCTGATTTGAATCCCTTGGCATGTTCCACTTGAAAATAATTGTTAATGGAAATGCTATAAAAAGAATTGCCTCTGAGGCAGATTATATTGCTTCAATATAAGGCTCTAAATATGGGTATTTGGAGTTACTGGTGGAGTGACTTTTTCCTTTAAAAAAGTCTAGGCATGTGGTAGTAGGTTGAAAGGCTAGATTAAACCTATATTAGGTGGGATTTTTTTTTCTCCTCTCTAGAATGTTTGGTCAGGATGTTATTAAAAAAATTATTCAACATTTCAAACCTGCAGAAGTAGGGAGAAAGTATACTGAATAATGAATCCCTGTGTACTCACCATTCATCTTCAATAATTACTAGTTTTTTACTTAACTCAAGATACTATTTTAAATTGTCTTACATGAGAAAAATTAAAAAGAAAATTTTTTTAATTTATTCATTCGCGAGAGAGCAAGAGCATGAGCAAGAGGGAGGGGCAGAGGGAGAGGGAGAAGCAGACTCCCTGTTGAGCAGGGAGCCCAATGTGGGGCTCCATCCTAGGACCCCGAGATCATGACCTGAACCGAAGGTAGACGCTTAACCAACTGAGCCACTCAGGTGCCCCAGAAAATTTTTTTTTTTGTCATTGAGCAGTACCTTGATTAGTTGACATAGAGCTATAGAGTATCATTGCTTTTTAAAAGTGATTTTTTTTTTTTAAGTAACCTCTATGCCCAATGTGGGGCTTGAACTCACAACCCTGAGATCAAGAGTTGCACATTCTACCAACTGAGAAGCCAGGCGCCCCACAATGTGATTTTTGGTTATTCCTTAAGTTTTTAAATGTATGTACATATTTGTTGCCCAAGTTGCCCAAATTTCCACTCCACCACCAAATGGTTTGCCTGTGTCACCACAAATTGTCACCTTTTAAGTTTCCCATCGACCCTTTGAGTCTGGCATGTGCAAGGTTTATATACCTTCAACTTAGAGTATGAGTAAGCCTTTTGATTGTGCCTCACACTCGGCAGTTCAGGTTTTTCCAGTTGTTTGTTTTCATAGCTACCGTCTTTAAAATCTACATGGAGTCCATTAACTAACTCTTCTAGTGTTGGACACTTGGATTATTTGTTTCTCCCACTTCCCCCGATTTACAGATAATATAAATCATACAGTTCATAATTCTTGATGAACAACACAATACTTTTTCTTAAAAAACATTTTTTTCATTAAGGAGAAGTTCCCAGGAATGGCATTACAAAGTCAAACGTCTGAACATTCCTTCGGCGTTTGAAGTGCACTGTTAATCTGGAAAGGCAAAATGACAAATTTACTTTTCTCTTGCCTCAAGTGTTTTCCCCAGTTTTGTTCCCAGTGTTTAAACACCGTGTATTGAGAAAGATTTCCTGGCTGTCTGCCGCTACTGGGACTGATAAAAATGTGAGGGCCAAACGTTCATTCCTCCTTTTCTGCCAAGGTTGAGGGTGCGGGTAGAACGTGGGGGCAGAGTTGAGGGCACCCTGGAGGAGGAGCTGTCCCCAGATGCCTGGGGTCCCACGGGCTTTGTTTGTTTTTGCAGGCAACGTGGTGAACATTCAGACGGGCCGCTGGGTTGGAAAGCAGAGCGGCTTGGGCGCTGGCCTGGACTCCTTCTATGAATACCTCTTGAAATCTTACATTCTCTTTGGAGAAAAGGAAGACCTTGAGATGTTTAACGCCGCGTACAGGAGTATTCAGAACTACTTAAGAAGAGGGTGTGTCTCCTCTCTTGCCCTGTAAAACAAGTAGGGTGTGTTCTCAGGCTGAATCCACAGTGTTCTGTGGTCTCTGCGTTCGACTTCCCACTTCCTAGCTGTGGGGCAGACATTTGGGGGTGAATAGCTCTAGAAGCCTTCTTTGTACTGCGGCACAGCAAATTACTGCAGCACTTAGTGGCTTAGGACAGCAAACCTTAGCTGTCACAGTATCTGAGGGTCAGGAAGCCAAGAGCCTCTGAGCGGACCCAAGGTCTCGCAAGGGTGTCACCAGGCTATTGGCAAGGGTCTCCAGCCGTGTCAAGGCTCGATCGGGGCCAGAGGACCCACTTCTTGGCTCACTCCTGTGGTGGTTGGCAGGCTTCAGTTGCCCACCACGTGGACCTCTTTGTACGCAGGTCATGACGGCTGGCTTCCCCCAGAGCAAGTGATCTGAAAGGGATAGAGAGAGAGGCCAAAAGTGTGCTTTTGTGACCTAAGTGTGGATAGGCAAACCAATGCTTTTGCTCGGTACTGCAGGTCCACAGACCGGCTGTGGTGCCGTGTCGGGGTGGGCCGTACGAGTCACGCCCTCTGTGACTGCCCCGAGTCAGGGATCTCTGGGGACCATGGTGGGGACTGGCTGCCACAAGGAGTGACATGTGCCTGTGTTTCACTGTGGCTTTAAAGACAGATAAAGCTGAAATACAGGACCATTACTGAGTTATTTCGGTTCTTTTACTTGCCAAAGAATTGTTTGGATTGGCCTTTATACCTAACAGGGGAAAGGACAATTACTACATTTTCCCCCTCTGTTGTTTAGAAGAGCATAATTGGCTACTACCCAGTTGTACAATCAGGAGGGCAGGAGAGAAGTGCCATTCAAAGCTATAGTGGCTTCTAACCCCAATGTCACCTCACTTCCTTAGGTCTTTCTTTGTATGCTTTGTATATTAGATATCTAATGCGGGTGATAGCTACTGAGTTTCTGCTTGTTGGGATTTTCTTGGACCCATTTCTATGTTAGCTGTTGTAAGAACCCCTTTTGTGAGTGCTGTGTTTAAGTAAGAGGCTGTTTGGCCAGGGTTCAGTCATTTTTGCTTTTTATTTTTTAATTTACTTTATTTTGTTTTTAAGATTTGTTTAGTGATTTGACAGAGTGAGAGCACAATCAGGGGGAGTGGCAGAGGGTGAGAGAGAAGCTAAGCAGGGAGAGCAGGGAGCCCAACACGGGGCTTGATCTTAGGACCCTGGGATTGTGACCTGAGCCGAAGGCAGATCCTTAACCGACTGAGCCACCCAGGCACCCCCATTTTTGCTTTTTAAAGTCCCAACCTAAATTGAGTAATAATCCCCAAGCATCTTGATATGTTCCTTCAGGCCCCTGGTGTAGGACCTTATTAAAAAAGAGACTTTTTTTTTTTAAATGTAGAAGTAACCAGGCTTTTCCACTTAGGTCAAATCCAGCAAAGACCCTGCTAGATACCGCATTACGTGGCAGTATTCATAAGCGGGAATGTCCAAGTGCTTTCGACAAAACAGTGAAATCCCTGATCAGTTACAACGGCTAAGTTCAGAACTTTTATTCTCTGTTACCTTATGCTAGAGTCTGGTGTCCACAGGTAGGGGCAGTTTATCTCCAGACGTTGAAAAGAATGAGTTAGGAGAAAATATTAAGGTTGATGCCATTGAAGTTAAACCAGCAGGGACTGCGGGAGGAATAGGGCTGCAGGGCTGTCAGCGATCTTTCTCCTCACCTCTGCCTGCTCTGCTTGACTCGTTAGTCGGGAAGCCTGTAACGAAGGAGAAGGAGACCCGCCACTCTATGTGAACGTGAACATGTTCAGTGGGCAGCTGATGAACACTTGGATCGACTCTCTGCAGGCCTTCTTCCCCGGATTGCAGGTATTCGGCAGCCGTGTTTGCCAAGAGAACACGGTCATTGCCAAAGGGTTCTGTGTTTCTCTTCTCTGCTATGATACCGGAGCATTCTCTGGCTCCTCTGGATTTGGGAGGTTAGCCACACAGTATGTCTTGATTATTCTCTTTGTGAGATCAGTCCTCCAGATCTTGAACAGAGCCAGACTAAGTAAGTGCAAAACCATGGCTGAAAGTAACTGTACATGATTTTTGGATCATCTGTCTCTTAACTGGTTATCCTTTGCTCCCAAGTACAGTTAACTTCTTGTCCTATGCAGTTCACACTGGTTTGGCATGGATGGTCCATTAGAGAGGGCATCCTTTTTTCTGGGTTGCTACTTTTGGGTTGGTTTTGTCTCCAGCCAGGTCAGATAAGAATGGGGGGACAGAGGGAGAGCCTTTGTGTCACATCTTGCCACTTGAGAAAAGTGTCTCCTTAGGTTCTGATAGGAGATGTAGAAGATGCCATCTGTCTCCATGCCTTTTACTACGCCATCTGGAAACGCTACGGGGCCCTCCCTGAGAGGTACAACTGGCAGCTCCAGGCCCCCGATGTGCTCTTCTACCCGCTGAGACCCGAGTTAGTGGAGTCTACGTATCTCCTCTACCAGGTACTGGATTCTGTGTTTAAATGCCAACAGGACTTGTAGCGGTTGGTGGTTATCAGACATGGGCTGATTGGTGTAGGACTGTGGTATTTCCTAGTGACTCCGATACAGAGGCCGCCTAACCATAGGCTTGTTGGTACTGAATGTGATTCCTGGTTCCACAGGACAGAGAAGTGTCTATGGTCACACAGAGTTCTTGAACCTAACCTTCTGCAAAGTGCATCCTGCCTGGACCATAGGCCTTTTCTCTCACATCCTTGAACTTGAAAGAATACTTAGTACTCTATGTTTTCCACATTTATTTGGACAAAGAACTCCTTTTTTTTTTTTTTTAAGATTTTATTTATTTATTTAACAGAGAGATCACAAGTAGGCAGAGAGGCAGGCAGAGAGAGAGGGAGAAGGTGAAGCAGGCTTCTTGCTGAACAGAGCCCAATCCTGGGACCCTGAGATCATGACCTGAGCGGAAGGCAGAGACTTTAACCCACTGAGCCAGCCACCCACGCGCCCTTAAAGAACTCTTTTTTGAGATAGGCTTCTGTCCTCATGCCCTGTGGAACCCTGGTCTGTGTAATCATTCTTCAGACCAAAGGAACTCTTTCTGGGTAAAGGAAATCATCTGGGATTCATCTGAATGTCTATTTTTGTTTAACGCTTAAAAAAAAAAGTTTAGTGTTCATTTTTCCATGGACTATAATGCCAGAGGGATTGTCACTTTAGCTGTGAAGCCTCCCCCGCTGTCTAAGGCAGATATTTATACCTCTGGGCGTGCCCTCCATCTATACCCACGGAGAGCCTGCATCCATTCACAAATACAGCCGCTTTCTGCAAAGCCGGCCTTCAGTGCGCCTCAGTGGACCTGCGACAGACGCCTGCAGGGGGCTGGCCCGCACAAGATGATGCTTATTGTTAGGCGTTCTCATAGGGTTAGTACTGTGGTTTCGATTTATTAAAGAAAAAATTAACGCTGAATCGTGCCATTTGCTTCTAGATGAAAAAGGGAGAAATCCTATGAAACTGGTCCTAGGCCTCACGTGTAAAGAGAGACCTCCTGAGTTTTAGATAACCTCTCGGAAGAGGGCACAGATAGCCCTCGAGTTTGTTTCTTTGAGCTGGGTGGAGCTCCGCGCTCCGGCTCCCCTGTCTGAGCCCTCCTCTTAAACTTAGGTCTGTTGCCTTTGCGTTTATACCTCTTCATATCTGTCACTTCTTTTCCTATTTTCAGCTTCTTCCTCCCACTGGCTGTTTTCTTAGAAGTGGGAGGAGCCTTGGCTTCCCGGCTCCGCCTTCGGAGGCCATGCCCCATGCTTTCTGAGCACGCAGCCCGCTACCCTCAGATGCAGGAGCAGGTGTTCGCCGCTGCAGGCGGGCACTAGGCGGGACTTCAAGATGACCCCCAGCTTCTTTTTTTTTAAAAGATTGATTGATTGATTCATTCATTCATTCATACATACATGCATACATACATACATACATACATACAGAGCGAGAGAGATCACAAGTAGGCAGAGAGGCAGGCAGAGAGGCAGGCAGAGAGAGGGGGGAAGCAGGCTCTCCACTGAGCAGAGAGCCTGATGCGGGGCTTGATCCTAGGACCCTGGGACCATGACCTGAGCGGAAGGCAGAGGCTTTAAGCCCCTGAGCCACCTAGGCACCCCGATGACCCCCAGCTTTTAAACTGTTTGTGGGGTACCGGTCTCGTCTTCTCACAGAAGTAGTGCCCTAGTGAAACCATGCAAGAGCATGTGACAGCAGAGTAAGCAACCCTAAGGACTGGGTTCATAGGGCAGTTGGAGAGCAAAGTGTGGGGGCCTCCTGTGTGAAAGTCTTCCTGTTTGTCTTCGCTTTTCCTCAAAAGGTTATAAGTGGAATGGGGGCAAAGTCCTACGTCCTTGGGCCTGCATCTGAAGTTTTTAGAGAGTTCTGAGGCAAGAAACGAGATTTGTTCTCACATGTGGTACCGTCAGTGAGGCATTATCTCATTTCTGATCTTGACGAGGATCAGGAGAGCCAGAGCGGGGTGTCGTTCTACCCCGGAGCGGATTGTCGCAGCTCTGGTTACGGTTAAACAGACGGTACAGGTGCTTTGACAGGAACCAACAGAACACCGTAGGTCTTTAACGTTTGTGACCCTTCAGGGTAACGTGAGCTGGGCGCTGTGCCTGCCTTTGGCCAGTGACTCACCTCCTCGGGAGATTCCTGCAGTCACCGTGATGTTTGTTGATGGCATGTTTTCCAGGCCCCTGCTGGATCACATTTTCTCATGTTCTCTCTAGGCAACCAAGAATCCCTTCTACCTCCATGTAGGAATGGATATTCTGCAGAGTCTGGAAAAGTACACAAAAGTCAAGTTAGTTTTCTAAGTTCCTTCCTTTTTCTTTTGGCCACTTTTGATTTATTTTCAGTTATTCCAGGGAGATAATCTATTTTGCACTTTAACTTATAGAACAGGTCATTAATGTTAATTCTGTAGGGAAATTGCTTACTTTTTGTGTAACAGGACTGGTCCATTATAGTGGGAATTGCTTTTTATTTTTTTTCACCTTTTTTTCTGTAAGGTTCCAGCAGACTGTGTATGTTCTTTTTGAGTAACTTATTTTTCCTAGTTGTACACATAATACATGTATTAAAAAGTTTAGGGAGTACAGGATATGGAGGTAGAGTATTATTGTAATCTCCGTGTGTAGATAACCACAAGCAACAGTCAACATTTAAGTACTTAGAATTATTTTCATGTATTTGTATATATAATATGTGTATATATGTATATGTTAAAAAAAAACCTATATTTCAATTTTGTGACCTGCTTTTTTCACCTAGCAGTGTATCTTAAGTATTTTCTTACAAAATAGTATTTTAGGATTTCCAATGATAAGTCAGTTCTACAGATATTGGGACAAAAAATTTCAGTCAGTCTTAAATTTATTGCCAGTCATTTTCTTGGTATTATGTTAAGTACTTGATAAATACCCTCCACCAGTGTTTCCTACTTTCCCCTATGGACTAATCTGATGATGTAGCAGCCAAACCACTTTTTCATAAATTTGTATATAATCTAGGCTGAAAAAGAATAGCTCTTAAACATAACCTAGTTTGTTTTTTCATATGGCATTTGATAATTTGGTTGATTTTTCTGTTAATAGACTATTTCTGCTTCTCAAATTAGTCAGCAGGTAGGAAGCAGCAGAGGCAGGACTAACTGGAAACTTGTTTTGTAGGTGTGGGTATGCGACGTTGCATCACGTCATAGACAAATCCAAAGAGGACCGGATGGAGAGCTTCTTTCTCAGTGAGACCTGTAAATACTTGTATCTGGTATGTGTGTTCGAAGGTTAACCCAAGAAACGTTTATTAGTGCTTGGTGCGTGCATTCATTTGGTCTCCATCTAGCTTGTATTCCCTGGGCACTGCTCCGTGCTGGGCATGTGCTGGCCCAGGGACACTGTGCTCTCAAACCAAGAGCGTAGTGCTGTCGTCTGCTGTGGTGTCTAACCTCGTGGGGGAGGCACTGACAAGTAAACAAACAAAGGAGGTTTGGATCACAACTGGTGTGAAGTCCTGGTCGCGGTTCCTAGAGGAACCTCGCACATGAACTGTGGTGGTCAAAGAGGGCGTCTCTGAGGAAAAGAGCAGTGTCTGCAGCTCCTGCATCTTCTTATGCTTGTGAGTTGGGCCAAACGCCAGCCTGTCGGGCTCTCTGTGCACACACACATTCTCCGGTGTGTGGAGAGAGAGAATCGCAGACCCTGGAGGAAACCGTGAAGGGATCATTCGTCAGCATTCGTTCTTCCCCTTCGGGGAGCTGCTGTCTACATGGAGACATCAGGTGACTTGCCTGGGTTTTCAGGGTGACTGCAGGGCAAAGCTGAAGCTTCAGTCCTGCTCCTGACTCCTTCTGCAGGGCTCTTTCCGCTCCCCTGCTCTGCAGCATGCACACACGATATCTGCGGCGTGTGCGCGCAGCTGCTCTCCTAGCTTCTCTCTGGCTGTACTCGGCAGGGCTGCGTATCACAGGATGCTTCCTCGAGGCACAGAGGGGCGGGCTTCGTGGTGGAAAAGCAGCGTGGAGGCTGAGATTCAAAGGGAGTAGAGCAGTAGTGACAGGCGGTGTTATTGAGGTCTCTGGTTCCCAGGCCCGGGGG
Organism: Procyon lotor; assembly: GCA_028646535.1. Classification (NCBI taxonomy): domain Eukaryota; kingdom Metazoa; phylum Chordata; class Mammalia; order Carnivora; family Procyonidae; genus Procyon; species Procyon lotor. The sequence continues at coordinate 37,989,668 of CM053603.1, forward strand.
ACCAGCTGGATCAGAATCCTCCTGGGGCCCTTGTTAAAATCATAGCTCTCTTGAATCACATCTTCAGAAATGGACTCAAGAATTTGTAATTCTGGCAAGTGGCTTGTACTTCTGTACAAAGCCAGGGTTTAGAATCACCAGTATAATCTGGTGTGACTTTTCATGGGAGACTGCAGGGGAGGCGTGCCCACAGGAAGATGGCTGGCCTGCCGTCAGATCCCCGTGGGGGGCTAGGCCCCCCTCTCAGTGCGTGCCTTGCTGGTGGTGGAGGGGGGCAGGCAGGTCACTGCAGGCTGTTAGGAGTCCTGTGTGCATCCCGTTCAGCAGCCCTTGGTGCCTGGGGTGTTTGCAGGGCGAATGCTAAAGTGAATGAAGGAGTCCTTCTAGGCTGTTCTAGAGGAAAAAACATAGGGTCTGGGGCCAGAAAGCATAGGCCTACCGCATTCTTCCCCTGTTATCTGTGGAAACACAGACAAGTTAGGCCGAGTCCGTTTTTCCTCATCTTTACAGTATTTCAGGTGACCATGAGGTTTCTTCCATCACTGAGATTTCTGTTCTAAATGTTCGCTCATTTAACATTTACTAGATACCTGCCTTCTCCCCCCGCTGACCTGTCCTGTATTCAGTTAGGTGTTCTTTTTGGACGCTCCTGCCACATTCCTCCTATTGAAGGAAAGCACTGCCCTCTGTTCTCTGAGCTTGGCCTGTGTTCTGACAGGAATCAGTGGGATCGTGGCATGGGTGTCTGCTCTGTGCCAGGCCCTAGGATGTGGAGAAGGATAAAGTATCTGCTTCCTCCCTTCCAGCATTTTCTCGTTTGGGGCCTATGTGTGTGAAGTGGGAGAAGTTCTAGAACTCTAGTGCCAGAACTCTCAGGAGCACATGGGGGTCATCCAGAGAGCTTTCATAGACTATGCAAATTTGGATCTTAGCCCTAGGATTTCTGAATCTTTAGGTCTGAGCAGGGTGGACTGGGATTTGGGGAAATTCAGGCATCTGGATTTAAACAGAACTGGTGATTCTGGTTTGCAACCACAGTTGGGAACCACCTTTTCACCCATTTGTCACTCAGTAGCCTGAGGACCCAGCAAATTCTACTCCTTGAGTAGTCTGGGACACACTCGACTGAGTTTGTTCCTAATTTGCTAGAATTACCTGTTGTATCTTTTTTATTTTCTTTTTTTCCCCCTTAATTTTATTTCCTTTCCTTTTTTTTTTTTCCTACTAGCTATTTGATGAGGAGAATCCAGTCCACAAATCTGGAACCAAATACATGTTTACAACTGAGGGGCACATTGTATCTGTAGATAAACATCTTCGGGAATCACCCTGGAAGGAATTCTTTTCTGAAGAGGGAGGGCAGGACCAAGAAGGGAAGTCTGTGCACAGGCCTAAGTCACCCGAGTTAAAAGTCATCAACTCCAGCTCCAACGTAAGTTGCTTTCTCCAGGAGTGGTTGGCATATGGAGGAGGAGAAAATAATACAAACTTGTCATCAAGAGTCCCTGCCAGAAAATGACGCTTAGACTGTGTCATTAGGGAAGAGTTTCACAAAAGACCATTGACGTGGATATCGTCAGGGTGTGGGGACCCACGGGAGCAGCACTGCTGCTCATCCTCGATGTAGGGGCTCATGGTTACAGGAACTTGGGTGGGGAGAGGTGTGCAGGAGTGCGGGGCTCCTGGCAGAAACCTTGTTCTGAGCTGGCTCCAGTGAGCTTGCAAGAAGGGAGCCAGCAGAGTAAACACTTGGCCATCCTTCTTCCTTCTCCTTTGTGGGAGCTTCTCATTGGCGATGCTCACCAGAAGTCAGGGGCCACGGGAACCTTTTGATATAATCTATTAAGTTGGACTCTGGGGCCAGAGAAAGATGGGGAAGGGCAGAGAATGGATCTGGACAGACAGATGGAAGAGATCCAGCCAGATCACCCACTAGCAGGAGAGGGAGAAAGAGGAGTCATCTGTCATTGTGATTTTTAATGAAATACTCTTGAAAGTGCAGAAGAACTCAGTTTCATTTAAAGTAGGGTTTCACTGAGCCTGCCTCAACCATCCTGATAATCACTGGGAAAGGTTTGGAAATGAGTCCTAGAGTTTGTGGTAGGAGTCCTAGGTAGTTGTATTGATTTGAGTTAAACAGGATAGTTTGGAAGTGAGGATGGGGAGGGTGACCCTGCATCAATTGACATATTAAATCAGGTTATCCCCCACCATGCATTGGATGGCGCCTCTCTGCTCAGTAAAGCCTCTGTTGTCAAGATTCCTACCACCTACTTCCAAACTGCCTTGGTTAGGGGACACCTCTTGGTCCCGGGCTGTGCCTCAGTACTTGGCCTTCAGTGTCCCATTGACAGTCTTCCCCACCAGTCTGTGAACTGCATTGACAGACCAGAGCAGAGATCGGTCCCCCAAATCTCCATCAGGCCATGCAGTGCAGACCAGGTGAACACAGCCTAATAGAGAGGGAAAGGGAAGGAGGAGAGTTAGGGGGAAAGAAGGAGGGAGAACAGTTGTGTATAACGCCTCCTCTAGCCCATTAACAGTATGTCAGAAAGGGAATTCAGGCTGACAATTATCCAGGCAATGGCTAGGATGGAGAAAAACATTAATGACAACAGAAAATCTCTAAGGGCAGAAATGAGAACCAGTATAGCCGATGTAAGAAGCGCTATCAGTGAGATCCAATCCAGTCTAAATAGTCTCACAGCTAGAGTTACGGAGACAGAGGATAGAATTAGTGATCTAGAGGATAAAATGGTAGAGAAGGGCAGGAGGAGGGCTGGAGCAAACTGCTCAGGAGTCATAAGAAGAGACTTAGGGAAATAAATGACACCATGAAATGTTCCAACGTCATTCTTTTTTTTTTTTTGAAGATTTTTCTTACTTATTTGAGGGGCGGGCAGAAGTGGGGGAAGGGCAGAAGCAGAGGGAGAGGTAGGCTCCCCACTGAGCAGGGAGCTGGACACGGGGCTCGATCCCAGACTCTGCCATCATGACCTGAGTCGAAGGCAGACGCCTCACTGCTTCACTGACTGAGCCACCCAGGTGCCCTGGCCAGCTGTGTTTTTAAAATTCTGGGTTTTAAAATTAAAAAAGAATTTTAAATTCTTTTTAAATTAAAATTTAAATTTTAATTTAAAATTTAAATTAAAATTTAAAACACAGCTCAGGTGTTTCTGAAATTCTGGGTGGATTCAGTTAAGGACCCAAGGGATGAGCTTTTCCTCCTGGTCACTCTGCCCTTGGGTGAATATCTTTTAGCCTCCCTGGGTCTCCATTTCTTCACCTGAAGTGAAGGTATTGAATGACATCAGTGGTCCTCAGCTGGGGGCGGTTTTCTCCTCAAAGAACATTGAACAGTGTGTGGAGGCAATCTTAGTTGTCATGACTAGGGGAGTGGGGGTGAGGGGACACCTAGTGGGAGAGACCAGGGTGCTGCTGAGCCTCCTGCAGTGCACAGGACGGCCCCACGTGTCCGCAGTGCCCAGGTGTAGAAACCAGTTTATTCTCTTAGCAAGTAATACTTGGATTTTTAATGCAGAGTTTACGTTTTCCCACTTGGTTTTTTTTCTTTCTAGTGCAATCGTGTTCCTGACGAGAGGAGATACTCGCTGCCCTTAAAGAGCATCTACATGCGGCAGATTGACCAGATGGTTGGCTTGATTTGATCTACTCTAGCTCCGTGTGGCCTCATCTGAAACTGGATGGAAACAGCCAAACCCGTGCTGTGCAGAGATCCAGTCTGAAGCGGAAGAGGATGGAAGTCGGGCCATCCGTGATGGTGTAGGAATTTCTGTCCAGCTCCTCACACACATCTAGCAGATTCTTGCATACATTAGTGTTTCTCTTCTGTTCAATAAAATGTCCTATTTTTCTCAAGGATAAAATTTGAAGAAGGTGCGTAGAAGTTGGCCTCCTAGGACATGCTGATTTTATAAGCACAGGATGGATGGGGCATCTTTGGAGCTTCATAGCTTCCCACTTTGGAATCCAACAAGTGTGTTCCTGTCTCCGGCGCTTGCCGTGACTGCAGTATTGCTACCTCTCTGTTAGAGGACTGTGAACGAAATTTCCGTGCCAAGGGCCTGGGGTTCATCCCTGTTCATTGCATTTTGTTATCTTTCTCTCTCATTAGATGATCGGCTTTCCCTCCACCCACGATTTTGGATCATGGGGGTGGAAATCATTCAGTTTTTCATTTGCACCCCACATAATCTTCACAGTGTTACAAGTTAATTGGTTATGAATAACTTATCTGAATTTCAAAAGACAATCTTTTAAGTTGTCAGAGTTAGATCTTTTGGACAGTGTATTACATTTAATTTGAACTTACCTGAGGAGCTCCCATAATTCCAGAACCAGGTGCCTTTTAGGGAGAGAAAAATACCTAAGAATGTCTGAGCTTCCATCTTTCTCATACTTAATAACCAAGGATTCTCAATTCTGACCGTGTTTGGGTTAGAATTTTGTTTTGTTTTTGTTTTCTGTGTCTAGTGCCAATTAGCTAAGTCAGGGAGAAAGAAATGATCAGATGACTCTCTGGCATCCCTGAGCCGTTTCTCTATACTACAGGCTTTAGCTTAGTGCCTTATAGGATTTTGGTTGGGGCCACTCCTTGTCACAGCTGCTGCTCTGATTTTAGCAGCCTTGTTTTGTGTTGTCATAGGGTGGGACCACAGTGAAAAAGGGGAAGGGATGAGTATTAGTAAGATTCTGGAAAATTCTTGGCCAGTCCTTGCCTTTCAGCCTGGTACTTTAAGCAAACCTACATTAGGAGGAAGTTGTGCTACACTGCCCTCTTTCTTTGTCGTTATGTTCTTAGCCAGAGCAGAGCATCTCTGTTTGAACTTGGGCTGAATGCTCCTACAGAGCAGAGGTGGATTTGAACCCTTAGCCTGGCTTCTGTGTAATGTCTGAGGTTGAAGTGAATCCTGGTACAAAGGGTAGTAGAGGTCTCTTAAGAACCTCCAACCTCACCTGTTATTGCTTGCACAACCTTCCTGGGCTCACCTGTCTCTCCTTGCACACTTCAAATGATTTCCTGTTCATCTTCTTAACCAGAAGTGTGGTCTGAGCCATTGTATACCAATCAAAGGGAGAAAGTTTTATTCCTTCTTGAAAATTTCAGTGTTACTGTTTTTGTTGTTTTGTTTTTTTTTTTAAACAGATAGAGAATTCAGTTCTTGGAGGGTTTTGAAAAAGGGATTTTCACCTCTGTCTTTTAAATATTTACTATGCAAATTGTTATAAAGTGAACAAAATTATATGTTTCTCTTTTACCTTTTCTCTTCATTTCAGAAGCATTCTCTTTATCGACCTTGTGTCATCTCCTGAACAGAACATTTTCTTTGAGAACACTGTATATTTTAGGTGTTCTCGTTGACTCGGTTAAATCAGAATGTTCCATTTGACATACCCATGTGCACACAGGCACAGCGTCCCCATACCCTTTCTCCAGACAAACCGAGTCGGGACTAAAATGTCCATTTTGGGGGATAAGGTACGTCAGGGAAGAAATTGGGTCCTCAGGGCAGCAGTTGTCTCTCTTGTGGCCCTGCTGGGTTCCCTCTCCAGCTTCTGGGACAACTTTGCTGTGTAGCATTCCAACACCATCTTCTCATCAGGGCCCTTAACGTGTCCCCCGCTCTGGCCTTCCTTCGCCCTCATGCTCAGAAATAGGGACCTGTGCCTCAGGGCCACTGACGCATGCCTGAGGCCACAGGCTGGCGTGAGCTGTGTTCCGTATGAAGTTTCAAACCCCCTTGACTTCTGGGCACTGACTTGTACCCATTGGTGGGACCAAGGGCGAGGGCGCTTCTGTGGACTAATCCTGGTGGCTGAGCTTCCGGACTTCCCAGTCTGAAGTTGGATGCTGCCCGTCATCTGTGGGGCTAGAGGCAGAATGCTGTCCGGTGCCAGTCATGAAACGAAGGTTCTTGGAGCCAAGTTGAAAGCTTGCTTGTTTTCTTTTTGGAAATTAGAATGTCCACCACTGTGCAGGGCTTTTGCTGCTTTCTTCTGTTCTGTGTTGCAGGATACCTGGTATGGAAGGGACGGGGAGGGGAGCGCCGAAGAGATTCCTGGGCTCCGTGCTTTGCCCCCAAACTGCCCTGACGGTGAACAGATGTCATCCTTTGGAACAGCTGTGAGCCTGCACTGTCCTCAAGTTCCCCTGTGTAGCTAGTGTCTGGAGTCTGGTTGACACAAGGAATACGGTTTTGCAAAACTCTTACAGAAAGCTGCCCTGTAGTTAGGCCCGGTGGTCTTCATCTCCTACCATGGAGTTCTCAGTCGGTACAGGGCGGGCTTTGCTGCTTTCGGTGATGTGACTCAGGAGGTCCTTTTCGAGAATAGTAGGGGACAGAGGGAGTGGTGGCTGGCTTCCAGCTGTGCTGGCCTTTGTGAGGAACCAGCTTCCAGCGTTAACATCTTTCCTACAGTTTGTTCTAGCTCTTCTACCTGAATTTAATCTGTGCCTCCCAATCCCAGGTTCCTTGTCCGGGATCGGGGAGCACGCACGTGTCACTAGCATTGTGTGTTTCTGCACCAGGGTGGTGTCTGCGCAGGTGAATTTTAGAGGAGGCTCTGTGTGCAATCCGAGGGCTTACATGTGGCTCCCCTTCCTTCCCTCCCCTCCCCCACCAAAGAAAAATACCCTCTTAGCCATTTCCTTAGCTCAGTTTATTGAATGATTGCAAACTGTAATCCTTTGCTTCAGATCTTGTGGACTGAACATGAGACATCTTTTTCTTCTCTCTGGAGGGCTCCAGAGGTCTTTCTTTTTGGACACTTTCAAATTTAATGCTGGTGAAAAGGTAGGGCTGAATGATTGCTCTTACCAGAGTACCTGAGCAGGGACTTTTGAAGAAAGTCTTGGTCTTGTCTTTTCCATTCCCAGACATCCAGCTCCTTCTCTAGTGCCTCTTCCCTGCAGGGCAGGGACCCTTGTGAAAGAGGGAAGGTGGGCTGGCTGGGCTATGTGTCCCCAGGTTTTGCAGGGCTCAGGGTTCTGTTCCTGCTGGAGTTTAGATGTGAACCCGGGAAAATGTACCTGTGGACCTTCCTGATTCATTACTCCCTTTCCCTCTTTCTGAGAGGCAAAGAAATAATATTTTTAAAAGGTATTTTGTTTTCGTTTTAAATAGCAAAACACAAGCTGCATTTTTATTTATTATGCACAAGAAAGGTAAATCTGTTTTTACAAAAAATCTGGAGTTGGAAACTCTGGGAAAACCTATTGAGATACACACATGCTTCTCTCTCTGTAATGTGCAATATGCTTTGCAACTATAGATGTTATTTTATGTTTAATCTGTAAATAAGAAATGTATTTAAATTAAGAGGGAGTTTTTTTGTAAAAGGACCAAATGTTCTTTTATAAATATACTAAGAAATATCTTGTTCTTTGAAATTTATTAGGATTTTTATGAGTAATTTTTATTAAAAGATTTTTTCTTTGAATTGTCATTTTGTTTCTCCTTTATAATACTCACATATATATTACATGCAGGACAAACAAGGGGGGAAACCCTTTAAAGGAAATTACAAAACTAGACAAATAAAAGCTTTATTTTGTGGGGGTTTTTTTCTTTTCTTTTCTGTTTTTTTTTTTTTTTTTTAACAACTGAGCCCTGAGTAATACTGCCCCATTTTTGTCCGTCACACCTTCCGTTGAGCTGTCCTTGCCATGTGGCTGAGAGTAATGATTTTCGTTCGTCCTGCCCCTCCCCGCCCCCGCGGCAGCCTCCTTTCTCCCAGGCACTGACTTGTTCATTCGCAATTCTTGTTGTCATTTATCTGAGTCTCTCTGGGTTCTGGAACCCATTCTCCGTTATCTTAAGCAAGGCGGTTCATTTTTCCTGACCCCTTGCAGGCTAAGTGGGATAACAGTGCATGGCGTCAGCATGGGGTGCCCTGGTCTGGGGGAGACAGGAGCCAGGAGGGTTTCAAGTGGGATGGCTTCCATCCCTACTGCTACCTGAGTCGTGATGGGGTCTGGAAGGAGATGGCTGAGTCTGCCCCTGTGACACCTTGGTGTCCCACCTTTGTGGTGAGGCAATTCTGATGGGGCTTTTAAAAAACTGAATTGCAGCAAGGAGAGGACAGGAGCCCTGGGATCGGAAGAACCTTGCTGGTTGTAAAGCACACTGGCCTGGGGCGCTGGGGTGGCTCAGTCGGTGAAGGGTCTGACCCTTGGTCTCAGCTCAGGTCTTAATCTCAGGGTGTGAGTTCAAGTCCCACATTGGGCTCCACACTGGGTGTGGAGCCGACTTGTAAAAAGCACACTACCCCTTTGTAAGGGTTGGTGGTGGTTGTGTCTATGAAGTCTCGTGGGTTTGTAACCCTCTTGACGAGGGACAACCCTTGACAACCCTCTTGTCAGGAAGACCTTGAGAGGGGGAGCACCAAGTGTCCTCGGTCAGCCATGGTGAGTGTCCTAGAGCATCCCGTCCAGACATCGCAGGGGAGCACGAGGACTGAGGGGGAACTCCGGACCCACACTGTGTGAGGTACTGTCCTAATTCCACGATGAGCCTCGCACCAAGTTATACAAGGTACACAATCTTGTGGGCCTCAGTTTCCCCATCTATTATATGGAATGATGACAGCAGCAGTCCATACACATAAGGTGGATAGAGTGGATTAAGATGCATACCGTGCTGAAAATGGCACCTGGTGCATAGTAGCCCTGTGTGTGCATTTCCTCTAATTAGGGTCAAGTTGCCTCTGATTCCCAGGACAAGCTGTAGGATTTTTACACCGACCCTGAGGAGGGATAAGAACTTGGACTGGCCCGAAGAGGCCTGGGCCGGAGCCCAGGCTGGTCCTTCTGGATCGGCAGCTTGGATCAGGGTCTCACATTGTTTCTGTTTGTAAAGCCAGATGTTAGCACCTTAAATCGCAGGGCTCTTGTGAGAGCAGAGTGAGCTACACTTTGTCAGAACCTGGAAGGTGCCAGCAGCTAATGGCTTCACCTCAAAATTTAATCAGGGAAATACACAGCTGTTCTTTCTTTCTATTTTTTTAAGTAGTATGTCACCTTTTTTGTTTTGTTTCATTTTTCATTTTTTTAAAAAATTTACATTCAATTAATTAACATAATATTAGTTTCAGAGAGAGAGGTCAGTGATTCATCAATCTTCTATAATACCCAGTGCTCATTACATCATGTGCCCACCTTAGTGCCCAGTTACCCCAGCCCCCCTCCCCCAGCAACCCTGTTTGTTTTCTGTGGTTAAGAGTCTCTTATGGCTTGTCTCCCTCTCTGGTTTCATCTTATTTTATTTTTTCCTCTCTTCCCCTATGATCCTCTGTTTTGTTTCTTAAATTCCACATATGAGTGAAATCATGTGATAATTGTCTTCTCTGATTGACTTAGTTTGCTTAGCATAATACCCTCTAGTTCCATCCACATTGTTGAAAATGGCAAATTTCATTTTTTTTTTTTTTTTTTTTTTTTGCAAATTTCATTTTTTGATGGCTTCATTATATTGTATATATACAATATGTTCCATTGTATATATACCACATCTTTATCAATGGACATCTGGGCTCTTTCCACACTTTGGCTCTTGTGGACATCGCTGCTATAAACATTCGGGTGCATGTACCCCTTCGGATTACTACATTTGTACCTTTGGGGTAAATATCTAGCAGTGCGATTGCTGGGTCATACAGTAGCTCTATTTTCAACTTTTTGAGGAACCTCCATACTGTTTTCCAGAGTGGCTGCACCATCTTGCATTCCCACCAGGAGAACAGTCTGCTGTTCTGTCCATCTTAGGATGTCAGAACATGAGGTGCAGGGTGGTTAGGAGTGAGGCCTGTGCCCCACACTCCCCAGCGAGCTGTGGGCAAGTGCCTGGCCCAGTTTGCTCCTCACTGACACATCACACATACAGGCCTCCAAATGCGTGTGTGTGTGCATGCACATGTGGCTTAAAGCCTACCGTATTCAAGCCTCACCAAGATCCTGGAAGGTCAGTTCTATTATTCCATTTCTACAGCTGAGAACCCTGGAAAGTAAGCACCTCTGCCCTGGGTCACAGCTGAACCACTCTGAATCCATGACCTCAAGTTCTCTTACGTACCAACATGAATAGTTGGACTCTAGTCCCGGGGTGGAGAGAAGGGGGTCTTTGCTGTAGGGAATACCCTGGGCCATTTCCAGAGGGATATTGCTCAATCCTTGGTCTGAGACCCCGGTGGCCGCTTGCACAGCGTGGGAGGTCGGAGGTCGGGACAGAGCAGCAAACCTGCTTCTGGATTCCTGGGACCCCAGCCTGAGGCACCTTGGCCTTCCCAACTTCTGAGATCCAAGACCTTCCGAAGCTGCACCTCATTTCACAAATCAGAATATTTTCTGTGCCAGGTTGGGGGCTGGTGGAAGAAGCAGTGAGCCTGCCCTCCCTCCAGCCAATAGAAAGCCGCTTTGCAAAAAAGGACTTGTAATTCAGTTATGAGAGTCATTTATCAAATAAGTATTCATTGTACCTATTATTTTTAAATTTAGAGGCACCTTACAGAAACTGAAATACTCAGAAAGTGATAGAAAATTAATACATTATATGTTAATAAAAATTAAAAAAAAGAAAATTAATATTGACTTTGACATATCTCTGATACTACGTTTCAAAAAGAAATGCCTTCATCTTGTCACCTCCATTAAATATATTTACATCAAGACCCTGGAGCTGTAGTCTTAACACAATTCGGAGGAAATAGTTACTGTGTAACCTAACTGGCTAAGCTGGTCCTTGTTTTCAAGCTCTTCAGCCCAAGCAGGCTTATTTGCTGACGGGAAAAGTCTGATTTCATTTTTCAGTCCCAATAAAGGTGGACATTAACACGAGAGCCTCACTCCATCCTAGCATGGGGTGAGGCGGCACAAAGTTTTGCTGTGTTTGCTACAGGAACGGAAGGAGGCATGTGAGCCTCTGATCCAAGCACTGTTGCCAACAAGCCGGGAAGGGAAGAGGCAATTTGTTTCCTGAGCAGAATTTCCCGCAGACCCTTTGGTGCTCCGGAGGTTGCTACACGCCAGGGTCGTGCACACAGAGTGGTGAGATTCTGGGTCCCTGAGATACAGGCCCTCCCTTCACATTGAGGAGGGATCATGGCGGCTGAGAACTGGCAGGTCACAGGTCAAGCCTCAAGCCAGACATTTTCGGTGAAAGGACACGTGTACTTTTATGTTGTGTATGGTAAGGATTTGGAAATTCCTTTAAAGACAGTGGTTGTCAGACTTTAAAGGTCCTTGGAGTCACTTGGAGTGTTTGTAGAAACACAAATTGCTGGGCTCCATCCTAGGGCTTCTGACTTAGTAGGTCTGGGGCAGAGGCTGAGGATCTGCATTGCTAACCAGTTCCTGGGTGAGCCTGACGTTTTTTTCTAGAGCATGTTTTTTTTTTTTAAAGTTAAATTCAACACTGAAAAAATAAAATTAAATTAAAAAAAACCTTAAATTCAATTAACATATAGTGTATTATTAGTTTCAGAGTTAGAGTTCGGTGATTCATCAGTCTTATATAACAGCCAGTGCTCATTACCTCGTGTGCCCTCCTTAATCCCCATCACCCAGTTACCTCTCTCCCCTTCAGAAACTCTCAGTTCGTTCCCTATGATTAAGAGTCTCTTATGGTTTGACTCCCTCTCTGATTTTGTCTTGTTTTATTTTTCCTTCCCATCCCCTATGATCCTCTGTATTGTTTCTCAAATCCCTCGTATCAGTGAGATCATATGATAATTGTCTTTCTCTGATTGACTTATTTTGTTTAGCATAAGACCCTCTAGTTCCATCCATGTTGTTGCAAATGGCAAGATTTTGGCAAGGATGTGGAGAAAGGGGAACACTCTTAAACTGTTGGTGGGAAGGCAAGCTGGTGCATCCACTCTGGAAAACAGTGTGGAGGTTCCTCAAAAAGTTGAAAACAGAGCTACCGTATGACCTAGCAATTGCACTACTGGGTATTTACCCCAAGGATAAAGGATACAAGTGTGTGATCCAAAGGGGCACCCCCCCCCAAATGTTTATAGCAATAATGTCCACAAGAGCCAAAGTGTGGAAAGAGCCCAGATGTCCATTGACAGATGAATAGATGAAGAAGAGGTGGTGTATATATATACTATTCAACCATCAAAAATCAGTGAGCCTAATTGCTGCCAATCTGGGGACCACAGTTTGAGAATCCTGCTTAAAGCGTTCCCCTTGGAACATCTTTCAGCATAAAGGACGCTCTTAACTTTTCCATGTTTTGTAGGGGGTGATCTGGGTTTTGGAGGGATGTCTTTCATGAAAAATAATATAAAATTATGAACACAAGATTAGAAATGCAAAAGTAAATATGTACGTAGGATGAGGAAAAAAATCACAACAAATCACAAATATTAAAAAGCTGACAAATACCAAAAAAGCACACATTCCATAAAAATTATAATGGTTTAATGAAAATTACCTGGCTTACCTCTTTTCCTACACTTTTTGCTTGCATAGGCTTTGATTAGTCTTTATATTTATACTTATATGAATCTGTATACATTTTGTGCCTCACATTTGTATGCCCCTTCCCTGACATAAACACTTAACCCTCTGGTTACAGAACCTCAGCTTCCTGGTGGTGAGAGCAAAGAAAGTAGTTGGGTTTTTGGCCTCTCATTGTCTAGCCACACTAAACCTACTTCTTCAGAAGACAAGTGGTTCTGAGCCTAAAGAGTTTATGGAGAGTTGGAGAGGGGACATTCCACTATATTGTTGATTACTTTTTTTTAAAAACTAAGATCACTATAGCTCGCATCGAATTCTTAAATTTAAAGGCTGGGACTAAGTTAGGGTGGGAGTTTTAGTCATTACTTCCATTTTGCACACAAGGAAACAGATTCAGAGAAGTGTAGCATCAGCCAGGGTCACTCAGCCAGTAAGTGGTAGAGTCAGAATTGGAACCCAGGACTTGAACATCTGGCTGCAGCCCCTAAATCATATCAGTATCATATAGGCTCCATGGGGGCAGTTTTTTTTTGACTCTCTGTAAGTTGATTAGCATTGAACATTGGTTCGTAGCCTTTTTAAAGAGCTTATACAATTCTTTGAATAAACTATTATGTAGTGGCTTAACTTATAAAGCAGATGGAAAAACAAACAAAGAAAAACCACTGCTGCAAACTTGTAGCTCCAGTTAAGTATGAGAGAGAATGGGGACCCTGAACCCTCCCACCTTCACCACCCAGCTCTGCTTTACAAGAACCAAGGGTCCCCAAGAAACACAGAGGTAGCCACTCACTCTGCTTCCTTCACTTTTTTTTATTTTTCAGGTTTTTTTTTTTATTTTTTTTTTTTATTTTTCAGGGTTTTTTTTTTCCAGTTTTTTTTTTTTTTCTTTCAGTTTTTAATATGGTCTGTGGTCTTCCACAAAAAATGGCCTCAGCCTCAACCAGCAGTCTTGGTTGCCTGTCTTTTCTTAGTAGGAGGATCTTCTCAAGTTCAAAGGCATGATTTAAATGACCCAAACAGTTGCCTCAGCAGTGGATAAGCATGGATTTAGGGGAAGGGGCAAAGGAAAAGGGGGAGCTACAAACCCATGTGCTTCTGCCACTTAGGTGCCCAAGGAGAAATGTCTTCTTTTTAATTTACAGGAAAGCAGTGATTCTGTTAGAAATAAATGAACTCAGGAAGGGGGAGGAGCAAGATGGCGGAGGAGTAGGGGATCTAGATCTCAAACCATTCTGAGCACCTACAAACTTGCCAGGAGATGGAAGAAAAGAATAGCGGCAATTCTATGAATGGAAAAGCGACCACTTTCTGGAAGGTAGGATGTGGGGAGAAGTGAATCTGAGGCGATATTTGAGAAGCTGGACCGTGGGGGGAGGGAACCTCCACGGCCGGCTCTGGGTAAGTGATAGAGAAGCAGAGCACAAAATCAGAACTTTCAGAAGTCTGCTCTGCTGAGGGACATCGCTCCAGTGGCTAAGTGGGTGGGTGGGGGTCGGGGGAGTGGAGCCCTCGCGGGGACAGTGTGGTCTCAGGACCCTCAGAGTCACACAAAGAGCGGGGGTGTCTGAGTGCGTGCGGCAGAGCTCCCAGGTATCAGAGCCGGGAAGCCAGCTCGAGAGTCAGAGCCGAGGAGGGGGCTTTCAGCTTGGGGGTTTGCCATAAACAGTGATCTTCGAGCAGGAACCCAAAAAGTGGCAGATCTGGGGACATTCCCCTTACTCCCTGGGAGGAGAGGCATGGGAATGAGCTGTAGGAATCTGCTGGGTTTGGAGACTCCAAACGGGGCTGTGTGCCAGAGACTGAAATACTAGGTCACAGGCCGTGTGAGCTCAGAGTGTGGCTGGAGACCAGTGAGACAGGAGGGATTGACTGCTTTTCTCTGAGAATGTACTGAAGAGGGGGCCCTGAGCTCTCAGCTCCTCCAGGCCGGAGACTGGGAGGCCACCATTTTCATTCTCGTCCTCCAAAGCTGTACGGAAAATGTTCAGGGAACAAAAGCTTCCCAGAGAAATTTTACCAAACATTTAAAGAATGTTTGTTTAAAAACTGTTCCAAAAAATAGAAATGGAAGGAAAACTTATATACTCACTTTATGAGGCCAGCATTACCTTGATCCTAAAACCAGACAAAGACCCCATCAAAAAGAAGAATTACAGACCAATATCCCTGATGAATATGGATACAAATATTCTTACTAAAATGCTAGCCAATAGGATCCAATAGTATATTAAAAGATTATTCACCACGACGAAGTAGGATTTATTCCTGAGCTGCAAGGTTGGTTCAACATCTGCAAATCAATCAATGTGATACAGTACACTAATAAAAGAAAGAATAAGAACCATATGATGATCTCTATAGATGCAAAAAAAGTGTTTGACAAAGTACAGCATCCTTTCTTGATCAAAACTCTTCACAGTGTAGGGACAGAGGGTACATGCCTCAATATCATAAAAGCCATCTATGAAAAACCCACAGCAAATATCATTCACAATGGGGAAAAAACAGAGCATTTCCCCTAAGGTCAGGAACACGGCAGGGATGCCCACTATCACCACTGCTATTCAACATAGTACTGGAAGTCCTAGCTTCAGCAGTCAGACAACCAAAAGAAATAAAAAGCATCTGAATAGGCAAAGAAGAAGTCAAACTCTCACTTTTTGCAGATGATACAATACTTTATGTGGAAAACCAATAGACTCCACTCCAAAACTGCTAGAACTCATACAGGAATTCAGTAAAGTGTCAGGATATAAAATCAATGCACAGAAATCAGTTGCATTTCTATACACGAACAACAAGAAAGAAGAAAGAGAAATTAAGGAGTTGATTCCATTTATAGTTGCACCCCAAACCGTAAGATACCTAGGAATAAACCTAGCCAAAGAGGCGAAGAATCTGTATTCAGAAAACCATAGAATGGTCATGAAAGAAGTTGAGGAAGACACAAAGAAATGGAAAAACATTCCATGCTCATGGGTTGGAAGAACAATACTGTGAAAATGTCTATGCTAAAATGTCTACACATTTAATGCAATCCCTATCAAAATACCAACAACTTTTTTTCAAAGAAATGGATCAAATAATCCTAAAATTTGTATGGAACCAGAAAAGACTCCAAATAGCCAGAGGAATGTTGGAAAAGAAAACCAAAGCTGGTGGCATCACAATTCTGGACTTCAAGCTCTATTACAAAGTTGTGATCATCAAGACAGTATGGTAGTGGCACAAAAATAGACACATAGATCAATGGAACAGAATAGGGAGCCCAGAAATGGACCCTCAACTCTATGGTCAACTAATTTTTGACAAGGCAGGAAAGAATATCCAGTGGAAAAAGACAATCTCTTCAACAAAGAGTGCTGGGAAAACTGGACAGCCACATGCAGAAGAATGAGACTGGACCATTTCCTTACACCACACACAAAAATAAACTCAAAATGGATGAAAGACCTCAATGTGAGACAGGAATCCATCAAAATTCTTGAGGAGAACACAAGCAGCAACCTCTTTGACCTGAGCTGCAGCAACTTCTTCCTAGAAGCATCTTCAAAAGCAAGGGAAGCAAGGGCAAAATGAACTATTGGGACTTCATCAAGGTAAAAAGCTTTTGCACAGCAAAGAAAATGTCAACAAAACCAAAAGACAACTGACAGAATGGGAGAAGATATTCACAAATGATATATCAGATCAAGGGCTAGTATCCAAAATCTATAAAGAACTTCTCAAACTCAACACCCAAAGAACAAATAATTCAATCAAGAAATCAGAAGACACGAACACATTTCTGCAAAAAAGACATCCAAATGGCCAACAGACACATGAAAAAGTGCTCAACATCACTCAGCATCAGGGAAATACAAATCTAAACCCCAGAGAGATACCACCTCATATCAATCAGAATGGCTAAAATTAACAAGTCAGGAAATGACAAGTGTTGGCAAGGATGAACAGAAAAAGGAACCTTCTTACACTGTTGGTGGGAATGCAAGCTGGTGCAGTCACTCCAGAAAACAGTATGGAGGTTCCTCAAAAAGTTGAAAATAGAGCTACCCTATGACCCAGCAATTGCACTACTGGATATTTACCCCAAAGATACAAATGTAGTGATCCCAATGTTTATAGCAGCAATGTCCACAATACCCAAACTATGGAAAGAACTTAGATGTCCCCCGACAGATGAATGGATAAGGAAGATGTGGTGTATATATATATATATATATATATATATATATATACACAATGGAATATTAAGTAGCCATCACAAAAACAAAAATCTTGCCATTTACAATGATGTGGATGGAACTGGAGGGTATTATGCTAAGTGATATAAGTCCATGAGAGAAAGACAATTATCATATGATCTCACTGATATGAGGAATTTGAGAAACAAGACAGAGGATTGTAGCGGAAGAGAGGGAAAAGTGAAAGAAGAAGAAACCAGAGAAGGAGACAAAGCATAAGAGACTTTCAATCTCAGGAAACGAACTGAGGGTTGCTGGAGGGGAGGGGGTGGGAGGGATGGGGTGGCTGGTGATGGACATTGGGGAGGGTATGTGCTATGGTGAGCGCTGTGAATTATATAAAACTGATGAATCACAGACCTGTACCCCTGAAACAAATAATACAGTAAAGGTTAAAAAAAAAAAAAGATAAATGAATTCAAGACTTAGCTATGTTTTGGGGCACCTGGGTGGCTCAGTGGGTTAAAGCTTCTGCATTCAGCTCAAGTCATGATCTCAGGGTCCTGGGATCGAGCCCCGCATTGGGCTCTCCGCTTGGCGGGGAGCCTGCTTTCTCCCCTCTCTCTGCCTGCCTCTGCCTACTTGTGATCTCTCTCTCTGTCAAATAACAAATTAAAAAAAATTTTTTTTAAAGATTTAGCTACGTTTCAGTGAACTGCAACGCAAAATTCTTGCACACCCAGGGGTTTGGCAGAGATTAATGATACCAGGTACTGGTAAGGATGTTAGAGATGGGGACCCTGCCACACTGCTTGTGGAATGCAAACTTATGCGTCCACTTGGGGGAGGGGCTTGGTGTTACCCATCAAAATTGTTTGGAACATGCTCTGTGGTCCAGCTTCGGGTGGTGCCAGGCTGTGTACCACATCATGTGGGGCTGCCATGGACTTGTGCGATGGGGTGGCCCTGGCAAGTTCATGCCTAAAGAAGTCATCTTTAACAAGAGTCAGCATACTGTTGGACCACTGTCCAAATCTGATCTGCCACCTGTTTTTGTTTGGTTTTGTATTGTTAAATAATGTTTTATTGGAGTACATTCTTGCTCATTTGTTTACACATGGTCACATTTGCTTTTCCTCTACAATGACAAAGTTAAATAGTTGGGAGAGAGCATGTGGGTCACAAAACCCCAAATAGTCACTGTTTGACAATCAGGAAATGTTTGTGGGCATGTAGTCTAGAGGATTCCTTGCATGTGAGAACCTGGTGACACTTAGTGAGATGGTTCGTGGCAGCATGATTTGCCAAAGCAAAAAACTGAGACACTACCCAAATGTCCATCAAAAGTAGTGATTTGTACTGTGGAATATTATAGAGCAGAGAGACAAGGGAAAATTGCCCATTTACACACAGGTCAAAAGCAACCAAAACTGAATTTACTGCTTAGGTGTGTAAACACGTGTGGAAAATTATAAAGAAAACCAAGGACATGATTATTGTAGAAGTTTGCAGGGGGGCTATGTATGCCTGGAGTGTGATGAGGACACAGTGGTGTTGAGGCACACAGGGCCGCTGGCCGTGTCCATTTCTTTCTTGGGTTCTTTGTTAGCTGTCTGACTATTTTATTTTTATTCTTTATATGGTCCCCATGTTTTAGATGCTCTTCAGTGTGTCTGTCAAATTTCATAATACATGAATTTTAAAATTGGAGGTGAAACTGGTCTCCCGAATTGCGAAAAGTCATAATTCAGTTTGTTCTGGTACAATGGGAAAACTGGCAAAATGTTGGGCAAAATAGGAAAAATAAAATCACATGCATCATCTAGTGGAGAAATCTTTTTTTGGAAAAGATTTTATTTATTTATTTGAGAGAGAGAGAGATCACAAGTAGGCAGAGAACAAGGCGGGGGGGGGGGGGGGGGGGGGGGGGGGGGGGGGGGAAGCAGGCTCCCTGCTGAGCAGAGCCCAGGACCCTGAGATCCTGACCTGAGCCTAAGGCATAGGCTTTAACCCACTAAGCCACCTAGGCGCCCTCTAGTGGAGAAATCTACCAAGGATTTTTGGGTGCCCTCAATCCTTTTAGTTTGGTTCCATCTACGCTAGCCTTAGTCTTTCTTTTCCTTCTGGGGACACCAACCTAGACAAGGGCTTGTCAGTGGGTTGGAGACCATTCTTGAATAGGAGTCTAGGAGGGAAGGTCTTTAAGTTGCATGCATGTGCCACCCCCCGCCCTTGGCTTTCAAAACCATTCACTTTGAACTTGGGCCTTTTCCCTCCAGCAGGCTTCAAACAATCCTGTGCCGTTCCAGCTGGACAAATTGTTGTAGGTGTCATCGCTTCCACAAGAGGCCACTCTTGCTTCACTTTTTCTAAGGCTGCTTTTAAAAAAATACACTTTTAACAACCAGTGGTACAGAAAGAAAACGGTGTTGGCTTGTTTTAAACTCAGCATGCAAAAAGGTAATTTCATGGTCTTTTGGAATCTTATATTGAACTCTTGGTGTGTGCTGCTAATTGAAACATGAGTAATAGTGACGATGACAATGATGGCATCAGGTGTCTCCATGAGGTCTTCCTCCGGAGAGAGCAAACTCTTTCATATGGATTATTCAGTGAAGACTTGCAATGCCATGGGTCCTGGGGTCTCGGTTTCCAAGAGGGAGACTGGATCAATATCACAACCTGCCCTGTTAGATGGTGCTATTTCAGAACAGGGGGTGGGTAAGAAAATGGGAAGTGTAAACCTCCTATTTGGAAGTGTACCAGACTCCCTCAGCATTGGGTGGGTGGTTTAATTTTCATCCTGTGAGGTTGCTTATGGCTTGCTGTGAATTTGGGTAGGTACACAGTTCTAGATATAGCTTGGGAGGGTGTCTCTCGGCACCCACAGGGCGTGGCACAACAGGGATGGGTTTCATAAAATTTGCAAATGCCTCTCATCTAGGCTGCTTCCTTCTGTGGCCTAAGGACTCCTGCCACCCAGTAGCTGCCTGCCAGGTGGGGAATACAGTTGGTGGGAAAGCTCCTTCTCACAATGTGGTTTCTAAAACAGCAGCAGCAGCCCGTGGGGACTTGTTAGAAATGCAAACTCACACGCTCTACTGGAGACTTAAACTTAGGGTGGGGCGAATTTGGCAATTTGCTTTCACAAGGATTGTGGATTTCGAATCGCCGGCGACCTTCCGTGAGGGCCTGTTGGTCTTCTTCCCAACCAGATGGAACAGATTCCAGAATCTATCCACTTCCTGCCATTCTTGGGCTGGTCGAGTTGGGGATGAGGGTTGTTCTCTACTTTCTTTGCTTTTTTTTTTTTTTCTTTTAAAGATTTTACTTATTTATCTGACAGAGAGAGAGAGATCACAAGTAGGCAGAGAGGCAGAGAGAGAGGGGAAAGCAGGCTCCCTGCTGAACAGAGAGCCCTATGCAGGGCTCTATCCCAGGACCCCGAGACCACGACCTGAGCCCAGGCAGAGGCTTTAACCCACTGAGCCACCCAGGCGCCCCTGTTCTCTACTTTCTTGAGTCTGCAGGTGCTGAGCATGTATGAGGGGCCTACTGAGGGTGCTGATCATTCCACCCCCACGTCCCCAACATGCCTTATCACCTAAACCATGTTATTTCTAGTTGAGAGGCAGGTTTGGTGTTTCTGATTCATTCATCCCTTTTATTGAACAAACAAGCAGCAGCTGTTAGGTGCCGTGAACTCTTCTGGGTGCTAGGGTGTAGTGATAGGACTGTGCTTTACCAGAAATCAGTCAATTTATGCTATCAAGTCAGAGCATGGCAAGAGCATGAGGGCAGAGCAGGGAGAAAGGCTAGCGTGCTCGGTGAGGGAGGGGTCAGGGGAGGGATGTGGGCCATTCTTTTTTTCTTGGATGATACAGAAGACTATATTTTGTCCATTAATCCTTGTTCTTGGAGAGCACCTTGATCTTCACGCGTTGGGTTCGAAAGGTTTCACTCTCCTTCCTCACAGTGTTGGGGGCGGGCACATGACCCAGGCCCAGCCAATCAGCATTCATCTCCCTGCCCCCCAAACAGAGGCTTGGGCGCTGAGCTCTTAGGTAGAGCTGCAGGCAGGAGAGAGCCCTGATCGCATTGTTTGAACCCCTAAATCCAGCCATGCCCGAAGCCTTTCCTCCTGGACTTTTTAGCTTGGTGCACCATTGCTTTCCTTTTTTGGCTGGAGGCTGCTTCACTCTGTTGAAAGCCAAAGGGTTTTATATGAAACTCAAGGAACATGAGTGAGTTCAAGCCCCAACTCTGCCCCTTTCAGACCGAGTCTTCGCCTCTTCTGTTAAAAGTGCTGAAGCTTCCTCAGGGAGAGAGAACCTGCAAGGGAGGTGTTCACTAAGGGGTGGCTGGACTGTAGAGAAAAACCAGCCTCGAGCTGATTTCTTTTGACCTTAGCTTAATGATGTTCATATTTCGTGTTTCAGGACTCTGTGACTGAATTCCCAATGACGGGGTGAGTGGCTGTTCTATTTTTCATCTTTATTCTGACAGTCCAGATGGTACAGTGCTCTTGCTCCTTGTCTTTCCCTTTCTCCTCACTCAGAGGCGCACAAGTATGGCAGGAGAGACATTTTTCCTTTTCTCAATGAAATATAATTACATTGAATTCATGGCATTGATGATATTCATTGTCTCAAATTACACTGTTTCCTGGTCTTGGCTGGAGCTATATAATAAAGTACTGATAAGGATTTTCCTTTTCTAACCCAAATTGTATGCAGATAGATGAACACCTTCTGAGGGCAACACTTTCTTTTTTTCTTTTTCAGAATTACTGAAAAATCAGTCATTTTGAGGCTAATTTCCATTGCATGTGTTTTTTTTTTACACACCCATCAGTTTCAAAATAGATTTCAAAGAGGAAAAAAGTGAAATGCTCTCAGCTCAGACATCCAAATGATTTGGTTTTAATGATATGCATAACAAGGATGGGGGTGAAGGCTGGCAGCGCACAAAGGTGCTCCCCGCTGAGGGAAGCAGGAAGCACTTCCCCAGTCTAGAATAGCCCCACCAGCTCACAGCACGCACAGCCTGGGAAGGGCGTGGGGATTTTGGAAAAACAATGACATAAATAATGTAAATCTTTATCCATAAAAATTGCAAGTTTTTTTTTTTCCTTTGCTTCTAAGAACCATTTTTGCCCTGTTGGTGATATTGTCTCCCTTAAGGTTGCACGATGTAGTGCTTACTCTGTGCATCAGGCTCCTTCTGAGTGCTTACTTACATTAACTCAGTTCTCACAGTGACCCTATCCATTTTGGAGTTGGGGCGCTGTGGCACAGAAGAGTGCCTAACTCCACAGGACTAGTAGGTGTTTGTTTCAAGTCCCAACTACAAAGATTGATGTGAAAATGTTGGGGTTTGGGAGCGAGTGGTCAAGAAAGAATTCTTGAGACATCTTCCATGCAAAAAGGTGGTTTTATTAAAGCACCGGGACAGGACTGGTGGGCAGAACGAGCTGCACTGGGGTTGTGAGGGGTGACTGATTATATACTGTCAAGTTGAGAGGAGGTTAGGGATAGCATAAGTCTCTAAGGAAGCAAGGTTTCCAGTACCTTGAGGGGCTAGCTGTTGTTAGGAAAATGTCATTATTACTGCCTCTAAACCCTTAGTCATGAGACCCTTTAGGTGTATATCCGTGGGCCATATGCTTGGAGGATGATTGCCAATATGTATCTTAGGGGGTAGAGATAAAGGAAGTTTCCAAAGGAATTTATGTTAAATTTCCAAAAGAAATTCTGTTAAAGGAGACTGGCAGGATCCCGGAGGTCAGGCTAATGTTAAGCTAAGGTTGCCTTTGCCCTTAGCAAATAGTAACATTGAGGCAATTGAGTTCCTAGAGGAAGGTCACTCTGTCTGTTTCAAGGACTTGTCAATGGGCTGTAGGTTGTAAAGAAATTTAATTTTTTTTCTTTTGCTTTTGTTCTCCACATCAAGATTAAGGGAACAGTGTCCATGCAAGATTTGCCTCACTTCTGACACCAAATATAAGGAGTTTTTGGCAACTATAAAGTTAAAGGAAGGAGTTCCCTTCCCAAACCATCCTCGGGCTTGGTAATTAGCTTGAAGGATTCAGAGAACTCACTGCAAGCTAGTATACTCATGTTACAATTTATTACAGCAAAAGGATACTGTATCCTTTGGTGAATCAGCCCAAAGAAGAGAAGCGTAGGACACAGTCTGGAGAGGCTTCAGATGGGAAGTATCTCTTGTCCTTAGGGTTGCCAACCAGGCAATGTTTACCTAAACTTTGGTGTCCAGTCTGTAGTGGGGCCTCCTAATGGGCATGATTGGTTGATTAATTAATTGCTCTTGTGGTTCGACTCAGTCTCCAGGTCAGCTGATGCAGCTTGACCAAAGCCTCCACTCTAAATCACATGGTTTATTTCTCTAGGCATGGTCACCTCTCATGACTATCAGGAATGGCCAGCCCCCCTCCAAGATCCAATATGGCAAGTCCCTACCCTCCACGAAGACACTCCTATCAGCTGCAATGTGGATTACCTTCCAGAAGCTGAGGACAAAGTCCAGGGCTCTCTTAGGGTAAAGCCAAATTGTTTACTGCATCATGGTGGGGCTGAGATTTGAAGATAACTTGGATCCTTGTAGGAGAGAAAGGGCCCATTATTTGAGTGTTATAATCAGGAGAACACCACCATGAGGAGACAGGCATATTCCCACTGCACAGAAACTGAGTAAATTGAGTGTGGGAAGCTTCCCCAAATCTAGGTTCTAATACCTGGAACCTGTGAACGTTACCTTATACGGCAGAGTGGACTCTGCAGATGTGATTAAGTTGGGGATCTTGAAGGGGGGGGAGTATCCTGGATTGTCCGGGTCATTCCTGAGTATTCTCGCCAGTGTTCATATGAGAGGGTGGTGGAGGGTGTTTTGGCTCAGAAGGAGGAGGTGATATGAGCAGAGATAAGAGTGAGGAGCTTTGAAGCGGGAGGAAGGGGCCACGAGGTTCCTCCAGAGGAACCCGTTCTGCCTACACCTTGATGTGAGCTCCGTGTAACTGATTCTGGACTGTGGCCTCCAGAATGGTAGGAGAATATATGTGTTGCGTTAAGCTGCCCTGTTGGTGGGGATTTGTTACAGCAGCCATAGGAAACGAATACACTGAGACGGGGGAGTTGAATGTTTGCTTAAGGCTCTAGGGGCCAGTAGGAAGCTGTTCCCGAGTTTTAACACAGGCTTCCCTGACTCCAAAGCCTGTTCTCACTTCTATAGTCCAGAGAAGGCTTGTTCAAGGCATGTAGTGTTGGTGCTACGCTCCTGTGTTGAGACTGAGTATTGCTAATTGATTATGCTTCTCTCTTACTGATCTGGGGGTGAGGAGCGGAACCCTTATCCACACGATGCTTTTGGTGACCACTGGTGCAAAGATGGCCTGGGATCAATACCTTAACCTAGCTGCTTGAGACTCTGATGGGGAACATCAGCCACATTCTCCATATTCTCTTCCTGTTTTTTTGAAGGAAAAAAGCTTGTAACACCGACTCAGAAACATCAGCCACATTCTCCATATTCTCTTCCTTTTTTTTTTTGAAGGAAAAAAGCTTGTAACACCGACTCAAACACAGCAAATACTCCTTACAGGGCCACTGTTTTTATTTCCTCCATCCCAAACCCTGTTGCTTGGATATTTGGTTTTTACCAACTGCAGCAGTGTTCCAGCACTCGGGACCAGCCCTTCCAATAATACCCGCCACCTTGCATCACTATTTTCAGTCAGTCCTCTGAAACAGAACTTGAGGCAGGAATTTGGGTTCCTTGAGGGGGGAAGAAAGCATGAAAGGGAGAGGGGGAAGCAGGATAGTTAAGAGGAAAGAGCAGGGCAAGTTTGGAGATCCAGGGAGTCTGGCCCGGGCACCACACTGCGTCACCTGCCAGGCAGTGGGCCACCTGTGGGGGGGACATACAAGCAGCTCCTGGGGGAAAGGACTTCCTACAGAAGGGAGCCCTGCACCGCTAGTGGCCAACATTCCCACTGGGTGCTGTGGGGGCAGGAGGGTTAGTGCTCCTCCCAGGAAGGGAGATCTGGGCAGGATGCCTCAGAGCCTCCTGCTCTGTGCACCTGGCTAGGTATCTGATTTGTTTCTGAAAGAGTCACTTCTGGCCTTGGCTGGGGCTCTGGTTCTAGGGCTAAACTTGCACGAGACACCTGACTTTCCTCTGACTGCTTCATCTGTGCTTTTGTGCTATTTGTCATCTGCAATCTTTGTGTTTATACAAGATGATCTTTCCAAATGTTTCATTCTTCCCTGTTTGCATCTGCTGCTTCCCTGTTCTCCTTGGTGTCTGATTCAGACCATCAGGAGCTTAGGGTCTCCTCTTCACTTGACCTTGATGAAGGTTATGGGAAAGGTGAGGTGAGCTTCAGGCTGCTTCTACAATGGCCCCCAGTGATCCCTGTCTACTGACATTCATGTGTAGTCCACCCCCCTTGTGTGTGGGCTGGACATAGGGGTCTCCTTAAGCTTTCAGGGATCTTAAGCATAATCTGCTGGTACAACTCCTGAGAACAATGGGCTAACTCTCAAGCATAGGAAGGCAATGTGACATTGCCCGCAAGACTTCATCACAAAGTAGTCCCCTGTCAGCATGGGCTTCTAATGAATAGAATATGACAGAAGTGATGGGATTTCCCTTCTAAATTTAGGTAATAAAGGACTGTGACTTCTGTCTTCCTGGTGGTCTTTCTTGCTTGCTCTGATGAGGCAAGATGCCACGGTGCAAATTGCCCTATGTGAGAGAATTTGAAGGAGGCCACTAGCCCAAACCCATGTGCAGCTGAATCATACCAGCAACCAGAAGAGTGAGCTTGGAAGCTGGTCCTTTCCTACTTGAGTCTTAATATGACTCTAGCCTGGTGAGGGAACCAGAATCCGAAGACCCTGTTGAGCCACTTTTAATTTTCTGACACAAAGAAACTGTGATATAATCAGTGGTGATGTTTTAAGGCATTAGGCTTGTGGGTAATTTGTTACACAGCAGGAGCTAACTAATACAAAGAGTCTGGCAAGTAAAAACTGAGGCAGAGCCAATGTTGTACTTCTGTGAAACTTAGTATCATATGGTAATCATTTTTTGAAGTTATTAAAAACTAATCATGAGTGTGATTTTTTATGAATGGATCATAATTTATTTAGCTATTTTCCTATTACATTGACTATTCTGATTGCCTTCATTATTTCCTGTGATGAACAATGCTACCAAGATTTATATATAACCTTTGATCCACATCACTGGTCACTTCCTAGGAATTTTTATTTCTAGAAGTTGAATTAATAGGGCACAAAGATGTTTATGATTCTTGGTATCTAGTGCCTGATTGCTCCCCAGAAAGCTTATATCACTTCACAATCTTATCAACAGAACGTGATAACTCATCTGTAAAGCTCATCCTAGACTGAAAGTCTCTGGTTCTGTATGATTAAGGTGACTTTGTATTTGTCTCTGGATGTACAGACTCTAGCTGGCTCATTGCTTGACACATAGTAGGGCCCACTTAGGGATTAAGAAATGTTGGGAAGGCGTTTATAAGTGCTAGGTGATCTTCATTTCAAGACTCTATTTGTTTCCAGGAGTGACAGTTCACTGTATAACCACTACTCTTCAGTTTGTGACTTCTGACCAAAGGGGTTGAAAAGTGCAGTGGGTCTCAAGCTTTAGCATGCATAGAATCACCTGGAAAGCTTCTTAAAACAGAGATTTCTGGGCTCCACTCTTAGATATCTGAATCGCTTCATCTGGGATGGGGCCTAGGAATCTGCATTCCTCATGAGTTCCTGTGTGTTGCCTGGTCCACGTACCACACTTGGAGTAGCATGAGGTAGTGGATGTCTGCCTGCTCTTTGTCATTCTCTTTGAGCACCACTGCCTCCCCACTCTGTGGTTTGGGGAGGGGGGATGTCTACTAAGGGTGCCTGAGCACCTCTCCTCTGGTGATCTCAGGGTCTCAGGTTGGTTGGGGAATCAGGGAGTGGTCCATGGGTTGATGTATGACTTGGGCAGGGCCATTCAGACTTTTTGTGGAGGGACTTGAATATGAAATGAAAGATGACATTTCTCTTCTTGTGATGTTAGAAATACAAAGGATTAAATGAGCCTTGACCTTGTCTGACTATGACATCAACAAAGGGAAAGCAGAGCCAAGGAAATAAAGAGACATTCTCTTAAGAGTGAAGTTTGAGGGGCCCCTGGGTGGCTCAGTGGGTTAAAGTCTCTGCCTTCAGCTCAGGTCATGATCTCAGGGTTCTGGGATTGAGCCCCTAGTCGGGCTCTCTTCTCAGTGGGGAGCCTGCTCCTCTCTCTCTGCCTGCCTCTCTGCCTACTTGTGATCTCTCTCTGTCAAATAAATAAATAAAATCTTAAAAAAAAAAGAGATTGAAGTTTGAGCCCCATGTCTAGTAGTGCTAGAAATGGCAATGAGCAAACTACTCTTTTTTTTTCCCCCAGCTTGTTTGAGCTGGATTTCTGTCTTTTACAATTAGAAGGGCCCTGATGCAGGGGTCCTGTATCCTAGAACATGGGAGGATATTAATGTGGACATAAGCAACGATGTCCTGCTCATTGGGTCTCTCTGTAAGCTCACATGTAAAAGAAAAACTGGCTCCCAAAAAATGCTTGTTTTGGATTAAATACAAAATATAGTAATGAATTTCATCTGTGCTCGGGTAGGGAGAGAGACTTCAGTATAGAACTAAGCTGAACTCCAAATGTGGGAAAATCATCTAGGGATTTAGAGCCAGTGAGCAAAATGTGAGGGTGGATGGATGGATGGATGGAAAATCACTAAGAGAAAATTGACTAATAGTGAGAGTGGCAAGAGTCTTGCTACCCTGACTTAGGTTTCTTTGCTAAAATTAGAGTAAGCAGGCCAAGTACATGGCTGATCAAGATCAAGGCCTAGGTGACATGAGGGTTGAGAGGAACCTGAGTAAAGTTTGGTCAAGGAAGGAGTCCTTGTCACATAGGAATCTTTTTTTTTTTAAAGATTTTTATTTATTTATTTGACAGAGAGAGATCACAAGTAGGCAGAGAGGCGGGCAGAGAGAGAGCCCGATGTGGGGCTCGATCCCAGGACCCTGAGATCATGACCTGAGCCGAAGGCAGAGGCTTTAACCCAATGAGCCACCCAGGTGCCCCGTTACATAGGAATCTTAAGTACACTCTGGGCTGACCCTCTCGCACAGAAGGGAACTGTAACCTTGCCTGCAAGAATTTTTGCAGGGTGAACTGTCCACAGGGATCTGTGCAGATGGTCGGAAGGGCTTTCAGCCCTCTTTTCTGGCTCTGGCTCTTCAGAAGTTCCTGTGCATGCAGCAAAGGCTCACTGAAGGTTTATGGGATGATGCTCTGCTTCCTTGAGGCAGAGGAAAGAGGCTGCCTCTGATTCCACAATGAGAAACAAAGCTGATGTCGATGCTTCTGGGAGAAAGGCTGCATGACTTTAATTTGCAAGAGTGGATGGTATGTGACTGATCTAAGGTTTTGATAGATGAATGGTGAGGTGGAAGGGGGTATTGAGGGGGCCCAGATGCTGGGGCAGAAAGAGCAAGAAACAGACATAGGCAGCTATAGATACTGAAGACACAAGACAGAACAACTTTGAGTCCTGAGAACATGTGTGTAGCCAGAAACGCATGTTTGTTGACCCGGGAGTGTGGTCTCCATTCTGCACTGTTCTCCTTCCCTCTAAGAACCGTCTCTTCTCCTGCAATTTTTCTCCTAATGCCCTCACCCTGTGCAAAATCTCACTGGTCCACTTTTTCCTTATGGTTGTTTGTTTATTCGTTACACAAATATTTGTTGCCAGACATACAAGATTAAGTGTTGGGGTACAGTGGTGATTCAAGGAGCAGATAAAGTTCTGCTCTCATAGGGTTTGCAGCCTAGAGGGAGAGAGACACGAATCAAGAAATCACCAGATGCATACTTCACAAATTCCCCTATGAGTAGACCCATTTGCAAGCGCTCAGCTCCCCATCTTTGTTAATGAAGTTTACTATTGACTGTGTCGAAAAGGACTTACCATACCAGAAGCTAAAGTTACACATAGCTGTGTTGTTTGGGAAAATCTATTTCTCCAAGTTGAGACTTCCCAGCTAGCTCGCATCAGGGTCAATGTCCTTTCCTCAGGGCTGTAGGTTGCTCAACAGGGCTCATCAATTGACTTTTCAAGACTGCTTCAAAACCCTTGCCTTGCTACGTTCACCAATCCTAAATGATCATGTTATGAAACTTGTGTACACCCAGCTAGGCCCTGCACTGAAAGAGCTGCCTTAAACCAGTCCCTCCATATCTCCTAGATATTCCAGTTGTGCTAGCCTCTTCTGGGATAGGACTACATTTCTGATAAGGCTGTGTTCTCCCTTATTATGAGAGCAATGAGCTTGAAGTTGTCAGGTCATGGTGCTCTGAAGGGATAGACTCTAATTCTCGTAGACTTTACAACAGAAAATTGGGACCCAGACTGGAGGCTTCCCTGGATGAGTAATGCTTGAGCTGAGTTCTAAAGGATGTACACAAGTAAATAAGGCAGAGGAAGAGGGGGGATGAGGGAGGTGAGGAATGGGAGAGGAAGAGTGTGCCAAGGCACTGGGGCAGGAAAGAGCACGGGGCTTCAAAGGATAGGGAAAGGCCAGAGTGGCTGGAGCCCAGGGTCAAGGATATGGCAGTGAGGGTTCATGCTAGGGAATTAGGAGTGAGCAGTCCACAAGAGTCTTATAAACTGGCCATGTTAGTGATTGTGGCCTTTATCTGAAAAGCACTGGGAAGCTGTTGATAGCTTTTTTAGTCCAATTTTTATTTTTATAAGTGCTCACCATCCATAATTAGCAAGGACGATTGACTAGGAGGACGTGGTGGCTATCCTCCGGAGAGACAGACAGAATAGCTTGCGTTAGAGGGTTACAGTGCTGCAGAGAGGGGGTAGAAAAGAGGGTGGGTTTCAGAGTCTTTAGGAAGTAAAACTGAGGGCTGGGCAAGTTAAATCGCTTGACCAACGTCACCAACGTCTACTTAAATAACTTATATTGATTAAAATAACATAAATTAAACATTCCACTTTTTTCAGGTTCTTCAGCCACAGTGTATGTGCTCAGTAGACACATATGGCTACCTTATTGGGCAGGCACATCACCAGAACATTTCCACCGGGATGGACCGTGCTGTGGATGGCACTCACGTGGAATCCATGTTTGCTGAAGCTCCTAGCCTGAGGTACAGCCTGATTCCCTCCCTGCTCGGTTTGCAGTCTCTAAATGTTTGGGGGCTGAGGTCAGCAACTCTGTGCTTGACCTGAGGGTGGTCCCAGCCCTTAAAACAGAGAGGAGTCCAAAGCGGCTCAGTGATTTCTGCCCGCTGCATGACCAGGTAGTGCCTGGGAAGCAGGAAGCAGCCATTACTGACTTGCTCCTGGGAATGTGATCCCGGGGCAGGGGTGGGGTGGGGTGGGGGTGGGGCTGTGGGGAGGCTTGAGGGCATCAAGCCCAAATCCTTCTTCGTGAACCATCATCGTTTGCCCAGCTTCTGGGCATATTGGCATGCGGCACACACATCTCACGGCTGGAATTGCCCATATCTGAATTAGATAAAAGATGTCAGAAGAATAATAAAGTTACTTTTGGCGAGTACATATTATCTGTAACGATATAAAATGGGGATTGCAGCCACTGCAACTCAATCTTCCATCTCAGAGGTTTATTAGTGCTAATCCCACTAGAATCAGTAGCAGGATCTGGGAGTGTAATAAAATGGACTCATTTTTCACAGTTTTTTTCCCGTCAAGTGCTAGTGGTGTAAAAAGAGCAATATTAAAAAAACCCCAAAAACCCCACACCAAACAAGCGTTTGGTTGCATTTCTCTTGCTAAGTTATGACTGATTTTTGTAACAGCTCTGTTGTTTTGGGAGAGCGGCTTTTAGGTCCGAGCCACGATAGCAAACCCATGGCCAATGTCTTTGCTCCCCGATCCCTTGCAGGCATCATTAATCAATCGTGAAACTCGATCCTCATGGCTCCAGACATGGCCTTAGGCTCCTTCTCTCCCTGAGGTCCTAACAGGGGAGAAAATAGGTTAGAAATCTAGTTGCTATCCATGGACTGGGGGCAGGCATTTTATCTGAGATAGAGCAAGATAAATATTCAGTTCCTAGGACAGCAATGGGAAACTGTTCTGAGCTCACTACTTCTGGGAATGAGGGGGACATTTTTGCTATTTTGGGGACTATTAAGGAGGAATGACTTGCCCCGCTCAACCTGGCATAAGCTCTGTGGTGGTAGTAGAATCAGAAAGAATAATCAGGACCCTTGACTTGATGATGAAAATATTTCCCAGCACTTCCAGTGGGCTTACTTTGTTCCGAGAGAACTCATTTAGTAATATTTTTACGATCGAAGTCTTACTGTTGAGACCTGGGCTGTCTCTTGGTCAGTGCTCAGACCACCACGTCATTTCACTTATGGGGAGTTGGAAGTACTTGGTATGTCATCCTTTTGGAAGGGATCCTGGATTAATGGCATCCCTTCTGGGGAGACTATTAGTATATCACAGAGCAGAGCTGGCCGAAGCAAAGTCTCAGGAAGGTGCTACAGTTCCATCCCGCACAGGGTTTGTTACCAGCAGAGGCTCCAAGTGGGAGGTCTTTGTTGTCTCCCTGAAAAATGAGTGCTGTTAGTTTTGTTTTTATTTTTTTATTTTTATTTTTATTTCTTTAAGATTTTATTTATTTATTTGACAGAGAGAGATCACAAGTAGTCAGAGAGGCAGGCAGAAAGAGAAGGGGAAGCAGGCTCCACGCTGAGCAGAGAGCCTGATGCGGGGCTCGATCCCAGGACCCTGAGATCATGACCTGAGCTGAAGGCAGAGGCTTTAACCCACTGAGCCACCCAGGCACCCCAGTTTTGTTTCTAAATAGCTGTGCACAACCTCTTCTGCAGACCCAAGACTTTTCCATGAGTCCTGGCTATTCTACTTCTTGGAGACAATGAGCATCCTAAATTGTGAATACAATGAGGGTACAAAGTGATTTGGGCATCCTCTTGGGCCTTATTAAATAATCACAGGTGCTTATTGAAACTATATGTGGAGATGTCTGGATGGCTCAGATCATGATCCTAGAATCCTGGAATGAAGCCTCACATCAGGCTCCTTGCTCAGTGGGAAGCCTGCTTCTTCCTCTGCCTGCTGCTCCCCAGGCTTGTGCTCTCACTCTCTCTCTCTCTGACATAAATAAAGTCTTAAAAAAGAAACTATATGCAAATGTCACTGGAGCCCCTCAGAAAATTCCCTTACCCTGGAAACCCCTAACAACATTATGTAGTGAGTGATTCTTCTATTTCACGGGTGATCCGTGGAATTAATGAACTGGAGCTAGTTTCTAACAGTGTTTTTGTGGGGTTTCCCAAATTCTCTGTGTTTTTTCCCAGATACGGGCTGCAAATCTGTCTGCACAAAGTAAGAGAATTCTCAATGTTTGCAAACCGTCTGCCGAACTCCCCTTCATTTAAAAACCATGCTTGCTTGTTATATCTGTTCTTAGGCATGTTCTTTTTACATATTAAGGGGAAGCTTTTACTTTATATGCCAAAAAAGGTTCAAGGGAGTTGTCATGGGATAGCACCACAACCTCAAAATTTCTTTCCAGGCAAGAGCAGGAAAAGGCATCAAGCTGCCCCTCTCCTTGAGGAATAATAGTAGCCCCGAAATTGTACCTGTTAAGTTTTCTGTCCTGCCACATTGCGGAGTGGGTTCTACAAGCCCTGGGGTCTTGGGGGTGTTGTGAGTATCCAAGGAACCAAACTTGCCCAGAGGTTAGGAGCGGTGTGGGAAAGTCTTGCTATGGCTTAACATGGTTCGGGCAGGAAACAATGAGACAGTAAAGCCACTCTTGCTGGTTGCTGATTCTTTATGTCCTATGGTTTCTGTCTTGCTGTGATCACATGGGCTTGAAATACTGTTGAGGCCAGAGAGGGAAGCAGCCTGTCTGGTTGATTTCAGGACAGTGCCGTTGGCCTTGATTATACCGCTCTGTGTTCTAGGCTTTGATAGAATTTGTTGGCCCTCACGGAGCATTCTCTTCTGTTGTTCCAAGTCCTAAGGCTGTGTAACGAGTTATTGCAATGCATAGTGACTTATATGCATGGATTCTGTGGGTCAGGAGATCAGATAAGGAAGAGTGGAAGTGGCATGCCAATATTCCAGGATGTTGGAGTTTCTTTTGGGCAGACTCAAAGGTTAGTGGTGATGCCAGTGCAGAGGGCAGGAGTTTCCTGAAGGTCCATTCCTGCACATCTGGTGGCCAGACTAGGATGACTCAGAGTCTGCCTCATGGGCTTCTTTACAGCACGGCAGCCTCCGGGCAGGTAGAGACGAGGTGGAGCGGCCTCACTGGTGAGATGTAGCCTCCAAAGCTACCTGTGTCCCCTGCGTGCTACTCTATTGGCTGAGACACCTGTGACCCTACCAGGTTTCTGGGTTAGAGGGTCACATTGCAGAAGAGCACCGTGCAGCCATCTTTGACAAATACAGTCCCCCACCTCCCTCTGGAGCTCAGTGTGAGGGAGGCCAGGCTAAGGAGCGCGTGACGGATTCCATTGTACGCCCTAGACAAGTGCCCATGTCACCTGCTAGTGCTCTGAATTTCCTAGGGTGGTGTTCCTTCTGTAACAGGGAGATCTCCACCACGAATGGTGTGCCTCTTAAGCCAATTAGCACACTAGCTAGCAGGTAACAATTTCTCCTAAGTGCTGACTCACGGAGGCAGTCGTTAAGCTCTGCAGACCCTTTATATAAATGAGAAAAAGATGGCATCTGAATATGAGGGCAGGGCAAGCAGAGTATGGCCCCTTTGGCCCTGGGTCAGCTATTCTGTAATATAACTATTACAGAACACACTCGCCTCCCAGCCAAATGTAGCAGTCTTGCTAACTATAGTAGGATTTACCATTTAAACAAACAGCCAACGTATTTAGCAGTCTCCATGCCGAGGGCCCTCCTGGTTGCCTTCTCCAGTGTCCATCCTGGCTGCCCTTCTTACTGGACCTATGTTCTTCCCTTTCTAAAGCTTCCCTGGTTTCCCAGAAACATGATATTCTCTGTCACGGTTCATGAACTTGGTGAGGAGGGGGCACATTCCTAGGAATGTTGATGGCTTAGCAGGACCAGATATGCATTTAATAATCTCTGAACAATTTTTTAATTTCGCATTTCAAGTGTAATACCTAGGTATTATAAAAATTCAAGCAAAAATATAGAAAAGGAAAAAAGATAGTGACTCAGAACTCTCTCACAGGGATTTTTAGTGCTCTGAATTTCCTAGGGTGGTGTTTTAGCTGTTTTAGCTGTATTGTAGACCTATGTGAAATTGGGTAGAGGTGTGTATGTGTGTCTGTGCGTGGGTAGGTGTGGGTGTATGAAAGAAAGAGAGAGGGAGCGAGAGAGACAGAGGGAGAAAGAGGTGTGAAGAGTTGACAAGTAGAAGACAGGACCTTGGTTAAATTAGAATTTCAGATAAATCATGAATTTCTTTTTAGTACAGATATGTCCCAAATATGTTTATCTGAAAGTCTAGTTTAATAGGTTATTTAAATTTGGCAGCCCTATCTGTGTGATGTGTGAGTGGGGAGTACGTGGGGGATGATTGTGTGTGTACATGGTGTGTATGTGTGTGTTGTGTGCAGAGGGAGGCTTGTGTTTGGGTGGGGGATGGGAGGTCAGAAGAAAGAAAGAAGAGATACAGGAAACTTGAAGGTAGGTTTTTAACAGTTTTCCCCAGTTTGACCTTGTAACAAACAGATTTTTGGTTTCGTACTTTTAAGATTTATTTATTTATTTACTTGACAGAGCGAGAGAGAGAGAGAGAGAGAGAGAGAGAGAGAGAGAGAGAAAGAGAGAGATCACAAGTAGGCAGAGGCAGACAGAGAGGGGAAAGCAGGCTCCCTGCTGAGCAGAGAGCCTGATGCGGGGTTCTCAGGCTCAGAACCCTGAGATCATGACCTGAGCTGAAGGCAGAGGCTTTAACCCACTGAGCCACCCAGGTGCCCCTGGTTTTGTACTTTTAAAAATTTATTGTAATTTGCTGGTTTTCATGTCCAGATGCCCATAAGACAGAGAGGTCAAGTCTTGTTTCTCTTGAAGTTCCTGTATGTGGCATAGAGTGGACATGCCGACTGGGCGCTCCCAGACTTCAGAAGAGTTCGGATCTTAGTCTGCTGGGGCTGCTATAACCAACCAGACAGACTGGGTGGTATACAGACGACAGAAACCTGCTTCTCGCAGTTCTGAAGGCTGGAAGTTCGAGTTATGGGCATGGTCGGCTGCTGGTGAGAGCCCTCTTCCTGGTCCAAAGCTGATGACTCCTCGCTGTGTCCTCACATGACGGAAGAGGTGAGGGGTCTCTGGGGAAGAGGAGAAGAGGTGGGGCCTCTTTTATAAGGGCTCTAATCACATTCACAAGGGCTTCCTCCTCATGTCCTAATCAATGTCCCGGGGCCTCATCTTGTAATACCATCGACGTGGGAGTCAGAATTTCAACATAGGAATTTTCAGAATATACAAGTATTCAGATCCTAGCAGTTGGTGATTTAATTCTGGTGCATCCGTCTCCCTGAATATCGGCCTTGAAGCCATCCACTGCTTGCCCTGAATATCCAGTCTTCAGGATGTGATGGAGTGGTCTTGGCTCCCAATGTTGGGCCACCCGAGTCACCTGGACAGGTTGTGTAAAATCCAGGATCTCGGGCCTCACTCCTCCGAGAATATCAGGAAGCCTGGGGTGAGAAGGAATGGTTCACAGGAACTGAGTTGACAGTAAGTGTTCAGATTTAATGATCTCCTTTTATAAAAGGAAGAGACAACAGAATCAGACCCATCAGCCGTACCATGAATGTGTGTAGGGGTAGGGGGTGGGGGAGTGGGGGACGGGGCGTGTGCATGTAAATCACACACAGGCAGCACCAAGTATAAAAAGTGAAAATTGGTTCATTGATATTTTATAAAGATTTTTCCTCTATGAATTTATGTTGGTGCTACTAATAATAAATCACTTGCCTTGAGCAAATAATGAAGTCGTAAAGATCAGTCTGCAATGAGTTGTGCCCAAAAATGTCTGTAAGGAAAACTAAGGGAAGCAGAAGTTTTATTTTCCAGCAGCAAAGTCCCAGCTGTGCTTTCCATAGCAAGAGTGCAAGATTTAACCAATTAAACTACTTTTCTAGAGCCACTAGGCATAGTGGACTTCTTGGTGGAATGTTGGAATTGGCTGAATGAATGTGTCCAAAAATAAAATTAAACATTTTATTATGGGCATGGTCGGAGTTCAAAGTTCGTGAGGTTAGAAGTTTTTCTAGATTCTGCTCTATGGCTTTCCATCCAAAAAGACCATTTTAAAACAAGGGAATTGTGGTTACTCAAAAGAAAAGCAACTCTGCAAATATAGTAAAAACCACTGAATTGTATACTTTAAATGGATGAATTGTGTGGTATGTGAATTTTTATCTCAATAAAGCCATTATAAATAAGTTCTAAAAGTCAGGAGAACCAAATTCCAGAAGCACCAAGGATCAGGTCATTTCATAGTCTGATGATAAATTGTACGGCAATTTATCTTCCAGGTATGACCTTGTTGCCGACTTTTCTGGGAAGATTTGGTAATTGAAGCACATAATAAAAATTTAAAAAATGCAACAAGATGAATAGCACTGTTTCAAAAACTAAAAAGGTAGATTTTTAGAAAACATTAACAGTGAAGAGTGTCAAATTGTTCATTATCATTTTTCTTCTCTTATCTACATTTCGTTTATTAGCTGGTGCCCATGTGGGCTGGGTGGGGAGAGAGGGGTGGCTGGAATGAAAGCTATTGGCCAGTTGATAGCTGTTAATGTTTCTCATAAGTCTCATTTACTGAAATCTGTAATTTGAACGTGGCTGTTCTTTGAAATGCTCTTGTCTCTCGAAGTTCAATCCATTTCTTAATCATGTAAGCACAGCAAGAGCTGCTGAAACAGAGACAAAGGCTAAAGAAAAGTATACACATTCCCTCTTGCAGCTCATAAAATATGGAATCCACTGTCTCTTTCACAAAACCTCTTGTAGTAAGACCGCATATCTGAGTGGGGGTGGGGTGGGCCTGGGGAGGTTGTGGAGTGGGGTGGGGAATGAAAAGTTATTTAAAAGAGAAGAAAAAGAAGTCAGAAACTATCATTGTTAGGTGAACAGCAACAACAAAAAAATCAAGAGCTCCTGATGAAAGGCAAATTATACTATTCACATTGATCGCTTTTTCTCCCTTTTTTCAAATGATTTATTATCCTTGGATATTACAATCAGTTAGCTAGCTTGCCGAAGCATAAATATTTGATCTTGGCTTAATGCTTTTCACAAGTGCTTTTTGCTACAGTCAGATGTCTTTGCTTTTTCCTCCATCTTTCCTTGATTAAACCGAGGAGGCAAATATTAGGTGTGCAAAGGGACTAGAAATCATTGACGTGTTAATTAGCCAAGAGAGGGAAAGCCCCAGGGCTTAAATAAAATACCGCAAGGAGAAACTCCCAAACTGGATTTTCGGAGTGCTACATTACCTGTGTCCCCTTTTGGTTTACTTTGTGTCTGCTTGCTGGGGACAATCAGGATACCATGGAATTCATTTTGTTTCCAAATAACAGTCTTTTTTGCGCTTTAGTTATTATTAAAGCAAGCTGTACAAGGAGGGGGGCTGGATTTTCAGACAGTCATCGTATGTGTCAAAATTCAGTTCGAATGAGTGGCTGGGATAGAGCAGACATTGAGTTGCTTTGTGGTACACCCCCCCCCCCCCCCCGTGCCACTGTTCTTCAGAAAAGGGTGCCACTGTGAGAACGTGCTAAGTTAGCAAGCACACCCAGCCACTGGGCATTGAGAGGACGGACCTGGGAAGGCAGATCTGAGTGGAGTGCTGACAGCCTCCACTGCACCCACTGATCTGAATTCTGTTCTCTGAGGTCAACAAATCTGGCCCAGGTTCTCCCTACAAAATAACCTTCCAAATACTTGCAATGTCCTCCCCCTGGCTCTCTGTTGCACTCTTTGCTTCTGGCTGTGTTCCGGTCCGTGCTCATAGGACATGGTTTACATCTCCCTCATTGCTCGCCTTGGCAGTCAGTGTCCTAGATTGAAATTGTGGTTCCACGCGGGTGTGTGACCTGGTGGTAGGGGGGATGAGGGTGCAGGGGAAGGAGTGTTCCATCCCTTTATTCATCTGCAAAGCAGGGATCTAGCGCCCACTTACCCGAAGGGGTTGGGAGGAGGACATGAGAGTGTCTTGTGGGGGACTTAGCAGTGCCTGCTACAAGACCATCCCTGAAACAGGGTGACGGTTATTGTAATTCTCTTTAAGAGAGTCCTTTGAAATCCATCATGGCTTCTGGCCTTTGCCCCTGGTCTGGAAGGCTCGTCTTTTTTGTTCTTCCTGGTTCTGGTCCATTGCCTTGCTCTGACCTTGAGGTTCTAAAACAAAGCTGTGCACCACAGCTAGATGCTGATGAGACTCAGTATTAGCATTGTAACTTGCCTCGGGTGATTTATTTGAGCTCTCGGAGTCTCAGGTTATCCCTTGGAAACATTGTACCTTCTTTGCAGAGCTGTGGGGTCAAATGAGATGACTTGGAGGGAGCTGGCATATAGTAGCTCAATATGTGGTAAGTGATTACTGTCATTTTCCCCACTCTAGGTCTTCCTTGGGCTTTGTTCCCATTCTTTGCTTGCTTTGTTTATTCTCATTTGCTTCAAACCTCGGACTGAATATCACCTTCTCAAAGAGGCCTTCTTTTTTTTCTTCTTAAATGTATTTATTTGAGAGAGAGAGAGTACGGTGCTCAAGTGGAGGGAGGGACAGAAGCAGAGGGAGAGAGAAGATCTCAAGCAGAGGGAACATGGAGCCCAACATGGGGCTCGTTCTCCCAGTGCTTGAGGTCATGACCTGAACCAAAATCATGAGTCAGATGTTTAATTGACGGTGCCCCTCAAAGAGGCCTTCTTGTTCATCCTCTCTGGAAGAGATTCTTTCCTGTTTCTCATATCTCTGTCTTGACTGTGATGACTTATTTACGCTACATATATATTGATTGTCTATCTTCCTGACCAGACTGTTAAGATGCAGGAAGGCAGGGACTTTGCTTTGCTTTCTGCAGTAACCTGGTAGCTAGCTCCCAGCGCACATTTGATTCATAAGTATTGGATGAAGACATCCTGATCATCACCACTGTGATAAAGAAGGTGAGAAAGGGGCTAAAGTGAGTTTTCCATCACTAGGATTTTCAAACACAGCATACTCAAACTTAAATGGCTTTACGCAAATTCTCCAGGGCCACATCTTGTGTGTCAGTGAATATAGAGTTGAATTGATCCTCATGAAATGGGGTCCGTTGCATGGTGCCTTTTGCATGTAAACAGGATGCTGAAATTCTCTTCCCATATGTAAGTCTCTTCTCCTACAAGCACACTCTCTCTGGGTCTCATTCTTATCCTTTTCCACACAACCACCAGCTTTCCTGCTAAAAATAGCTAATGTTTGTTGTGCATTTATAATGTGCCAACCACACTGCACAGGGCCTTATATGTGTTATTGTCCAAATCATCACAAACACATTTTTGTGATCAAATCACCAGTATTCCTAGTGTAACAGAATTCCTAGTTACAGTTTACTCCTCATAGCACTAGGCTCTGTCTGTGGCCTTGAAAAGAGAGAAAAGGAAGGCAGGAGAAAGCAGATATGGGCAAGAATGGAAATAGAAAATAAGGGATCTCATAAAATGGCAGTTGAGATAAAATTGATGAGAAGCCAGTCAAGAAAGCATAAGTCGGGGCACCTGGGTGGCTCAGTGGGTTAAAGCCTCTGCCTTCGGCTCAGGTCATGATCTCAGGGTCCTGGGATCGAGCCCTGAGTAGGACTCTCTGCTCAGCAGGGAGCCTGCTTACCCCTCTCTCTCTGCCTGCCTCTCTGACTACTTGTGATCTCTCTCCTCTCTGTCAAATAAAGAAAGAAAATCTTAAAAAAAAAAAAAAAAAAGAAAGCATAAGTCACCAGCCCCAAGCCCAAGTTCAGACTGATGCTGGAGTCCACCACTGGCCAGGGACCAGGACCAAAGGCCAGCAGGTGGTTGCCAGTCCAGACAGTGGCCGCTCAAAGTCATCCTCAGAGCCAGGGAGAATCTGGTCCTTTCCTACTGGGCACTCGCCCCGGGCTGGGGCCCACAGCAGGCCCAGCCCCATGTTTGCCAGTGCAAATGGGGGGTGGGGAGAAGGTAGAGAAGGGATGGGAACCAGTTCTGCTGGGGCAGGGGGATTCATTGGCAAAATCACCACAGATGCAAAACACATTTTTTGAAAAGCATCTTCACCAGGGCTGTTCTTTGAAAATGGGGGGGGGGACCTCTCGAATGTCAAGAGATAGGTTTTTTTTTTGCCAAGGCAACAGAATGCTGAGGACTGCAAGTAAAGAATCTTATTACAAAAAGGTGCTAAATTCTGGAGTAGGGTTTAATTATACCTGAGGTATTTCTGACTTGGTGTGTGTGTGTGTGGGAGGCTCTGCCTCTCTCTATTGCTGTTATTATCTCATTGGTCTCCACTTTCATTTTTCCCACCATGGGCTCCTTAGTCATCTTTCCAATCCCTCAACCCCTTCTGGGAGGCAGTTTCTGGCAAAGCACTCAACTGCCGATAAGAGTTGCCCCCTGAGTCTCTGACTATTAGTGATCAGATTCCTGGCCGTGACTAGTCATCAGGTTTAATCACACATTAATCATCTGCCAGATGGGGTGGGGGCAAGTTTCAGATATTCCCGAGGCTGGATCTGTACAGCACAGACATGTTTATTAGCGAACATGTCTACTGAAAGCATTGGTTCTCTTGCGCTCAAGAGCTGAAGAAAGTGAGCAGCACGGGTGTGTTTCAGGCTGCCTCATGTGATCTCTCTTGATGGATCTGCTCTTCTAAACTGCTGGCCTATCTTTAATGCTGTATTTGATATGGTCCATCTCTCAACCTCTCTGGCCGTTCTCCATTTGTTTTGCTGGCTTCTTCTGAATATTTTATAATCAAGTATTTACCAGTGCCTCCGGAGGTCCGTGGAAACTCCATCAGCAGAGCTGCCTTCTCTGGGTATCTGTTGGTCTAGCAGCGCGAGCTCTCAGGGGCAAGGCAAGGCCATGTTTCCTCCACTCAAACCCTCTCATTGGGTGGAAGTCCAGTGGCCTGACCAAGACACATGAAGACTTGAATTGTCTAGCTTCTAGCTATTTCTTCGATGTCACCTTCTTAACCCCCTTTGCTTACAACATTCTAGCCATATCAGCCTCCTTGATATTTCTGTTAGTTTTCTGTGGCCGCGTAATAAATTGCTCCTGGCTTAGCAGCTCACAGCACACCCCTGTTTATTATCACCTTACAATTCTCTAGCTCAGAAGTATGGGCAGGCTCAGCCACATTTTTTCCTCAGACCACCATCAGCTTGCCTGCTGGAATGGGTTCTCATCTGGAGGCTTTTGGGAAAAGTTTACTCCCAAATTCATTCGGGGCTTTGGCAGAATTGCGTTCCTTGCAATTGTGGGACCGAGAGCCCCGTTTCCTGGCTGTCTGTCTGAGGAGGGCCACTCTCATCTTCTGGAGGCCATCCACATTCTTTGCCATGTAGTCCCCTCCACCTCTAGGCCAGCAAATGTGCACTGGGTCCTCTAAACCAGCAAGTGTACCGGATCTTTTCATGCTTTGAATCTCTGACTTTCCTTTTTGTAGCCAGCCGATCAAACTCTCTGTTTTTAAAGTACTCATATGATTAGGTTAGGCTCACCTGGATAATCTTCCTAACTAAAGGTTAACTGATTAGTAATCTTAATTGCAGCAGAGAAATCCTTTTAACATATATAATCATGGGAGTAACATAGAGGCAGGGAGGAATCACAAATCCTTCTTAGTTCTGCCTCCCGTGCTTTTCTTCCAACATGCTATGATCAGTCTCACCTCAGGACCTTTGCACTTGCTCTCTCCTCTTTTTGGAACTCCTCTCCGGAAAGTCACATGGCTTATACAATTGACATTTTACGTATTTACATGTTTACTTGTTTATTATCTCTCTTCTCTCACTGGAAGAGAGGCCCCTGAAGATGGATGTTTTGCCTGCTTTATTTAGGGCTGTGTCCTCATCTCTAAAATAACTCCTGGCACTTAGCAGATGCTCTACACAAATAAATAAACATATAAATGAATCTTTAGCTCCTCCTTCTCTCTCCTTCTGAGATGTCTCTGAATGGTGGAATTCCCATAAAATGATCATTAACAATAGCTTTTCCCTCTATGAAGTCAAGCCTGAATCATGGAAGGAATTGAGAACCTCTGCTTTTCCACCTGATCTAAATAAGGACAGAGTTTATAAATCTTTTTTTTTTTTTTTTAAGATTTTATTTATTTATTTGACAGAGAGGAGAGAGATCACAAGTAGGCAGAGAGGCAGGCAGAGAGAGGAGGGGAAGCAGGCTCCCTGCTGAGCAGAGAGCCCGATGCGAGGCTCGATCCCAGGACCCTGAGATCATGACCTGAGCCGAAGGTAGCAGCTTAACCCAGTGAGCCACCCAGGCGCCCCAATAAGGACAGAGTTTAAAGAGGAAGGCTCTTTGATCTCCATTTATCAGTCTTCCTTACATTTTGCACATCTGTCTCTTCTTTGCCTGGGACTACCTTATGCATTCCTATCTTTGTATCCATCCCAGGGTTGGAAAGACCATGAAGGTGTTTGTCTTCTTCCCATTCAATGAGAGACTTGTACACAGTAGAATACACTCCTTTTCCTTGCCAAGAATATTTCCGACTTCGAAAGGTCCAGGTCAGGTCTCACAGGCTCTGTGGCATTCTTTGATTGTTACGGTTCATAGGGAGATCCTTCTTTTGTGAGCTAATTTAATATCTGAACCGGAAGCCCTGGGGGGCCGAGGGCTGCCTCAAGTGCACTGGTCTGTTTTCTGGCATGGACAGTCATTTTGAAACATTTGAGCCTTCATTTAAAGGAGACTGTAATAAAAAAATTTGAAATTCTCTCTTATAGGACATATAAATCAAACCGTCATCCTGTATGCCTTACACTTATAATGACGTATACCAACTATTTCTCAATAAAACTGGAAAAAAACAAAAACAAAAACAACCAAACCCTGGGATTCTCATTTCTCTTAAGAGTAAAACTCAGGCAAGACTGTG
This sequence comes from Procyon lotor, assembly GCA_028646535.1. Lineage (NCBI taxonomy): Eukaryota > Metazoa > Chordata > Mammalia > Carnivora > Procyonidae > Procyon > Procyon lotor. The sequence continues at coordinate 38,032,591 of CM053603.1, forward strand.
CTCCTATTTCCATGTGGCGATAGTTGGGACTTAAGTGAAGCCTCCTTTCACCTGGGACATGTGTCTGCAGTTTTCCACAGTCTCCAAATGTCCCTGCTGTTTCACTCCAAATGAAGTCCGAGTGTTGATTGCTCTTTATCATTCTTGTGGCTGATAGTTTTTAAAGCAGAGAAATAGCTCTCTTTATCCCTGTTTTATCAGAAATGGGATGGTGGATGGAAGATCCCCTATCTTATGGCTTCTTATCATGTGCCTGGTCTTCTGCAGACTTTTGAGTTTTGCTGTTTCTGCCTAGTCCACAAACTCTATGAGGCTCGACGTCTGTCTGCCTTGTTCACTGCTGAATTCTGAGAGCCTGGAGCATCAGAGATGATCAGTCAGTGTTTGTGGAATGAACAAGCACCTGGTATCTAAAATCCGCGCAACTGACCCAGCTCCTAGTGATACCTGACTTCACTGTTGTCTTTTTTTTAAGATTTTATTTATTTATTTATTTGAGGCAGAGCTAGAAGGTGAGCATGAGTAGGGTGGAGTGGGGGAGGTGAGGAGTCGGGAGTTGAGGGAGAAGGAGAAATGGGCTCCTTGCTAAGCAGGTAGCCCTAAGAAGAAGGGCTCAATCTCAGGACTCTGGGATCATGACCTGAGACAAAGACAGATGCTTAACTGACTGAGCCACCCAGGTGCCCCTATTGTTGTCTTTTTATAGAATATCCTTCTATAAACTCTGCATGTCCCTGTATCTTCAATAATTTCTTTAAAGCTAGAGACCACATCTGTATTTGTTTCCCATTGCTGCTGTAGCAAATACCACAAACACGGGGTCTTAAATGACAGAAATTTATTCTCTCACAGTTCTGAAGGACAAAAGTGTGAAATCAAGGTGTTGGCAGAGCCATATTCTCTTCAGAAGTTCCGGCGGGGGGATTCTCCCTTGCCTTGTCCAGGCTTGATGGCTTAAGGCATTCGGCTGTGGCAGGGTTGCTCTGATCTCTGCCTCTGACTTTCCAGGACCTTCTCCTTTCTGTGTCTGTCTTCTCTTCTGTCTCTCATAAAAATACATTTGATTTGTTTAGGGATCCCCTGTTAATGCCGAGTGATCTCACCTCGAGATCCTTCACTTTATCACACTTAGCAAGGACCCTTTTCCCAAATATGGGGTCTAAGTGGACACATTTTTTGGATGGGGGGCAACTATTCAATCCAGTACAATATCACTTGGTAGTTCCAATTCTTTATTTAAGCAAAAAATTAGGATAATGTTTATAGGGCTCCATGCTAGGCACTGTATGCAGAGAGATACTGGTCAAGCAAATAGGCCCCTTGCCTCTGGGAGGGAGAATAAGGGATCTATGCAGGTAACTGTTACTTAGTGTCTTTCATGAAGAGTACTCTCAGAACATGCAAAGCACTATGGGAACTCAAAGGAAAAAGGTATCAGGGGATTGGGGACAGAAGGGAAGGGTTTTAACTGTACCTTCAAGGAGGAGTAGAATCTTGAAAGATTGAGGATATTTCTGGCAAGGTGAAATGTATGAAAAGCCTAGAGGTGGAAAAATACCATATAGACCAATTACTTATTTTGGTGAAACATCCAACAATGCATCCCCAAGGGTGCCCTTTGTATATAGTAGATGCTCAAAAAACATTTCATTGGCTAGAAGCACTTATTACACCCCCTGCCTTTGGTGCCATGCTGGGGATGAAGTCAAATTTATATAAATTTGATAAATTTATAGTTTTTGAAAAAATTGCAGCTCATGATAGAGATAGGAAATACAAACAACTAGTAAATTAAGGACATTGACATTATGCATTTGGAGGTAAGATTTGTGGTCAAAGCCTTGGGGTGATCTGCAGATGGGCACTTAATTTTTTTATTTTTTGTGAAATTCACGAATCATAATTTTATTTTATTTTTTATTATTATTTTTTAAATTTAATTTTATTTTTTCAGTGTTCCAAGATTCATTGTTCATGTACCACACCCAGTGCTCCATGCAATACGTGCCCCCCTCAATACCCATCCCTAGGCTCCCCCAACTCCCTAACCCCCTCCCCTCCAAAACCCTCAGTTTGTTTCTCAGAGTCCACAGTCTCTCATGGTTCATCTCCCCCTCCAATTTTCCCCAATTCACCCTTCCTTTCCTTCTACCAATGTCCTCCATGTTTTTCCTTATGCTCCACACATAAGTGAAACCATATGATAATTGACTTTCTCTGCTTTTCATTATTTTATTATTTCATTATTTCATTCAGCATAATCTCTTCCAGTCCTATCCATGTTGATACAAAAGTTGGGTATTCATCCTTTCTGATGGAGGCATAATATTCCATTGTATATATGGACCATATCTTCTTTATCCATTCATCTATTGAAGGGCATCTTGGCTCTTTCCACAGTTTGGCGATTGTGGCCATTGCTGCTATGAACATTGGGGTACATGTGGTCCTGCTTTGTAATGCATCTGCTTCTTTGGGGTAGATACCCAGTAGTGCAATGGAAGGGACATAGGGTAGCTCTATTTTTAATTTCTTAAGGAA
>CM053603.1:38035631-38079275 GCA_028646535.1 Procyon lotor
AACCATAAGAGACTGCTAGACTCACGAAACGAACTGAGGGTGGCTGGGAGGTGTGGGGGGAGGGGTAGGGATAGGGTGGCTGGGTTGTGGACATTGGGGAGGGTATGTGCTGTTAAGTGCTGTGAAATGTGTAAGCCTGATGATTCACAGACATGTACCCCGGGGCAAATAATACATTATATGTTAATAAAAATTAATTAAAAAAAAAAAAAAAGAAAATTATCCCAAATTTGAAAATAGGCAAAGGGAGGCTGGTTTTCTTTCACTACAGCACATACATCATCTAGCAAATCCCCCAGAGATTATCTAAGTCTACAAAGGTGTGGACTTTTTATTGACCAAGGCCAGGGGTCAGAAAACTTATGTGAAGCACTAGATACTAAATATTTTAGGCTTTGCGGAATATACACATTATCGGTTGAATATTTTTCTTCTCTTGTGCTTTTTAAAAACAGCTCTTTAAAAATGTAAAAGCCCTGCTTATTTTGTGAGCTGTGGGCTGGATTTGACCTATGGGCAGTAGTTTGTCTCTCAGGCTCTTGAACTAGGCTATTTCACAATTCTGTAGGGAAAAATTAACTTGTGAAAAATGAATAGCATTGCAAATGATTCTTGTCTGAGAGGAATGTAAATAATTCCTCTCCACAGGGATGCAAATAAATCTTGTCCAGGAGAGATGCGATTGATTTCCCTGTGGTGAAAAGGGATAGCCCCCAATATTACCATTTATTGCCTTATAGGGTATTAACCAGTTTTGCCTCTATGAGCAAATTTATTTTGGCATCCCTTTGAGTGACTAAATATGTTTCTGTTCCTCATATTCTCCTTTGAGGCAATCGTCGTATCTTACCGGCCGTGTCATTTATGAATGAGTTGAATAAAAATTTTAAACATGTTTTATATTTCACGAGTATCATATTTTTAACTCTTGAGAGTTATCCTACACCAGTAGTATTATCTTCTTTCACTTTACCGGTGATTAAGCGTTTGCCCAAGTTAAACCAGTCCAGGACCCAAATGGGACTTGAACATGTGTTTGGATTCTTTGTGGAGGAAAAAGTAGTCCTGCCATTTTGCCCTCAGTCTAGCTCTGACCTACCTGAAAATTTAATTTTCCTCCTCCCAGAAAAAGAAAACATTTCTAAAAGAAAACAGTTTATATTTCTAGAAGAGAATGGTTTACATTTTAAAAGGCCTTGCATCTCAAGATAGGCCATGAATCGGTAACTTTCTGACAGCCATGAATAATCAGGGCATCCATAAAGAACAGGACTCATGGATGGCTCAGATTCCTCAAAAGCCCACTTCTTACGTAAACCATGAGAAACAGAGAGGTCCTGTATTTTGTTATCCAAGACAAAATCTCCTGGTGACTTGCTGAAGTCATACACTGTGTTGGTGACTAAGCTGAGAATAGAACATATATTTCCTAATTTTAAAATTTTCCCTCTGCCACGTACTGTTACCTGACATTTTTCTTTGTTGTTCGTTTATAAAAATGAATTTAAAATGGGATGGGCCAAAGGGTCACATCATCTCATTGACATTTGCTACTTGATTTATTTTCATTAATATTGTGATCTTTTTTTGATTAATGTGACTAATGTTCCTCACATGGCTGGGAAATATATAAATTATGGGGTTAATTAGTGTTGATGTTTAAACTCAGAATGGGATCATATTAATTGAATGCATCTATTTGATGGGGGCTTAATTAATTAGGTTCCCAAAACTTCTTCTGATAAATTCCACTCCATGTTAATGAACCCCATGGATCACCTTATTAAGCTCTAACCATTACTTCCTTTTTCCTCTGCACTATTAAGCCATGTTTAATTTGTTCACATAGTTCCCATGGTCAATAACAAGGCCTTTATTTTTACCCCATGTAATTAGGGTTAGAAATATTCACTTTCTCTCATTTGGTGCACTGTTTGCATGATACATGTCACGGAAGATGCTTAGCTAGAGAATTGTTAAACACTAAAAGGAAAACAACCAAATTGGCATTAATGAAGTGTGAGAGTGATATAAAGCTAAAAATGGTATCTATGAGTCAGTAAAGCTTTAAGTTTGAAAATGTTTGCTATAGAGTAGCACAGGATAGAAATTACAAGTTTTAAATGACACTTATTTCTTCTTCTGCATCCTTTTAAAAATAAACACGTATTTCTATAGTGGAGTTTAATTTACATATAGTAAAATTTGCAGCTCTTAAGTATACAGTTTGATGAGTCATGAAAAGTGATGTGGCTAGGTCATTATGGCTCCCATCAGGATAGAAAACATAGCCAATGTGGCAGAATATTTGCTTGTGCCTCTGCCCAAATAGTCCCCTCAACCAGAGGCATCTACTTTCTGATTTTTAACACCAGAGATTAGTTCTTCCTGTTCTTGAACTTCATATAACTGAAATCTTACAGAATGGACTTTATTTATTCTGACATCCTTGATTCAACATGGTTTTGTGATTAACCTGTATTGTAGGATCAGTTTGTTCTCTTTTTTTTGCTGAGTAGTATTCCACTATATGACTATGCCACAATTTGCTTATCCATCCTCCCACTGATGGGCATTTAGATCTTCCTTGCCCCAAGGTTTGTTGTTTTTGTATAAACTAGCTCCAATCTTGTATAATAAATCTTAGGAGTGAAATTGATGGATCAGAGGGTAGGTAACAAAAAAATTGCTCAATAATTTTACAAAATTCTTATATGACACTTATTGTCAGTTTTAAATCATAACCATTCAAACAAGTGTGGTGATATCTCACAGTGTGTTTAATTGGTATTTTTCTGATGACTAATGATGTTGAGCACTTTTTTGTGTGTGCTTATTGACCCTTTGTACACATTCCTTTGCCATATGCTTATTTAATTCTCCTCCTCTGCCTTCTTGTATTTTTTTTAAACGTTGGGTTACTTTTTTATTTTTGATTTACAGAAATTTAAATGTTCTGAGGCTGAGTCTTTGCCAGAAACATGCATTGCTAATATTTTCTTCCATTCTATAGCTAACTTTTCCATTTTCTTAATGGCTTCTTTTGAAGGGCAGAAGTCTTTCATTTTAATGGAGTTAAATTTATTTGTATTTTTTAATGGCACACCTTTTTGTGCCCTGTCTAAAAAAATCTTTATCTACATCAAAGTCATGCAGATATTCTCCTATGTTTTCCCTTACAAGAATTTTAATACTAACTTTTATACTTAGGTCTATCATCAGTTATATTTTGAATATGATATGAGAGGGAGGTCAAGATTCATTTCTTCAATATAGCTATCCAGCTATTTGAATACTATTTGTTCAAAACATTTTCCTTTTGGTATGCATTGTATTGGTGACTTTGTTGAAAACCAGTGGACTATAGAAGTGTAGCTCTATTTATGAATTCTATATTCTGTTTCATTAATCCATTTGGTTAGCTTTAAGTTAGTACTATGCATTTTTGATTATGTGAATTCACAGTTTTTATTGAAATTGAGAATACAAGCCCTTCAACATTTTAAATTATTTTTCAAGATAGTTTTGGATATTCTCTAGCTTTCTATACACATTTTAGACTTAGCTTGTCTATTTGTATGAAATCTTGTTGGAAATTTGGTAAGATATCCACGAGTCTAGATAAATTTAAGGAGAATTGACATCTTATATATATTTTCCAATCCATGAATATGGTATATATCTTCATTAATTTGGGTATTCTTTAATTTCTCTCAGCAGTGTATTAGAGTTTTCAGTATAGATATCTTGATAATCTTTTTTTGATAAATCAACTTCTGATAAATTTATATTTTGTATGTGCTATTTCTTTGATCAGTTTTGGAACTATGTTAGGTAGCAGATGTAATCTTCAGTTTACTTCACTCAAGATTCAGATTTCATGGAGAAATTTATGATTCCTGGCTTAGGTAATGTACCCATTCATTTTTCAGAATGGGTGGTTTGGGCTCTTCACTGACAGTCCTTGCAAGACTGTATCTAGAAGCAAATGGGAGAATACAACAGTCACAAAGTACAATAGGATCTCTCTTACCCACAGAATAAAGAATGACTCTTGGGAGGGAAACATGATAAGTATTTGCTACTGGTTACTGTGCTAAAAACTTAAATGATTGTATTTAATCCTTACATTATCCATATGAGGTGTATACTATTTCCATTTTACTGATATTGGCACATTTTTGAGCATTTATAAACTTTGCCTAAGAGGTCTTCATGCTGTGCTAATAGGAATTATTTGCATGCAACAAATTAAGTGTGTAATATAAATTGTTCTTTTCTGTTCATTAAAGCTGGTACTAATTTAAGTGCTGCTGTAAAGAGATTTTCAAATTAAAGTTACTAATCATCTGTCTTTAAGATAGGGAGATTATTCTGGATTATCTGGATGGACCCATTGTCATCACATGAGCCCATAAAAACAGAAGAGGAAGTAAGAAAATGTGGTGGAAAAGGAAGGGAAGGAGAAATGTTCTAGAAAGGGAGGTCAGAGAATTTGAAGGGCAAGAGAAACTTGGGCCTGCCATTGCTGCTTTTTCAATGGAGGAAGAGAGCCTTGAGCTTTGGAAAGCCAGTTCCTCTGGAAGCTAATGACCTCTGGCTGACAGCCAGCAGGGAAATAAGGATCTCAGCCCTACAGCCACGTGGAGCTGAATCCTGCCAACAAACTGAGTGAGATTAGACACAAATCTATCCCCAGAGCCTCCAAAAAGGAATGCAGCCCTGCTTTATGTTGATTTCACCCTTGTGAAACCTGGAGCAGAGAACAAGCCTAACCACGCCGTATTTAGATTTCTGACCTATAGAACTGTGAGGTAATTAATGGGTATTGTTCCGTCTCTAAAACTGTCGTAATCTGTTATGGCAGCAATAGAAAACTAACATATCAGGGCTGCATATTCATAAATCAGCAATGGCCAAAAAGAAATATAATGGGTACACGTATACTTCTTGAGCTGGGTAAGGAATGATGAATGGTAATTGACACTTTGCCTCAGTGTCTGGGGAGTCGAGAGGAATAGTGGGGACTGTGGTCAACTGAAGGGTTCTGTCTAAAAGTCACCTTCATTGCTATGCCCCCACATACGCTAAGAAGGTGAGCCCTGTGTTGCAAGATATATTTATTCACTATAACCCAGAAAGTCAGATTTTAATGTGATATTTTCTGATTTTAGACAATTGACAACTAATACAGTTTAAAAATAGAGACAGAATATGTCTGGGAAGTAGCTGTAACCTGAGGGATACCAGACTTTGACTTTTTAACAAGATACCCTAAACTTATTTGATCTTGCCAACAGGGAGAAGTGTAATGTGAGGTTTATAATTAAAAAAACAAAACAAAACAAAACCAAAGTTCTGAATTATTACTGAATGGTTATGTAAGTGTTATATTCCATCTCTAAAATGAGAATAAAGATCCCATTGTTATAAGGGCGTGATGATTCGTGGAGAAACAGCACATAACACTCTACACATGTATGTGTGTGCATCAGCGTGTGTTACCTATCATTGTATTTTATTGGCACAGGGGTGAATGTAGGTCGGAAATGGCTATCACATTCACATGACACAATAGGACTTAATCACATGCTGCCTTTTCTTAGCTGTATAAATGACGAAATGCAGGCTCCACAGAGTCTTTATCTCTTCATGGGACCCAGTGGCTACCCAAGGACACAGCTTCTTTTGTTCCCTTACCCACAAGGGTATGTGGACGTATCCAGAATGAGAACGTTGTATGTGGGTCACTTTGATGAAGAGCATCTGAGGCCTCAGTTTGCCACAGTCTTTTATTCACTTCTGTCCACATAAGTGCATGGTCTGCATGTCAACTCACAGCTCCATGCACCAGGCTTTTGCAGCCAAGAAGGCTGGTATAACATGCCACACACATTTGTCTCAACTCTGTGATAGTTTCCAAGGAAGTAAGCCTCTGACCTTCATTTTCACAGGCAGTCCTTGGTCAGTCCAGAAATGATTTAAACTTATTCACAATTAGTAACAATGCTATTAACGTAGTGTGTTTGTTTCCCGTGGCTGCCTCAACAAATGGCCACAAACTTGGTGGTTTAGAGCAATAGCAATTTATTTTCAGTCCCATAGGCCAGAAGTTAAAAATTAAGGTGTCAGCGGTGCCTGGGTGGCTCAGTCTTTAAGTGTCTGCCTTTAGCTCAGGTCATGATCCCAGAGTCCTGGGATCAATGAGTCCCACATCAGGCTCTCTACTTGGTGGGAAGCCTGCTTCTCCTGGTCCCACTCCCCCTGCTTGTGTTCCCTCTCTCGCTGTGTCTCTCTCTGTCAAACAAACAAACAAACAAATAAGTAAATAAATAAAATATTTAAAAAAAATTAAGATGTCAACAGGACCCAGCTCCCTCTGAATCTTTAGGGGAGAATTCTGGTCTCCTCCAACTTCTGGCAGCCCTAGGCATTCCTTGGTTTGTGGCTGCATAGCTCCTATCTCTTTTTCATCTCCGTGTGTCTTTGTCTTCTGACTCTTACAAGGACACTTCTCATTGGATTTAGATAATCCAGGATGATCTTACCTGAGATCCTTAATTTAATTACATCTGCAACGACAGTTTCTCAAATAAGTCACATTCATAGGACTTAGGGGTTAGGCTGTAGACACCTCTTTTGGGGGTCACCATTCACCCCACAATGGGTAGGCAGTGAGCATATTATTACTTCCATTTTATAGATGCTTGCTCTTCAGAGTCAAGGATACAGGTACACAGGCAGATAAATTATGGCTTAAGACTAGAATAAAATTAAATGTCCTGGATACAGATTGAATCAGTGACATCAGAACACAAGTGGGGGGCAGGCGGGAGGAGCAGAGGGAGAGGGAAAAGCAGACTCCTCACTGAGCAGGGAGCGGGATGCAGGGCTCCATCCCAGGATCCTGAGATCATGACCTAAGTCAAAGGCAGACTCTTAACCAACTGAGCCACCCAGGAGGGTGTGGCTCCTAAAAAAGGAGGACTTAAAAAAGTGTGGTGTTAAGTTTATCCTTAGAATAGGAGCAGTTCAGCTGGGCTTACCATGTGCATGGTTGTGTGTCACTTGCATTGGCCTCTCTGTGCCAGTTGGCATGGTTTAAGTTTAAGAACCCAGCTCCAGGAAGCATGACTTTAAATTTCTCAACCATTGGTAGGATGGTCAGTTTATTATCATTGCTGATCATAATGCTTTTCCCCAAATGCTTCCCTAAAGCATCCCCATGATGCTATTCCCCAAAGGACAATAAGCATACAGACGTGCTCAAACACTGGATTATTCTTTGCTGGAGGAAGAATTCTTTCAAATTCATTTTCCCTAACCCGCATCTAGGGAAATGAGATTATAGATTCCTTGTGTCCAGTAGTACCATTGGGCTGGGATTTACAGAATGGCTCCTCATACAACCCTGAGTTAGGAGAAAGCAATAGACTGTTGGTTTATTACCTTCTTCTGTAAAATATAAACAATTAGCACTTTACATGAAAACTCATTTGACACGCTAGTCACCGGGCATGACTTTGTCCCATGCTAATGTGCTGGTCTGGTGTGAATTTATGGTTTCATTTCCTTTTCAGTATGTAGTGTAATGGAATTCTCTCTCAGTCTCAATTTTATAAAATAACGGGGGAGAAGGAGATGTAGTGAGGTTATTAAGTCCTTCCCTAGCCTTGAGATACTCTTAATTCTTACTCTTCTTAACGCATCAAAGTGATTTAGCTGTGATTACCCAGGTAATTCAGGCAAAATACCTATTCCCTTGCTTTTACTATTTAGACTTGCCTGTGATTGCCTGTTGAATAAAAGGCAGTAAGTTTAACAATTCCATTAAATTTAACACCCTATAAAACACACATAAGACATTGGAGGCATCAATGTGCATGAGTATTTAATAATGGGAACTAATGCTTTACAGTGCTTCACAGTTTATAACATGTCTTCTATTTATTATCTTCTTTAAGCTTTGTAAGAGATTTGTGATTATCATATCCATTTTAAAGATGAGATAAGTGAGGGTCAGAGTACTTGGACATCTATTGTCCAAGTACATCTAGAGTCAAAACTTGGACCTAATGCCTCCTCCTTTCTTTTCTGCAGTGTGGGTCTTTTTAATCTAGGTACAGTTGTTTAATCCAGGAAGCTAAAAGTAAGGACCATGGGTGACTGATTCGTTTCCTTTGTAGAATTTTAAAGCTGGTTGGGATCTTGTGGATCATCTAGTTGTATCACTTCATGTTGCATAGTTGCACTTCAACTCATAGTGCATAGGAGTTAGAGATAGTGTTTCCCATAGCCCTTTGAAGCCTCCAGGCTTAGTCAAAGCTCCTGCTTCAGCCTCATTTATAGGATGATGGAGAAGCTGGAGTTCAGGAAGGATGAGAAGCTTGCCCAAGGTCACGCAGCTGGCTGGTGGTAGAGCTGGGAGTTTGGATCCAGATTTCATATCATCCAGTGCTATGTCTTAGCATCTACTTAGGGAGAATTTTACTTTACCAGTTTACTTCAGGATTCACATAGGTTTTCCTGGGAAGCAACCTTTTAAAAATGCTGGTTAAATAGCGGGGGTAGATGGTTGATGGATTTCTCCATTAGCCATGACTCCATGGCTCCTCAGACTATAAAGTTACATCACCTCTGATTTTCTCTGAAGTACTTAAGTACATCTAGCCACACAGAGACTCCAGTCTTTGAAGTAGAAATAGGCTGAGCCACATTTTCTGACAAATAAACCTAGATATAAGGCATAGAGATGCAAGTAGATAAGCAGAAACTTAACCGACTAGAAATTATAAATATCTTTATTCGATAATTCCTTGGCCAAAGAGAAAATCAAAAGGATCTTGCTGGATATTTAGCAAATATGGATACTGAAATAGCCATATATAAAAAGTAGTGGAATGTAGTCAAAGTTGTATTGAGTGGAAAATTTATAACATTAACGATCTGTGTTAAATGAGAAAAAAATAAATTAATTGTTTAGTGCAAGAAGTTAAAGTAAGTCTAACAAAAACCTAACAAAAGCATAAATATGTACTTCATACATACTATTTAGTTAATATTAATTGATGATAATTTAATTCATTAGAAAAAAGATAGAATTGATAAATCTAAAAATTCTTTAAAAGCTGATAAAAACATAACTTGAATCTAAGAAAATCAAGTGGGAAAGTTAGAGAAAACATGAAGACATGAGTTAGGGATGAGAAAGTGATAAATAGCAGAAAAGCAGATTAATCAAAAGAGCAGTTAGAAGTTAACAAGAGGATACAGCCAATGGAAAAAAACTTGAAAACATGGATAAAATACATGTTTTATCAGGGAAAATGTGAATTTCTAAAATTGACTTAAGAAGTAGGAAATACAAATATGTATTTTTAAAAAATCATTTCGTCCAGATGGTTTCACGGATAGATTCCTTTAGAATTTTAAGAAACATAATTTCTAGTCAAAAATAAATAGGGACAGGGATCCGTATTTTTGAAAACAGAAGCATGGTAACACTGTTTCCAGAAATAAGATCATGCCCACCCAGAGAGTTTGCTTGTATGCATATATCTGAAAGTTCTATATAAAATATTAACTAATTGAGTTTGGCAGTGTGTTAAGGTAATAGCAGCACAATCAGGCAGAACTCACTCTAGAAACACATTCTTCCTCCCTGATTCAGGTATCAGTATCCTAGTACCAGGGGGAACATCAAACTACAGATGAATTGTATACCCTTTCTTCTGGGAAGTTGAATTTAGAATATAGCGCTACAAGAGTAAGAAATGGTAGGTGCTCACCAGTTTGGATGGCAGAGCTACACTGAGACCAACCATTAGTTTCTATTACCCAGATCCCTGCAGGTTCCCTGTTTCTTATATTTCTGAATCTTCATTCTTCAGATTTTCTTTTGGTTCTGTAAACTATGCCACGAAATTCCAATAAATTGTTTTATTTGTTTAAAATAGTCAAAATTAGTTCTGTTGCTTGCAACCAAACCATCCTAGGTGACACAATACCACTTAAGCAGACCAGTGTGTTGTTTGTCAATGTATATATTCTTTTTTTTTAACTTCTACTTTTAATTTATAAGCAATCTTACTAAACATCTTATGTCTGACACACATATACCAGTTGAATTTTTTTTCTCTTGGAATGGACAGCTACCTGAAAGAGCAGATGTACTTGGTCAAATTGTAATTATGCAACTTAACTGATTTTTTTCTTCATAAAAACTATGTATGTGTTCTCTCTGGCCCTTTTGCATTTTTTTGAGCTCCTGACTTTATTACATATGGCTCTGTGAATTCAATGTATATATTGAATGTATATATTCTTTGATGAGGGGTCTGCTCAGATCTTTTGATCATTTTTAAATTATGTTGTTTGCTTATTTATTTATTTATTTTTGCTTATTGTTGAGTTTTAAGATGCTTCATGTGTTTCCGTTACAAGTCCTTTATCACAGCCATGCTTTGCAGATATATTTTCCTAGATTGTGCCTTGGTTTTTGAGGCTTTCAGCAGTATCCTTGTAGAGAAGAAGTTTTTAAATTTTAATAAAGTCCAATTTTTCAATTTTTTCTTTTGTGTATTATGCTTTTGTGTTGTATCTAAAAATCACCACTAAACCTAAAATTAGGTTTTTTTCTTCAAAAGTCGTACAGTTTTGTGTCAGTGATACACTGTGAATTAATTTTTGTGAAAGGTATATGGTTTGTGGATAGGTTCATTTATTTTTGCATTTGGACATCCAATTGTTGCAGCACCATTTGTTGAAAAGATTATTATTTCTTCTTTGAATTGCATTTGCTCCTTTGTCAAAGATCAGTTGACTGTATATTCATGGTGCTATTTCTAGGCTGTATTACACTGATTTATGTGTCCATTCTTTCCTCATTAATAGGCTGTCTTGATTACTTTAGCCTTGTAATAACTCTTAAAATTGCATAGTACCAGTCCTCTAACTTTCTTCTACTTCAGTATTTTGGTGGCTATTCTAGGTCTTTTGGCTTTCTGTGTATAGTTTAGCTTCAGTTTGTTTTTAATTTTAAAATCAGTTTGTTAGGTTGAATCTATAGGCCACATTGGGAAAAATTGATATTTTAGCAATATTGACTCTTCCATAAACATGGAATATCTCTATTGACTTAGATTTTCTTTGATATCTTTCATCAGTGTTTTGTAGTTTTCTTTCTACAGATCCTATACATATATTGTTAAATTTGTACCTATTTCATTTTTTGGAGTGCTGTTGTGAATAGTATTTAAAATTTAAATTTTAAATTTGATCTGGTTTATTACACAGCATTATTGCAACCACAGTTGACTAATACGAAGGACTAAGGAGTAAAGGCAAATCTTTATTTATTTCAGTAGAAGCTAATAAAGCCCTTGCTTAACTTTAACATACCTTCCTGATATGACTTCTTAAGTGAAATGGCTGTAGAAGGCATCTTCCTTAAGAGAATCTTAAACTGATGACCAGGGTCGTGTCAATGCTAAAACACTAGAATTTTTTCTTTATGATAGAAGTTGAGACCAGATGCCTGCTATTACCTTTGCTTTAGAACATTTTTTTTAAACACTTTTTTTTTCTGATAGTGCTAGCAAATGTGATTACAGAATATACATAAACAAGAGGAATTGGTTTTGGGAAAAAATAGGGAAATTATATTATCATATGATCTTATAATGCAAAATAACAATGAAAATTAATTAACACCTTTAGAAACAATAAATTTAGTAAGGTGTGTAATAACCCTAAGATTGTGCAAAAAGTGATTTTCTTTTAAACATCAGCAGTAGCCAGCTAGAGAATGTACTGGTTAAAGATTCATTCCCCCGTGGTGTTTAAAACATAAGTTACTTAGGCATAAACTTCACAAGATGCCCAGGATATTTGTAAAGAAAAGAATGAAACTCTGCTGTGTGACCGTAAAGGACCCCTAGATCGAGTAAGAAATAATAATTTGGGAGGGGAGAAAGATTTAATATTATAAAAAACTAAATTATTCTTTAAGGCCAGGAATTTTTTTCCTGAACTTGAAAAAAATGACCCCAAATTCTACTTGAAAAAATAAATGTGTGGGGTGCCTGGGTGGCTCAGTATGGTTAAGCCTCTGACTCTTGATTTCAGCTCAGGTCATGATCTCAGTGTCCTCGGATGGAGACCCGCATGGGGCTCTGTACTCAGTGGGGATGATCAAATGATCAAAAGATCTGCCTGAGATTCTTTCTCTCTGCCCCTCCCTCCATTCATGCATAGAGGCTATCTCTTTCTCTCATAAACAAACAAACAAACAAACAAACAAACATATCTTTTTTTTAAAAAAAGAAAGAATAAACATAAAAGATTGGCCAGTTATTGCTGAAAAACAAAATGAACTAGAGAACTTGTTCCACGAGACATTAAAATACATTGTAAAGCTACAGTAATTCAACTATTGTGCTAATTGCAAAGAAACGGGCAGGAATGAAGTATAATAGAATGTAGTGTTAAATCCAAAAGGCAACTCATATGAATGGAGGAAAATATATAATAATTGATGTGAAGGTGATACATGAAGAAAAAAAGCTGTCTCCCAATTTCACTCCTTACACCAAAACCAATTCCAAGTAGATCTAGGATTTAAATATATACACATATATATAAAAGCCTAGGAAATATTACTTAAAATAATGCTGGTAAGCTTTCCTAATATTGGAATAGAATCATTTTTAGAATGAAAAACATGCCAGAAACAAGAAAGAAAAAATTATAGATTTGATTAGGTAGCAAAACCAACACACTCACGCACGCATTTTTGTACAGAAAGAAAAGTCATAGACAACCTTGAAAAACAAGTTATAAACACCCAAAGAAGTTTTTGTAAAATTCATTTTAATGTTTATGTTGTGGGAGACTCCGAGGGAAGCTCTTTTGGGTGCATGAATCACATGGTGTGACACAGGCACAGTGGTATTTGGGTGTCCCACTGCAGACGGTAATAATCAATCATTGGTCTCTCCTCTGCTGAGCCAGGATTTGTATGGGTTTTTTTGGTGAGGTATTGTCAACTGATCAGAGCTGACACACATAAGCCCATGCTGCTTCCTGTTAGAATGCAGCTATGATTAAGCTGCTGGCATGAGGGAAAGATGAGTTCCATCCCATTGGTGGAAACAGCATAGGTTTTCTCAGCAGTGAGATAGAGACCAGCAACAGCAGACATGCGGTGTCAATAGGAAACCATGGCAATTGTTTGATGGTGGGCTTTGTGAGGGGCAACATTTAAGGATCAGCATCTCAGTGACTTGGATTAGGCTTTGGAGCAGGGAGACACTGGATGAATGGACTCAGAGAGGAAAAGAAGTTTCCATGGAAGTTATCATTATCCTAACACACATTCATTGAGAGCTTGGCATGTGTGAGACTTTGTGCTAGGCATTCTGGGGGATACAGAACTGAGTATAAAATAATGTTTAATTTCCAGGGGTCCAGAGGTATGGCTCAGACCAGTGCTAGGGAGAAGGGTCTCATTTAGGGAGAGGTTCTAACAGGGTGTGAGGACTTCAGTGGGTTTATCACATCCCAGGGTTCACCCCTCAGATTTGCACTTCCTGAAAATCTATACCATCTATTTTCTTTTCATACCTTGGATGGCTCAGGGGACCCCTACCTGCTCACCAATCTCAGTCAAATGTGTTAACCCAGAAAATCACTGTGGTACTTTGAAATGAGAAATACATCATGTTTCATTATATCTAAGAAACCATCCATTATAAGATATGAAGTGCAGTTATTTTACGTATCACTAAATAGATTCCGTTACCGATTACAATGTGTGTGTGTTTCTTCACATCACTAAGCATTTCTCTGACAATAGCTGGGGTCCCCCAGTTCATCTCAGTTTGACATTATCTACTTAGAGCTGGGGTCAGAACCTATAGGCGAATGGCTCGGTTCCACAAGACATCCCTCTCCACCGGCTTCAGACACGGGTTCCAAGTCCAGGTTGTCACCTGGGCTTCTGATTCACAGGCTGTAGATTGGAAGTTCTAATGATCCCCTCCTTGGAGGTGACTGATTTGCTAGAATGACTCACATAACTCAGGGAAACATTTGGCTAACTGTATTGCTAGGTTATTATCAAGGATAGAAGTCAGAAAAAAAAAAAAAAAAGAAGTCCGAAACAACCAGATGGAAGACAGGCATGGGGAAAGGGTGTGGAGCTTCCATGCCCTCCTGAGCATGTCCTTTTCCCAGATCTCCATGTGTTCATCAGCCTGGCACTTGAAATCCCATCCTTTTGGGTTTTTATGGAGACTTCATTACCTAGGCAAGACTGATTAAGCTATTGGCTTTTAGTGATCTATTCAGCCTCCAGTCCCACTTTTTTCCCCAGTGATGGGGTGGGGGTGGGGCAGGACTGAAAGCTTCAACCTTCCAATCACAGGTTTGCTTCCCCAAGGACCAGACCAGACCCCGGCCATAGGTAGGGGTCCAAAAGCCACTCATTAACATAATAAAAGACTCCTCTATCACTCTCATCACTTAGGAAATTCCAAGGGTTTTCAAAGTTCTGTGCCAGGAATAGTGAACAAAGACCAAATATATATTTATTATTATAAATCCTAAAATCACAACTACCAGGAGAGAAAAAACACTGCCAATTAAACTAGGGCTTGATGCCTAAAAAATCTTACAGTGTTTCTATTTTACACTTACTGAAAGAATGCATTTGTAATTAGACATAGATTTTTAAAAATCACACATCAATCTTGTGCATATATAAAAGGAAAAGTGAAATAAAGTAGTTAAGGTTTTCTTTGAACTTATTCAGAGTTTGACTCTTTAGAATTACTTTTTGACCCAGAGTCATTGTTTTCTGTTTTTCCAGAGAGTATTGTCCTCTGTGCCTTGGAGTGTGTGGGATATAAAGCATTTTTGTAAAAAAAAATTAATTAATTAATGCTGGACTCTTAGGCAGATGTTTAATTACGGAGAGCTAGGTGACTATGCACCTTAGCGTCTAGAATGTTACTAAATTAATTCATTTACCTCCTTTTTCTCCCCATCCTTCACAAATATTTGGTTTGGGAGGGTGGGGTTAAAAATGCTCTCAACTTTTGTTTCTGAGGTTTCTTGCGAGTCCTCATTCCCTTCTGCAAGTTTTGATGCTCCGGCAGTAGGGAGTCTCTCATGATTACTACCTGGTCAGCAAGGATTGGAAGATACCTCTCATTTCAGAGCTGTTCAAATGTGAAAATAGGCACAGTATCGTACAGTAATTCCCAAGAATCCAGAATAGTCCTTATGCTGTCTGGAATATATTCTCTCTGAAGTTAAAATGGGCAGCTGCTGGAGTTCAAGCGATGAGCACTGGGTGGTAGAGGGATCATCATACTGACCAGCTTCAGAAAGGCTGGAGGACGTGACCCATCTCCTGGGCAGGGATAAAGTGGTCTAAGGGAATCAGAATACTTGTGTGACCTGAAGAGCATGAATAATTACAGCGCTGGAAAATTTTGACAAAGTTTACTCGTCAACATCTCTTTTAAAAATTCTTTATACATTTATAAATATTAAGTACTAAGGAAAATATGAGGAAGCACAAGTCATGCTGAGAGAAAGGCAAGAGTCTATTTTTCCATGCTGGATGCTCACCGGATACATAGGGGGGTGTACCGGGAAGGGACAATGCCACAGCGTGTTGGTGCCTAATCCTGGGACCTTCAATGTTGAGGTCATTGGTTTGGCTTTTAATCGACAAGGCAATTGCTGGGGAGGGGGGGGGAGGGGAAGGTGGGCGCTGTGAGTCCTTTTTCTAGATAACTTACACTTTCACAAGGAAAGACTTCAGTTGAGTCAGTACCTGGACCCGGTGTTAGAAACGAAGACCTCTTGCTTTGGAAAGAGAAAAACATTATTGCCCAAGAAGGGCTATTTTGAATCTGAGAGCTAAAATGGCAGATGCATTGAAATCAGATTGTTGTGCATAATTCTATCCTATGGATTTCCTTAATGAGATAATTTTCCAAAGTGAGAACAAAAGGTTTATTTTGCTTCTGGGACAACGTGGGAGCTGCTCCACTGCTAGTAAAGGAAGGCAACTCTGGGAAAATGGGGCATGACATTTGAAGATAGTTTATAGTTCTGGGTTGCTAATTGAGACGTGATGTGGCAGATTAAACATAGATGCTAGTAAAACCGAGGTATGGGGCTTCTCAAGAAGGCCTTTCTTTAAAAAAAAAAATTATTTCCTTTTGGACAGTCTGTATTTAGAATGATCAAATCAGGAAAGGAAATTCTTTAGGAGGCATTTCCTATTGTAGCATTACCCACCGCTGAATGCATCATACAGCAATGTGCTTTATTTTTTCATTCAGCTAATATTTACCAAAGGCAAACACTATCGAAGTCACTGGGGATAGTGTGGAGAGGGTGTTTGACATTGTAAATGTATTACTTGCTAGTATTCTGAGTACTCTGGGTAAGAGTTACATGTGGCAATGGAAACTTCCAAAAGGGGACTTTGATCCAACCACAGAGGTCAAGAAGGAATTTCCGGGGGCACCTGGGTGGCTCAGTCGTTAAGCGTCTGCCTTCGGCTCAGGTCATGATCCCAGGGTCCTGGGATCGAGCCCCGCATGGGGCTCCCTGCTCTGCAGGAAGCCTGTTTCTCCCGCTACCACTCCCTCTGCTTGTGTTCCCTCTCTGGCTGTGTTTCTCTCTGTCAAATAAATAAAAAAATCTTAAAAAAAAAAAAAAAAGAAAGAATTTCCCAACCAGGTGGTGCTTGAGCTGAGATTTGAATAGGAGCCATGCAGTTGATCTAAGGGAAGGGAAGAGTATTCTTGCAGAAGGAACAAATGTTCAAAGGCCCTGTGGTGGGAGGAAGGTTGGGCAGACAAAGGAGAGAGAAACCCAATATGACTGGAATAAAAAAAATAGAGTAGAAGTATGAGATGAGATTTTGAGAGCAGGTGGAAGCTAAACTATCCATATTCTGTTGTTTAGAGACAGGATTTTTAAAAGCTATCCTTAGATCAGTGAGAAAACCATGGGGAGTTGATATTACCAGATTTGTGTTTAGAAAAGTTTTCTCATTTACACTCTGGAGATCTGATGGGAGGGAGTTAAGAGTGAGTGTGGGTCAACTAGTTAAAAGGCACCTTTATGCCCAAAGGCAGCAGGACCCCCAAAATTGCCCATGTGTACAGAACCAGATTTTATCTTCATTTCTTTTTTGGACTAAGACAGATTAAACCTTTAAAAAATTACTTATTTTAATTGTTTGGCAAAACCCATCTTTCAAGTAAAACCTTAAGCTTCATAAAAAACTCCTCTGACTCAGATGCGGATGGGGTGGTGGTAGATTGAATTTGTCTGTGATGGTTAATAGTGTACGTCAACTTGGCTGGGCTATGATGCCCATATATTCAGTTAAACATTATTCTGGATATTTCGGTGAAGGTGTTTTTGAATGAGATTAACTTAATTTGGTGGACTTTGAGTGAAGCAGATTACCTCCCCCCCTCACCCCCCCATGATGTGGGTGTGCCTCATCATGAGCAGGAATTTTGCAGCAAAGACTTCAGACTTGAACTACAGAACTACTGATTCTTTGCTGGGTTTCCAAATTGTTGGCCCACCCTCTACATTTTGGATTCACTGGCCTACAAATCATGTGGCCAATACCTTAAAATAAACTAAATGAAATCCTTAAATAAGTCTCCCCATCATTTCTTTCTTTCTTTCTTTCTTTCTTTCTTTTTTTCTTTCTTTCTTTCTTTCTTTCTTTCTTTCTTTCTTTCTTTCTTTCTTTCTTTCTTTCTTTCTTTCATTCTTTCTTTCTTTCATTCTTTCTTCTTCTATCTATTATATCTATCTATCTATCTATCCATCCATCCATCCATCCATCCATCCATCCATCCTTTTGGTTCTGTTTCTTTGGAGAACACTGAGTATACATCATCTATCCCTTCCCCACCCTACTCTACCTCAGCCTCAGCACTGAGTTTGGAAACCAGTGAGATAAGGCCTTGAGGGGGTGTTGGGGAAAAGAAGGAAGGAAAAATCTCTGGGAATGTATTAGAGGCTCTGTTATCCCTATTTGATCCCTTCCCTCTCCTAGCCTTAAGATACAATAAAGAATGATGATTAAAAAATGGAAAATAGTTTTTAATAGAAGCACAAGCAATTTTGCCTCTAATTTTCAATTTTAATCAAAGCATGGAATTGTAGAGCCAGCTCAGCTAAGGATGAATAGAGGAAATTGACCTTTCTGGAAGGTTAATAAGACTCATCACCTTCCTGAGGAGTGAGTACCTCATCACTTATATTAACAGTGCTTCTTAAGTATTTACGTCTTGTGTATCTTCAATAATCTGATGAATACTATAGCTGTGGACACTTTCTCTTCCGAAATCTCTGATTAAAAATCATATGCTTAACATTTTGCTGTGCTTTCAGATGTTAGTGGATGCCATCTTAAAAACTCCTGCATTGGGAATAGCATTACTAGAAATCTGGTTGGTAGACCGTGTGATGGAGTGGAAAGAACTGTATGTGGAATCCTGGGACCTGGTTCAAGCTCTAGCTCTGTCACATAGTAGCTGAATGATTTTAAGCAAGTGGCTTCAAACTGACAAGTCTCAATTTCTGCAGCTGTAAAATGGGATGGCAGTACCTAATGCAGAGGGCTATCCTGCTGTTAAATTAGATTGGCTGTGTAGAGAACTTTGTAGACTTCAAGGAGCTATGTGGATGTAAGATGATGGTATCTGCTCATTAGGCAAACTCGTCAGTCACTTAGGCAGGCCTTGCTTGAATCCTGAGACACGGGAAGGATGGGCTTTGTTGTGGGGCTCTCAAATGCTTGTAGCCTTTACTACAGGGGCAAGCAGCGTATAGGAAGTTATAGGAGTAGAAGCAGACAGGAAGCAAAAAAGATGCATACGTCCTGAGAGGAGGATGGGAAGATGCTAAAAAAAAATACCATCTTTTCACTATTTTGCTTAGAGTTGCAAGAGGCCACTTGGATGTAGATGCCTGGGTGGGACCAGAAATGAGTAGATTTGAGATTCCTGGTTTCATTGGGTGGAAAGGCCTAAAGATGGGTGGGTCTTGATGTCTCCTTGAATCCAAAACTTTGAAAAGTCAACTGAGAAGATTGGGTCAGTAGGTGGTCCTTCAGTTTGGAGGTGCTGCCTGAGGGCCAGAGAAGATGCCACATGTAACAAGATTTCTCATGGAGGATCGCAGAGATCTGATAAACCTCCTGTAGCTTTTTAGGAGTTGAGCTGGTCTTCAGCTTGTAAATCACAGCGATTGTACCATCTCACAACTGAAAAGAGATTTCTGCCTCTCAGGGAGCTTGCATGCTGATGATCATGTTTGAGGCACTTGGGACTGGTTTCTGTTATGGTCACTTCCCAGTCAAGAAATCTAAGTGTGAGATGAGCTGACTTGTCCAAGATCACATTGCTATCTTTTAAGAAGTGTCCGTCTAACTCCTAGTCTTTGGCATTTGATATTGTGCAGAGACCTATTTGGGAGAGGTAGTAGCCTGGTGTAGGATTAAGAGCTTAGCCCCCCAGCAGCTGATGCACTGAAGCCCAGCTTCCACATTTGCTAGATGTCTGACCTGGGCAAATCACGATTCTTGGTGCCTCAGTTTCCTCTCCTATTAGGTAGGGGTACTGACATACCTATCACATGGGGTTGTTGTAAGGATAGCAAGTATTACTAGACCTGAAGTGTAGGAGCTGGGCCTGGCACGTAACTGCCGTTGATTTAGCCATGCCTACAATAGTGCATCTCAGTGGGACAAGAGAGAAAACTCAAATTCAGAGAATCGCTGGCAGAAAGTTTTGGAGTCATGAAGTCACTGAATCTGAATATAGTCCTAGGCATTTAGTAAAGTGGACCCTCTTTAACACTTAAAGAAATGGTGCCTGTAGCTCATCTTATGTGTCTTGACCTCTTCCTTCAAGTCTTAGCTCGAATGTTACCTCATCCAAGAGGTCACCCTTGATTGTTGAAGGCTTCCCTTCACCCCTTGCCCAGTTATTCTATTCTATATTGCATCATCTTAATTCTTTCCCCCGAAGCCCTTCTCACCATCTGTAATTCTCATTTCATTTACTTATGTACTTGTTCTTTGTCCAGCTCCCTTACGAAACGTCAGCTTCCTGAGAGCAGGGGTCTGGTCTGTCTTGTTCTCCTCGAACATCACGTTGCCTAGCACAGTTCCAACTGCACTGACATGTCCAAGAAACAACCTTAAGTGTATGTGGTGCACATTGGCTGCACATCTGGCTTCTCTGGAAGTTCATGTGATGGGAAACAGAGGTGGAACAAAACTTTAAGATTCATGGCACTCAACACCTCTATCAATCACCTCTTTGTGACCTTTCTCCCCTGAAATGGTGATTTGATTAGCAGGACACTCACCCTTCTTCCAGCCTCATGATTAATTATCCCTATGCATCCCTACCTTACATACAGAGCCAGCATCTGGCATCTCGTCTCCCCATGTCATGAGCTAAATGGAAGCTTTCCTTCTCTGCCACAGGCATGGATAATTTTAGTGCCTTTATTTTTCTGATGGATGAAAGGAGTCAACGCTGAACGTTGCAGACAGATCTATTGGTGGCTGCCTCATCCTCCATTTCAGATTCTATCTGTAAACACCACCATTCTCTTCACCTTCTAATTATAAACTGATTAAGGTAGAGTGCATAAACATGACACAGAGGGCACTGCAGATCATGACAACATGAGCTTGTTTGCCTGAAGAGAGATTACACTGGCTTTTATCCTACAAGAGGAACAGGCACGATAAATTACAGCGCTACCTTGAAATTAAAATTTTTATTTAGAAACCAGTGGCGCTGAGGAAAAAAAACCACCCAAGAAGCAATTACACGCTGATAAAATGTGTGGCCATTTAATCCATGGTGGTGGTTGATCAGTTTGCCATTTTATTTTATTTTTTTTATTTTTATTTATTTATTTATTTATTTATTTATTTATTTATTTATAAAGATTTTATTTATTTGACAGCGAGAAACACAGCGAGAGAGGGAACACAAGCAGAGGGAGTGGTAGTGGGAGAAGCAGGCTTCCTGCCGAGCAGGGAGCCCGATGGGGGGCTCGATCCCAGGACCCTGGGATCATGACCTGAGCCGAAGGCAGACGCTTAACGACTGAGCCACCCAGGTGCCCCCAGTTTGCCATTTTAGTTCTGAATTTGGGGCTCTCCAAAGGCGTTGGCATGCATCTTAGGCTTTACCGAGGGACTTCAGTCAGGCACGCTGGCTTGCTGCAGGTTGCTGACCTTCCCTTTTTGGGGATGCTGTAGAGGTTTGCCTGATAAAATGCAATTATCTGTGCCGCAGAGAGGATAGCAAACCATCAACCAAAGGTAGAAGTAATTATTGTGCCTGGGACTTCAGTGGGAATATCCAATGCAGCTCCAAGTTGTTACACAACTTTTTAAAAAGTAGTTAGTTTGGATTGGAGCCTGAGGGAAGATAAAGTAGTAGTGAAATCATGCGGTCGTAGGAGACCGGGGGTCCAGGCTGGGCTGTTTCTTATGAAGTTCCGTGGCTCAAGTAAGTTACTTCCCTACTCTGCCTCTCCAACATCTCGTGTGTAAAATAAAGGAAGGGGCTGGATAATTTCTGAATTCCTTTATAGCTCATTATTTCTCAGGGTATGCATAATCAGATATTCTTGACAGTGGTCTTCTAAAGCAGTATTTTATTTGAAACATATTTAAACTGAAAAGGTGAAGACTGATTTTGATTTTTTTTAAAGATCTTATTTATTTATTTGTTGGATAGAGACAGAGCACAAGCAGAGGGAGTGGCAGGCAGAGGGAGCAGGAGAAGCAGGCTCCCCACTGAGCAAGGAGCCCAGTATGGCACTTGATTCCAGGACCCTGGGATCATGACCTGAGCCAAAGGCAGATGCTTAACCAACTGAGCCACCCAGGCGTCCTGGGACTGATTTTGATTTTAGCAAGGGAGCTTTGTACTGGTCATGAAGTAGAATGTCCTTTTATCATGGGAGCTTGGAACTTTGCATTTGTGGCATTTGGGGACCTAGAGGTATTGTAAGGTAAAATTCAGGTACACCCACCTCACTGGATGGGATTTTCTAGGCAATACATTCCTATCTCTTAATAACTCAAGTCTACTGGATTTAGAGACAAAGTCTTGGCATACTTACAGTCATTTTGGGGGGGCAAATAAGGTCAAGGATCCTGTTGGTCTTGCTTACTACTATTTCTCCTGCTGGAACATAGTAGGTACTTAATAATTATTTGTTAGTTTAATAAATGAATAGGTGATTGGATACAATCGACTTTGGGAAAAAAGGAGGAGGGCTTCTTATTTTCATTTTCATTCAAAACCATCAGTCTTTCTCTGCTATGGCTTCTGAGCAATCCTGGAAGTCCTTTGGTATCCTGAAAATTCCCATTTTTCTGAGGAAGACAGTTAGGTCAGTGCAGGGAGATTCTCTCCCTGGTGAAATTAGATCTCTTCCTTTCCCCTCCATGATCCAGTTAGAACTAAACAGATATGTTGGTTCTTAAAGAAGTACTTATAGAAGTAAGCCTCAAGAAATAGTCTAGAAACAGTAGCGATGTTATCTAATTTGGTCTTCATTCTCTCACCCACCGTCCCTTCCTCTCACTTCCCTAAACTTTCCCTGAAACCCCAGGCTACTCTCTGTTCTAGCTTTCTCTGGAGTATTTCACTTTTGTGCTAGAGAACATTTATCATCTATTGCCGGGGTCCAGCCCAGGCAGTCCAGGGGTTCTCTGAAGGATGGACGGTGTCGGCGAAAGGAATAAGAGAGCCAGAGAATTCTTTTAATCACCAGGCAGGCATCTCTGCCTCATTGGTTTTTGACTCTTTATTTATAGGCAGCAGGTTACATGGAAAACAGTCAATGATTTTCTTAGATAAGGAGGCTTAGATCAACAAAAGCTTTTTTTTTTTTTTCCAGAACTTATAGTCCCTTCTCAGACCAAGGCAGAGATAGGCTTATCTTATTTTGAACAGCAAGACCCTTAACACAATTTTTGACTCTTTTTCTATGTATTGGATAAAGGTTTAGTCACGTATACCTTTTGCACATTAACCAAAGGAAGAGGGGTGACACTGAGTTTATTATAGAACAGCCCAAGCTGTTCGTACAAGTCCTTTTTTTGCTGCTGGGTGAGCAGACACCTGGGAGCCTCATCCTGCGTATTCTTTTTTTTTTTTTTTTAAAGATTTTATTTATTTGACAGAAACACAGCGAGAGAGGGAACACAAGCAGAGGGAATGGTAGCGGGAGAAGCAGGCTTCCTGCTGAGCAGGGAGCCCGATGCGGGGCTCGATCCCAGGACCCTGGGATCTGACCTGGGCCGAAGGCAGACGCCTAACGACTGAGCCACCCAGGCGCCCCTCATCCTGCGTATTCTTTAGCAAAGTCTGAAGTAAGACTCTATTATCTTTATATTTAACCGTTTCTACCTTATCTTATGTGTACTCTCCATTGTTAGGTAATGCAGGTGTTGGTGTGGCGAGGATGGAATGTGAACCCCTAGGGGGAAACTAAGGTTGGCTGTAGATCATTAAAGTTCTGTGTAATTTTTTTGGCCTTTAAGTACCTTATCATCTTATCTGCGATAATTTGGTGGACAAACATTGGAAAAGAGCCTCGCAGTTATTTGCTCTAATGGTTTTACGGCGGGGGAATGGTTTGGTTGCTTTATGTAGTTTCCGTAAGGAGATCTCAGTCTGGTTAGAAGTGGGTTAAGTGGGTCAGAGCCTCAACTTGAGCAAAGGACTTAGACCAAAAAGAAAAAAGGAATTTGAGTAACACAAAGAGATACAGGAGGAGATACCAATCCCGTCCATATGGCAGGAGCGGTGCAAACCTGCCATGTCCTCGCCTTGACCGTGTCAAATGGCCAGGCTTCTGTGGCTCTCGGCAATCCATATCTCACATCTGTATGTCTAGCTTCGCCATGACCTTCTCCAGGATGGAATCTTTTTTTTCTCTCTGAATCCTTTTTAGTGCAGCTTCTTTATCCACATTTTCTAAGAAAGAAGGTCCTTCAGAGATGTTTGTAATTCTTTGGAGCATGAACTAGGAGGAAACAAACCTTCGGTGAACAGTGCTGATGATTTGGTAGCATCTGATGTGTGCCCAGGACCCATTGGGAGGGCACAAAGCAAAGAACAGATGCAGTTTCCATCCTTAAGCTTCCTACAATTTAGTTAGGTAGTGAAGATCTACACATAAAAAATAAATTGAGATCTTTTAAAAAAGATTAAAGTCAAGTGCTAGGTTGTATGTACTGGTGATTTGGTCCTTGTGGCATTCAGAGGAATCAAAGACAGGATGACATCTTATTTTCTAAAGTGACTGTAATGCACCTTAAAACACCCAGGGTAGTCACAACCCCATTCTAGAAACAAATACCCTCAACAAAACAGCCAGCCAGTCAATTTCTTGTCTATCTTAGATTTACAAAATATAGGGTATTTATGGTTTCTGCCTGTCAGGTAGACTCACCCTTGACTTTGTCAGAGCACAAAGACGTGTACACATCTTTCTACTCATTCCTAATTACCTGAGGTTTCGTTTCGTAGGTGAATGTGTTCAGACTGCTTTTCTGCTGATGGAGACGGGGACGGGGACTGATTTTCAGCGGGTCCTATGCAATTCCTGGTATTCCTCAAACAAAAAACTTAGAAAATTATTTGATGATTTCCTTAACTAAACTATCACAAATATATGGATCTTCTACCTCTCTATGGGTACATCTTGCTTCCTTGTAACTATGAAATTCAACATGAATTGAGTGCCAGCCATATGGCCAGTTCTAGTCTAGATGTTGAGAATATAGTGAAGTACAAACGTGTGTGTGTGTGTGTGTGTGTATGTGTGTGTGCGTGCACGAGTGCACAGATACACATGCACACAGGTACTTCCTGGAGTTTACATTCTATTTGAAGGAAACATACTCTAAATAGTAAACATAATACATAATGCAATGGTACGGAATGTTACAAGTTTGATCTGGGCTCTGGAAATGCACAGGGCTGCCTGAGGCAGGGGGAGAGGCCAATGGAATGGGAGTGGGTTAGCATTTTACATAAGTTAGTTAGGAGGGACCTCGGAGACAAAGGAGCCCTTTGTGCAACGAGGGAAGGAGGTAAGGGAGTGAGGCATGGAGATAACTGGGGAAGAGCATTTTGGGCAGAGGAAACAGCCAGAACCAACCCTCTGACGAAGGAGCATGCTGGGTACGTGTGAGGAAGCTCCTAAGGAGGCCAGTGTAGCTGGTGTAGGGAGTAGGAGGAAGTGTAATCAGAGATTATATAGAACTGTGCAAGCCACCGTAAGTACCTCGGTTTAGATGTTGATGAATAAATAAGAAAAGGAGACTCTTATTTTACATCCATAATTTTTTATCCATATATATTTACCAAATTCTCAGTAGACCATTTGCCCCAATGTAATTTTGTATGCTTTGATTTGATCCACAAAACATGTTTTTTAAGGCCAGTCATCTGTCAGTATGGTACAATGGAAATAACCAGCCTGGGTACAACTCATTCAGATTTGTCTCTCTCTCAGTGTCTCTGTGTCCTTGACCATAAAATGAAGCTGTTAAGCTAAATCAGAAGGGGAAATATTTGTTCTGTGTATCAACTCTAGTTCATTTTAGTGGTTGTTTAAAGTGCCCAGAGGAGTCTGCATTCAGCTTTCGGCTGTGCAGTAAAATCTCTGATTGATTAGTAATGTCTGTCTTGGACACAGACATAGGTAATGGTGAGTGTGCTGTGAGCTAACAGGGTGTGAAACTCTGCCATTCTTTATAGTTTGTTTTCAGGAGAAGGACTAGAGTTTTGCTGATTTTGGCTTTCAGCTCTGTTCATCACAAAATGTGGCTAGGAGGAGGAAAAATTTATAAATAAAGGATCTAATATATATTTTTAAAAGATTTTATTTATTTGTTTAAAAGAGAGAGTGAGAGCACTCAAGCAGAAGCAGAGGGAGTGACAGGCAGAGGGAGAAGCACACCTCTTGCTGACCAAGGAGCCCAATGTGGGATTCATTCCTAGGACCCTGGGATCATGACCTGAGCCAAATGTAGACACTTAACCGACTGAGCCACCTGGGTATCCCAGGACCTTTTATTTTTTAATGCGAGAGTGCAAATCCTCGTTCAATGTCAAAAAATAT
The DNA here is from genome assembly GCA_028646535.1 of Procyon lotor. Lineage (NCBI taxonomy): Eukaryota > Metazoa > Chordata > Mammalia > Carnivora > Procyonidae > Procyon > Procyon lotor. The sequence goes on from CM053603.1 coordinate 38,061,861, forward strand.
AAATTTCCTTTTCTGGCTCTTATGATAAAAATAACACCTTTTGGGGTGCCTGGGTGGCTCAGTGGGTTAAAGCCTCTGCCTTTGGCTCGGGTCATGATCCCAGGGTCCTGGGATAGAGCCCTGCATTGGGCTCTCTGCTCAGAAGGAAGCCTGCTTTACCTTCTCTCTCTGCCTGCCTCTCTGCCTACTTGAGATCTCTCTCTCTGTCAAATAAATAAATAAAATCTTAAAAAGAAATAACACTTTTAGGCTCTTCCTTATAACAGTGAGATATATTAGGTGTTTTCCCAATTTTACAGGAAAATGAAACACAAAGTTGTCACTAATTGCCTAATTAACAAATTAATTTTATTTAACTAGAGTACTGGTATAGTTTATTCTCTCAAACTGGACCTTTGGAGAGTAAAAGATGGTGGTATTAATAATTACTCCCAGATGACAGGTATCTAGCCAGGCTGGCCCTAGCAAATGGACATGTCTGATCATGCTAGCTTTATTTGAAGACCTGCACTTCAGGTCCCTGTATTGGGCAGAACTGGAACCCAGATGTTCTTACTCAAAGCCATTTGCTTTTCCCACCAATTCTGATGCATTAGATACAGTGTAGGACTCTGATAATTGCAGCTGCTAGTTTTTCTGTGCTTACCAGTCACGTACTAGACACTTGCTGCATGCCATCCTAATTTAGTTCTCATAACACTTCAACGTCAATAGTATTCTTTCTATTTTATAAATAATGAAATGAAGGCTGAGAGAGGTGAATATCATGTTATTGTCAAGGTCACAGAGCTAGGAAGGAGTATCTATATTCAAGTCTAGCTCTGTATAATCCAAAGTTCAGATTCAACTCCAGTCTTATTCGTTAAAATATTTGTGTTAAAATATTCGATTCTTTCTAAGAGGAATTCTTTACTACCAATTGAAACATTTTATATTTAAAATGGGTTTCAAGTAAAACCATGGTGTTATGTTCAGATTTAATCAGTGTTTGAAGAAAGAAGGCAGGGAAAGTACGAGGACTGAACTTCAGGGCAGATAAGATGGGGGAATACCGCTCTCTGACATGGAAAAAGGAAGCCTTGTCCAAAGAGGGAGATGTTTTGTTTATCTCTCTGCTCCAAAGGGAAAAACGAGGCAGAGTATATTCTAGGAGAGACTGGAGGGAGTGGAAAGAACCTTTCTAGCTGCTGCTCAGATGTGTGCTAGAACTACAAAGTAAAGACTTTCCTTTGATTAAGTCAAACTGCTTAGAAGGTGGAGAGTTCACCTGTCAATGGGACTTGGTAGTGCTAGCCAGCAGCAAAGAGAAGGTGCTCTAGAGTTCTTGAAGCTAAGCTACCTTTAATCCCTCAGTGATGCATAGGGTCTGGGGTTATGACTCTGGGCTGTGGATCAGGGAGAATTAAAAGCAATGTTGTAGCCAAAAAAAGTAAGCTCATAAAGGAAAGTTACTAACTATACTTAGAGTCTACTAACTTCAGAGTTGCCTTAGAAATAGTGATTTCATGTGTCTCATCAAGATTTGATATATGTATGAAATATAGATTTGAATATATATTTAAATATACGTTGGCTATGCAGTGAAGGGCATATCTGAATATATATATATATACACGTATTTGAATGCTTATAAATATATTTAATTTCATTGTCAAAGGAGGTGTACTAAGCAAAGAGTTATCATTGTAGTCCCATGTTCCAAGTAACACTCGGGCTTTGATATCTGCCTCTGGAAGATCACCACTACTCATAACAGAATATCTAAATTATAGCATTGCTTACCAAGAGGGAAAAATCTGGCTTGATTATAACGCCCAACAATCGAAGTAAGGAAATAGAAGTCTAGATAGTGATGATCTATAAGGGAAAAGAAATGATCTCTGTTTTCTGACTATTTGGAAGCCATTGCTGTCCTTCTCAAGACCCTTCAGTCCACACACATGTTTGGTGCTGGTCACAATTTTGCCAACATTGCAACCGGTATACCTATCTTTCTATCTTTGTGTATCATTGCACCCCCTTATTCTCTACCACACTTAAATCACAGTGCCTAAAAGGAATAGAATTTTCACCATTTCTTGGTTAGATCCTAGATAAATAAGCGATTTTTATGTTCATGGATGGTCAACGATTCTTTTTTTTTTTAAGGATTTTATTTATTTGAGAAAGAGAGAGAGAGAGAGAGAGAGAAGTGCACATGAGCAGGGGGAGGGGCAGAGGGATAAGAAGGCTCCTGCTGATCAAGGACTCTGATGTGGGGCTTGATCCCGGTCTCTGGGACCCTGACCAGAGCCGAAGGCAGCCACCTAACTGGGCCACTCGGGTGCCCCAATGATTCTGATGTCATGGAGAATAAAGAAGGTGTGGAGGACCAAAGTCTGTGATCTTCATTGCATCTCAATTCCCAACCATTTTATATGACCAGGTTATTGCTTGCTAACCTCCAAGTACTCATTTTAGAAACAGTAGTATTGTAGAACAAGGTGCTTTGATTCCAAATCTACTTCTTGCTCCCCAAAAGCCAGCAACAGCATTGCAAGTAATCAAGCTGGTATGTGCGAATAATATCCTAACCCAATCAATAATTTAAGGCCTGTATGGATGTAGCTGTTTGTGCTCCTCACTCCTTCGTTTGTTTTGTTGTATTTCTATTAGGTTTGTTATTTCTGTTCTTTGCTTCCAAATCCACTGGAACGTCTATGGGCTGTAGAGATGTCAGGGTCACAGTGAGAGTGAACAGGTGCTGCTGGTCAGTGAAACAATTCAGGCAGGACCCGAGAAGGGCTGGGAATAGTATCAAGACAGAGGTTGAGTGCTAAGTTGAGCTGACAGGATAGAGCCTTGGTCTTTGGAATAAGACTGGTGTATAAAGCAAGAGCACTATTAGCAGCAGGAAAGGCTTCATATTGAATCTCATAACTCATTGAACTGGAGATTTAAAAGTCCCCCTGGCCAGGGCAAGAATTGGCTTTAGATCTTGGGGGTGTCTCAAGCCTTCTGGTGACACACGGGTGGTGCCAGCCAGGGTATGTGATGCAGGGAACCAGACGGATCCTGAGTGAGCCTCAAGGAGACTGTGTGTGTGTTTGGTGGTGGGGCATGGGGGAGGTCCATGTCCACATTAGAACAGAGATTCAGAACGGTCTGTGAATTTGGGGATTTTGGATAGGGTCACTGTTGCGGGTCCCTAAGATTCACTGATTCTCTAGGAGGACTCTCAAGACTCAGCATGAAATCATATTTACAGCTAGGATTTATTATAGGGAAGGATGCAAAGCAAAATCAGCAAATGGAAAAAGCAAGTACAGTGTAGTCCAGAGGAAACCAGGCATGAGCTTCTCTGAGTCCTCTCCCCGTGGAGTCTCACAGGACATGCTTACTTCCTTAAGCACTGAATTGAGACCTATGTGTGGCTGTTGTCTACCAGGGAAAATCATGAGAGACTCAGTGGCCAGGGTTTTTGTTGGGGGCTGGTCATGTATGGCCTGGAACAAAATTCGAGGCTCCCAGCATTCACCACTTTGTACAACCTATGCAGGCACAGTGAGCCACTCTCCTCAGGTAGGGAACAGTGACGCTCTTCTGAAGCCCAGATTCCCAGGGGCCAGCTGAGGGCTACCTTCGCAAGCAGATCTTTCTAAGAATAGCAGCTGCAGACCTGCTGTGTGAAACTCTTGTCCACACAGTCACCCAAACCATAATTCTGTCAAAAAGGGGGATGGCTGTCCTGGAATTAGATAGAGTCTTGTAGAGGTGGGGGATTCTTTTTTTTTTTTTTAATTTTTAAATTTTTAAAAATTTATTTATTTGTTATTTATTTGCCAGAGAGAGAGAGAGAGATCACAAGTAGGCAGAGAGGCAGGCAGACAGAAAGGGGGAAGCAGGCTCCCTGCTGAGCAGAGAACCCGATGCGGGGCTCGATCCCAGGACTCTGAGATCATGATCTGAGCCCAAGGCAGAGGCTTGAACCCACTGAGCCACCCAGGTGCCCTGGTGGGGGATTCTTATTTTGGGTGTCTGCAAAGAATGTCCTGAGGTGATTTCTGCTTTTTGCTTCCTGGTGGCGTGAGAACCACAGGCATTCTGGGTATGGGGACCCAGAGAACCTGTCTCCCTGGAGTAGTAGCCCCAGATGTCCATGTAATGTCACTCACTGCTCATCTGCTAGGCCAACTGTCTCTCACTAACCCTGTTCCTGTAGGCTGCAGAGGGGCGGTTTCCAGCTCTGAGGCCCCAAGGCCTTGAATTCCCTTATTACTTCCCCTCTACCCACCATCTTTGCTCTGAAGTCTGTCAAGGCGGGATCCAGATCAGATTCATTCTTGAAACCTCTAGTGTTCCAGAACAGAGACTTGCACAGAGTAGAGGGTCAGTGCCTAAATATATTTACTGAGACGCATGTAGGGGTTGCCACCTACCAACCTCAAGGGTCTCCCTCAAAAGACTAGCAGACTTAAAAGCTTGGGCCTAAAGTTCTGGATCTTCTCGCTAATTTGAGACCTGGAAAAAAGAAAACATCCAGCTGAGTCTGAAATAAGAATGTAAGCAAAGAATCTAAAAATAAACAGCAGTGGGGGATTCCTCAATTCAGGCAGGCTGTGACAGCACCTGGTGTCAGGCAGCTCTGTGCCTCAAAGAAGAGGAATACATTTAGAAGGTTTAATGAGGGGGGAATTCTATCACTTGCAAAGCCTGAGAGAACAAATGACATGCGATTTTCCTACACAGGAGCCTGATATTCCCTCCCCTCACCCCTTAAATCCCTGGGCCATGTGACACCCTTTCTGACTTCCCAAATACAATCAGGTCACTCAGAGGGTCAAGTCCAGTTGAGCAGGACGCACAGCCTCAACCCCACACTCCTAGCGGCTGCTGGGAAAGGCGTGCCCACCAGGACCTCTAGCTTTGGGACACAGTCATTAACAGCGGTATTAGCATTAGAATGAGCTTTTGAATCTGGGGTGGTTTTCAAAGCCTTTTAGCTGTAGAAGACTCACAAAATTTTATGCAGAAGTGCAAGAGCTGAGTCCGCTGACTGGATCGGAAGTTGTTTCCGAGGAAACCCTGAGGGCCTGCAGGGAGGTGCCGCCTGCAGACGACCTGCTCGCTTGCCTCAGAGCTAGACTTCTCACTTACACATAAGGACATTGACGCCTGAGGTGAGGGGATTTGCACAACGCACAATGTTGAGAAATTAGTAACAACGATGGGATTTGAACGCCGGGAGCAGGGACTCTGGATTTATTGCTATTTTAGGGTCTTCCTGGGTTCCGGGGTCTCACTAAGCTATACATAAAGGCTGGCAGGGAAGGAGTCCTGGGTCAGGGGGTCAGGTGCATCTGCCGACTAGAAGAAACAGAAGAGGGAACAAATCCTTGCGGTCGTGGTGAGCTCTGGGAGGCGCCATCTTGGTTGGGCAACCAGCCTGGTGGGAGAAAAGCTGAGGAACCAGTAGCAGAGCACTGTTAATAAAAGACCGTGAGCATGACTTCAGCTACTGATGTAGTTTGGAGTGGTGGAGTTCAGAGCCAATGGCCAAGGAAGAATTGTTGAGACGTAGTGGGTGCATAAAGGTGGTTTTATTAAAGCACGAGGATAGGACCTGTGGGCAGATAGACCTGCACCGGGGTTGTGAGGAGTGATTATTTATGGAAGATTTTCTATCCTGTGGAGGGGAGGGTGATGGTAGGGCGCCAGGAAATTGAGTCTGTAGGTTTCTGGAGATGGCTTTTTTCTTGTAAATCACAGTCTTGCAGGATGGTGAGCTCTCTCAGTTAACCATTTGTTTTTCCCTTTCCTTTGTTCTAGGGCAGCCAGGAGTGCCTGGGGAATGTCACACAGCTCCCACTTGTGGGAGGGGTGGGTTGTGGGGAGTCGACTTGTGCTTTGCCCTCAGCTTGCCTTTTGCTCCCTCAGTACTAGGGCTGTGACTGATGGCCCCTTTGTTTATAGCTGTGATAACCAGCTGTCCTGTTCTGTGTTAGCCCTTAGTTTTGGAGTCTCTACCAAACTATAGGCTCCAAGAGGACAGGATCTTTGGCATCTGCTCTGCATCAAATCTCCAGTCCCACATACATGGTAGATGCTGAGTAAATATTGGGGATTGTTATAGGCTGAGTTGTGTCCCCTCCAAGTCCATATGCTGTAATCTTAATCCTCAGTACCTCAGAATGTGACTGTCTTTGGAGATAGGGTCTTTAAGAGGGAGTAAAGTTAAAAGGAAGTCATCTGGGAAGCCCTATCCAGTATGACTGGTGTTCCAGGACACAGACAGGTATAGAGAGAGACTGGCAGAGGACAAAGAGGAGCCACCTTAAAAATGAGGAGTGAATGGAGCGCCTGGGTGGCTCAATCAGTTAAGGTGCTACCTTTGGCTCAGGTCATGATCCCAGAATCCTGGGATTGAGCCCCACATTGGGCTCCCTGCTCAATGGAGAGCCTTCTTCTTCCCCCTTTTGTCTGCTGCTCTGCCTACTTGTGCTCTCTCTCTCTCAAATAAATAAATAAAATCTTAAAAAAAAATAAAAAACAAGACGAGGAGTGAGAAACCTCAGAAAAAAACAATCCTGCTGCTAGCACCTTGATCTTAGACTTCTAGGCTCCGGAATTGTGAGGAAATAAGCTTCTGTTGCTTAAACCACTCAGTCTGTGGTGTTTTGTTAGGGCAGCCCAAGCAAGCTAATACAGGGATTAAATAAAAAAAAAATCATAGCTAGGTGTGGTATATCTGTCTGTAGCTCTCACTCTCTTGTAATAACACATTTGACATTCCTATGAAAGAAAGATGAAGGATAAAGCTCTTGTTCAAATGATCTTGAATGTTTACTGATTTGAGGCAACACATGAGAATTTGTTCCGTTTTGGAACACAGATTCTGAATTGGGTGTGATCTAGAATCACTTCCTCCTACCTAGTCCCTGAACTTTTCCTGTTAAAATATTTGGAAGTTTTTGGGTCTCCAATTTTATTTTTTACAAAACAGAGGGAGAAGGGAGAAGCACGGGTAGCAACAAAACTATAAAGCTAATTAATATCTCAGGTTATCATTAGAAGGTGTTGACAGAGTATTTCTTTTAATAAACCCCGTAAAATAGTACCAGTGTTGCCATTGTCATCATTTCTCTGGAAGAAGCAGGTGCTTCCTTCTGTGTCTAGTCCCCCAAAGTAACTTTCACTTTTCACCATAAATTACTAAAGAGAGCAAGAGCTAGGAGAGACCGCATGCTTTGCAAACCATTGTGGGGTAGATAATTAGATACACTGGCATTGCTTATTTCTACCGGGTGTTTCCTGGCACTGCTCAGCCTGCTTTTTAGCCTGGAGGAGGGGGGGAGGGGAAGGAAGGGAATGGATAGGGACACAGGCAGTGAAAACCTGTTGTTAATACAGGACTCTCAGAGAGCATCACAACATTGGATGTCACAAATCCCCTTTTTATACTGAAACGGGCCAGCTGGTTTTTCAGGAGCTGTGGATAAATGTAAATCTGACTGTAGGACGGAGGGTGGGTCCCTTAACCTTTGTAGGCCTCAATTTCCTCACCTGGAAAATGAGTGTAATGATAGTTTATACCTCATAGGATTTTCGTGAGAATTAATGAGGTGAGTTTAGCACAGGATGTTAATAACTTAATAAAAACTAGCAGTATGGCTGTGAAATAGACTTCCCACAGTGCTGAGATATGTGCAGGGATGGAGAATTCACTAGTTTCATCCTTCCTTCAGTTCAGAAAACACTCAGTAAACTGGAAGTGAAGTGACCTTAATTTGAGGCTCTGATCTGTTACTTTTAAATAACAGGGTTGCTGGTTGGCATCTATCATAGGATTGCTGTAAGGAGCAAATGAGAGAATGTATAAGCTATAGCAACTTATTTTTATTGCTTCCTGGGGCTGTGCAGAACAAATCTTAGCCATGTAGCACAATTATTCTCCAGTTTGAACAAATTTGGACACAGGAAAACTAGTATCCTGTAAATGCTGTGAATCCTAATGTGTGTTCCAGAAAAATGCATATCCTGTGAAAAAGGGAAAAGGTATTTTAGGGGAAAAGAATTTCTCACTAAATATGCCTGGCAAAATCATTGTACCCATGACCCCCTTTGGAGATTCATAAAGCCTATGGTAATATGAAAGGTCCTGAGAAGTCCTGAATTCAAGAAATCTGTTGGACTTTGCTCACCCAAATTCCTTAAATGTATTTGCCCGGAGAGCCTTCTTTCAGGGAACACTCCTTAACACCTCATCATGCAGGACACCATTTTGGAAATGCTGCCAACACTTCCGACATTCACAAAGGCTTCACAGTGTCCTCAATCTTCTCTTGCTAAGTATTATTCTTTTAACATGTTCCATTATTTTGAGTCTCTTTTACCATCAGAATCACTTTTTTTCATGTGTTCCATGCATTTATGTTTGCTTTTACTACTCTGTACTTGACTACACAATTCTAAGTATGGGGGACAGTTAGATTAGACCAGGATAGGCATCTTCTAGGACGCTGGGCTTTGTATGGCGAGAGAATCATGGAAGAGGAGGAGGGTCATGTAGGTTATTGCCAGTCTCTAAATTTTCTTTGTTTTCAATGCACAGATCTCTCTGAATATCACAAGGCTCGCCACCAAGATCCCTGGGGTCACCCCATCTTTGGGTCTCAACAGCATTTATCCTGGCAGAGAAGCAAAGATACTGTCCCTCTGTCTGGAAACAAGTGGCCCCTAGAGGGCAGTGTAGTCACAAGAATAGACTTCGGCACCTAGATTTTTCCCGGACTTTTGGGCACTAAGCCTACCGGGTAGCTACTCTGAAGAAGTGCTCTATTCTTTCAATTTATTTTTATTTTCATTTCTCACCAAATGCCTTAGGAAATAGTCAAAATGTCAACCGGCACATAAAGGCAAACACTGAGGAAGGGTAGGGGTCCCAGGGGAAAGACAGCCAGGGCCTCAGAGAGGAAAGGGATCTTCTGTCAGCAGCCCTGGGTGATGGCTCCGGGCTCTCATTTCCTTGTTCTTGTATCTGTTGCTATTATTATGCTTCTGATTTAGGGCTGCAGTTACCAGGAAAAATTCATCTTTATCTTGAGCTGGAGCAAACTTCTTTAAGAGCAAAAAAATACCTTAATGTTCTTGGGCTCTGGGTTTTCAAATTTGATGACAATTTTAATGCAAAAGGAAAGTGGACCTTTCTTGCAGTAAGTAATGAACTGTTGTAGATCATGACGGGATCAATATCCACCATGATGCAGGTGATGAAGAGCAGAGGCTTAGCCAGTGCTGAGTCACAGTCTTGCATCTGCCACTTACCAGGAGGGTAGACTTGGGCAAGTGTTTTCAGCTCCAGGATCCTCTCGTCATTGGCTAGATACATGAGGAAGCTCTGTCGACCTCAAAGGATGGCGATGAGGATTAAACACAATGACAGATATAAAACACCTTCTGTAACAGGAGCTCTCAAAGTGTGGTTCCTGGGCCGCCAGCATTGCATCACCTGGGAACCTGTTAGCAATGAAAATTCTCTGGCTCTATGGAAGACCTAGGGCGCCAGAGCCCAGTGATCTGTGATTTAACAAAACTGATCTGTGTTTCACTCCAGATGACCTTGAGGCATGCTAAAGTTCGAGAAATGCTGTTGTACAGAGACTGGCTCAGAATAATAGTATTTTATCATTGTTGTTGTTAAGAATTATTGCTGGGAGTACAAAATAGACAGTCCCTACTTGAAGAAATGAACAGTCTTGTTAACAGGAAGATCAAAGTGTCACACGTGAAATGACCACAGAAGAGAAGTAGAAATTGGGAGGAAGGAGGAAAGGGTGCCTGAGGACTGTATGGCATGACAAAGCTTTGTGGTGGCAGTGGGTTTAAAGGATGAATAGTATTGAAAAGGCAACGGGACATGAGCAGGGTGTTTGGGTTGAGGACACAGAAGTAGTGAGAGTTGTGGCTTACAGGGGAGAAGGATCGAGAAGTATTGAGATGGCAACTAAACATATATTTAAAATTTCTGACCATCCATTATAGGCCAGACACTATCCTGCCTTGTGGATATGGAGATGAGAAAGACCTATGGCAACAGATTCTTTAAGGCACCTTAAGAATTGTGAAATTGGATGTCCTCCTTCTTATCCTCCTCAATAATATAAATAACATGTACTGAGAATTTACTATGTATTAGACACTGTTCTGAGTACTTTACATGAATCTGCTCACTTAGTTCTAACAAAAACCTGATAATATATGTATTATTATTATTATTAGTGGTAGTATTGCCATTTTATACATGAAGAAACCATGGTTTAGAGAAGTTAAATAAATTGTTACTAGTCATGCCAGTAATTAAGTAGAGGAACTGGGAACTAGGTCTCTCTCATTCTGAGAGGCCCTTGATCAGTTCTTCCTGGGGGCTGGGAGGCTTGTGTGGTAGAGCCAGTAGTGATTGCTCAAAATTGCATTTGTTTCTTTCCATTCCCCAGGCCTCCATGCAGTTGGGTGAGGCCACATGATTAATTCAGGCCAAAGAAAAGTGAGCAGAAGGTACATGTCCATCTTCTGGACTCAGGCCTTGAATAACCTACACATGATTCTCCAGCTTCTCTTCTCTTGCATAGGTGATCCAGAGGGTACATTTGTGTTCTAGATGTACCATTATAGGATCAGGAAGCCGTTGTTGGCTTGCATCCCTGAGTAACTTTCTGGAGCAGATCTGTGTCGCTTTTGGATATGTAGCTTAAGTAAGAAATACCTCTTTGTCAAATTAAAAGGTTGTGATTTGGGGGTTATTTGTTACTGCAGCAAAAGCCTAGACTACGCTAATACAGTCATAAAAGAGGGTAAAATTAGTGTATAAAATTGGGAGAATCCTGAATTTTGGCCTAAAATTTTTCCAATCTAGTTTATAGGCAAGTTGAACTATTGCAAGTTTTTTTTTCAAGAAATGTAAAGTATTTTGTCTTTTTTAGAAACTGAATTAAAGGTAGACACAACAGTGTCTATATTATATATAGCACTTTTTGAGATAATCATGTTTTAAAATCTTTCCAGTTTGATAACTGAAACCAGTCCATCCTGGGATCCTGAAAAATCCAGCATTTGAAGTTTATTCTAAATTTGACCGGCTTCTTCATATACATGGAATCAGTACTTGCACACACACACACACACACACACACACACAAACACCCACACCCACCTGTCTTTGCACACATCCAAACAAACAGAAACAACAAAAAAGGGAACTTTTTCATATACTTGTGTGTCCTAATTTTCAGTCTGGGAAAATAATGATTACCTGAGACATTTTCTCCTAGTTACCCTGAGCAATGTGTTCAGAATTCAGTCCCCAAAGCGGGACTTGATCTTGAAGTCCACATCCAGCCCTTTCTCCTCGCCTTTGGCCGTTGGAATGTGACTGCACTGCTCTCTGGCCTGGCTGCCAGCATGGGTGTGGCTCGCCTCTTTCCATTTGCTGCACTCCCTAAAGAATAGACTGGGAGTTCTTTCAGATCTTTTAAATTCTTGGTGTGAGCTTGAAGCTCATCTGAGGTGGGTAGGATCCCTGAGCTGGCTGAATGATTCTGGTTTTTATTTTTAATGTCAAATTATAACAAGAGCCTCTAGGGCCTCAGGAGAAATGTCTTTGAAAGAACATAGCACTGTGGTGGATCTTTCAGCCAGGTAAAAGTTCAGGTGCCAATTGCCAAGAGGAGGTGAAAGACAGTGTGAGGAGAAGGTGTTTAAACATTCATGTATAAAGAATAAAAAGAGAAAAACCATTTATGTATAGATGCAAACATATATTCATTTATATGGGGATCTATAACTGGGAAAAGTCATATTTCAATGTGTATATTTATAATGAAATTCAATGTGGAATAAATAGTGGTTGTTTATTTGGTTTTCCTGAAGCCAACGTTTATTGAGATGTGAAATGCTAAGAGGCAGCTGCATTATTAGACAAATATGCCACAGGAAGAGTCCAAGAGTCGGGTGATCTTTTGTCCAAACTGTGTAAAGTGTTGGCCATATAGCATTAGAAGTTCTAAGATGGAAGGTGAGTGTGTTTGGACCAGCATGGCAGAGGGGCCAAGAAGATACAACATCAGATTTTGGGTTGGGAAGTCCACTGCATGTCAATCGACACGAGTGGGATTTAGTCCCATCGTCTGAGAAACAGAGATTTCATCATTTATTCAATAAATCTCTATGTGTCTTGAATTTTCTGCATGCTGGGGATACAGCAGGGGTTTAGGATCATTGTTGTGCTCTCACATAAGCAATCAGATAAATGAACAAGCTATTTTTTGTTAAAAAGCACTTCTGTGAGGGGAAAAAAAAACAGTTTGAAGAGATAGAAAATAACCAAAGGGTAGAAAGGTAATTTAAGTAGGATTTGAATGACAAGGGAAGAGAGCTATGCTAAGTTTTGGAGGACAGGGGGTCAGAGGAGCTCAAATGGACTGAGACCAGGAGGAAGCAATGTGCTAGAAGCAGAACGGGCCAGGGAGCAGTGGAGGTAGGAGATGGGAAGCAGGCAAGCTACAAATGCCATAGGGCCATGTTGACCATGGTGAGCTGTTTGGATTTTCTGTGGCTTTATTTTATTTTATTATTTTATTTTATTTTTTGAGAGCTAGAGAGAGCATGCATGTGAGTGGGGGAGAGCAGAGGGAGAGGGAGAGAGAATCCCAAGAAGGCTCCATGCTCAGGGCAGAGTCCAGTGTGGGGCTCGATCTCACCACCCTGAGATCATGACCTGAGCCAAAATTAAGAGTCTGATGCTTAACTGACTGAGCCACCCAGGCACCCCATGAGCTGTTTGGATTTTATTCCAAGTGCAATGGGAAGCCATTAGCAGGTTTAAACGGAGGAATGACATAATCAGACTTTTACATTTTTAAAAGGCTCATTCTGGCTGTTGCTGAAAACAGATTATTGAAGGGCCAAGAGTAGGAGGAGCAGGACAAGTTAAGAGGATCTTGCAGAGTCCCAACATTGCATAGGGATCAGGGGAGGCAGAGGAATTTTAAAATACGCCTCCACGTGTCTGGCTGAAATAAAATGAAAAACACACTCTGCACCCCCAACCAAAAACTCGCAAAGGAACAAGAGTGTTCACCCTCTGAGACTCATGTGCCATTTACTGAATCAGAGGTGAAACAGAAAGTCATCAAAGCTCATTATTAGTAAATGTCTCAATCATGCTGTGAAGAGTGATGATTCTTTTTTTTGGGGGGGGGGGAGTGGTATTGATTTAGCCAGGGAACAGAAATCACTTGAATTGAATTTCATATAGAAACTCTTTCATGGAGGGGCTGAGCCTGGGTGGCTTAGTCATTAAGCGTCTGCCTTCAGCTCAGGTCATGATCCCAGGGTCCTGGAATTGAGCCCCGCATTGGGCTCCCTGCTCGGCGGGAAGCCTACTTCTCCTGCTACCATTCCCTCTGCTTGTGTTCCCTCTCTCGCTGTGTTTCCCTCTGTCAAATAAATAAAAATCTTGAAAAAAAAAAAGAGGCTCTTTCATGGAGACAGTAGGATGCCTAGGTGACAGAAAGACTGACATGCCAAGCAGGGGACAGTGAGGCAACCAGAGATCAGAATAGTAGGAAGCCCCTAGCACGCCACAGCTTGAGGGATGAAGGCTGCAGATGGTACACCTGGAGCCCAGCGCCTGGGTCACTGGAGGAAGCTGGTGGAACTGAGTGGGTGTGTCTGCAGGACGGTGATACAGGCTCTGCAGGAGGTGCGTGGGAGAAATTAATCCTGGCTGCTCTCCCTGCCTTTCAGTCTCTCGCCAATGCCTCCCACTGGCCAAAGCTGCAGAAAGCAAGCTGAGGGGGCACCAAGAATGCATATTCTGTGGGCTTTGCTGGGATGCAGAATAGAGCAGGGACGTGGGGAGGAGTGGACCTGGGGACAGATAGGTCCAGGATCAACGCAGCCCTATCTCTGCCTCTGCATTAACAAAGCAAGAGGTAGTGCCTCCTCCACTTGGGAAGAATGGTCAGTGGAGGCAAGCAGCCCCCATAACTGTCTTAGTACAGTAAGAGCTCAGTTTTCCCTCCCATGACAGTCGGATGGAGGTGTTCATGATTGGTGGGTGGCTCTTCTCCATGGAGAGTTTCAGGGCCTCACCCTCCCTTAGGCTCAGAATCCTTTTCATCTAGCTAGCAAGAGGAGAATGAAAGCACGGAAAACCCCATCAGTTTCTTTATTTAATCCTCACAATATCTCTATGAAGTGGGTACAATTATGCCATTGAGAACAGTGGGGTACAGAAAGGTTAATAGACCAGCTGAAGGTGACACAGCTAGTAAATGATGGGACTGTGATTTCTGACCTAAAGAATGAAGAGCTAGGTAAGAATAGTGATCAACAGCAAATTGGTACATGATTTATTGCTGAGAGTGGCTTACATCTCAAAAAAGAGGAAGAGATTTGGAAAAACAGTGCCAAGAGTCCTAAATCAATAGGATGAAATCAAATGGGGGAACATGTACATACCTGCCCTTAAAGTCAGAAAAACTACTTAGAAAATGTAGTGTTTCTGCTCTCCCTTGGATCTTTATTTTAACTGTGTGGATATATACTTCATTTCTAGGCTGGCAGTCATTTCTGAAATAAACAAAGTATAAATTAAAAATAAATGCCTACATCCATATTGGATGAGAAACACCTGATTTAATAGAGCTTACAAGAAATGGATTTAAAGATTTTAGTTGTCTTGGAGCTTATTATGAATCAGCAGACCGAGGTGGCATTCAAAAGAGGACTTCCATCAACGGAAGCTAGGCGTCCTAAACAGGGGAGGTCAAAATCTCTATCTACCTGGCACAACCTCCAGGGTAGGTTTGGAATGTCACATTGGAGGAAGGACAGTGACACACTAAAATGTGTCCCAAGGATGGTAACAGCGATGGAAAATGATCTTGAACCCTGGTTATATGAGGATGGGTTAAACTCAGTAGCAGGCAGGTTAGAGAAAATGCGATTCAGAGAGACAACAGTCCACGCAGGAGGTTTTCTCTGTAGGCCTCCGGGGGACAGAGCCTACAGCTAGAAGGAAACTTTCTACCCCAATGTGTAGAATTGGGGATTCTACCCCAATGTGAACAAGAATTTTCTAACAGAAATGGAATGGGCTAAGTGTAAAGGACTAGCGCGTCGAAACTAAAATTGAATAAAGCTCATGAACGGTTGGGGGAGATGAAAGTCCTTAACATAGCTCAAGATGTCCTGTGTGTCTGGTCCCTGCTTTACTCTCAGAATACATGGTCTGCAGTGCTCTTCCTTGTCTCTGCGTTCCAGCCCCACTGGCCTTCTTAGTCTTTCATATATACACTGATTTTCCCACCACAGGCCATTTGTATATGGTTTCCCTCTACCGAGACTATTTTTCCATTTCTCTCTCTCTCTTTTCTTAAAGATTGTATTTATTTATTTGAGAGAGAGAGAGAGAGAGAGAGAAAGAAATCATGAGCAGGAGAGAGAGGGAGCCTGACACGGGGCTCAATCGCAGGACCCTGGGATCATGACCTGAGCTGAAGGCAGATGCTTAATGGACTGAGCCAACCAGGTACCCCTCATTTTTCCATTTCTTTTTGATAATAGACATCCTAGTAGGTGTGGGGTGATATCACATTGTGATTTTTTATTGTGTTCAATTAGCCAGCATATAGTATATCATTAGTTTTTTATGTAGTGTTCAACGATTCATTAGGTGTGTATAATACTCAGTGCTCATCACCACATGTACCCTCCTTAATACCCATCATTCAGTTACCCCATGCCCCCACTCACCTTCCTTCTGTAACCCTCAGTTTGGTCCCCAGAGTCCAGTTTCTCGCTCTCTCTCTCCTTTTTTTTTTTTTTTTTAAGATTTTATTTATTTATTTGACACACACAGAAAGAGAGAGAGAGATCACAAGTAGGCAGTGAGGCAGTCAGAGAGAGGGGGATGCAGGCTCCTTGTTGAGCAGAGAGCCCGATGCGGGGCTTGATCCCAGGACCCTGAGATCATGACCTGAGCCGAAGGCAGAGGCTTTAACCCACTGAGCCACCCAGGTGCCCCAAGTTCAGAGTCTTTTATGTCTTTTATGGTTTGTCTCCCTCTCTGATTTCTTCCCATTCAACTTTCCCTCCCTTCCCCTCCGGTCCTCCATGCTAATTCTTATGTTCCACATATGAGTGAAACCATATGATGATTGTCTTTCTCTGCTTAATTTATTTCACTTAGCATAATCCCCTCCAGTTCCATCCATGTTGATACAAATGATGTGTATTCATCCTTTCTGATGGCTGAGAAATATTCCATTGTATATATGAACCACATCTTCTTTATCCATCTGTTGAAGGGCATCTTGGTTCTTTCTACAGGACATTGCTGTTATAACTATTGAGGTGCATGTGCCCTTTCTTTTCACTACGTCTGTATCTTTGGGGTAAATACCTAGTGGTGTAATTGCTGGGTCATAGAATAGCTCTATTTTTAACTTTTTGAGGAAACTCCATACTGTTTTCCAGAGTGGCTGTAAATGCTTGCATTCCTACCAAAAGTGTAAGAGGGTTCCCCTTTCTCTACATTCTTGCCAACATTTGTTGTTTCCTGTCTTGTTAATTTTTGCCATTCTAACTGGTGTGAGGTGGCATCTCATTGTGGTTTTGATTTGTATTTCCCTGACGGCTAGTGATGTTCAACATTTTTTCATGTGTCTGTTAGCCATTTGTATGTCTTCTTTGGAAAAATGTCTTTTCATGTCTTCTGCCCATTTATTGACTGGATTATTTGTTTTTTTTTGGGTGTTGAGTTTGATAAGTTCTTTATAGATCTTGGATATTAGCCTTTTATGATTTACATTTCCCTGATGATTAGTGATTTGATATTAAATAAAGTAATAATGTAAAGCCCTTTGGACAGGGCTTGGCACATAGTAAGCACTCTAACGGTCTTAATTATTTTATTGTTTAGTGTACTCTAGGCAATGTGATAGGTACTTAAATACAATATTGTATTTAATCATGTTATTAACACAGCTGAGTAGTTACTGAGTAGTTACTGTAGTTACTGTAGTTACTCTAGTAGAGGTTAAATGACTTGTGCATGTTCTCATAGCCAGTAGTTGGGAGTTTGCAAGGAGAGATAATGGAATTTCAGACAGTAGGAATGGTGTGAACAAAGGCCTGGTCTTTTGCATGCACAGTGAGTCAAGGTAGTCTGGGATATGTGTAGGGTCGCATTAGGGGAGGGGGCAATATGGACCTCATCTCTCATTCCCTCTGTTGCTAAAATATGGTTGATTTCCTAGAGTTCCTCGCTGTACCCTGGCCTTGTCCATCTCCTGGCAGGCTCCTATTTCTCTGTCCTGCAGTGAGACTGGCTGGTCTGCCTTACATATTTGTGTCTGACAAGCCACACAAAAA